>CM062353.1:74228861-74863655 GCA_031216105.1 Dalbergia cultrata | reverse complement strand
CGACGACTTTGTGAAAGTCTTCGAAATTTCGGCCAAATGGAATATTGGGGGATTGGGGTGTTGGTATCTTGGGAGAAAAGAAAATCTAAGTTCGTTCCCCAACCATAGCTCATGCATGCTCTATCGTACTGTAGCAAAAGGGTTTAATGAAGTTAATTAAAAAGGGTGCAAGTTTTATAGTTTGTTTGGATGATAAGAGAATACAGTGGAAATGGAAAAAAGGAAAATAAAGATAAATAAAATTCAGACAAAAAATTATTGTTTCTCGTCTGTTATTTGATTGAATAGAGAATTGAGAATTTCTTGTTTTCCCATGTTTCTTTCTTTCTCGTTTCACTTTTTGTTGCAAAGCCAACGAGAGAAAAGGAGTTTTGCATCTCATTTTCTACTCCCACATTTTCTATCATCCCATTTGCTATAGATCTAAATGAGCATCTTATTGATTTCAAGGGTGAGTTTGGATTTTTCACATTAGTTAAGTTTGCACCTAGTAAATAGTATATATGATGAGAGGATCTATAAATTTATTCTCTTAAAATTTTTGGTCAAAATATAATATCGGATTCACTTTTGTGATTTATTGCTCTTTACTCAACTCAGTTAAAGGTTTTCAGTGGATTCTATACACCGAAAATGTCAAAACTTGAACTCCCAATGTATAATTATTTTATTATTTTTTAATTAGTGTTTTACGGACATTAATCGATAATGAAATTAGTTTACTTTGAAATTTGTTCACAGATCAATCGCTAATTTTTTTTTATTTTTTTTTTGGTTTTGGTGGTTGATCAACTTCTAAAGCTAAACAACGATATTTATTGAGTATGACGGCTTCTAAACTCCAAAATATCTTAATTTGTTTAAAAATGATTTAATCACTGATAAATAAACGGAGGAGTGTGTAGATGCAAAGAATAAGCTTAAGGAAAAGTTCCAACCGTTTAGAATTGATTAGGACACAAATTACAAAGGTTGCAGCACCCGTGGACGACCTATGTATCTAAGATACGGTCCCGAACATCAGACCCCAAATCAAATAGATAAAATACTTAAATTGAACCCTCAGAAATATATGAGGGACAAATTATTAATCTCTTAGATTTTAAAAGCATCAAATTGGCCCCTTATATTTTCAAAAAGAAGATAAATTAGTTCTCTGTATAGTTCCATATAGTGTATAGATAAATTAATTTGTCCCTTTTTTTACTGTACATGGGACCAATTTGTCCACTTTTTTAAAATATGAGCTGTACAGAACTATACGTATGGAGGATTAATTTGTCCATTTTTTGAAATATGAGGGATACATTTGATATTTTCAAAATCTGAAGTACTGATTTATCCCCTAATGCATTTATAAGGGATCAATTTGAGTATTTAATTAATCAAATAAATGAATAAGTGCATTCTTACAGATCTAAGGTTCCTTTGGCATGAATCAAATCTTAATTTTTTTTTATACATTCATAAATCAATATATCTGGACAAATGAATGTTATTCTTTAAAGGATTGATTGCACTCATCTCTCTTAATGTTTGTTGAAATTCAACTGACCTCTCCATAACAAACCTTGAGAGAGGTCACTATAATTTACCCTTCTTTAAACAGAGATATTAAGATATAAGGGGTGTCGCAGCCTTCCAAGCTCATTAAAATATGTACGAGTTTGCCACTAAACTATGGACTCACTTGCTTCCCTAAATACATTTTCATTTGTTAAGTATAATTATTTTAAATATTTGTTATATTTTTATTATATATATTTATAGTTATATCTTACACGGATTAATATGTTCTACTTATTTATATGTTTAATAAGTATATTTTAATAAACTGAAAAAAAAGTAAACAAAGACATAATATTCTATCTCTTGTATATTTTGCTAGTTTATGTTTCTTATTATAACATATAACAAAAATTTTAATAAAACATTAATATATCATTAATAGAATTATTTTATTAAGATAATTTTAATAGAAATATAATTTGAAAATTCTTTCATAATAATTTTTAATTTTATTAGATTTAGTTATTTTTTAATTTTGATCTATATAAATATAGTTCATATAAAACCATGTATTCACAATTGATTAAAATTTGGCTTACACCCACAAGCGTGTCAATTTGAAGCCACTGGCCGATATGAAGATCTTGTTGATGGAGGGATATATAATCCCTCCCTAAAATTCTCGAAAAGGTTAGGAGATTTTCTCTTGTCTTATAGGATATATCAGTGCCTATCCTTACCTAAACTTTTGTTAGTAAAAAAGAAATGTTCAATTAAACCTAATTTCAAGTCCCACCACATGATTGAGTTATATATTATTTTGATTTATTAAGAGACTTTAATGAACAATTTTTTTTCTCCTTACGTGGACTATGAATAAGTAAAAACAACACATCATATGCACAAAATAACGAGAAGAGTTATGATATGTTATGTGATTAGCTTAGATACAATAAGATTTTACACAGTATGTCAAATGGGCCCTTCTGATTTGATTCTTTTTATTGGTTGGGATCAAATTACACTTATGTAACTTTAATTGATTGTTATACCATTTAATGACTTTTTATGGATGTAATTTTTTATAGAATATATTATTGAATTAGAAGTTCATTCATGTCATGTTAGAGAAATATAAATGTGTTTGTGCATGAAAAGTTATTGTTTATTTCCCAAAGTATCATCTTACTTGACAATCTAGAATAATCTCCTAGAGTTCGATCAGACGATTAAGCAAAATCTCCTCCCAAACAAAGTTTTCTTTAATGCATTTGAATATTGAGATATGATTGACTTAGGATATTCGAGCCCCTTTCACTAACACTAATATATACCTTGTGGATTAAAAACAAAAATATATGTTTTAAAAAATTAAATTTAAGACAATATATTTATCAATAAAGGGATAAATATAATGTACTCTTACTTTTTCACTTCAATAATATTACTTTCTAACTCATCCTTTGGTTTAATAGTAAATAGACCAAAAAAATAAAAAAAGGCCAAAATATAATGAGCGAATTTAATTTGGAGATGTTCTCCCATTTGATTGAAGAAATGAGAAAGAAAATTCTGTATGCGGATCTTGAACAAAACTTTTCTTCCTGCTAAGGTGAACAAAATGGAGGAAAGAAAAATACCAAAATTTAACTATCCCATCCTTCATCCTTCTGTAGCGGAGCAAAAGAAGAGTGACAAGAATCTAAAGAGGGAACAATTTTCTCTTTGCGATGTTGGGAGTATTTCTTTGCATTACCTGAGATTTCGTGTGTTAGGTGTACTGTTTGTATACCTAATTTTCCTTGGCTTTGTGTAGTATTTGTTTTGTTCAGGTTTTGGTTTGCTAGGAAGGGTACACCTGACCGGTGTATTACCCTTAGGCAGGATGTAAGACATGGAACTATGGTTCGCGATGCTTTGTTTGTACATGATCCCTTACGGCTTTGATGGGGTGATCATGATTAACTATCGAAATTTTTTTGTTCTCATTCTCAGTAAAAGGTTGCTACTTTTTTTTTTCAACAACAATGATGAATATTAATTGTTGTAAAATATTTAATTTATTTAATTTAATGTATAAAAATGAGTTAGAGATATAAAATAAAATTTAATAAATAATCTTCTTGTATTAAATTATAATAAAATAATATAAATGTTATTAAATATAACTACATTTTCTTTTATTTTTTCTCAATTTTTCAAATAAATGAAAGAAAATAACATTTATCATTATCTTTCTCTTCATCCAAAAAAAAAATGAAAACATTTTTTCTTTTTTCTCTATTTTTCAGTTCATTTCCTACATTCTAATATGTACATACAGTGAAACTTGCAATTTGTGTGGATACTAGGAGCCCGTTAATTTGTTGTTTTCAGTTTTCAGTTTTTCTAGAAAACAGACCTAGGCCCAACCATGTATGGTGGAGTGTATCAAATACAAAACAAAAAGTTACTAGGGCAAACAAATCTAGAATGTTCAAACTTGTCTATAAATATGATCACCACATCACATTCTCTTCTCTATTGTGACTTAGCTTTGTAATAAGTATTCCTTTCTTCTATTTGATAACTTGGATCGCTCATAGCTAGTCTCTGGTTAAGTCCTTGCTCGCTTACTAGTTAATATATAGAAATGAGGGACTCAAAAAATCCTACAAGAAATGATATGTTCTGGCTGGCCCAAAAATCAAATCCACAAAGGTGAAACCTCAAATGATCAAGCTCCAACCAACCCACACCGTCCACCACGCATGCTTACCATCAAAGATATCATCTACCCAAAATCAAGCAATTATCATACTATTTCCAGTAATGCTTCAATCTCTTCGACTGCTGGAAAACCATTTCCCAATATGAGGGACATTTTTGGCCGCAAAGCAGGGTGGAGATGACCATGCATGTTACAACATCTAACGTGCAATTGGATGTCAAAGATCTCATCATCAACGTTCTCACTTCTCAACAATCACCAGATTGGAGTAGTCTTCCACGTCCACTCAATAACACGTCTTAGCGTGTGTATGTTTTTTTAATTTATGCATTGTGCGTCATTTTTTAACTATCTGTATTTGTAATTTTCACCTGTGATTTTCTTAACGTCATGATTTATGATTGAATTCCTGATATCATAAGTAAGGAAAGTGTTTATCAACCACAATTCTTTGCAAGAAAATAATTTTCTAAATTATGTGATAATATACAAAACGCTCACCCTCAGCTTTTCAAACCACTAATAATTCACCACATATATGCCAACTATGTTGGGCACATTTTCTAGCAACAATTTTCGGACTCCCTAGCATCTAAGTTTAAATTACCGTGCAACTGTGTACAAAATAAAAAAAATTAATTACGGTTCAATTTCACACCAATCACTTATGAATATTATGCACTGTGGTCTATGGCAACCATGCAACTCATTAACGTTGTTACAGATCCACAATCAAGCTATCCTCCTTGTTGAAATTCATGGTATTCAGAGAAGAGAGAGCACTAATTGAGAGAAAATTAGAATGAGAAATTTTACTAATGATCAAAGTGATGAAATGATACAAGTATAAGTTTCCTTATATACATAAGGAGCATAGCAAACTACTAACTAATGTCCAACTAACTAAACTAACTTCAACTAACTTCTAGTTACAATTATATCTCCAACAGCCCCCCGCAACCTGGAAGATACGTAATTTTCGTATTTCCAGCTTGGGATGAAAGTGTAATACAACCAAAATGAAAAGAAAAATACAATGTAATCAGGAAATACAATGTGATCAAATGAACACTATATGATGAACGCAATGGTGGTGGTGCCTAGTTCTTCTTTGACGTCTCCACAACACTCATTGCAAGAGAAATGACATATCATCAACAATCCCAACTCCGGAATATCATCAACAAATGCTTAACCACTCAAGCAGAAGCGAAACATTCTCTAATTTAACCACTTGGCAGAAGCATTCACAAACTAGAGGTTATAGTCAATAAGACTCTCAATGAAAGGTTATAGTCAATAAGACTGTCAATGAAAGGTTAACGTCATAAGACGAGCCATAAGGCCAAATCAATGCTTAACTACCTCTTAAGGGTAGAAGCCAACTTCAAATGCTTAACCATCAAGATGATCATCAAGAGAGCTGAGCAAGAACAAAGCCAATATGAGGCTAATGAGCAGAATTTGTCAATGCTTAACCACCACTATAGGCAGAAGCTACACATGAAAGCCTATTCAAGGCCAAAACATGCCAAATTAAGGCTGAACGATTATCAAACATTGAACCTGAACCAAATGCACAGGCATCAAATATCAAGAAAGGAACTAAAACAAACCGAATTTGAGGCTCCAAGAAAATCCAGCAGCTTCAAGAACATAATAAGATCCCTCAACTGAAGCTAAACCAGTAGCCACAATACAATAATGGCACTCATAGCAACACTCAACAATTGAGAAAATTATTGAGCATAATCAGACTCAAGTCTTCAAGAACAAGCCTAAATCCAATATTGATCACACCAAATTTGAACAAACAACATATCTAAGCCAATATATCTTGAATCTTGAACAATTAAATTTTCGCAGCAAACACAGATCAAGAAGAACCAAATTTGAGCAAGGAAATGTTTGAATCTTGAAGCAGGAAACTCAAAAAAAAATCCCAAAGTTTGAACCTGAACTGAAGCGAAAGATCATAGAAACAGAACCAAAAATGGCGAACGGAATCGGAGCACAAACCACGGTGACGGAAACGAACCCGGTGACTAGCGAAAATCGCGAACACAAACCAAGACCTCACTAGGAGAAGAGAACTCAAAGATCTCCTCGGAGAAGTTGAAGACCCGGATCCCGAAAGTGAAGAGCGAGGAAGAAACTAGATCTCGCGACGATAGAACCAGATTGTAGAACCAAGATCTAACGCCATAATGTCGGAGCAAAGTGGGGATGAAAACGAACATCGAAAATCGCAAATCAGATCTTCGGAAATGGAGGACGATGAAAGGAGAAGAACCACGCCGGAGAACGAATCTGAAAGCCACAAACTCGCAGGCAGCGTCAACATAGCCAGAAACGGCTTCACGCGGCCGAAGATGCATCATTACAAGATGGCCAGCAGCGCCGCCCGTCTTCTGACTCGACGAGCTTCGTGAAAGCGAGAGGGAGAAGAAGCGTGGGCCGAAGGCGCAAACCTCTCCGAAACACGATGTCGCGACGGAAAATTTGAGGCAGCGACGGCGAAGCAGTTGGAGCAGAGGTCTGAAGCGGCAAGCAACATGAACTTGAATCTTGAAATGTGAACGTGAACCAAAAGCGGAACCAGGCGAACTGGCTCGTCGGAGAAGAAACGGATCGACCAAGAGGCGAGATGAAGTAGATCCAGCGAGCAAGGAAGACTGCAAACATGAACCACCGCGCCGGAAACCTTGAGTTCGAGAGCGTTGAATCAAGATGCGTTGAACGACCCAAAACTGAGAGAAATGAGAATTTCAATTGATTTCTGAAGAAAAGAAAAGAACCGAAGAACTGATTTTATTTCGATATTTAGGGATTTGATAGTGTTTGGAATAGGAAAAAGAAAAAAAAAACTGAGTTCATGAACTCAGAGTAATGGCAGCGAAAAAGCTTTCATGGAGGATGGAATGGCTCTGATACCATGTTGAAATTCATGGTATTCAGAGAAGAGAGAGCACTAATTGAGAAAAAATTAGAATGAGAAATTTTACTAATGATCAAAGTGATGAAATGATACAAGTATAAGCTTCCTTATATACATAAGGAGCATAGCAAACTACTAACTAATGTCCAACTAACTAAACTAACTTCAACTAAATTCTAGTTACAATTATATCTCCAACACGCCTAGTGCTTCCGATGCTACAATCTCTATGAATGGAATATTAGCCAATAAGAAGATATATATTTTTAGCCTAAGATCAGAGCAAACAACAATCATGGTTCGTTTTAAATTGCGATACGTAACTAAAATTGCCGTCACAATATAATATTACTCGTAGTGCAACTGATTTCCCAAGGAAGAAAGGACGAAATTGTTGGGCGACAGGAAACCGAGATCGTTGCCAGCTTGGGAATTGCCTCGGACTGAGCGCATGCAGTCAATGTGAGGTGTGAACCGTGTATCAGTTGCGGCTGGGCCCAGTTGTTCTTTACTTCATGTTCCAGCACTTGTCCACCCCGTAGATCCAAAAGTCGCTAGCAATTCCATTAAAATATATTCCCTCTCCCTAGACATGAAAATTTTACTTTTCCATAAATAATTATATATTTAAAAATTTTAAAAAATATTTATCAATCTTTTATAATTATATTTTTTGTTAATTTATTTTTTCTTTTCCATTAAATATACTCTTACTAAAAAATTATAAAGTATATATAACTTTTTATTAATATTGAGATATTATCAATTATTCTCTTAATTTCTTTGCACAATTAAAATTGCATAGTTATATATAAGCACATGGAGAAGGAAATTTGTTAATTGGTGTTTTCTTTTATTACTTAACACCCAATTGGTTCTTTAGAAATACATGAATAAATAAATTAGTTTTTCACATTTTAAAAATTTTATTTGATCAATTGTATTTTGAAAAAAAGGGTATAAATTAGCCCTTCTGTATAATTTTGTAAAATGTTTTTTTAGTTATATGAATATGTACAGAAAAATAAATTTATCTCTTTTTTTAAAATATGAGGAACTAATTTAAAATAATTAAAATCTGAGGCAATAATTGATCTTTTGAAATATTTTTTATGAATCAATTTAAGTATTTTTCTCTTTTTTCTTTTGATGGGATATTAATTAGTGTTCTTAAAGTTAAAGTATTGAGCATACCAAAAAAAAAAGGGTTAAAGAATTGAGTTTTCTTGCAGAGTAATACAAGAGCACCAGTCAAGACGTCAAAAGTGAATAATTTTGTATTGAAAAATGAATTTTGTTTAGGCATTTTATGTATGTGTACACTAAAAGCTTTCATAACTTACTCTTTTGATTCTGTAAGTAATACTCTTAAGAAATTCATTAAAAGATATATTTAAAAACAGTAAAATGTTATTGAAAATTTACTTAGAATGACATAGGATAATTATTGATCTTTGAATGAATAAATAGATCATACTACTTTATTTCTTCTACTATGATTGGGGGTAAGAGTGGGCAAGCCTGTTTATCAAGAGTTTTTGACTTAGCCTACATTCGGTCTAGTTAGGCATAATCTATTTAGTAAATAAGATAGGTTAATATTTTTTAAAAAAAAAACTTTTTAGCTAATCAGACCAGACTCTAGGTTATAAAAATAGCCTATTAAACCTAATAGGTTGACCTTCTTATATTATTATTATTTAAATATCTAATGATAATAGAAATATTTTAATCTATTTAAAAATATTTTTTTAACTAACATAAGTGTTTTAGTACATTTTAAAATATATTTAACAGTCTTTTGGCTTATTTAAGAATAGGCATTTTAGTTCTTTTAAAATATTTTATAACCAAATAGGCCTCTAGATAGACTTTTAGGTTATACCAAACTTTTAGAAAGACCAGGCTAAAGCCATAAAAAAGATCAATATCAGGTAATAGGCTTAAGCTCAGGCTCCATTTTAAAAATACAGATCTAACCTATTTAAGCTAAAGTCTAACCTAACTCGAACTATTTTCACCCCTAACTATGATTTCATTCTTCCATTTTTTTTTATTATGTTCAAATAATATTTCTAATCATAAAATGGCCTTTGAATTTTAAAATATTCAATACATTAACAATTTCAAAATTTTATTTTATTTTGTAATAAAAAGAACTTCATTTTGTCCCTTTTAACAAAACTAAAATGAAAAAATAGTGGACAATATACCTTCTATTATTTATAATTTTTTTAAATCATCACATGAAAATTAAATATCATTAAATAATTTCTATATTGTACTTTTTCCCACTGTTTGATTATTTTGTTAATCTCTCTTGTGTTACAAGTGGTTGACAATTATCACCCTCCAATTAGGGGTATAAGTGCATTGAACCAACTCAATGGACTTGATAAATCCAAACCAATGCAATTAGATTGATCCATTTCGAATCAGGTTATTGAATCAATTGGTTCGGATCCAATTAGAATCAATCATATATTGGTTTGATTATCGGATTTGTATTTTCCAACCTGAACTAATCTTCTTCTTCTTCATATTATTATTGTTGTTGTTGACTAATAACTATAGTATTTACTCATATTTATTATTCGTTTATCATTTACTATAATTAATATGCGATTTGAGACTTGAACGAACACCACGTCATTGTCATTACAAACTTATACCATATTCGAATATAACATCTTAACATATGAGCATTTACTTATATAAAATTTTGATGTTTTGCAATATAGAGTATTTTTATTGAATTTTTAGTAAAATTTGAAAATAATAATAATAATCAGGTTAATCCAATTACCTTGTCTGAACCAACCTAAGTTAATCGGATAAGTTTAGTTTGGATTTTTGTAAAATAAAATCATAAATCCGAACCAGTTAAAAATTGATTGGTTCGTATTCATTTTTCTCTTAAATCTAATCCAAATCAATTCATTTATACTCCTACTCTAACTTGTGAGGGGCTGTTGGATCATCAAGAAGCAGGAGAATGATCAGTGAGGAATCATAAATTTGGCGAAATTTGATAACATCTTTTTTCCCTATTATGCATGCGTGTATAGGATCGAAGTCGAAGGTTTGTTAAATAATGAGAATGTATAGGCTTTCTTGTGTTTTTTTTTTTATTCTTTTTGTTTTTGGTTTTTACTTGTTTATTATTTTTTTTTTACAGAGAAGACGTGTGGCCCCCAACCTGACGTAAGTAATAATTTGTCGCGTACGCCTTATGTTATAATTCTAAGTGTCCTCTCTCATTTTCACGTATATTTTATTATTATTGAAAAAAATAGAAAATAAATAAAAGCCATCATTTTATTTAATAATAAAAAAATAGATATCCCAATGCAAATCACTATCTTATCTAATAATAAAAAAAATCAGTGTTCAAATAAAATACTTTTAAAAATTATTAGAATAATATTTTTGATTGTTAGCTCAGTGCATGGATTCGTAAATATGAATTTATAATACCGAATATGAATATCAGTATAATAAAATTCATAGTTTGATTTAAATTGAGTAACACATTATGTCTTCAGATTTTCATGTTAGATAGGTCAATATACGTAGGTCAATCCCGTTGCTTTTATTGAAAACATAGGCTTATATTTCATTAAGTCACACAACATCAACACAAACGCCTTTTTGTTTGCTAACCTTAGATCAAATTTGGGCCTTGCTGTTTTTTGGAACTGGTTTTTTGAGTTGGTTGTGGTTTTGTCTAGCCACTTTATGGAGGAACAGATCCTATCTAGGCTTGGTAAAATGATGAAAGGGGAAGCATTGAAAGGGTGGAGGAAACATGAGCGTAAATGCCCAGATTGGCTAGTTCAGTGGCACTAAAGAGTTCGGGTGTGTAGGATCTATGCCCTGCATCCTATCTTTGAATGTTGTTCTTCTCCTCTATTTCCTGTATGTTCTTTCCTTTTAGTGTCTAGCTTTTTGCGTGTGATGTGGTCTGTTTCTCGTAAGTGGCTTTCGTTTTTTGTTTGTCCATTTTTCATATTATTGCACTCTTGATGGCCCTTCCACTACTCTCCACGAGAGTCTAGCATTTTTAATTATATAAAAAAAACATTAGGGCTTCAAAACAAATCATCCGTTAAAAGGGTGGGTCGAATCCAAAAAACCGTAACCTATTTAAATTAACTCATTATCAACCCAACCTATTTGATTTGTGAGCTAAACAGGCTACCCTGACAAATAAACGAGCCCTTTTTTAAAAAAATCGCCATGCAAAGGACCAAGGGTAACATTGCGCAAATTTATAGCTAAAATTTTTCCCTTCACATTATGAACCCTTCTCATCCTCGTCGACATGGCACCGCCATGAATCCCTCTCATCCTTGCCGTCTTGCCATGTTGACAAAGCGAGATTCACCAGATATAAACAAAGCTCATACCACCTTAAAAATCAAACACCACCGCCATATAAAATACTCACCGCCCGAGTAATAAATGAATCATCAAGCAATGAGGAATTGGCGAACAAAAAAGAAAAAGAAAAAAAAAAGTGAACCAGTGGGGAACAAAAAGGTAAGGAGGAATAGAAGGGGGGGTCAGTGACCTCCATGAGTAAGGTTGGCTCCCCTGCTATTGATTGGTACAAGAAAAACTTCTTGAAACTAAGGGAAGAGAAATAGAGCGCAGCACTAAATATTTTGTAATTATCTATTTACCAAAATTTTAATAGTAATGAGTAGAGGGAAAATTCACACTCCTGAGTCCAAAAGCAAAATAAAAAGAAAGAAATAAAAAAGACAAGAAAAGACCTATTTAGGTATGAGATCCGGTCTTAAATAGCTTAGGTTAAATAAACCTGATCTACGATAAACAAGCTAGCTCATTTATTGTTAGTTTTTAATTGAAATACACATGGGAACAAGTCCCATATTGCTTGGCCAAGTTCTTTATTTCAATTTGTACAAATCAGAAACACTTTAAGCTTGTATATAACTTTATTCTTTCTCTCTATTTTTCTTGTGAGATGTAGTTCAGATATTTATTTTGAAAAAAATGGGTGTATTGGGGGTGTGGGTGTTTGTGGGTAAAGTATGTGTTGCAAGAATTTTCACATATTATTTTTTAATTATTGTTTGACAGAGGCCGTGGTTTTTTTCCTAGTTTTGGAGTTTTTCACATTTATTCTTGTATTGTGGTTGTTTTCTATTGTTATTTTCTCAAGTTTAGGGCTCGTTTTCTATTTTCATTTTTCCACTTCAAGGAGGGGAAAGCTGGTTTTTTCCTCAAATAGTGGTATCAAGAACTTGGTTCGATAGAATTTATTCTTAGTATGTTTTATGGTTACACTTTTGTCTAATCTTTCATATAAAAAAAGAATTATTCCATGTTGCTTGAGAATTATCTTTGGATGCTGTTACTCGAAGGAAGTCTGATACTGTGAAAGTGTAATTTGGAAAAAAATCTAGCTAAGGAAAGATTTGGTATTTAAGCATATCCATTATGACCCACCTCTCTTTTGTAGCAACTCACCTGATGCATATTTTACAGTTATTGTACACGATTCCAGTATAGAGTTGCAATGTCAAGTTTGTTAAGTGTTGTGAAGTTTGACATAGAGAAATTTGATGGACGAATCAATTTTGACATGTGACAAATACAAGTTAGGGATGTCTTGATGTAGCTGAAACAGTTGCTGCCATAGAATCTGAACTTGAAATGCAATTGAATAGCTTGCAAGGAGGTCAAAACATAGATCTAAGTTTGAAAGAAGCAGAAGTTGAGTTTTAGGATGACTCTGAGGTATATATTAAGCTGTCAAATGCTTATATATGGTCTTAGCTGTAAATAGAGAAATGTCAAATGAATTAGGAAGGGCATGATCTAGGACCAACTTTACTCTGTTTGTCATGTTGCACTAGTTGAGTATTGGGCCTTCATACAATCATACTCATACTTGCCTACAGAAAGCTCTATCTAGTATGAGTTTTATCACATGCACTGAATTGTTGCAATATAGATAGCCCATTTGCCGAACATGTCTTTCAAATTCAAAGGAATAGATAAACTTGGCTTTCACTTTTTATGCATTATACATTACATCTATTTTGAAATTCACTTAAAATAACTCATAACCTATTTTCATCTCTTAATTCAATTTGAAGCCAAATATTGGCATAATTGGATTTATGCCTCTTGTAAATTGTGATTGCTTTAAACTGGCAGCCTCTACAGATGTGAGAATAAATTCACAGTAATTGTAGCACTGTATGAATGGCACAAAAGGGAGATTACTTTTGGTGGATAATAATTGGAGAATGTTCAACATAAACATATTTTCCCTATTAAGGCAAAAGTGACTAATAACATTTTTTTCCCCATTTTTTCTTTACCTGGTGAACCTGTTAGTCATAACCTGGCTTTATTCTCTACTACTTTATTTTGCTAGAGAGTGGATATAAACATTTGGTTTTATTGTACTTTTAGATTCCTGAAACTCAGGGTGCTATGAGTTCTTCATCTACCCACCACAAGAATAAAAGAAAGAAAAATAACAAAGGCTTAAGCTTTGAAATGAATGAGGTGATAGTTGACTCAATTAAATATCTAAAATCTAAATTAATTTCAATAGCATTCTACACACATATCGAACTTGGTTTCTTGCTTTAAGGTCAAGAAGGAGAGATTTGATAAATAACAGAATGAAGCTAATGACATTGTTAAGAGATGTAGATGGCTCGTCAATTGATGAAAGAATACAGGCTACCATTATTATTTCATGGGACAATAACTTGACTGGTATGTTCTTGTCACTTATACCGGAAGATATATTGATATTCATGAAGATGGCATTTAACAATTATTCTTAGATTTTAATTTTCTTATTTTAGGACAATCAAGTGGCTTTTGTGTGAGTTGTTAGCTCTTATGTTAGATTTGAATTGGTACTTAGATTTGATGTATCATATTTATGGATTATTGTTAAGTTTGAACTTATGTTGTGACATTTACATCAGTTGGTTTATGCTACATATTGTATTTATAGACTTATTGAGTTTAATGTGATTGAAAATTAATTATTTGTTTAAATTTATGGGAGTATTTTGAAAATTATACTTAATTATAAGTTTAATATGATTAGAAAGTAATTGTTTAGTTTAAATTGATAGGGATATTTTGGAAATTATACTTAATTATGAGTTTAATGTTATTAAAAATTAATTGGTTAGTTTAAATTGGTGGGGATTTTTGAAAATTATACTTAATTATGAGTTTAGTGTGATTAAAAAATAATTTCTTAGTTTAAATTAATAGGTGTATTTTAGGAATTGTACTTAACTATAAGTTTAATGCGACTAAAAAATGGAATTTTTAGTTTAAATTTATAGAGGTATTTTGGGAAAAATACACAATATTCCCAAGAATTAATATATCAACCAAACATAGAAATAGTTCATTCATAAATATATTATGCAAGATTTCTAGAAATTTAACTCGCAAACCATACTTAAAAATAGTTCATTCATGAGAATAGTATATTGAAAATTCTATTCTCAGGAATGAAAAAAAAAAAAAAATCACTGCACAAACCACACGCTCTAGAAGAAACAGTTTTGTTAATAAAAACGGCATCTGGTATTATAAAAGATCATGCCCTTTTCCATGCCTCGCCACAGGTAGAGCCACCAATCTTAGTCTTTGGCAACCAAATAGTGACAAACACCACCCCATCTTCCATAACCACCACAAACCACAGTAATGAGAACACTTCAGTATCTTCCACCATCAAACTCACAAAAACCACAAATGCTCATAATGATTTTTTTTGTTTTTTAAAAAATGAAACAAAAGAAGAAGAAAACAGTAATCCACACAATTCAATCATCACCGTAGGGAAGGTTCTTTGGACTCCCACCACTATGCCCATTTCATCCATGCTTCCAACTTCCCATTTTAGTACTGCAAAACTGGAGAAAAAAAAAACTGTTAAACCAAAAATAAAAGAAACCCTAAACCCAACAACAACAACAACACTAGGTTTTTGAGTTTCCCATTCCCAACAATTTAAATGGTGCATTCTAAGAGGGAACTGTTTTCTCACTCCTTGAAGCATACCGCACTTCAATCCATCCAATTCAACGAAGAAATACAAGGGCTCATGGCTTCGGCACTGGAATTTGCCACTAGCTCCTTCACAGTGCTGTAACTGCATCTTTCTTCCCTCTAACTTTCCCATTCTGCAACAATGTTACCAATGGTGGAATCCCATTTGACAGACCCACAAGCTCTTTATTTTCATCAAGCATTGACAAGCTAAACAAGGTTGCAGCAGAATTTTCTTTAGCCACTGTACTACCATTCTCCAGCACTTCTATGATAGCTGGAATAGCACCTTCTTTGGATATAAGCCTTTTGTTACCTTCATCAATTGATAAATTTAGTAGTGCTGTCACAGCATGCTCTTGTATTTTTTAATCTAGATAGGACAAGATTTGCACCAAGGGTGGTATTCCTCCATGCTCAGCAACCAAGATTCTACTCTCAGGGCTTTCTTTTGATACCATTCGGATCTTCTCCACAGCTTTTCTTTGCTCTTCTAAGTGAATTGATGATAGGCTCTCAACCAATGATGGGATTTCCTCTTTGTTCTCAATGGGGGAGCTTGCTTTACCTAAAGACTTGTATTTCTTAGGCAATTTGAAGTTGTTTTTCTCGCACCACTCAGCAATCAAGTTCTTTAAGGCACAGTTTGGTGCTAGTTGCAAGTGTGCAAGAGGTTGCCTGGTCTTTGGGCATGTGTCATGGTTTGATTGGAACCACTTCTCTATGCTTTCCCTTTCATATATCTTTGATGATGGAGACACACAATTGCACCAAAACCAAAAAAAGAAAATGAAATAAAGGTTTTATCAGTACCACATGTATAGTGAAAAATCATCAAATTTCTCCATTGAACTCAGTCTTCCAAAAAGTACTCGTTCTAATTAACAAGTTACATATTATGTTTTCAACAAGGCTTTTGCATTACTTTTCTTTAGATGCATGTAACTGTTGTGATATGGTGGGTCCAAAGACACAAACAGAGCAGCGCAAAATAAATATGCGGAAGTGTAATGGTAAATGACACCAGGAATTTACGTGGTTCGGCTTAAAGCCTACGTCCACGGGCAAAGACGAAAATCAAATATTTCAATATAGAAATATGATGAAGATACAAAATGTTTCACTCCACTCAACCCAAATCCCAAATACACCCAGAATACCTTATAGTATTTGTCTCACTGGTGTATGCTCTCAACTCTCAACTCACAATATAGAGAGAAAACAAAGCAAACAAATGAATCTCTAAATGCTTAGAAAGGAGGAGGAGAGGAATGAATTCTTGTTGGTGTGTTGGTGTGTTTTGAGCTTGAAGAACCAAACTCTATTTATAGAGCTTGATAGCCACCTTGTTTGAGGTTGTTGGCACACCATAGTTGAAGGTTGTTGGCCACCTACCATGTTTGAAGGTTGAAGGTTGTTGGCCAACCATGTTTGAAGATTTTAACCAAAATCTAGAAGGTAGTTGTAGTCATAATTGCTGAATTGTTAAAAATCAAGTCATTAATTCAACAATCTCCACCTTGACTTGATTTTCATCAAGTTTTTGAAGTCGCCTTTTCCAAAATGCCCATAAGGGCAAAACTCACATATTGTGAATGCCAACTAAGTCCAAGCAATGCTTGAACTTAGCAACAGTGATTGACTTTGTCAACATATCAGCTGGATTATCTGAGGTACTAATCTTCTTCACAACAATAGCACCTTGAGAAATTATTTCCCGAATAAAGTGATATCTGACATCAATGTGTTTGGTTCTCTCATGATACATTTGATTTTTGGTCAAATGTATGGCACTTTGGCTATCACAATAAACAATCGTGACATCTTGTTCCAAGCCCAAATTGCCTACCAAACTCTTGAGCCAAATGGCTTCCTTCACTGCTTTCTTTGCCATGTATTCGGCTTTTGTTGTAGATAGTGCAATAGTAGATTGTAGAGTTGCTTTCCAACTAATTGCACTACCTGAGAGTGTGAAGACATATCCCGTCAGAGATCTCCTTTTGTCAACATCTCTAGCATAATCTGAGTCAATGTAACCAATAACACTACCACCAGTGTTAGAACTTTTGTCATATACCAAGCCAACATCTGCAGTACCTCAAAGATATCGAAGTATCCATTTCGCTCGCCAATGCATCTTGCCAGGATGCCCCATATATCTACTAACAACACTAACGGCATGTGAAATATCTGGTCGAGTGCATACCATAGCATACATGATGCTTCCAACTGCACTAGCATAAGGAACATGTGACATCTGTTCCTCCTCTTCAATGGATCAGTGAATGTGCGGTGATAATCCAAAATGGGTGCCAGCGAAGTACTCACAGGCTTTGCATCTTGCATTCCAAAGCTGAAGTACTTTTTCAACATACTTCTTCAGGACAAATATAATTTGCCAAAGACATCGATCCCTATGAATTTCCATGCCCAAAATCTTCTTAGCTGCTCCTAGATCTTTCATTTCAAATTCACCACTCAGTTGCTTCTTGACTTTCTTGATCTCGGACATACTCTTAGCAAAGAATGAGCATGTCATCAACGTGAGAGCAACAAATAGACAAAAGAACCATCTAAGAGCTTTATGTGGTAAACACATGATCATAGTCACTCCTTGAGTAACCATGACTTAACATAAAAGTGTCAAATTTCTTATACCACTGGCGAGGAGATTGCTTTAAGCCATATAATGACTTCTTTAGGAGACATACATGATCCTCCTTGCCTTGAATAGTGAAATCTTCTGGCTACTGTATGTAGATTTGTTCTTCAAGCTCACCATGAAGAAAAAGCTGTTTTTACATCAGTGCTCAAGCTCTAAGTCAAACAAGGCAACCATAGCGAGCAATAATTCGAATGGAGCTATGTCTCACAACAGGAGAGAATACTTCATTGAAGTCTATTCCTTCCCTTTGGCTAAAACCTTTTGCAACTAAACGTGCTTTGTAACGAGTTGGTTGAACTCTAGGGGATCCTTCCTTTTTCTTGAAGATCCATTTGCAGCCAACGACTTTATGTCTTTTAGGTGGTTTCACCAACTCCCAAGTTTGGTTCTTATGGAGAGACTTCATCTCTTCACTCATTGCAGCAATCCATTGTACGGACTCTTTACTCGAGATAGCCTCATGATATGTGGTAGGATCTTCTGATTCCATATCTTCTGCCACTGATAATACAAAAGAGGCTATGTTTGCATGACCATACCTCTGTGGTTGTTTTATTTTTCTTTTTTCTCTATCTCTTGTAAGGCTATAGTGCTGCAACTGTTGTCGTTCATCTGCGACATCATCACTATCTTGTTCTTCTTCTTGAATGGGCTGATCAGAGATATCTTCTTCTATCTGCTTTGGTGGTTCAACTTCAAACTCCACCTGCTTGCTAGCATCTTGGTCTTTTACTATATCGCCAACCTCCTTTTTGGGATAAAGCATGGATGATTCATTGAACTTTACATCTCTGCTGATTATGAATTTGGATGTCTTAGGTTCAGTGCACCATAATCTATAACCTTTGACCTCAGTTTGATATCCGAGAAATATGCATTTTAATGCCCTTCGCTCAAGCTTTCCATCATCAATATGAGCATATGCAGGACAACTGAAAATTCTCAAATTTTAATAATCAGCAGGAGCACCAGACCATACCTCAATAGGAGTCTTCAAATCGATCGCAGTTGATGGAGACCGATTCACCAAATAGCAAGCCATATTGATAGCTTCAAATTTCCCCAAAATTCTTTTTGATAAACCGGCATTAGAGAACATACAATGAGCTCTCTCCAAAAGAGTTACTGCTCATACGCTCAAATTACTCCATTTTGTTGCGGAGTCTTTCCACAGATGCGATGCCGCATTATGCCTTCATCTTCACGTAACTCGTTGAACCCGACTCCACAGAACTCCAAACCATTATCTGTTCGGAGACGCTTGATTTTCTTGTCGGTCTGGTTCTCAATAAGCGCTTTCCATTTCTTGAAAGTATGGAACACATCAATTTTATGTTTTAGAAAATAAACCCATACCTTCCTTGAGAAATCATCAATGAATGTCAATAGGTATCTAGCACCACCTTTTGTGAACAGCGTAGGCCCCACAAGTCGAGTGAATGTAATCTCCATCGTGCCCTTAGTCCTCGTATAGCAATGCAAACTTGACTGCAGTGCGCTTTCCGTAGACACAGTGTTCGCAAAAGTCAAGCTTCCCAACTTTGTGATCACCTAGTAAGCCACGTTTGCTCAAAATTGACATTCCTGTTTCACTCATATGCCCAAGTCGCATATGCCACAAACGAGTAGTATCTGAATCAGAATCAAATGAGGATGATCTTGGCAAAGACCAACAATTGTACTTCCTTGAAGTAGATAAAGGTCGTTGACCAGCTTGCCTTTAATCACAATAAGAGCACCTTTGGAGATTTTTAAAACTCCACCTTCACCAGAATACTTATAACCTTGAGAATCAAAGACACCCAAGGATATAAGATTTTTCTTCAAGTCTGGAATGTACCGAACATCAGTCAATGTTCTCACAACTCCATCATGCATCTTGATTTGGACTATTCCAATGCCAATGACCTTACAGGGCATATCATTCCCCATAAGGACAACACCACCATCTATTGACCGGAAAGTTGTAAACCAATCCCAGTTCCGACACATGTGATAAGAGCATCCAGAATCAAGTATCCAAGTATCACCAATTGAACTAGTTGATACCGCGAGAACATTATCAGTACCTTCAGCAACACTTGCTGCATCACTTGAATCTTTGTCCTTCTTGTCTTTGAGCTTCGGACATTCTGCTCTCCAGTGCCCTTCCTTCTTGCAATATCGGCACCTGCCTTTACGATATCTAGACTTAGATCTAGACTTTCCTCTGTTGCTACTAGATCCAATTTCCTTTGACCTTCCTCTAGCAAATAAGCCAGATGCAATATCATCACGACTGCTAGAATCATGCTCCATTTTGTCACGACTTAAAAGTGCATATTTCACCTCATCAATTTTGAGGCTTTCACGACCATATATGAGCATTTCACGAAAGTGCCTGTAGGAAGGAGGTAAGGAACAAAGCAACATCATTACTTGTTACTCACTTGAAAATGTCTCGGCCCATATTTTTTTTCGTGATCGGTGGCGAGTGATGTGAACTCAAATATGTGAGAACGGATTGATGTCCCTTACGCCATACTGAGCTTGTAATGCACGTTGTAAAACACCGAGTCGGTTCGCCACTGTCTTAGTCATATACAATGACTCTAATTTGGTCCACCGCGATTTTGTTGTTTTCTCTGATGGGGACCTCCTGCAAAGACATCGCCTGTAATGCATAATCAATAATAGAAAGGGCCTTCTGATCGGCATCTTCCCATTCGGATTCCTTCATTGTCTCGGGCTTATTTTCCTTGTCAGAAAGTGCTACTTTTACACCTTGTCAGACAAGAACATGCATCATATGGACCTTCCACATGCCAAAATTAATCGCCCATCAAATCGCTGAATATCAAATTTTGCAAGAGACATTTTGAACAAATTAGCCCGTAACTCTATAAGAGCTACGATACCGCATTTGTGATATGGTGGGTCCAAAGACACAAAACAGAGCAAAGGCAAAATAAATATGCGGAAGTGTAATGGTAAATGACACCAGGAATTTACGTGGTTCGGCTTAAAGCCTACGTCCACGGGCAAAGACGACAATCAAATATTTCAATATAGAAATATGATGAAGATACAAAATGTTTCACTCCACTCAACCCAAATCCCAAATACACCTGTAATACCTTACAAGATATTTGTCTCATCGGGTGTATGCTCTCAACTCTCAACTCACAATATAGAGAGAAAACAAAGTAAACAAATGAATCTCTAAATGCTTAGAAAGGAGGAGGAGAGGAATGAATTCTTGTTGGTGTGTTGGTGTGTTTTGAGCTTGAAGAACCAAATTCTATTTATAGAGCTTGATAGCCACCTTGTTTGAGGTTGTTGGGACACCATAGTTGAAGGTTGTTAGCCACCTACCATGTTTGAAGGTTGAAGGTTGTTGGCCAACCATGTTTGAAGATTTTAACCAAAATCTAGAAGGTAGTTGTAGTCATAATTGTTGAATTGTTAAAAATCAAGTCATTAATTCAACAGTAACAAATGCAAATCCAATCAACACCTTTGAGATTACCTGTGCACTTGCAATAATAACAGGATCTGTCATGATTTCTAGTGTTATTGGGCAGAGAAACTCATAAGGGATGACCAAAGATATGGTCTTATCAAGAATTTTAGTTATGACAGGATCATTAAGGATGCTGGTTTCTTCCACGCCTGCAATTCGTTTGAACTTGTTAAGCAGGCCAATTATTCATTGGGTGTTCTCTGCTTGTTGCCCTTTTCTTTCTGCAGCAAGTTTCCTAACCGCCATAGTTTCTGTCTTAAGATTCTCCACACTTTGAAGCTCCAGCTTTTTCGCTAGCCTTTCGATCATAGTGCTGTCAGCGTTTCACTCATCGTCGTTGGAGAATGCCACGATCATGTCCATTGCAAGTTCCATGTCCTGTGTGTCAGTCCTCCTCTTGGCTCGCCTGAGTTGCCCGTGCATTAGCTCAAGCTGCAGCAGTATATATAAACTTGATTACCACAAACTTGCTTACCACAAGATAGTAGGAAGATTGGAAGCTCAAACTTGCTTGATTTTATGAATGGTTAACTGAAGTTCCCACCAAGGTATCAAAGGTTAGGCTTAGTAGCCAGGGAATTTAATTTCTTCCCATATTTTCATATTCGATCGGGGCTAAGACCATGACCAACCAAATAATCCTACCTTTATTAACTGAGAGATTCTTACATAGACACAGATTCAACACCTTACATTTAGACATACTCACAATAAACTTAAGTTTTATTAACTTTATTCAAGATTTATTCACTTAGTTGTGGGCTCTATCAACCTTTTTGTGGATATATTTAAATATGGCTTTTGAAATTGTGTCCATCCAAAAAATTTTATAACTATATTTGTTCAAGTTGAATGGATAAGTGCATCTACCTTGAGCCCATGATGGGGTATCTATATATTAAACTGCATCCTGGATTGGTTCTAGTAACACTATTAAGCAAATATGACCTCAAAATGCAGTTAATTCACCCGCAGAATTATGCTCGGGTTGATGATAAATAAAACAGAAGCAAACAAATTGGGGGCTGTTCAACAAAACTTTCCACTTTTTTCCCTCCAATGTGACAAGAACACAACATATTTCTTTCAATTTTGTAGTTCAAACTAAAAAAGGCAAAAAAAATATTCAGCGTCATTTAAACAAAACTCAACCACAATATTACTTTTCATAAGCATTTACAAACTTCGAAACCTCATTACAATCTCTTTTTCCTATACAACCGAACAATTACAGACCAAAATAATAACAGAGATGAGAAATGAAAACGGACCTACCTGTTCTTGGACTTCATCCGATATCCCCAATTCCTCGCAAGGTACACCATCAAACGCTTGGCTCATCTTTTCATAAGCGCCCTGAAACTTTATCATAACCGCCTCGCTCTCCATTGCCTGAAACCCACAAAACAAACAGCGAAAAAAACACTTCAAAACCCCATTTGTCGAAACTCGAAAACGGGTCGTCAAGAGGATATCATTTCTCCTGTGCAATATATATGAACCTCAAAATCATTTTCATATCCCTAGCACATCATGAACCATTTAACCTTGTCACCTTACCAATGCAAAGAGATTCTTACATTATATCATTGATATCTTTAAACTCAACCCTAAATAATGCATAAAAACTCTGAAAATTTTAGGGTGCATTTGGTTTCAGTTTTCCAGTTTTCAGTTTTTGTGAAGAAAAAACTCTATAAAAAAAAAAAGCCAAAGTCTAAACATTTTAAGAAAATATTGGTAAGTAAAAGCATGCCCCTTAGCTCATTAAGCATTGTAAAGCTATTTACAAGGACTATTCATGATGATACATGAATGAAAAATTGAGATCGATCAAGTAAGTTAATCCTAAAAGAAAAAATAGCAATCCATGAGGATACACGAATAGAAAATAGAGCCGATTAAATAAGACAACCCTCAAAATGTTTATCTCTTCATGAAACATTGAAATTGATTATCTATTATGAGAAAGCCTTACGAGATGTATCTTGCTTCCTTCGCTGCACAACCTCAACACCTCCTTGGCGAACAAGAGAGCGTCCCTGAGGTTCCTCAACCAGGCCGTGCCATTTTTCGGCATGGGTTCAGGGAGGTCCCGGAGCTCCTCGATGAGGGCAACATGAGTTTCCATACCTGTAGTCAAAGTTTCCCGCTCTCCTTAATAGTCCATAGTATTAAAATAATTATTCATTTTTAAAATATACTTTATCTATAAATAACTGTTTATTTCACGAACTCTGATAATATTAATTATTATTATTTTTTCACAAATGCTTTTATTAAATAAGAAGAGAGAAGGAAGAGAGAGAAATTAGTGAAGAAAGAGAGAGAAATGTGGAGTTAAAAAGTAAAAAGATAATTTAGTAAACTATTTTAAACTTTTTTTCTAATATTGATATATTCTCAATTATTATCTGCAATGCACATTTATAACTGAACAGTTATTTGAGGATAGAGGGAGTATAATTTATTTTTATATTTTTTGTTTGATTCAAAATATAAGTCATTTTCATATTTCAAGAAACTGTTAATTATTTTTTGCCTATTTTACCTTTATATTTATGATGAGTGAGAATGAATGGATATAAATATGATTGTTTAATGGAGAGATAATTTATAATAATTGATAAAGGATATTTTAGTCTTTTATTTTTATTTTCTTAAAAAAAAAATAGAATTCAATGATCACCTTAACTTTAGTACATAACCTTAAATGACTTATATTATGGACCGAATGGAGTACCAACAATCTAGAAAACTTTTGACATTCTTGAAGTCCTTTATTTTATCTTAGTCAACATTTCCTTCAAATGTTGTATCAAATTAATCACTCTCTACAGTTCAGATAATGGTATTGTCAAAGTTCACCATGTGATTTGAAGAGTATTGCTTTAATTTTTAGAAATATTAAATAGCTCTAACTTTTCATAATGAGAATACATAACTAAATAGTGCTTTGAAATTAAGGTAAAGGTGCAAAAGAAGAAAAAAAAAACAGATTTTATCTGCTTTCTCCCTTTATTACTATCATAGCTAAATTAAAGTTTTAAAAATATTTTTAAATAATTTTTTTATTTTTAAGAGATCAAATTCGTAATGACAAATTTATAAATGCGCTTGTTAAATAAGTTAAAAAAACGGGTTTCAGTCCCTCATATATAAATCTATCAAATAGATTGTTAAAACTATCTAGTGCATCACCTTCATTTATCTTTTGGTTGGATTAGTTGGCCAGCTATACCAATCTATCTATAGTCACCATAAAATAAAAAATAAAAAAAATGAATTGGCCAACGGAATGAAAGGTGGCAATAGAATTTTTTAAGTGGTTCGATGGCAAAAGCCCAAGTCAGCTTGTTAGTAGTCATTGTTGGATTTTGGGTGTGAATGCATATTTAACTAGGACAGTTTTTTTTTTTTTTGGTAAAAATATATTTCCATCGATAAGTAATCAAAGGCTCAAGTCAAATTAGATAACAAATCTTCCATCAAAGAACACAAGTTACTAGCCTAACCTATGATTACAACCAATGAGACTACATAGCTCTAAATAATCTCATTGGAACATAGAATATAGATAATTTTGCATCACACCACAAATAAGTATAAAGAGAACAAGTGAATGCATAAAGATCTCTGATTTTTTCATTCTAATAGAATCTTTAGAACCACCTATAAAGTGAGTGAAATAGCTAAAACTTAAATTCCTACCTAATGCATCATAAACTATAATTTTATCAAAACAAAGTGCTGACTATTGACAATCAAACATTTCAGCACATCAACGCAAAACAGATAAAAAAAATATGGTTACACACAAAAGATAGAGGCTTATTGCCTTGTAAGCACCTCCAAAAAGTGCAAACAAACATAAAAAACACAAAATCTCATCTTATCCACCATCAAGGGTGATCACTACACAATCATAACTCAAATGTAATTTTCTGATATTGGTTTACGTGTTAGCAATTGCAAGATCCACTAGTTGGGAACAAATCTCACACAATCGCAAACTATTCAAACATCACATCTATCAAGAAAAATTCGACAGAGTAATAACCAAATCATCAAGTGATTAGGAAGAATTGGGAACAAGAAAAATAACACAGAGAGAGAGAGAGAGAGAGAGAGAGAGAGAGAGAGAGAGAGAGAGAGAGAGAGAGAGAGAGAGAGAGAGAGAGAGAGAGAGAGAGAGAGAGAGAGAGAGAGAGAGAGAGAGAGAGAGAGAGAGAGAGAGAGAGAGAGAGATAAGGGGTCACTGAGCTTTCATGGAGAGGATCAGTTTCCATAGGGTGTGTTTGTGAGTTTGGGTTTTGGAAGGAAAGGGAGGAGATAAGAGGGCTTTTAGTGTAAAATTATATTAGAAGTCCACCCCTCCCTTTCCTTTCCCTCTAAAACTCATACTCACAAACATACCCATAGGGTTGGCTCTCACTTCAAGGAGGATGAAGGATAAGCTTAGGGCTACTAGAAAGGCAAGAAGTAGTAGGAGATGGTGGTTTCTTTAGGGCTCGGGCGATGGAGGGTCGCTGCTTTTTTTTTTTTTTTTGTCAGAATCAGTACAAAGTTCTTTTCCCTGCTTTTTGTTTTTTTGTAGAAGAACTAGGACAAAGCTTGCGAACCCAATTTGATTTGCGTCTTAGGTTTTTTGGGTCCGATTTGAATCCTTGGATTGGTATCACTTGCTGAAATTAGTTGTTGTGAATTGGTTGAAGAGCCCAAGTGGACATTGTGGTCTACAAATTAATTTGGAATTCGTTGTTTCAATGTTGATGGGTTCCCTTGACGAAAACAAAACTAGGTGGTGGGTTCACTAACCAAAAACAAATATTGGTAGATTCATGACCATAAAACATATGTTCGTGGGTCGAACAAAAATGAAAATCTGAGTAGAGATGGGGATCGAGACTTTTTTGTAATTTGGGATCGAACACTGGAGATGGAGACATGCCAGAATTTACTCGTTTAAGAGCAGGAGACCTTGACCAAGAAAAATAAAGGAGGAGAAAAAAGAGAGAGAAAGAGAAACAGAGCAAGGGAGCAAGGGATGAATAATTTAGATGTGATAAGAAAGCCATTTTTCAGACATTTTTTCCCCCTCTAATCTCAGACATTTTTACATTTTTTTTTAAAATATAAAGCTAACTATATCCACACTGGATTGAAGAAGCTCTTCCTTCAGGATTTCCTTTATGCATAATTTGAATTCAAAACAACACACTTAAGGGACTCAATACCTTATAGTAAAAAGAAAAATCGTTATTCCAAAGTTTTTCACTGGACAATAATACGTACGTATTTCGTGTTATTTATATTTATAGTGCTTTTTATTTTATCTCTAATCAAACACCCTTATAAGTTGTAATATAATTTTCAAACAAAAATAATAACTCATTAATTTTAAATAAAAATATTATTTTGTTCCATTTGTTTTCTTTTCTTTTTCTGTCAATTAATTAGTGTTATTCTTTTTTTTTTGGGGTAATTTCATTATTAATGTTATAATATTCTATTAATTAAAAAACATTCCATCACAGTCTTAAAGGATTTTTTTCAAAAAAACCAGTCTTTGACATTTTGTCCTCGCTCAATCTATACAAAACGTAATAAAACAAAAAAGTGCGGAATGGAGAATGGCCTAGGCTGACGGAGAAATTGTCAGATGCATGTCAAGTGGATACGATTCATATCCATTGATAACAAAATACTGACACTTCAACTAAAAGTTTACATTAAAGGTGTGTTATGTTTTAATTGAAATGTCATTTTGCTATTGGATATGGAATATGTTTATGTTTTTTTTTTCATTCCTCAAATAAATCTAATAGCTACAATTAATGGAAAGAGAAGAGATACTCCATGTTTTTCTATACCTAAACCGATTTAATAAATCATTAATCCATGAGTAAAGTTTTCAAAAGAGATCAACTCATAAGGTTCGATTTTTAGTTTTTTTCAATTTTTCCTTCATAAAAACTAGAAACTGAAAACTGAAAATTGAAAAATGCAAACCAAAAAGGCCCTAAGTGGCTGGGAAATAATGACAAGTCTCGGTCAAACATGTTCAAAGCATTGCTTTTTGTTGCAAACGAGTGAACTGGATGGAAGGATTGCGTTGTGATACTTGATTCACACTCACTCAGCCCTCACAAGCTACACAGGGATGGCATTCGCAGTTGCTTAATACATTCACTTCTTTTATCGCTCCGTCTTTTGACGTTCTATTACATTCATAATTTTTATTTGACTTTATTAAAACAAATGTGTTTATGTGATCCAGATATTAATGTTAACTAGAAAATAAACCTGTGCCATACATGGGAATGATATACAGATTAAAATAATTTTTTTAAAAATTTATTGAGAAATAGTATTAATATTAAATAGTATAATGGAAATAATAGTTATAGAAACTAAATTTTCAAAATAATTTAACAATGATTGTCACACATGGTAGTAATGTTATCTACAAAATAGAAGAAATTGAAAAAATATGTGAATATAACTTAAATCATCAAAGTTACATGAATACAAGTAATTGTTTGAATGAAAGTGGAAGATAAAGAAGGAAAGTGAATTCATGTGGTATTGATACATCATCAATTTTACTACCTTCATAACCCTTTTTTCTACGAAGTGACACAATATAAAAGTCTTTTCAATATCGTGTATTATCACATTACTTATAATAGTTAACTTTTATATCTATTACACTACTTGAAAAATCATGAAAATAGGAGATTTTGATTTGATAACAGTATAAATCACTTTCACATTGCTAGTTTATAAAATTAAATTAAATATAATGTATTTTATAAATATAAATATAGGTAAACTTATGTAAATTTGTCAAATTGATAATAATCATAAAGTAATTATGAGATTTAAAATACTAATTTTTGTCATCTAATAAAATGGTTGTATGACAAGATCTATGCTATTGAAGTATTACATCTATGAATGAAGTTATAAGATTAAAAAGATTAATTAATAGTAATTTAATTTCTTCATTATTAGTATTTTATTATCAAGATAAAAAAACTATTTATCATTACATTAAAAATATTAAAATATAATTTATTCATTAATATTAATATAAATGAACTAATGTTTAGTCCACTATATTGGTTCAATTTAAATGTAATGAAAATAAGGATATACATAATTTTATTAGTTGACATGATAGACAAATACAATTGGCTAAGATTTAAAAAAATGGAGGCAGGATGAAATGATTGGTTGGATAAAAGTGAGAGAAGCTTAATCAATGCACCATAGGACACTTGGCCCAATAGATTTATGCCATTTGCTAAAAGAAACAAAAAAAGAATTGCTAAATGGATGATGTCAATTGTTGCAGTGTGGATATTGCTATTAACTATAATTTACAATAATAAGTAGATTAAGGATTTGGGAGATTTGAGTGAAGGGTGAAGGAGAGAAGGGTGTGTGGGTTCTGTTTCTTATTAGGGTTCAATGGGTTGGGAAATTAATTTAAAATGAGGGGTATTTTTATCCAAATATTGGTCACATGACATGCACAGTTCATTTAACGGCTTAAATAGATAACAACTTAATGGAATGAGCCTTTTGCACAATATTAAAGGATAGAGAGTCAAATTACATGTTTTAAAATTTCAAGGTCTCAATTGTGTATGGCTTAAAATATAAAATAGAAAAATGCATTAAACTTGATATACATATATACGAAGAAAAACTTATGACACATTTATTTTTAAATTATATTTATTAAATTTGCATTATACATGTATTTTCATTTTTTATTTTGGATTATGTTGAGTTAGTAATATTTGTTATTATAAATATTTATGTTTTGAATCCCCAATAATTTTTAAACTTTTCTCTATTTTGGATTTTTAAAAAAACTCACATATACTTGTAAGGATTCAGATCCCAGCAAGGAATGGGGAATGAAAACCCATGATAAGGATGAATACAGAGTCAATGGGACAGAATTTTAAATGGAAATGAGGGACAGGACATGTTCCCACATGGGATACCCATTATCATCCCTACATTATTAATGAAGTTAAGGAAAAAAATGACATTTCATTGGTCAGTTACCACATGCTCTCTGGGCACTAGCGGAACTTTACTAAGACAATGGGGCCATGTACCAAACCCACCCGTCCTCAACTTTTTGTTTTAAAAAAATTAATTTATATATAATATAATATAAATATAATATGAATTTTGTTTAATGTATTGACTTATATATAAATGGGTTCCTCTAGCTTCAAAATTTATGAGTTTACTTTTTAAATTAAAAAATTCATAGTATCAATTTTGTTAAATAGATAAATAATTACAAGAGTATAATCAAGTAATGGATGTGTTAACTCGAATTAAACTTTGATTGGATATGCTTATAAGATTTGACATTTTTAGGTTATGTTTAAGAATGCAATAAAACGAGTTTTCTTTTCAATAAATCTATTTTAAAATAATTTTACACGTTTGGGTAAAAAGTATGAATGGATTATAAGAATAAAAACATCTAAGTGTACATCCGCTTGATGGTGAAAATATATTTTAGAAACTTATTAATGACAAGGCTAATTACTTTGGAAATTTAATGTTTTAACCTAAATAACAGTATATCAAATATTTTAAAATAGAAAACAATCATTTTATACTTTCTTATATAAAAGTAAGGGTTTAATTTCTATGCATTCTGTAAAAAAGTTTTACACTATCATTTAATTATATCATTTTATTTGTATAATTTTTCAAGTAATGGGTGTAAGACATAACCACTTTTACTGATATAATAATACATAATTAAATAATAGTGTAAAAAAATTTTACCCACAATATAATCGGAGCTACAGCCGGTGCACATGATCGGAATGGAGCAGATCGAGCAGCAGGGAAGGCTGCACACACATGGGAAGCAATGAATAAGGTGCAACAGCACCCACAGTGTAACAAACAAAATCTATTTGTCCAGCTGGTTCAAGGTGTGTGTGGTACCATAAGTTATCCTTTGGCGCATCACATAAAACGGGCGTTGGCTCGGAGTCACAAGTCCCTCTCGCGTCCAGAACACAAATATGTCATTATCTCATGGTTTAAACTTTAACCACATATAAAAAAAGAAAAAGAAAAAAGAGACCACCTAAGCAACAAGTAGCATGCATGCGAGTATCACAACATTTAGGAATGGGGAAGAGGATAAGTTTAATCCTCACTGGGAGTGAAGTCTTTATTTATTAAAAAGACGGAGTGAGAAGATATTAGCCTCATTGAGACTCACTAATTTCTTATTTACATTAATAATGTAAGAGTAGTGTTAGATATACAATTAAATTTTACAATAAATACACATTACATATTTTATCACCGTTGGATTTTATGAATGAGTAAAATAAATGAGGACCACACATCACATCCAATGGTGGTAAGGTGTGTAGTGTGTATTTATTATGCAATTTAATTGTACGCCAAATATTATTTATAATTTAAATATATATGAAAAAACTTTAGCACATTTTCATTTTTAATTTGTATTATGTTGCATTAGAAGTGTTAATTATTATTAGTATTTATGTTTCAAATTTTAAAATATTTTATTTTTTTTCTTTTTTGAATGAATTTTAATATACTCACATATATCTGTGTAGATTTAAATCCTAGAAAAGAATGGAAAATAAGAATCTGTGACAAAAATGAGAATGGAAACATGGGACAAAATTGTAAATGAGGACTGGCAGCGAGAAGTATGTTTCCGCCATCATGATAACCGTTGTCATCCTAGCTAGCTGTGGATCTCATTCAGTGTCCAATGCTACATACGGACACATAATATTACTCCCAAAACATATATAGCAGTAACAGTGCACGTGTACGTGAAAGACTTTAATTTGGTGCCTGAAATGAAATAGAAGCACATGGAAACACCTCCCTGTTACTGAGAGACACAGAGACTACGTGATTGTTGGATAATTAGTTAGCTGGGGCGAATGTTTGTTCAACGCTAAACCTTGAATGCAGCGATGAGCGTATTTGATGAAAACCAAGTTGAACTATATTTTAACATATCATATATCTTCGGCCTCAAACTGTACGTTGTTCAGTCATTATTCATCGTTGAGAGTAAATTAATAAAAAAAAAAGTATTTTTTTTCCCTTTAAACCGAAGTACCAAACCATGGTTTTCAAACTACAAACCAACCTAACCCTACTTATATATAAGCTCTCTAATCTTTCATCCATATATATCTCGGCTATAAATGTCTTCCCTTTGCGCTTCCTCTTATTGCCAAGACATTTCACTCAGTAGTACGTGGTTCCTTTAATACAACACTCTTCTTCTCTTCCCATTATGGCCGGGTCTGAAAATCCCCCAAGTTATGCCAACAATGATAGTCCTCCTATAATAATAATAATGTAGCTTCCTCTGATCCTCAGGGGACTGGGGCTTTAATAACCCAACCTCTACTGCCCAATGCCAATATTAGAGTCCAAGATGTTTTGTGTCCAAGCCCAACAAATGTTGGTCATCATTATAGTGCTGGCGGTTCTAGTACTTCTTCTTCAAGTTCTTCATTCTGGACGATTACCATCAAAGAGATTTTTCATCCAAACCACGCCAAGCCTAGTGCACGCGGAGGTTCCAATACCCCAGTGTTGGGGCCTGGAACAGGAACACCCCGGTTACCCACAATTCAAGAAGCTTTTGTTATGATATCATCAGAGTTGGGTACACCCCAAGTATAATAAACACTTTACGGAAGGGAGCGGAAGCGCGCCCAAATTGAAGAGACGGAAAAATGGAGTACGGTGAATAGTAATTCGCAGTGGGAGCCAAATCACTATTCACGTGAATATTACTATATAGTGGGACCCGCTTCACTATTTATGAATAGTCTCATTACTATTCACACCAACAAAATAGATCAAGATAACTGCACACCAATATTTTAATGTGGAAAACCCTCCTGTAATTTTGAGGGAAAAACCACGGGCCAAACTCCAAAAAATACTCCACTATATTTAAAGAGTAATTACAATATAGTGTATCCCCAATGAGACTCTCTTATACTACAATTAGTAGTATTACAGAGATCTAGAGAATATATCCAAAACTCCCAGTGTATACTCACACTACACTCTTGGAATTTTCTTACACACACTCTCTATTTTTCTCTCACTACAAGAAGCCTACACTGCTTCTTCCTATACAACTGAGGAAATGCTTCTCAGTTCGGGATGCCGAAACTATCTGGTTTCATGCTCTATTTATAGATGATTTTGGAGATACTATACATGTTACTATGCATATTTCGGTGGTACAGCTATGTTTCACATGAATTTTTGTTTTCGATGGCCTCTCTTTTTGACAAAATGCATAGCCACCAAGCCTCCTTTCTGACAATTCTCCACCTTGGCTTGCATTTTGCAACAGCTTTCAACCTCTGCAAATATTGACCAAGTCCAAGCAATGTTTAAACTTGTCAATCGGCAATGGTTTCGTCATCATATCAGCTGGATTCTCAGCGGTGGCTATCTTCTGAACTGCAACAGTACCATTATTGATACTTTCTCTGACAAAATGAAGTCTGACGTCAATGTGCTTTGTCCTCTCATAATAGACTGGATTTTTAGCCAGATGAATGGCACTTTGACTATCACAATGTACAATTGGTACATGTTGATTCAACCCAAAACTATCCAAAAGACCTTGCACCCAAATGCTCTCTTTAACAGCCTCAGTTAATGCCATATACTCAGCTTCAGTAGTTGACAATGCCACTGTAGATTGCAATGTCGCCTTCCAGCTAATAGTACATCCAAAGACTGTAAAGATATAGCCCGTCAATGACCTCCTTTAATCCAAATCACCTGCATAATCAGAATCTACATAACCTACAACTCCACGATTCTTCTGACCTTCAAATACTAAACAGACATCAGTGGAACCTTTCAGGTACCGCATGATCCATTTCACAGCTTCCCAGTGTGTCTTTCCAAGTTTGCTCATAAATCTGCTTACCACACTCACTGCATGTGAAATGTCTGGTCTAGTGCACACCATGGCATACATGAGACTGCCAACTACACTAGAGTAAGGTATACGAGACATGTGTTCCACCTCCTCCTCAGTTCTAGGACATTCCTTCAAAGATAATTTAAAATGTGCAGCCAACGAAGTGCCAACTGGTTTGGATTGATCCATATTGAAGCGTTGTAGCACTTTTATAATATAATTTTGTTGTGTTAAACACAACCTGCCACTATGTCGCTCCCTATGAATCTCCATTCCAAGAATCTTCCTTGCCGCACCTAAGTTCTTCATCTCAAACTCTTTTCCCAACTGAGTTTTCAACATACTAATTTCAGCCTTATTACGAGCTGCAATTAGCATATCATCTACATACAACAACAAATAAATCTTCGAACCATCTGGAAGATCTTTAGAGTAGATGCAATTATCATATTGGTTTTTCCTATATCCAGTACCAATCATAAATGCATCGAACCTTTTGTACCACTGCCTTGGAGACTGCTTCAAGCCATATAATGACTTCTTTAATAGGCAAACATGATTTTCCTTACCAAGACTTATGAACCCCTCTGGTTGACTCATGTAGATCTACTCCTCTCGCTCACCATGTAAGAACGCCATCTTCATATCAAGCTGTTCTAGCTCTAAGTCAAACGTACTCGCAATAGCTAATAGGATCCGAATAGAGCTATGTTTCACCACAGGAGAGAATACTTCATGGAAGTCAACACCCTCCTTCTCCCTTTGCTACTAGTCTCGCTTTGAACCTTGAAGGCTCAATGCCAGGGATTCCTTCTTTCCTTTTATAAACCCATTTACAGCCAACTACTCTTTTCCCCTTTGGAAGTTGTACCAGCTCCCACATCTGATTTTTCTGAAGAGACTCAATCTCCTCATTCATTGCTATCAGCCACTCCTTCGACTCCTTACGTTCTATTGCATCACGGTAGGTACATGGTTCATCTCGAACTGCACCATCTGCCATAGCCAAAGCAAAGGCTATAGGATCTGCATCTAATGAGTTAAGTGCACAGGTAGCAGAATCCAGATATCTTTTTGGTTTCTGGATTTCTCGTCTTTCTCTGCCAAGATGCAATATCTTGTATGGCTCTACTTCTCTGGTTGGTTCACCAGTTTCCTCATAGTCAGGTTCATCTTGTTGTTCTACTTCAGGTTGAGCAATCCCTGAAGTATTTGGCTGATTCATTACATTATTTTCTTGCTTCACCTTCCCATAGTAAATCTCTAGCTCCACCTGCTTCTTAGCACCATGATCTATCTCTGCCTCATCTAAGTTAGACTACTTCTTATGATTTAGCATTGCTGCCTCGTCAAAAGTGACATCTCTGCTGACAGTGATTTTAGGTGAACTTGCCTTCTCTATACACCACAGTTTGTAGCCTTTCACCCCTCGTGCATATCCTAGAAATATACAGCTTCTTGCCCTTGCCTCAAGTTTACCATCACTCACATGGGCATATGCAGGACAACCAAATATCTTCAAATCAGAATAGTTTACAAGTCGATCGGACCATACCTCTTGTGGAATCTTCAGATTAATAGCAGTTGATGGAGATCTGTTTATCAAGTATACAGCTGTATTGACTGCCTCAACCCAAAATGATTTGGGAAGTGTTGCGTTGATTCGCATGCATCTTGCACGCTCTAGAAGTGTTCTGTTCATCTGTTCTGCAACTCCATTTTGCTGTGGTGTTCCTGGTACAGTATGGTGCCTCACTATACCAGCATTTCTGCATAACTCCTCAAATTCTTTGCTGCAAAATTCTCAGCCATTGTCAGTTCTTAGTCTCTTGACTGACCGCCCGGTTTGCTTCTCGACCATGGCCTTCCATTGCTTGAATTTGTCAAACACCTCTTTTTTTTTTTCAGGAAATAAATCCAGACTTTTCTGGAATAATCATCTATCAGAGTAAGAAAATAGCAAGCTCCACCTAAGGAGTTAACAGGGACTGGATCCCAAACATCCGAGTGGACATACTCCAATATCCCCTTGCTATTGTGTTTGCCAGAATTAAACTTTACTCGTTTCTGTTTTCCAAATACACAGTTTTCACAGAAACCAAGTTTGCAATTCTTCAAGCCTTTCAATAGGCCTCTGCCAGCAAGTATGGTCATTCCTTTCTCACTCATATGACCAAGCCGCATGTGCCACAATCGTGTAGCATCATCCTTTCTTTCAGATGATAGAACAACAGCAGTTCCATCGATTGTGCTTCCAAGCAACAGATAGATTCCACCCTGTAGCTTTTCTTTCAATACCACCATTGAGCCTTTGAATACCTTCAAGAAACCACCCTCTCCAGTGAACTTGTAACCCCGATTGTCAAGGGCACTCAATGAGATCAGATTTCTACCCAATTCTGGTACATGCCATGCATGAAACGTCCTTTTAGTACCATTGTCCAAATTCACTTGCACATCTCCTTCACCAGCAATTGGAATAATTCTATTATCTCCTAATCTAACTTTTCCCTCCCGCTTTTTATAGGATGAGAAAAAATTTCGATTAGGCATCATGTGAAAGGATGCGCCAGAATCCAGGATCCACTCATTTCCGGTGTCACCTATGAAAACTGTCAAGGCCGAACCAGCACAGCATCACTATCTTCAGAACTTTCAATTGTTACGTTGGCAGAATCTCCTGATTTCTCCTTTCTCTCTGGGCAATTTCTTTTGATATGTCCCGTCTGGTGACAATGAAAGCACTTCACAGATTTTTGCTTTCTAGACTTTGATCTTCTCTTGCTTTTGTTTCCCAATCCTCTTTCTTGACTACGCCCTCTCATCACGAACAATCCATCTGCAGGACCTTCGGCATTGGATCCGGCTACTAACTTCTGATGTTCCTTTATCATCAGTGATTCTTTGACATTTTTCACTGAGATATCGGATATACCATAAAGTATGGTATCACAGAAATTATTATAAGACGGAGGTAGTGAAGTCAACAAGATCATAGCTTGATCAACATCTTCAACTTTAATTCCTGCTGCTCCAACATCAGAGATCATCCGGTTGAAGTCGTCTATATGTTCTTGTATTGATTTTCCTCCTGAATATTTGAATATGTACAATCTCTTTCTCTGATAAAGCTTGTTGGACAAGGTCTTTACAGAATATTTTTCTTCCAAAGCCTTCCATAGTGAATCAGCGGTTTTTCATCCATGACTTCTCGTAAAACATTGTCCGCAAGACTCAACTGTATTGTACTCAGTGCTTTGATCATCATCTCCTTCTTCTTGTCATTAGGTAATGACCTTGGGTCCTCCAACGTCTCTGCAAGACCTTGCTGACCTAGCAATGCCTACACTTTCAGTTTCCATAGCCTGAAGTCATTGGACCCGTCAAATTTCTCCACTTCAAATTTTGGCACCGACATCTTGGATCTTAGTCAGAACCTTATACTGTTAACTGTATACTGAAATAGTGTAAATCAACTGTAAGCCGTGCACCAAGAGGGTTCCTAGGAAAGAGAGGTGGGTCACAATGGACACGCTTAAATACCAAGTCTTTCCTTAGCCAGAACCTCTTCAAACTGCACTCTCACAGTATCACACTGTCTTCCAGCAACAGCAACCAAAAGGTGATCCTCAAGTATTAGGGAGAAATTCTTTTCTGATGTGGAAGATCAGACTAAGCTGCAATCACAGAGCATACTAAGAATAAATCCCACCAATCCAAAGCTCTGATACCACTTGTTATGATATCATCAGTGTAACATCCCCTGCTGCTTTATGGATTGACGACTGTCCCCACAAACCAACACGGGTCTTTTCAGCATACTTTGTCCTCACTCACACGCTTCCTAGGAAAACTTCCCAGGAGGTCACCCATCCCAAAATTACCCCAGGTCAAGCACGCTTAACTGTGGAGTTCTTTCAGTTTGGGCTACCGAAAAGAAGATGCATCTCTTTGGTATAGGTAGTACGAATCAATTCATATAAGCCCTCCTCAACTGTATAGTCCCATACCTATACAGTCTTAGGATCCCTCTCATTCGGGTGTGTAATCGGTTCATTCATGTACCCCTCCGCTTAGAGGACCTTGCGAGGAGCCGCTCCTTGTACGTGCCCTCTTTGTACCGGCGATCACTCCTCGTCCTCATCCCCGGGCGTTACATGCCCACCAGCTTCCGCCTGGTTCGTCCCCGAACCACACCGTACTGGGAGAGGTGCAGGCTCTGATACCATTTGTAACATCCTGCTGCTTTATGGATTGACGATGTCCCCACAAACCAACACGGGTCTTTTCAAAGATGCTTTGTCCTCACTCACACGCTTCCTAGGAAAACTTCCCAGAGGTCACCCATCCCAAAATTACCCCCAGGTCAAGCACGCTTAATCGTGGAGTTCTTTCGATTTGGGCTACCGAAAAGAAGATGCATCTTGTTGGTATAGGTAGTACGAATCAATTCATATAAGCCCTCCTCAATCAGATAGTCCCATACCTATACAGTCTTAGGATCCCTCTCATTCGGGTGTGTAATCGGTTCATTCATGTACCCCTCCGCTTAGAGGACCTTGCGAGGAGCCGCTCCTTGTACGTGCCCTATTTGTACCGGCGATCACTCCTCGTCCTCATCCCCGGGCGTTACAATCAGAGTTGGATATACCCCAAGTATAATAAACACTTTACAGATGTGAGTGGAAGGGCGCCCAAATTGAAGAGACGGAAAAATGGAGTACGGTGAATAGTAATTCGTAGTGGGACCACGTCACTATTCACATGAATAGTACTATGTAGGGGACCCGCTTCACTATTTATGAATAGTCTCGTTACTATTCACACAAACAAAATAGATCAAGATAACTGCACACCAATATTTTAATGTGGAAAACCCTCCTGTAATTTTGAGGGAAAAACCACGGGCCAAACTCCAAAAAATACTCCACTATATTTAAAGAGTAATTACAATATAGTGTATCCCCAATGAGACTCTCTTCTACTACAATTAGTAGTATTACAGAGATCTAGAGAATATATCCAAAACCCCCAGTGTATACTCACACTACACTCTTGGAATTTTCTTACACACACTCTCTATTTTTCTCTCACTACAAGAAGCCTACACTGCTTCTTCCTATACAACTGAGGAAATGCTTCTCAGTTCGGGATGCCGAAACTATCTGGTTTCAGGCTCTATTTATAGATGATTTTGGAGATACTATGCATGTTACTATGCATATTTCGGTGGTACAGCTATGTTTCACATATGAAGTTACTGTGCATATGCATAGTAACTTCACATGACTTTTTGTTTTCGATGGCTTCTCTTTTTGACAAAATGCACAGCCACCAAGCCTCCTTTTCTGACAGCTTTGTCACCGGCGCGAAGGAGAGGTGGAACGAGGGGCCGAGATGATCAATTATGTCCACCACACCATATCTATATCCAACCTTTGTTGTCATCTATGCCGTCTTCAATTCCTTCACTTCAACTTTGTTCTCTTTGGTACATGGAATAAAGTTTAAGTTTAGGGGAAAACCCGTCTTAATAATTTAAGGAGACCACATGCCTCTATGCTTATGAAGTAGTGCTTTCAAGTTTCAAAATGTTATTTCTACATATTGCAAATAAGATAACTTTTTAAGTTTCAAAGCCTCAACTTGTCGAGTGTCATCCTACCAATCATATGTCATTTATGATCTGTGTAAAAGTTCTCTCGTGCGTCCTCCTTCCCCTCTTCCGTTAGCAAGGGAAGTTGGTGATATAATAATGAGAATGTGGATTGTGGAGTGTGCATTGTTGTATCTCTGTTAGAGTTGGACTTTGTCAAAAGAGTGATATTATGTGTACAACTAAATTGTATAATAAATACACATCACACACCTTATCAATATTGAATTGGATGAATGAGTGCGATGAGTGGGAACCACACATCACATCCGATGGTAGTAAGGTGTGTGGTGTACATTTGTTATGCAATTTAGTTGTACACCAACTATTATTCTTGTCAAAATTAAACTCTCTTTGTTGTATATAATAAGGCTACAGCACCTGCCCGTCAAAATAGCGTTTGCAACACGTGAATCAAACATTTTAGAGCAAAACCTTACATTCCTAATAAATATTGTGAAAGATAAAATTGATGATGACACAAGGTGATGCTTTAGCTAGCTTGTGTTCTTTAGTAGGAAAAGAAGTATAAAACGTTAAATTGATTATATGACTTTATTAAATTTCATAATAGTACTAAAGGATCTTATTTTAACTTGAAATTTATGAAAATAAAAAAGATTACTAGATAACGAGGAAGATTCAGGAATACATAAATGTCTTTAATATATAAAAAAAAAATTGAAGATGAAAATCACGTTTTGACGTTAGATATTAGTAATATGCCATTGCAAAATTTAACATATATAAGATTAATTAGATCAATAATCTAATGATTCACGTGTGTTTTTCACCTTTTGTTGGTAATGTGAGAAAAAGAAACAAAAAATGATGAGTGCTTTTCATATGGTTGAATGGTAATATAAGGTGAGAATTTTCATAAATAATCTTCATATGTAAAATTACATATGAAAGTCATCTATAAAGATTTTCACTGAAATTTTATCCTTAACCAAATATAATCTAAGTATTAGAATATGACAGATTAACATAAATATCTTTTCTTTTGTAAAATACTAAGGGACTACAAAAAGATTTTTAAATTCCTAAGGTTAATTTGTCCATATTTAGTATCTCTCAAGGACGAATTTGGCCTGTAGTTTACATTTTATTATATAGCAGCCGCATGTGGCGTCTTAGTGCATGTGTCTGATCGATATCATCGGGTGCAAACATAAATACTTAAATAGTTGAGAGAAGTTTATCTAGAAGGTGATGCTCAAAATGTTTATGAATGCATAAATGGAAGATAGGAGGGCCTTTCACGCATACTGGTTCTATTCTGGCAGATATTTTATGTACGCCTCTTGGTTTAATAGAATTGATTGTGATAGTGTCAGTAGAGAAGGAAATAAGGGTTGCAGATTGTTTAGCTAATAAGACTGACGACTGGTCTTTGTGAACATTGGACCGCAATACCCCATCAAACTTCATTTTGTCTCTTTTATCTCAGCTGATCTCTTTTAGAATAAATGCAGTTCATCAAATTCAAACTCAAAAAATAAAATAAAAAAAATTAAGAAGAAAGAAAGAAAAAGCTGCTTTAGGTGCAACTCTGATGGCCTCATTTTGGAGGCAGACTTTTAATTTCATCCTGCATGAGGAAGGGATTTCTTTCTTCCTCCTCCTCCACATATACATGTTGTTATGGGATTGGGAGCCAATCCGTGGATTGTTGTTGAGAAAAAGAAAGTAAGTATTTGTCCGCATTTTGAGTGCGAGGTGGGATTACCATGGTGGAATATGGCCAGATGGGTTCAAATTTATAAGTCAACATAGGGAGTGATTATTGGCACTCTCTTTTATCTATTGTCATTCCCATTCAATATTTATTTTTATTGATTTTATCAAAATATCCTACTTCTATTCTCACTAAAATAGAAGTAGAGTTTAATAAATAGAAATAGAGTTTTGAGCTTTCTTGAGGAGATCAAGTGTAGAGCTTTGAGCATTCTTGAAAGAGATCAAGTGTAGAGGCATTTTTGCAAGAGATTAGGTGGAAGAAAGAGAGGGAAAGAGAAGGAGGAGTGATTCTGAGATTATAGTTTTATCTCTACGATACTTTTAAGATAGGGAAAAAATCACTTTAAATCATGGTTACATCATCTAATTCTTTTCAAAGTCTTTGTTTTATGTGTATAAAAGTTTAGGGGATTTTATATAAAAACCATAAAAGATTGGGAGATTTTACATAGAAATCTCATAAAAGTTTATGAGATTTTCTAGAGAAATCCAAAAGTTTAAAAGATTTTACAGAGAAATCTCATAAAAGTTTAGGAGATTTTACAGAGAAATCTCATAAAAGTTTAGGAGATTTCAATGAATAATTAGTTCATTTTATATAGTCTTATGATTAAATTTATGGTTACATTAGCTATCTTCTATATTACTTTGAAGTTTATACTACTTGAATATCTATGCACTTTATTTATTTTTAAGTTTAATTATGCATCAACCTATGTATTTTATGCACTATGTTCCATTTAATTATTTCACTGCTTAATTTTAAATTTTATTTTAAAGAATTTATTTATAATATTCGAAGATTTTTGTTGGCTCTTAGTTATTTAAATTTTATTGATTAAAGATTTTGCATCTCATATTTTGAATTTATGCAACTATGCAAGAGAATAATGAAAAGAAAGACATTTAAAACTTTGCCATTAACAGCAAGAAGGCAGAGGGACAGAGATGAAAAGTTTTTTTATGTTACCTGTCTTAATTTGTGTGGCGTAAATGTCTCGTTTTTTCGTTATGATGTTAAAGAGTAACACCAGAGAATGAGAATTCCCTAAAAGAAGGCTTTCGACTATGTGTGGGGCAAGCAGACAGGGGAAAGTAAAAGATTAATGCAAAAATTATAATCTTAATAAGCTTTGCATGGCATGCTTTATCTGGTACATTCTATGTATGCTATGATATATGATTATGTTCTCATAAAGAGATGTGGCTATGTGTACTTTCCGTGTAGATGCAGCTGGAACCACCATAACTCAAAATACTTTAGAGATATTCATTCCTTACTAAGAATTATTTTCAATTCTCATCCCTATTTTCTAATGGTTTCAGATTAGCCAAGTAATGCCCGAGAAGAAGGCAGTCTATTTCAGATTCTGTGAGCATTTGGAGTTATAAATAGTGTTTAAGTTTGTTATGTGTTATATGATAGTTTGGTTGTAAACCTTATAGCTAGTTAAGTACTTTTGTCAGAACACTTTATTTGTAATTAACTAGTATAATGTTAAATGTCATATTTGACTATCTAAATTTCTAGTAATGTCTTTAGAATGTGTGGGTGTTACAATTGGTATCAAAGCCCCGTTCTTTGGCATAATAGGAGATAAGTATAGGTTGAGTCTCTATTAATTGCATGTTGTGATCCTTGTCTCTTTTCATCCTATAGTATTCTCAATGCACTAATTATACAATATTGAGCCCGATCAACTCAATATTGGGTTGTTTTTGCACTTGTAGGATACTATGATTGCAAGAGATGAAGGAATTCCTGATTAGCAGAATGCACCAAATGCCACTTTGTCAGAAATGATGGGAGAAATGAAAGGTTTGCCTGATGCTATGAGGGCATAGACAGAGTCAGATCGTATGTTTTTCCAACAAATGTAGGATACTCAAAATAGGAACAATAACCACCAATGGGAAAGAAGTGGTTTTTCTTTAAGCAAAACTCCTATAGCTAACCGTACCCAAGTTATCAATGACTTTCAGAATTTAGGAAAGCCAATCCACCTTCTTTTCATGGAGATTACAACCCTTCTATAGCTGAGAAATGGGTGATGCAACTAGAAAAGATTTTTACGGTGATAGGGTGTGTTGATGCACAGAGGTTAGCCTTTACAACCTATGTGTTAGAAGGAGAGGCAGAACACCGGTGGAGGGGTGCCAAAAGCCTATTAGAATCTAGTGAAACTGAAATTACTTTGGAGGTATTCTTGACCACTTTTTTTGACAAGTATTTACCTAATAATGTTAAGGATGAGAAAGAGGCCGAGTTCATACAGCTTAAGCAGGGTAGTATGGCCATAGGTCAGTATGTTGACAAATTTGAGGAACTTTCCAAATTCTCCTTCCGCCTAAAAATTAACCCTTGGAGGGTGATGGAAGGCTTCGAAATTTGAAGAGCGGTTGAGGCCAGAAATAAGAGACAAGGTAGCCACTTAGAAATCATGGATTATGCCACTCTGGTTAACAAATGTAGAATAGCATAAAACACTTATCTGAATATGGAGTTTGAGAGAGAAAAGGAAAATTTTCTCAAAAGAAAGAGTGTGATGGAAGTTCAAGAGAAAATTAATTTTAAGAGTGGCGTGAACCCTGGAAAAGGTAAGCATACACCCAGTAGGAAACCTTTACCTTTGTGCAATAAGTGTGGAAAATCTCATGGCTCTAGACCTTGCCTTTTTGGACAAAATGTTTGATATTGATGATGCGCCAAGCCGGGACACTATGCCAGGGAATGCACGAATACGGGGAAGTCACTAAACAATCCTGTTCCCAGACCACAATCTAAAGGGAGAGTTTTTACTCTTAATGGGGAAAAGGCAACTCAATCTCCTGACATGATCAAAGGTACATGCTTTCTCAAAAATCATCTCCTAGTTGCATTATTTGACTCTGGAGCTACACACTCCTTTATATCAATTGATTATGTGAAGAAGTTAAATTTTCCTTTATTTATATTGCCTTTTGGCTTATTAGTCTCTACTCCCACTGGAGGAAAAGTCTCCACTTCTCAAGCTTGTTTAAATTGTTACATCTTAGTTGAAGGAAAACATTTAGTTATCGACCTTGTTTGTTTGCCTTTGATTGGAATTGATATCATATTTGGTATGGACTAGTTATTTATTAATGTCATCATTTTAGTTTGTTCCAAAAAACTTGTTTATTTTCCTAATGACCCACCTAAGGAGCACAAATCTTCTGATTCCCTATTCCTTAATGCCACCCAAGTAGAGAAATGTCTCTTAGAAGGAGCTCAAGGGTTTTTGCTTTATTCTTTGAATTTTATAGTTGAACAGGAAGTAAACAGCATACCCATAGTGAGAGAGTTTCCAGAAGTGTTTCCCAAAGATATAGTAAGCTTGCCACCAGAAAGAGAAGTTGAATTTTCCATTGATCTCATACCAAGAACATGACCTCTTTCCTTTGCACTTTATAGAATGTCCTCTTTAGAGTTGAGTGAACTTAAGACCAAGACCGAGGAACTATTAGCCAAAGAGTTCATTAGACCAAGTATGTCTCCATGGGGAGCACCTGTCCTTTTAGTGAAGAAAAAGGATGGAAGCATGAGACTGTGTATAGACTATAGCCAGGCATTGAATAAAGTCACAATCAAGAATAAGTATTCACTCCCTAGGATCGATGACTTGCTAGACCAGTTACTAGAGGCCTCAGTTTTCTCAAAGATAGATTTGAGGTCAGGGTACCATCAGATAGGGGTAAGAAGATATACCCAAGACAGCCTTTAGAACTAGGTATAGACATTATGAATATCTTGTGATGCCTTTTGGGCTTACTAATGCTCCTACAACATTTATGGACTACATAAACAGAATCTTTAGGCCTTACCTTGACCAATTTGTGGTAGTTTTCATAGATGGCATCCCCATCTATTCTAAGACTAGGGAAAAGCATGAACAATATCTTAGAATAGTATTGAAAATTTTGATGGAGAAGCAATTGTATGCCAAGTTATCCAAGTGTGAGTTTTGGTTAAGTGAGATAAATTTTCTAGGCCATGTGATCACTTGTGAAGGAGTAGCAGTTGATCCAAGTAAATGGCTGTAATCCATTGGAAGCGGCCAAAGACAGTCACCGAAATTACAAGTTTTCTTATATTAGTAGGCTATTATAGAAGATTCATCAAGGGATTTTCCCAACTAGTTTTACCTTTGACTAGGTTAACTAAAAATAATCAATCTTTTGAATGGAACTTATCTTGTGAAGCTAGTTTTTAGGAATTAAAGAATAAACTCACCTCTACCCCAGTCTTAATAATTTCGGACACTAGGAAAAACTTTATGGTATATTGTGATGCGTCTAAGAAAGGATTAGGCTGTATGTTGATGCAAGAAGGGAGAGTTGTGGCTTATGCCTCTAGGCAACTCATGTCTCATGAAGAAAATTACCTAACTCATTACCTAGAGCTAGCTGCTGTAGTGTTTGCCTTGAAAATTTGAAGACATTATTTGTATGGGGTAAGGTTTGAAGTATACAGTGATCACAAGAGTTTGAGATATCTTTTTGATCAAAAGGAACTAAATAGGAGGCGGCTGGAATTTTTGAAGGATTATGATTTTGAATAGAGGTATCATGCAAGCAAGGCTAATGGGGTAGCTGATGCACTAAGTAGAAAATCCCTTCACATGTCTTTAATGATGGTAGCGGAGTATAAGTTGTTAAAGAAATTTAGGGATTTAAATATTTCAGTATCCTTGTAACCGCATTGTATATATACAAGTGAACTTAGAATTGAGTGTGCATTGAGGGACCAAATAAGACAAGCCCAAGAAAATGATGAATTTTATAAGTCTATAAAGAGTAGGGTTCAAAAGGAACACCTTGAGCATTTCTATGTTGGTGAAAGAGGAGTTGTGACATATAAGGGAAGGCTATGTGTGCCTAATAATGTAGAACTAAGAAAGAAGATTTTGTATGAGGCACATTACAGTAGGTTTACAATACACCCAGGTGCAACTAGAATGTACCAAGATCTTAGGAAAATGTTTCAATGGAATGGGATGAAACAAGACATAGCTAGTTTTGTAGCTAGATGCCTTGTCAAAAGGTTAAGATAAAGCACAAAAAACTTGCAGGACTTTTGCAATCCTTGGAAATGGGATACCATATCAATGGTTTTTGTGGTAGGATTACCTAGGACCTCCTCTGGTTATGATGCTGCATAGGTGATAGTTGATAGGCTAACCAAGTCAACCCATATCTTGCCACTAAGAATAAGTTGCCCATTATATAAATTAGCTCAACTTCACATCCAAGAAATTGTAAGGTTGCATGGAATACCAACAGGCATAGTTTCAGATAGGGATCCAAGGTTTACTTCTAAGTTTTGGGTAGCTCTCCAAAAAGCCTTAGGTACTAAACTTAGTTTAGTATAGCTTATCACCCTCAAACAGATGGCCAAACCGAAAGAACTATTTAGACCTTAGAGGATATGCTTAGGGCCTGTTTGTTAGAACTTCAGGGAAATTGGGATACCCGTCTACCATTGATAGAGTTTGCCTATAATAATAGTTACCATTCTAGTATATACATGGCACCATTTGAAACTCTATATAGTAGAAAGTGCAAGTCACCTTTGTGTTGGACTGAGGTAGGAGAGAAAAGTTTACTAGGACCTGACTTGGTGCAGCAAACCACAGAAAAGATCAAATTCATCAAGAAAAAACTACTCACTGCTCAAAGTAGACAGAAGAGTTATGTTGTCCATAGAAGACGATCTCTAGAATTTGAAGAAGGAGACCATGTTTTCCTTAGAGTCACTCCTACTACTAGGATTGGCAGAGCCCTTAAATCAAAAAAGCTAAGTCCAAAATCCATTGGCCCATTCCAAATCCTCAAAAGAGTAGGACCTGTTGCATACTAGATTGCTCTTCCTCCTAACCTTTCAAATCTTCACAATGTCTTCCATGTCTCTCAACTAAGAAAATATTGTTTTGATCCTTCACACATCATAAGAGATGATTTAATGCAAATACGAGATGATTTCACATACGAAACTATACCGGTACAAATCATTGATAGATCTGTCAAGCACTTAAGAGGGAAAGAAATTCCTTTGGTTAAAGCGGTCTGGAAAGGGTTGTCACAAAAGGAGGCAACATGGGAACTAGAAGATGAAATCAAAAGGTCTTACCCGAAATTGTATCAAACAGGTTGGTGAATTTTGGGGACGAAATTCTAAAAAGGAGGAGAGAATTGTAACATCCTCTTATTCATAAAAAATTTTATAAAGTAATTTATCATATTCTTATTAGTTGTTTAAATTTATTATTATGGAATAACCTAATAAGAACAAAGAATAAAACATTATTATCACTCATATTTTAGAGTAACAAACGTATATATAAAGTAAGGTTTAGAAAGTAATATAATTAGAAAATAATATAGTTATATATATATATGGTAATATGTAGTAATATAATAATATATTTATTTAATTTACTCGGTAATCAAGCTTCAAAGCTTGTTGCCCAAGTTTCTAAACTTGGTGCCCAAGATTAGAACCTCTATATAAAAAGGTGATGTAAAAAAGAGTTTGCAAAAGTAGAAGTAGAGTTTTCAGCATTCTTGAAAGAGTTCAAGTGTAGAGCTTTGAGCATTCTTGAAAGAAATCAAGTGTAGAGGTATTCTTGGAAGAGATTAAGTAGAAGGGAGAGAAGGAAAGAGAAGAAGGACTGATCGTAAGATTATAGTTTTATCGCTACAATACTTTTAAGGTAGAGAAGAAATCTCTTTAAACCATAGTTAAATTGTCTAATTCTTTTCAAAGTCTTGGTTTTATGTGTATAAAAGTTTAGGAGATTTAATTTTACATAGACATCTCATAAAATTTTATGAGATTTTTTAGAGAAATCCCATAAAAGTTTAAAAGATTTTTCAAAGAAATCCCATAAAAGTTTAGGAGATTTATTAGAGAAATCTCATAAAAGTTTAGGAGATTTTCCAGAGAAATCCAATAAAAGTTTAGTAGATTTGTTAGAGAAGTCTCGTAAAAGTTTAGGAGATTTCAAGAAATAATTAGTTCATTTTACATAGTATTATGAGTAAATTTATGATTATATTAGCTATCTTCTATATTACTTTGAAGTTTATACTACTTGAATATCTATGTACTTGATCTATTTTTAAGTTTAATTATGCATTAACTTATATTTTATGCACTATGTTCCATTTATTTCACTGCTTAATTTTAAGTTTTATTTTAAAGATTTATTTATAATATTTGAAGATTTATGTTGGCTCTTAGTTATTTAAATTTTATTAATTAAAGATTTTACATTTCATATTTTGAATTTATGCAACTATGCAAGAGAATAATGAAAAGAAAGACATTTAAAACTTTGCCATTAACCGCAAGAAGGTAGAGGGATAGAGATGAAAGGTCCTTTTATGTTACCTGTCTTGGTTAGTATGGCGTAAATGTCTCACTCTGTCATCACGATGTTAAAGAGTAACATCAGAGAATGAGAATTCCCTAAGAGAAGGCCTTTGACTATGTGTAGGACAAGTAGACGGGGGAAAGTGAAAGATTAATGCAAAAAAGATGATAATCTTAATAAGCTTTGCATGACATGCTTTATCTAGTATATTCTATTTATGCTATAATATATGATTATCTTCTTATAACGAGATGTGGTCATGTGTACTTTCCGTGTAGATGCGGTTGGAACAACCATAGTTCAAAATGCTTTAGAGATATTCATTCCCTACTGAGAATTATTTTCATTTCTCATCCCTATTTTCTGGTGGTTTCAGATTAGCCAAGTTATGCCCGAGAAGAAGACAGTCTATTTCAAATTCTGTGAGCATTTGGAGTTATAAATAGTGTTCAAGTTTATTATGTGTTATATGATAGTTTGGTTGTAAACCTTATAATTAAGTACTTTTGTCAGAACACTTTATTTATACTTAACTAGTATGATGTTAAATGTTATATTTGACTATTTAAATTATAGTAATGTCTTTAGAATGTACGGGTGTTACACTAATAGGTTGGTCTTTTTATACTATATTACGATTATTGTTATTTAAAAAGTCTAATGATAATACAAATATTTTGATGTATCTAAAAATATATTTTTTGACTCAGTTAAGGAGCATTTCAGTGTATTTAAAAATATAGTTTATGGTACATTAAGAAATATTTCAGCTTATTTAAGAGCAAGTTTTAAATAGACTTTCGGATCATGTCAAATTTTTCAAAAAAAACTAGATTAAGGCCATAACAAAAACCTATACTATGTTTGTATAGGATCCTTTATCCAGATAAGATCCATTAAAATTAAAACCAAGAGTAACCCATTTCCATTGTTGTTAATGTCTATCTCCTTTCTCGGTCCTGGAAATCTACCATGTACTTAATTCTAGACATTTTTTCTGCGATAAAAATTTCACTAATAAAAAGTTTACTATATTTGTAAATGAAGAAGATACATTTTAAACTCAATAAAAAAAATGAATACGTTCTACACCCACTACACCATATTCAGCTTTTAGTATCATTTATTATTCATAAGTGTTGTTAAAAGTTTTTACTAATATTTAAAAAAGTGTTACTAAAAATATAAAAAATATTATTAAAATTGTTTAGTAACATTTTTTTATATATACTGGAAGGAGACATCCCCACCGCCCAGGCGGAAATGGAAGCCCTCCCTGAAAATAGCAACTGGCTTCAAAACTCCCTACCAAAGATAAGAAATACCCATTTTGTTATTAGTTAGGAAGAAGTGATCACTAGCCCCATATTTAGCATACAAGACGTGGGTGTTGAGCTTAGAAGGATGATTCAGAATACTCCAACACCTTCTGAGCAAATCTTACAAATAAAGGAGAAATGAGGTAAATTTCATTAAATCTTAGGGAGGTGATTATAATTTGTCCTAATTTTTAACTATGTTGTTTGTGTGGTTGTTGTATATTTGTATTTAACTTCTTTTATTGTTTCTCTTTATTTTTAGAATTTAATTTTAATTTTAATTCATTGATACATAAAAAGAAAAAAGTTTAATGCATTAGTAATATAATTTTCTTACAAATATCCAATCAAATCATTCTATTTTTAACACTTGTTAGGTAGTGAGTTTAAAAATTAGCCTTATTTATTGATATCATAATACATAATTAAATAATAGTAGCATTTTTTTAAATTTTGTTAAGTGTATAAAATTAAGTCTTATTTTTAATAATTATCAATATAAAAATCATGATAATAATTATAATAATCAAAAGTGATATATTCAATGTTATATTAATTAGCAACATAAAATATTTTAATATTTATCTATTTAATACCTGAAAAAACTCACTAAGAATTAAAAAAAAATGAAAATATCAAAGCATAATTGGGTTGAGTTTTTATTTATTTATATTTTTTGTTTTCAGGATATTACAAAGAAAATAGTAAAAATAGAAAACAAAATTATATTGTTTCACTGTTTTCATCAATGTCTAAACAAAATCATAAAAACACAACATGCCTAAAATAAAAAATAAAAATAGAAAATAAAAATCAAAAGAAAAAAGACCTTAAATCTTTTTCTGTGTTTTTACATATGAGATCTACTTATTTCATTCTAAAATAAATGTTTCTTTCACTTTTTTTTGTACATTTATAAATCAATGTATCAAAACATATTTTGACAAATATATTAATTTATGAATGTACTAAAAAATGAAAGAGATATTTATTTTAAAATGAAACAGTACTTTAAATATATATAATTTAAAGCTTTTTTTTTTTGTTAGTTTCTTTAGTCTGATTAAAAACCCCAATATTTCTACCATCCTAATTAGGGGTGGCAAATGGGAGTCATAAAACGGGGTGGGATGTGTTAATCTGTTTTAGTTATTTGGGTTGAAAATACCAACCCACCCCCTTAAAAAATGACGAGTTAGTGGGTCAACCCGGGAATCAATTATTTTTTATTATATATTTAGCTATTTTATCAATTCATCTCGCCCCACCGCAGGTTGGCAATAAAATGGGACGAGGCGAGTTGACCTGCCATAGTTATTTGAGTTAAAAATGTCAATCCACCTCATAAAAAAATAGCAGATTGATGGGCCAACCTGGTGGATCCAACCTATTTTGCCACCCTAGTCCTAATAATTCCAGTGACACAACCGTATATCATCACCTAGGCACATGGCTATGATTGCATATGTCAGCATGTGCATGTGCCAGCAAGAGAACTGAATTTACAGGGGGAACTTTCTTCGTGACAAGTATTATTTGGATATCTAAAAAGTGAGTGTTTATAGAGACACTCAATTTATTATCATTAGATGGATATTGCGGGTGAGAACTACTATAGTATCATTATATTCAATAATAATAAAGTAATATCCCAATGGACATTCAATGTTTTAGTGTTAAAATAATATTTTTCATTTAGACGAAGCTTTTAATTTCATGGATTTTTCTTGTATCTTCCTCTTGCAGGATTCCTCCACAACAAGTGGACCTCACACCAGCTAAAACAATTTTAAAAGTTATGTTAGTGGTGGAATCCAGCGAAAATACAATGAACGGTGAAAATATTGTGGAGAATTTTCTTCCATGGAGGAAAGTAACTTTTCTTAATTAATTTCTTATGGTTAATTACTTCCTGCTGGAAAGTGTTTGTCTTTCTCTTATGACTTGTGTGTGCTAGCGTGCTTTGTTATCTGGAATATTTGCATCAGGGATGCTTTATGGAAAAACTTTGCTTACCCTCCCTATGGTGGGAGAACTCCTCATTAGACGTCTCTCAAATAATAATGGGTCCTTAGTAATTATTGAATATCTACACCGTAATCTTAGGGGATAGTATGGGTGGGTCTCAAAATCCACCATATGATTTTTCCTAATTGATATGTAACTTTCATTACCCTTTTTTTTTTAATAGCTGCAACTTTCATTGCTTAAATGTTGCACAATGAAATTTACAAATCCAAATTTCAAATATTCTATTTGGAATTCAAATATAAAATGAGTCATTCATGGTTACTGGTCACATGGTATGAATATAGATATGATAAAGAATTTAAACACATGTAACTTTTTTAATTTGAACTCCACATTTTGCTAAAACTAATGCCCCATATACCTTCAGCCTCATTTAATGGCAATGCTGTGATTGAATAATAATAATAATAATAATAATAATGGATTTCTTTCAGAACCCTTGGATACTATTGTCCTCTTAGGCCCTGTTTTGGGACATTGTATAGTATAAGATCTCATAGTATTAAACATGATAGTATAAGTTCTGAGAGTATAATATGAGAAATCTATTATATAAATTTATATTCTATCAAGAGTGCAATATGCGACATAATCAACGGTGGATTAGCATGTGGCGACACAAAAAAGTAAGTTGGAATTAATTTGAAATTTACTAATTAAGATTATACTATCAAGTATACTCAGACCTCTTTAGGCATAATAACTTAATGTTATAACTATATGATAAAAAGTGTTGGATATTATTACATTACTCTATGTGACAATTATTCATGAAAAAAGAAAAATTTTCAAATTAGGCACTTAATTATGAACCGATAGAATACTATATCTTTTTTGGAACAATTTTTAAAGAGCTTGAAGACTCACAATTCTTGCACGAAAAATACTAAATAAAGCCTAAGAAAGATTCCCAATCTTGATCAGGCGAAGTTTAAAGGGCCCTTGTCTAAAAAGCTCACTTCTCAACTCACATAAATTTTCACAAAAGTGAAGGTGCGTTGTGTATGGCACTAATTTGGTAGGAATGCATGGCGTCATGGACTTTAGAAGGCACCACCATTGGCTCGCTAGTGCAACTGATTTCTAAAGGAAGAAAGGACAAAGTTGTTGGGTGACAGTGTGATACAGAACAACAGAAGGACAAAGTTAGAAAAATCAAAACCGAGATTGTTGCCTGCTCGGGAATTGCCTCGGACTCTGAGCGCACGCAATCGATGTCAGCTATGAACCGTCTATCAGATGTGGCTGGGCCCAGTTGTTCTTTGACTTCATATTCCAACACTTGTCCACTCCGTGGGTCCCAAAGTCCCTATCAATTCCATTAAAATATATTGCCCCTAAATAATTGTAAATTTAAAAATTTTAGACAGTATTTATTAACATTTTCTAATTACACTCTTTATTAATTTATTTTTTTATTAAATATATTTTCAGTGAAAATTATAAAGTATATATAACTTTTGTTAATATTGAGACATTTTCAATCATGCTCTTAATTCTTATACATATTTAAAATTAGACAATTATTTATGAATGGAGGGTGTAAGAAATTTGTTAATTATCGGTGCTTTCTTTTATTACTTAACACTCAAATTGGTTTTTCAGAAATACATGAGTGAATAAATTAATTTGTCAGATTTTGAAATTTTAATTGATCTATTATATTTTAAAAATAGAGTATAAATTAGTCATTCTCTATAGTTTTGTATAATGTTTTCTTAATTATATGAATATGTACAAAATAACTAATTTCTCTCTTTTTTGTAAAATGTGAAGGGCCAATTCAAAATAATTAAAATCTAAAATATTAATTTATTCCTTGACATATTTTTAAGGATATATCTTTTTTTCTTTTGACGAGATATTAGTTAAGAGTTCTTAAAGTTAAAGTACTGAGCATTACCCCCCCCCCCCCCCCCAAAAAAAAAAAAGGGCTAAAGTATTGAGTTTTCTTGTAGAGAACCTGCTAAGGCGTCAAAAGTGAATCATTTTGTATTGAAAAATGAATTTTGTTTAGGCATTTTATGTATGTGTACACTAAAAGCTTTCATAACTTACTCTTTTCATTCTTAAACTAATGCTTTTAAGAAATTCATGAAAAGATATATTTAATAATAGTATTATTGAAAATTTATTTTAGAATGAAATAGGATAATTATTGATCTTTGAATGAATAAATATATCATAGTACTTTATTTCATTTACTATGATTAGGGATGAGAGTAAATCAGGCCATTCGTCATAGGCCTTTGGCCTAGCCCACATTTGATCTAGTTAGGTAAGGTCTATTTAATAAATAAGCTAGGCTAAGACTTTTTTAAAAATATTTTTAGCTAATCAGGTCAAGCTCTAGGTTATAAAAGTAGCTTATTGAACTTAGCAAACTGACCTATTTATATTATTATTGTTATTAATATTATTATTTAAATATCTAAGGATAATAGAAATATTGTAATCTATTTAAAAATATATATTTTTCTAACTAACTTAAGCATTTCAGTGTATTTTAAAATATGTTTCGTAGCATTTTGACTTATTTAAGAATATGCGTTTTAGTTCTTTTAAAATATTTTATAATCAAATAGGCCTCTAGATAGGCTTTCAGGTCAGACTAGACTTTCAGGAAGGCCATAAAAAGACCTATATCATGTAATAGGCTAATGTTTAGACTCCATTTTAAAAATAAAAGCTCAACTTATTTAAGTTAAAGTTTAGCCTAACTCGACCTATTTCCACCCTTAAGTCCTTAACTATGATTTCATTCTGCCAATCTTTTTTAGTTATGGCTGAATAATATTTCTTATCATAAAATGGCCATTGAATTTTAAAACATTCAATACATTAACAATTTCAAATTTTATTTTTGTTTATAAAAAGAACTTCATTTTGTCCCTTTTAACAAAACTTAAATGATAAAATAGTGGACAATATACCTTTCTATTATTTATAATTTTTTAAATTCTAATATTAAAATCAAATATTATTCAATAATTTCTATATTGTATTTTTTTTCTACTATTTGATTATTTTGTTAATCTCATGTGTTACAAGTGGACAATTACCACCCTCCAATTTGGGGGTGTAAGTGGATCCAACTCAATAAACCCGATAAATCCAAACCAATCCAATTAGATTGGTTGGTTTGGATCGAGTTATTGGATCAATCCAATATATGATTGATTCTAATTGGATTTGAACCGATTGATCCAATAACCTGATCAGAACCTGACCAATTTACTAAAAAAGAAGAAGAACACCCCATATAATTGTTTTTATTTTACAATAACCAGATCTAATCTTCTTCTTTATCATCATCTTATTATTATTGTTGTTGTTGTTATTTTTTTATTAATAACTATGGTATTTACCCATATTTATTATTCATTTACCATTTACTATAATTAATATGCAATTTGAGACTCAAATGAACACCACATCATTATAATTACAAACTTATGTCACATTAGAATATAACATTTTAACATATTAGAATTTACTTATATACAATTTTGATATTTTAAAATTTAGAGTATTTTTATTGAATTTTTAGTAAAATTTGAAAATAATAATAATAATAAATAGGTAAATCCAATATTTGAAACAACATGAAGTTAATCGGATTAGATTAGTTTGGATTTTTGTAAAATTAAATCATGAATCCGGACCAATTAAAAAGTGATCGGTTTGGATTCAATTTTCTCTCAAATCCAATCAAGACCAATCTGTTTACACTCCTACTCCAACTTGTGATGGGCTATTGGAGCATCAAGAAGTAGGAGAGTGATCAATGAGGAATCATAAATTTGGTGAAATTTGATCACATCATTTTTTCTCTATTACCCACGCGTATAGGATTGAAGGTTTGTTAAGTAATGAGAATACATATGCTTTTTTTGTTTCTTTTGGTGTGGGGGGGGGGGAGTGTAAAATCTGTCACATCTGGGTGCACTGTATATTGCTGTCTCCAGTGTGAGTGTAACATTCGGTATGCAGATATTATCCGTTTTGGGGTCTAACTAGGTGCCCCTCACGAACAATATCTGCATGCCAGATGTTACATAACTCACACTAAGGACGACAATATGTACCATGCCCAGATGTGACAAATGTTATAAGGGGGACGTCATATGTTTGCATTTGCATAATAACAACCTCATATCAATGAGAAACACTTTTCAGTTTTGAATGAATTTTAAGATTAGAGCATCTGAAACTGGAAGAATGGGGTAGACGATGAAATCTTATAAGGTCTTATTGTTGTTATGCATGTTTATATGCTGAAGTTGAAGTTTGTGAGAGCTAATATGAGTTTGTCATATGGTGAGAGTGTGCATTGGTGAGAGAGAGGTCGTGTGTGAGAAGCTCTTTCAGTTTCAAATGAATTTCAAGTCAGTAATAGAGCTCTCATGATATCTAGCTACCATGAGGAGTTTCTTTTTTAATATCACAAAGAGTTCTTGATGAGCTCAATAATTTATTCTATCGCTTGCTTACATTTTGTCTCATTCCAAACAATTTCAGAATTTCCCCATATTCTTTATTCATGTTTCATTACAAAAAAATTCTTTTGCCATCTAGTGTACGCTCTCTTCATATGTCAATTACCTTTTCCCTTTTCACTTTTCACTTTTATAACAAACTTCGTTTTGGCACTTATTCCAAATCCATAATCACAAAACAAGACCAAAACAAATCAATTATTCTCGTCGTCGCTATATCTTTAAATTATGATTATGGTAAAATATTGTGTAAAAGAAAAAGTTATTGACACGATCGCCACTGTTATTATGATGTGGTTACGAAGCAGTGGCGGAGCTTGAAGAAAAAGTTTAGGGGGCCAAGGGATTATCACATATTAATTAAATAGTAAAAATTAATTCAAATTAAAATTAATTACACATCTATATATAGATTTTATAGTAAATAATTAACATGATAAATACTAATGCATATTTGGATTAATTGTAAAATTAAAATTATTTCAATAATTGAATGCATTTATAATTTAATTTTTTATAATTGATTATTTTAAAATCAATTTTCAGTTATACTAGCTCAAAAGTAATTTTTAAATAATTTTTTTGTTTGGATTATATAAAAATAATGAATTTTATATGATAAATTACTAAAAAATTTGTCAAATGATTTTTCTATATTTTGTAATATTTGCTACTTAGGATTGTTTTGATAAAAGTATTGAATGATAAAATAATTTATTTTTTATTATAATTAAAAAAATTAAAAATCTATTTTTCACTTATAAGTGAATTTTAGAATGAAAATTATTTTTTTTACCCAATCATGTAAAGTCATTTCATATTTACATGAAAAAATATTTTCTTTTTATATTATATTCCCAAACATACATCTAATAATGTCAAAAATTTTATAAGTATTCTTAAGAATCAAAGTAGAAGACATAGTTAACAAATTCATTATTTACATTGAATATGTGCTCTTATTATAATTGCTTATCCAATGTAAAAAAAAAAACTAAAATGATGCTTAATTATGATGCAATCTTTTTGTTTTTAATTAAAAGACAAGTTAATGGATTTTAAGTTAAAAAAAATGTTTATATAGAATAACATAATCTATATGGGATAACATATCACACTTCTCATTTATCATACATATTTAATTCTCACACTAACTACTTAAAAAATTATACATATAAAAAAGATATAATAGGATGATATTATATAAGTTTTTTACATTTTTATATTACATCAAAATTTAAATTTATTTTCTTTATATATATATATATATAATTTTTTGAATTTTTTTTTGGGGGGGGGGGGGCATGGCCCCCCATTGCCCCAACGAAGCTCCGCCACTGTTACGAAGAGCACCCCGACAACAATATATTATAGCCACAATTGTGACTACGATGTTGGGTTTAAAACCATGCTCGTCCCTCTGGTGATTATAGATACTTTAATACTTCATTGATGGAACTCTTCGAATTTTGGACTTCCATGACCACTAATATTATGATTTATATATACCCAAATTAGAGCTTTTTTTCCTGATAATTGATAATCACTTAGCTCTCAAAAGAGAGAGCTAATAAGAATAACTAGTGTTCAACATTATAACAAAAATAGAAAATGAGAAAACAAACAAGGGCAATAGAAGCCATCGAAGCACAACCAGATATATCACTGTATTATCTGCCTTTCGCATTCAAGATCTGTGAGCTTTGCATAGTGCAAACAAAACATCACCTTCATCAGGAGGAAGATGCACCAATGGCACCGACAACAAGAGCCCAAAACCTAAAATGCCAAAACACCAAGCATATAATAGCACCCCCAAACAATGACAACACAAAACGCAAAATCAAACTATTACTGTGAATTTTGGGGGTCGGCTAAGGATCTTAAGATGAATAAAGCTACGAACACAGATTCACACATTGATCCCAAAGTGGAGGCGATTTCACCAAGGAAGGGAATCTATCCCTTGGTTAGGAGTTCTTTAACTACTTTAAAGAAAAAGTTTTGGACAAAGGCAAGTGTAGAATGATAATAGATTTCATTGACAAATAAGAATAATTACAACACTTCATGCCAAAGCATCACAATAAAATTTAGAGATGAAAACTACACCTAAACTAAACTAAAAAGAAAAGGAGAAAGTGTTGAAAAAGAAAAGATAAATGTAAAGTTTTGTGTATTAATCTTAGGATGCCTTTTCTTGTCCAGTTCTTTAGTTTTAAATAAACTTTACATTCATAGAAATAGTTTCCAACTTCAAGCATGTGTCAATTTTTTAAAATAAAAAATTCTAACGACTGCATAGTAACTGTTCCACAGCTAACTGCTATATCACACCTAATTTCAGCAAAGTTTCATTCCACGGTTGATAAACTGATCCACGTTTTTTCCTCTGATGATAATAGAATACTATCAGTTTCCAAGTGGTAGTTTTCACTATGAAATTGCTTTGAAACTTGCATTAAAAAAGGCCATATGGTTATGACACTTGGTTATAGATCATGATTGCAAAATTAAACCTCCATTCCACGTGACCACCAAATGTGGTTACAAAACATGCTTGAATGCAAAATCTTATCCCACTACTTGGTCTAATAACCATACACATATCATAGGCCCAATTACTCATTTTTGGTGATAACACAAACATAACCGTTTGCCTTAGATACGAAATCTAGGAACTGAAAGTAGCTGAATCTGGAAAGCTCATTTAACATTGGGGAGATGAACCGGATTTGACAGCAATAAACTCATGTATGAACCAAGAGAAAACAAAAAAAGCCAATAACCATATCAGAGCAACAATCAATATAGAATCAGATCCCCAAAGTCACAACAAGAGACTTCACTAGAGACCACTGACCAAAGAATGTCGACTACAGGGTTTTAAATTGCAGACTGCATCACGTGATGCAGCCGCAATATTTCGGTTACCGTTTGCAGCACAACTGTATCGGACAGTAATCATGGTGTGATGCATTTTCACACAAGTTGACTGCAATGTAACCGTAATAGGACATATCAGGCTCACATCGGCTCGCATCAGGCCTGCATTGGGCCGTATCAAGGCAACAACGCACGTCGCTACAACCACATTATCTGCAACCGCAACAACAGCAACCATGACCTCAACTGCAATTTGATGCATCGGTCAACTAAGTTCATTAGAAAACATGTCAAAGTAAGGCACCACGACATTTAAATGTAGGCCAGTGAAAAAGGGAGCAGCCTCCTTCCACAACCAACACACCATTCCTTTTCACCCTTTGTAAATCTTCGCCAACAGGCATGCCCACTATAGCCCCCAAAGCACCTGAAAAAAATGGAAACTCATGGCAACTTGAATCTAGAATCACTACTAACCCCAGATACAAAACCCCCTCGTTGCATACAACAATTGACAAAGAAGCACAAAAATGCCAACCTAGACCGCATGAAGCACAACATAATGCCAAAAAGCCACCAGATCTCGTGAATGCCTAAGGCCCGAAACCAAAATTCAGTCTGATCGGTGCCTACACCACCAATCCACAAGCCCATGGGCCTTTAGCACTCAAACAAATAATTGATTTATTGACAGCGGCAATCCATACAGCCTTATCACGCATGCAGAAAACTGGAGGTAGATCCACACAATCACGAAGACGACAACAACCGCCACAAGCATATCGAAGAAGATGAGCCACAATAGCACTGAACAACACCCCAACCCTGCTTATTCACATTGGCGATCGCGAGCCATGCTGGATAGAGGTCTAGATCTATAAGCTCGTACCATAAACACCGACAACAATATAAGATGGACTAGAGGTGCAATAAACAACCACACAACAGCTAAAAGAAGCGGCAATGGAGATAGATCATAAGGCAAGAAGATGGTGGGTGGGGGGAGGGGCGAGCATGCAGCCTCAAGAAGGCAAGCGACTGGCTCTAGAAGGAAGCTCTAGGGTTTGGTTACCCAAATTGGAGCTGTTAAGAAAGTTTTGTATATGTCCATAGTTAGAGATAGAAGTTTCAAATTAATTGTCATAATTTCATTATTTTAAAGGAGAAAACAATTGAACAAAAAATATCTATGGCTTGAAAAAAAGAAAGGAGGAAGATTTTAAAAGAGGAATTTTTTCGACTGCATACAGTTAATAATCACTTTGATTTTCATTACCAGAAAAAATGTTGTTACCGACAGATTTTACTGATGGATTTTTTCATTACCAACAAAAAATTTTATTTCCAACGGATTTTGTCAATCGGTAATAAAATAGTCAGAAATCCTTCTCGGTAGAAAAAATCCGTCGATAAATGTTACCGACGGATTTTTTCTTCAAAAATTCATCAGTAATGAGCTGGACAATTCGCTAGCAAATTCGTGAGGGATTAACTATTATTGGTCGATTTTGGATTATTACTGACAAATTTTTCGATCGTAATCCAAGTTTTACCGATGAAATTATCCATTTGTAATTATTGAATTTTACAATTGTTTTAATTTTTATTTTACAAACGGAATAATCAATCGGTAATTATTGAATTTTATAATTTCTTTATTTTTGTTTTATATTACTGACAGATTTTTCTATCAGTAGTTTTAAATTTTAAATTTTATTAATTTTTTATTTACATTACCGATAGAAAAATCTGTCAGTAATCATGAAAATTTTTAATTATTTTCTTTATTTTATTGACAAAAAAATCCATTGGTAATTATATTTTAATAAATATTCTATAATTTGTATGTTACCTGATCATTTAAGAGTTTGTTTTTTTATTTAAAGCTAATTATAAATATACGAATATATTTATAAAGAAAAATGATAAAAATATCCTAATAAGTAATAAACGCAATGAATTTAAGTTCAAAATGTAAAATAAATAAAAATTTCAAAATGTGTGCATGCATAAATATAAAAAATTCAACGTATAACGTAGAAAGAAAAAACAATAAGTTCTGAAACTCTAGAACAGCAGTTTGACTTGTTGCCAGGAAGCTTGACAGCAATAAGACCAAGCCGGGTTTTTCCTGGTATCTGAATCCTTGGCAGTGTCGAACAAGTAGGAAACCCATACTCTTCTTCATCTATCCATTCAGGAAACAGGACTTCCCAAGTAATGTTATCTGAAGCAGAGTTAAGGTGAAGGACTATGTGCTTTGCTTCTAATAGTTGTCAATCTCACTGTCATTGAAGTTTAGTAAGCCAACACCCTGATATATGTCCTTATCCTTGAAATTTTGAAGAACTTTAGATATTTGGTCCCATTCAATATTTAAAGGTGATAAATAACGTGGATTAATATCATCAAACTCCCTTTTACTTTTGTCAACAAAAGTTGGCCTGCAAAAAGAAATTAAAAAAACTTCTCCATAATAACGTAAGGAAAGAATTCGAAAAATTAAAAACACTGTTTATGATTTGGGTGAATCAATTGCCATAGTAATTCAAGATGAGGAGACAAGACATAATGTTGAAGGGATATATATGCTTTGTAAATAAATGCTGCATGTTTATATGGATTTGATGAATATTGCAGTCTAAGGAGTATTGGAGCCAACTACATCTTTCCATTAAAGCCCAAATTTAGAAATGAAACCAATGCTACAAAAGCTCATAGTATGACAATGCAATGAATTGTGAAAGCATGGTGAAAGACAAATAGGCATACCGTGATATAGAGTTTGATATATGGTCAGTGTTATAAAGAGCTGGAGGATGAAAAATTGTAACTAAAGTTCCCAGTATAACAATAAACTAGTTTCCAGTTAGGCCTACAGTTTATACTCCTATCTTGGAATGTAACATGCAATGCCTTCACAACATCCTTGAAATCTTTACTCCTTTGAGGCCTTCTCTTGTTAGTATCTTCACTCATCAACAGGTCAGAAAGTTTCAGCACTTCATACACGTAAAGAGCAGGGGAGAGTCCAAATAACAACATAGGATGCAACAATATAAATTGAAAAGAAAAAAAGATTTAAGCTTTAGGACCATGTTCAATTTTTATGTTATCTTCGATGTGAACATGTTTCATGCAAAATAAAGTCTTGACTATGACTTCAAAATTAGTTCTTAGAAATGGAAGAAAAATTCGGTATTTGCAAAAAATACAATGGCTTAAGTGTTGGTTCAGGGAAACAAAAGCTAGTCTACACCTAACAGTTTTGTTTTTGTTCTTGTATCCTGGGACCATTTAGAACCTGATATTCGTACCCAAAAGCAATTGTAAGTGTTCAAGCAAACCCAATCCCAGCTGGTTTCATATAGGTAAACTTCTTAATTCGTTCTTACTTGGAAACTTGAAAGCAAAAGTTCTTTAAATTCTATTTATTGCATTAAACAAACTATGATCACATTATAACATTAGGTTCCAATAATGAAATAAATAAATAAATAAATATTTACTGGAAGCATTTTGCACTTCATATTGATATATAGAATCTTAATATGCTGTATAAACAAGTTCCTAAATTAGATGTGGGAATCAAATACAACGTTTTGATTTCATTTACAAAATCATTGCATAAACACGAAATTGGTTGGCTAAGACAAACCAATCAAGATCCATTTCTTGTTTCGACACAATTCTTCTTGCTCCAAACAAGCTAAACTGAACATGAGTCCATAATAAATAAATAAAATAATCGAAAATTAATAATACCAAAAAAAGAAAAGTATGAAAAGAGGTGAAGAGAAGAAAACCTTGAAGTTGATGATTTCTCGAAAAATGAGCTCTGAATCTTGTGCTTTAACGATTATTGACAAATTTTTCTATTACTAATTATATTTAAAAGACTTTTTCTTGAAAATTAAGTTTACTAGAGGAAAATCTGCCGATAAATTTAATTTTTGAAAAAAATGAATAATAATTACCGATGAATTTTTTCACTGGTAAAATTACATTTTGAAAAAACTTTTTTAAAAAATAATTTCCGACAAAAAAATCATTTGATAAATTAATTTTTTGCATAAAAAATAATTCATAATTGTTATTGATGGATTTTTCATCGGTAGTAATTGAAAACAAAAAAAAAATTTTGCTCAAATTTCTCATTTTCCATCGATAAAATCTATCGGGACACCGACGGAAAAAATCCATTCGTAAAGTCTATTGGTAACTTGCATGTTTCTTGTAGTGTTTAAAGTTTAAAATTTGACCAATTAATCATTGTTGTTGTAATCATGAATAACGTCTCCATGAAAATATAGACGATTCAAATCGGTCCCTTAAACACATATCATTAAATCAATTAATCTATACAATTAAATCAAATTAATATATAAAAATAGTAATTTTGACTCAAATCAATCTAATAATATTTGTTAGCATTTGCCTATTTAGAACTAATGTGACTCATGACTATAACATCAAGGACTAATTAGTCCTATTCTAAGTTTTAGGTACTAAAATAATTCATATATATGATTTAAGGAGTTAAAATGAATATTAACTCACATGATGAATATTGTAAGGTAATGTGAATATATTTAAGGGTATCGGTACTTACTTTTATAATCAACGATTTTGATTTAATCTTCAATTTGATAAATTTTAAAAACTTATTAAGTTAGTGGGACATGTAGCTCATTTTTAGCCATAAATAATTAAAAGATACCGATATTCTTAAATTTTATAGGGGTGTTAGAGAATCCCCTATATTTTACATAGATTAAAATGGGAAGAGTGTTGGATATATTTATACCAGAAGGTTTAAAGTCTATGGTATTGAAATGTAACGTCTCAAGGCCACTACCTTTTTGTTTGGTGATTACCAACGTAACAGCCTTAATTATTATAGGGTCTGAGCTTGTTTTTCATAAAAGAAAGCGTTAATATTTACGATGTGTTTGATTAACAAGTAAAAATAAGAATAATTTTTTTTTAAATTAGTGTCATATATAATTTTACACATAAAATATATTTAGGGAAATTTTAACCCTTTTTCTGCTCCACAACCAAATATACCCTTAGTATTTCCATGTTTATGGATTTTTTAACAAGTGTCATTAAAGAACTCATTAAAGAAAACCCAAAAATATATCGATGGAAGAAAAAAAAGAAACACATATTGAAAAGCTTGTGTTCGTATATTGTCCCTTACATGTACCAAAAATAATTGTCCAGTACCACACCTAAATAGGATAAATAATGATTGATGTACAACTTATTGTACAATAATATTCATAATATTATTTTGTCTTTTAGTACATTAACACAAACTCTCACTAAAAGATAAAATAACTTTATGAGTGGTGTTGTAATTTTATTATATAACTTTATTGGGCTTTTTTACTAAAATAAAATGAAAAAAAAGATTATATACATTTTGAATTTTATATACGCATATGCACTGTTATTATATGTTAGGGAAATCAGTTAAGCATAAATCGATTTCACAAAGATGAAACTCAAACAAAGTAGTCCAAAATTGACCAATTTCTCTTGGTTGTTCTTCCCAAAGAAATCAGTTGAGAGTTAGATGATTTCTGACCATCTTAGATGTGTCAGAAGTCAATCAATAGCTAACTGATTTCTGACACATGTAAGATAGTCAGAAATCACCCAACTCTCAACTGATTTCAGTGTGTTCTTGGTTATCCCAGATCGTCCCTCACAACCACTTTGCCTTCTCTGCTTATAAATATAAACTCCACATTGTATAGCTTCTGTATATGTGAAGGCAGTGAGAGTGAACTGCTGTGAAATTAGGAGATCAAGTGTTATGAGTTTTTGAGGGAGAAATGGTAGCAAGAGATGTTTTTGTGCACTATGATTGTGAAATAGTAGAAAATACACAGGATGAGGTAAAGTTCAATTGTCCAAATCCAATACATGTGCGTGTTTGTTCGTCCATGACTATTTCTGAGCTTCACAAGAAAATCCTTCACAAGTACAGTTACGGTAATAGAAGAAGCAAATAATGTAGATATTGTCTCGACTGCCATTGTTGGTAGGGCAAGGTACGTTACGCCTCACAAGTTGTTTGATTCAAACTGACGATGACACCGAGATGATGTTCGATTGTCATACTTGATTTCTCAATCTTAGTGTTATAGAGGTATTCATAACTCTTGGAGACTTGAACATAAGCTCTGGGGGATCTGCTGCTGATCCAGCATTTGTTGAAGAGTCATTTGCCCAGCGTTCTCCAACATTGGCGATGTCAAATGCTAAGCAGAATGAAAATTTTATGCTTGGAAATGAGAATGACTTGATAGGTGGCCAAAGTTTTGAAATGAATGTTGGCAGTGATTTGGGCCAAATCGGACCAAATTTGAGTTATGATGATATTTCTAATGAGGAGGATTCTGAAAAGGACCCAAATGAAGGTAATACTGAAACTCCTTTTATTATACTTTAATACTTGTGATATGTTATATTTTATCATATGATTTGAATTCTAGATCTTGTACAATAAATTTCAATATGCTGGCATGTGTTAATTTTTAATATTATTTAATTTGTACTGCTATGAATTATACGGTGTTTAGTATTGCAAAAATTTAAATAAACTATTAAATATATTTTAAATTTTATATTGTAATAAACTATTACAGTGTTTTGAAATCACCGGATACTTAACCAAATTTCATAATATCAAATTATAGTGCATTTACATACATAAAATTGAAAATGTGATACATTCATATATAATCATTTTTTTTAATTTTATTCTGGTATAAAAGTCAATTTTATTGTATATTTAACACTATTCAAAGAGAATAGTCCTCCTATCTACGTATCTAGCTATGATCATGTTTCAGATCCGACCCCGACAAAGGATTCAATTTAATTACTTAACAATAATAGCGGTGGGGATCCCGGTGTGGGGATACATGACTTGGCTATAACGACTTTGACTACTTGGCTATAACGACTTTGTCAAAGTCTACAGGAGTTCGGCCATATGGAATATTTGGGATCTTGGGAGAAAAGAAAATCTAAGTTCGGTCCCCAACCATAGCTCGCGCATGCTCTATCCCACCGTAGCAAATGGGCTTAAGGAAGTTAATAAAAAAGGGTGCAAGTTTGCAGTTTGGATGATAAGAGAATATAGTGGAAAAAAAATGGAAAAAAGGAAAACAAAGACTAAAAAAAAGACAAAAAAACATGATTTCTCTTCTGCTATATTGAATAGAGAATTGAGAATTTTTTATTATTGCATTTTTTTTCTTTCTCATTTTACTTTTTGTTGCAAAGCAAACGAGAGAAATGGAGTTTTTCATCTCATTTTCTCCTCCCATATTTTCTAGCATCCCATTTTTTATAGATCTAACTGAGCATCTTATTGGTTTCAAGAATGAGTTTGGATTTTCATGTTAATTATGTTTAAACTCAGTAAATAGTATATATGATAAGAGGATCCATAAATTTATTGTCCTAAAGTTTTTGGTTAAAATGTGATATTTGATTCACTTTTGTGATTTATTACTGTTTACTCAACTCAGTTAAAGGTCTTTAGTGGGTTCTATACACTGAAAATATCAAAACTCGAACTCTCAATGCATAGTTTTTTTTTTTTACTTCTTTAATTAGTGTTTTAAGGACACTAATCAATAATGAAATTAGTTTCCTTTGAAATTTTGTTCACAGATCAATCGCTAAAGCCTTTCTTTTTTTGTTTTTGTTTTGGTGGTTGATCAATTGCTAAAGCTAATCATCGATATTTATTGAGTATGACGGCTTCGACACTATCTTAATTTGTTTAAAAATGATTTAATCGCTGATAAATAAACGGAGGAGTGCCAGATGCAAAGAATAAGCTCAAGGAAAAGTCACAACCGTTTAGAATTGATTAGGACACAAATTACAAAGGTTGCAGCACCCGTGGACGACCTCTGTATCTAAGATATGGTCCCACAATAAAATTACATAAGATCTTGAATCAAATAGATAAAATACATAAATTGAACCCTCAGAATTATATTAGAAACAAATTAATTCATCAGGTTTTAAAAGTATTAAATTGGTCTCTCATATTTTTTTAAAATAAAGGGTAATTTGGCTTTCTATATAGTTCTATACAACGTATGGATAAATTAATCTGTCCCGTTTTCTATGGTATGAGAACCAATTTGTGCCACTTTTTTTGAAATGTGAGTTGTACGAAATTATATGAATGATCAATTTATCACCTTTTTTTAAATAAGAAACCAATTTGGCATTTCAATATTTGAAAGACTGATTTGTCCCTTGATGTATTTATGAGGGATTAATTTGAGTATTTAATCAATCAAATAAATGAATAAGTGCATTCTTGCAGTTCTAGGGTTCCTTTGGCAGGAAGCAAATCTTCTTAATTTTTTTTTCCATCAATCCATAAATCAATATATCTGAACCAATAGATATGATTCTTTAAAGAATTAATTACACTCATTTTCCCTGATATTTCGTTGAAATTCAACCGATCTCCCTGTAACAAATCCTAGGAAAGGTTAGTGTAATTTACTCTTCTTTAAATACATTTTTTCTAAACAATGATATTAAGAGATAAAGGGTGTTGCAACCTTCCATAACTCATTGAAATATATAGGAGTTTACCAGTAGACTGTAGGCCCACTTGCTTCCCTAAATACATTTTCATTTGTTAAGTATAACTATTTTAAATATTTATTATATTTTTATTATATATATTTATAGTTATATCTTGCATGGGATAATATGTTCTACTTATTTATATATTTAATAAGTATATTTTATTTTAATAAAATGCAAAAAAAAGGTAAACAAAGACATAATATTCTATCTTTTATATATTTTGCTAGTTTATGTTCTTATTATAACATATAACCAAAATTTTAATAAAATATTAATATATCATTAATAGAATTATTTTATTAAGATAATTTTAATAGAAATATAATTTGAAAATTCTTTCATAATAATTTTAAAATTTTGATCTATATAAATATAATTTATATATATAAAACCATGTGTTCGCAATTGGTCAAAGTTTAGCTTATACCTACAAGGGCATGAATTTGAATCCATTGGTTGATGTGAAGATTTTGTTGATGGAGGGATATATAATCCCTCTCTTAAATTCTTGAAGAGGTTAGGAGATTTTCCCTTCCCTATAAAATATCAACGCTTATTCTTATCTAAACTTTTGTGAGTAACAAAGAAATGTACAATCAAACCTAATTTCGTGTCCCACCACATGATTGAGTTATATATTATTGTGATCTATTAAGAGACTTTAATGAACGATTTTTTTTTACTTACGTGGACTTTGAATAAGTTAAAACAACACATCATATGCACAGAATAACGAGAAGAGTTATGATATGTTATGTGATTAGCTTATATACAATAAGATCTTACACAGTATGTCAACTGGGCGCTTCTGATTTGATTCTTTTTATTGGTTAGGATCAAATTATACTGTTATAACTTTAATTTATTGTTATACCATTTAGTAATTTGTTATAGAATCTATCGTTGAATTTGAAACTCATTCATGTCATGTTAGAGAAATATAAATGTATATGCGTGTGAAAAGTTATTGTTTATTTCCCAAAGTGTCATCTTATTTGACAGTCTAGGCTAATCTGCTAGAGTTCAATCAGACGATTAAGCAAAATCTCCTCCCAACAAAGTTTTCTTTCATGCACATGCACATGAATATTGAGATATGATTGAACTCAAGACAATGATGCCCGTTTCACTCACACTAATATATCTACCTTGTTGATTAAAAACAAAAATATATGTTTTAAAAAATTAAATTTAAGACAATATATTTAGCAATAAAGGCATAAATATAATGTACTCTCGATTTTGTAATTCAATAATATTACTGTCTAACTCATCCTTTGGTTAAATAGAAAATAGACAAAAGAAAAGGTCAAAATATAATGAGTGAATTTAATTTGGAGATGCTCTCCCATTTGATTATAGAAGAAGAAATGAGAAAGAAAATTCTATATGCGGATCTTATACAAAACTTTTCTTCCTGCTAAGGTGAACAAAATGGAGGAAAGAAATATACCAAAATTTAAATATCTTGTCCTTCATCCTTCTGTAGCGGAGCAAAAGAAAAGTGACAAGAATCTAAGGAGGGAACAATTTTCTCTTTGATGTTTGGAGTATTTCGTTGCATTACCTGAGATTTCGTGTGTTAGGTGTACTGTTTGTATATCTGGTTTTCTTTGGCTTTGGGCAGTATTTGTTTTTTTCAGGTTTTGGTTTGCTAGGAAGGTTACACCTGACCGGTATATTACCCTTAGGCAGGTTGTAAGACATGGAACTATGGTTCACGATGCTCTGTTTGTACATGATCCCTTATGGCTTTGATGGGGTGATCATGATTAACTATCGAAAATTTTTTTTCTTCTTCATTCTCAGTCAAAGGTTGCTACTTTTTTTTTACAACAACAATAATAAATATTAATTGTTGTAAAATATTTAATTTAATGTATAAAAATGAGTTAGAGATATCAAATAAAATTTAATAAATAATCTTGTTGTATTAAATTATAATAAAATAATATAAAAGTTATTTATTATAATTAAATTTTCTTTTTTTTTTTCTCAATTTTTCAACTAAATGAAGGAAAATAACATTTATCATTATCTTTCTCTTCATCTTTTAAAAAAAAAACATTTTTTCTATTTTCTCTATTTTTCAGTTCATTTCCTACATTCTGATACATACACTGAAACTTGCAATTTGTGTGGATACTAGGGTCAACCATGGTGGAGTGTATCAAATAGAAAACAAAAAAGTTACTAGGGCAAGGAAATCTAGAATGTTCAAACTTGTCTATAAATATGATCACCACATCACATTTTCTCTTCTCTATCGTGACTTAGCTTTGTAATAAGTATTCCTTTCTTCTATTTGAAAACTTCGATCGCTCATAGCTAATCTCTGGTTATGTCCTTGTTCGCTTACTAATATATAGTAATGGGGGACTCAAAAAATCCTACAAGAAATGACATGTTCTTGCCCAAAAATCAAATCCACAAAGGTGAAACCTCAAATGATCAAACTCCAACCAACCAACACCATCCACCACGCATGCTTACCATCAAAGATATTATCTACCCAAAATCAAGCAATTCTCCTACTATTTCCAATAATGCTTCAATCTCTTCGACTGCTGGAAAACCACTTCCCAATATGAGGGACATTTTTGGCCGCAAAGGAGGGTGGAGATGACCATGCATGTTACAACATCCAACGTGCAATTGGATGTCAAAGATCGCATCAGCGTTCTCACTTCTCAGGAATCACCAGATTGGAGTAGTCTTCCACGTCCGCTCAATAACATGTCTTAGTGTGTGTATGTCTTTTTAATTTATGCATTGTGTGTCATTTTTTTTAACTATCTGTATTTGTAATTTTCACCTGTGATTTTCTTAACGTCATGATTTATGATTGAATTCCTGATATCATAAGTAAGGAAAGTGTTTATCAACCGGCATTCTTTGCAAGAAAATAATTTTCTGAATTATGTGATAATATACGAAACGTTCACCCTCAATTTTTCAAACCACCAATAATTCACCATGTATATGCCAACTATGTTGGGCACATTTTGTAGCAACAATTTTCGGATTCCCTAGCATCTAAGTTTAAATTACAGTTCAATTATGTACAAAAAAAATTTAATTACGGTTCAATTTCACACCAATCACTTATGAATTTATGCACCATGGTCTATGCAACCATGTAACTCATTAACGTTGTTACAGATCGGCAATCAAGCTATCCTTCTAGTGCTTCTGATGCTACAATCTCTATGAATGGAATATTAGCCAAGAAGGAGATATATATATATATATATATAGCCTGAGATCAGAGCAAACAACAATATTGGTTCGTTTTAAATTGCGATAAGTAACTAAAATTGCCGTCACAATATAATATTACTTCTGTAATATCTGTTGCAACTTCAGTTCCAATTGCAATTGCATTAACAACATTTTTCTGCATCTACATCAAAACGCAATTTCAACTGTGAGCAACCGCAATTTAAAACCGTGACAACGATAACCAAGCAATTATCCAACATCCATCGCATCTCATCAACCTTGTTACATCTCAGCAATCACTATCGTCATCAGTGTTCAACACTCAATAAAGTGTCATAGTTTTTGTTTTTCTAAATCTCCACATGCATTGTGTATATATTAATTTATGAACCCATATCTTTGCTAATTATTATAACTGTATGTATTCATATTGCTTTTGTACCTTGTTCTTCTTAATTACTCATCACGTGATTTCCAACGTTCTCCGATCTCACCAATCACCATCGACCTCACCACTCAATAAAGTGTCGTCATAGTATTTTTTTTTTCCTTGAAATCTCCATACGCATTATGTATGAGATTAGGTTGTGAAGCACATTTAATTATTAGACTTTGCCAATTATTATATATGCATAGAATTGCTTTTGTATCTTGTTCTTCTTCTCTCTCCTCTAAGTTCTGTTCTTTGGATCTCTTCTGATCTCACCATATTCTTGTGGTGCATGGGTACTTACAGTAACAACCTTTCTTGTCCTCTTTATCTTTCCAAAAAGTTAGACATCAGAGGTTCTTGCATACCCAGAAATCTATAATATCATAGTCGGACATACAATAAAAATGAGTTCTATCAATTGTATCAAATATATTCTTACTAATCTATGGGTCTTATTAACTTTTCTGTGAGTGTTCCTAACAACAGATTCGTAGAATTGTACCTGTACAAAAAGAATTTCCTTAGACTTTTTTCTCACCATTATAAGACGATGATTTATGAATGGACAAACTGGAAGTCCAGTCTTAGGAAATTTGGGTGCATGTCCAATGTGTAGTTATATATAAAAAGGCCTTTAGGTTCAACATTTCCGTCAAAAGGCCAGGACAATCGTTAAGGTTCCACACTGAAAATTAAAGAATAAGCTCAGGGTATGAAAATCGTTTCATCAGATCCGTATGATTTATTCTGACGAAGGCCATGCGCTAAGAAGCAGTTAGGGGGAACAAAAAAGTAGAATATAATAGTTTTATTATCTTAGCATATATATATATTTGTCATGTAGCAAATTCATTTAAACGTTTAAATTAACATGTAATTAATAAATGACAAAACATTCATTTTGATCACTCCAAACTTTAAAGTCAGATAAATTGATTCATGTAAAAAAAAATTTTAAATTGGCTCCTGTAAAATTGAATAATCGAACAAATTAGTTCCTACAAAAAAAATTCTCAAATTAGTTTGTGTTAAAAGTGAATTGTCAGACAAATTAGTCTTTTTAATTCACCTTATTAGAGGGGTTAATTTTATCAATTATACAATTTTTGTAGGGACCAATTTTTTCGACTTGCAATTTTTTAGGGACTAATTTGAGATATTTATATTTAGGGATCAATTTGTTTGACTTGAAATTTTAGAGGAACCAAAATAAGAGTTTTATCTTAATAAATTATATTTTAATTATGTAAATACTAAACTGATACAATATCTTTAAAAATAATATATTTAATACTGATATCATTATATAACTAAAATTATTTTTACATAAAAATTTAGGATAAGTGAATTGTGCCTCAATTCAAAATAAAGAAGTCCTTTAATTTTAGAGAGCATTTAAGGAATAACTTACATATATAACTAAAGCTTATACTTGTTTGCCTCTCATTCTTCACATATTTATTAATTTAATGTCTATAAAGTTTTAGCTATTATTTGTTTGTTCAAGCATTTCGATTCTAATTTTTCTTCATTGAAGTCTCAAGCTTGTGTTACCCAAAACAAAAAGGGTCTTGAGCTTGAGTCTCGTGAGTGAGAAATATTAGTTCTGTGAAGGATTTATTTTTAAAATGGATCGAGTCAATTCAAGTAAGATTAATTAGAGTCCAATACACTCTAATAAATAGTGACGGTTTATTAAAAAAATCGCATGATTTACTAGGATCATAATAAGGACAAGACTTAATTATATCAAGTTTTGAATATCTATTTTAACCAATTCTCCAGTGAATCACTTCAAAAACAAAAACAAAAAATTGACATGTGGATTTTTCCCTTAAATTATAAATGTGAGTATTTTTCTTAAAATATGTAGTTTAAAAGTTAAAGATATACATTCTTCTAAAAAAATTTATTTATCATTTTTTATTTTTAAAATCGAATGTAATAATTATAAGAAATTTGATGATATATGTAAGGTTTTCTTTCCATTATGATAATTGGATCAATCAGAATAATTGTTTTTCTGTTGGCATAGTAGGTACAGAGAAGACGCGTGGCCCCCAACCTGACGTAAGTAACAATTTGTTGCGTACGCCTTATGTTACAATTCTAAGTGTCGTATGTTATTTTCATGTATATTTTATTATTATTGAATAAAATGGGAAAATAAGTGAAAGCTATCATTTTATTTAATAATAAAAAAATAAATATTTCAATGAAAATTATCATTTTATTTAATTGTAAAAAAATAAGTGTTCAAATAAAATATTTTTAAAAATTAAAATAATATTTTTGCATGGATTCGTAAATATGAATTTATAATACCGAATATGAATATCAGTATAATAAAATTCATAGTTTGATTTAAATTGAGTAATACATTATGCCTTCAGATTTTCATGTTAGATAGGTTTAGTATACGTAGGTCAATCCCGTTGCTTTTATTGAAAACATATGCTTATATTCATCAAGTCACACAACATCAACACAAACGCCTTTTTTTTGCTAACCTCAAATTTGGGCCTTGGTGTTTTTTTGAACTGGTTTTTTGAGTTGGTTGTGGTTTTGTCTAGCCACTTTATGGAGGAACAGATCCTATCTAGGCTTGGTAAAATGATGAAAGGGGAAGCATTGAAAGGGTGGAGGAAACATGAGCGTAAATGCTCAGATTGGCTAGTTCAGTGGCACTAAAGAGTTCGGGTGTGTAGGATCTATGCCCTGCATCCTATCTTTGAATGTCGTTCTTCTCCTCTATTTCCGGTATGTTCTTTCCTTTTAGTGTTTAGCTTTTTGTGTGTGATGTGGTCTGTTTCTCGTAAGTGGTTTTCTTTTTTTGTTTGTCCATTTTTCATATTATTGTACTCTTGATGGACCTTCTACTACTCTCCACGAGAGTCTAGCATTTTTAATTATATATAAAAAAAAACAACACAAACATTAGGGCTTCAAAACATGCCAAACTTGCTCATCCGTTAAAAGGGTGGGTCGAATCCTAAAAACCTTAACCTATTTAAATTAACTCATTATCAACCCAACCTATTTGATTTGTGAGCTAAACAGGCTACCCTGACAAATAAACGAGCTGGCTTGTTTGCCCCGTCCTTTTTTTTTTTTTTGTGAAAACGCCATGCAAACATTGCCCAAATTTATAGCTAAAATTTTTCACTTCATATAATTTGTTTTCTTTCCTTACTCGTGGTTGACTCAAGAGAGTGAGTGTGGGTGAGCTAGACTCTAGGATTCACTAAACAAGAACAGCAGCTGTTGCCTTCTCTTCCTCTTCTTTAATTTCTCTCGCTTTTCTACCACCATCACAAGCAAGGATGGTCGCCGATGCCATGGGGAGGCCATTCCATGTCGCACAACTCGTATCTTCTCGGAGTCGTAGCAGAGCCCACAATCGTAAGTCGCACCACCGCTATGAACCCATCTCATCCTCGTCGACATGGCACCGCCATGAATCCCTCTCATCCTTGCCGTCTTGCCATGCTTGACCAAGCGAGATCCACCAAATATGAACAAAGCTCATACCACCTTAAAAATTGAACACCACCGCCATGTAAAATACTCACCGCCCGAGTAATAAATGAATCATCAAGCAATGAGGAAGTGGGCGAACAAAAAAGAAAAAAGAAGTGAACCAGAGGGGAACAAAAAAGGAAGGAGGAATAGAAGGGGGGGTCAGTGACCTCCATGAGTAAGGTTGGCTCCCCTGCTATTGACTGGTAAAAAAGAAACTTCTTGTACCTAGGGAAAGAGAAATAGAGAGTGGCAATAAAGATTTTGTAATTATCTATTTACCAAAATTTTAACAGTAATTAGTAGAGGGAAAATTCACACTCTTGAGTCCAAAAGCAAAATCAAAAGAAATAAAGAAAGAAAAGAAAAGACCTATTTAGGTCCACGATCCAGCCTTAAATAGGTCAGGCTAAATAAATGTGATCTGCGGTAAACAAGCTACCACATTTATTTTTAGTTTTTAATTGAAATACACAAGGAAACAAGTCCCATATTGCTTGGCCAAGTTCTTTGTTTCAATTTTTACAGGTTAAAAACACTTTAAACTTATATATAACTTGATTCTTTCTCTCTATTCTTCTTATGAGATGTAGTTCAAATATTTGTTTTGGAAAGAGATTGAGTATTAGGGGTGTGGATGTTTGAGGGCAAAGTATGTGTTGTAAGAATTTTCACATACTATTTTTTTATTGTTGTTTGATAGTGGCTGTGGTTTTTTTTTTTTCCAGTTTTGGAGTTTTTCACATTAATTCTTGTATTGTGGTTGTTTTCTATTGTTATTTTCTCAAGTTTAGGGTTGTTTTCCATTTTCATTTTTCCATTTTTCCACTTCAAGGAGGGGAAAAAGGTGTTTTTTTTTCCCAAACAGTGGTATCAAGAACTTGGTTCGATAGGATTTATTTTTAATATGCTCTGTGGTTGCACTTTGGTATAATCTTTCATATAAAAAAAAGAATTATTCCCTATTGCTTGAGAATTATCTTTGGCTGCTGTTACCGGAAGGAAGTCTGATACTGTGAGAGTGTAATTTGAAAAACTTCTAGCTAAGAAAAGACTTGATATTTAAGCATATCCATTATGACCCACCTCTCTTTCTTGAGAACTCACCCAATGCATAGTTTGCAATTATTGTACACTATTGCAATATAGAGTTGCAATGTCAAGTTTTTTAAGTGCTGTGAATTTTGACATAGAGAAATTTGATGGACAAATCAATTTTGGCATGTGACAAATACAAGTCAAGGATGTCTTGATATAGCTGAAACAATTGCTGTCATGGAATTTGAACTTGAAACGCAATTGAATAGCTTGCAAGGAGGTCAAAACATAGATCCAAGTTTGGATGAAGCAGAAGTTGAATTTCAGGATGACTCTGAGGTATATATTAAGCTGTCAAACGCTTCTGATCTTAACTGTAAATAGGTAGCTGTCAAATGAACTAGGCAGGGCATGATCTAGGACCAACTTTACTCTATTTGTCATGTTGCACTAGTTGAGTATTGGGCCTTCATACAATCATACTCATACTTGCCTATAGAAAGCTATATCTAGTGTCTACCTTCATGAGTTTTATCTTATGCACTGAATTGTTGCAATATAGAAAGCCTATTTGTCAAACATGTCTTTCAAATTCAAAGGAATAGATAAACTTGGCTTTCACTTTTTATGCATTATACATTACATTTATTTTGAAATTCACTTAAAAGAATTCATAACCTGTTTTATCTCTTTATTCAATTTGAAGCCAAATATTGGCATAAATACTCACCGCCCGAGTAATAAATGAATCATCAAGCAATGAGGAAGTGGGCAAACAAAATGGAAAAAGAAAAGGAAAGTGAACCAGAGGGGAACAAAAAGGGGAGGAGGAATAGAAGTGGGGTCAGTGACCTCCATGAGTAAGGTTGGCTCCCCTGCTATTGATTGGTAAAAGAAAAACTTCTTGTACCTAGGGGAAGAGAAATAGAGCGCGGCACTAAATATTTTATAATTATCTATTTACCAAAATTTTAATAGTAATGAGTAGAGGGAAAATTCACACTCCTGAGTCCAAAAGCAAAATAAAAAGAAAGAAAAAAGAAAAGAAAAGACCTATTTAGGTCCGAGATCCAGCCTTAAATAGGTTAGGTTAAATAAATTTGATCTGTGGTAGACAAGCTATCTTGTTTATTGTTAGTTTTTAATTGAAATACACATGGAAACAAGTCCCATATTGCTTGGCCAAGTTCTTCATTTCAATTTGTACAAGTCAAAAATACTTTAAACTTGTACATAACTTTATTCTTTCTTTCTATTATTCTTGTGAGATGTAATTCAAATATTTGTTTTGGAAAGAATGGGTGTATTAGGGGTGTGGGTGTTTGAGGTTAAAGTATGTGTTGTAAGAATTTTCACATATTATTTTCTGATTGTTGTTTAACAGTGGCTGTGATTTTTTTTTCTTCCAATTTTGGAGTTTTTCACATTAATTCTTGTATTGTGATTGTCTTATATTTTTATTTTCTCAAGTTTAGGGTTGTTTTCTATTTCCATTTTTCCACTTCAAGGAGGGGAAAGAGGTGGTTTTTCCCAAACAGTGGTATCAAGAACTTGGTTCGATAGGATTTATTTTTAGTATACTCTGTGGTTGCACTTTTGTCTAATCTTTCATATAAAAAAAGAATTATTCCCTATTGCTTGAGAATTATCTTTGGCTGCTGTTACTTGAAAGAAGTCTGATACTATGAGAGTGTAATTTGGAAAAGTTCTAGCTAAAGAAAGACTTGATATTTAAGCATATCTATTATGACTCACCTCTCTTTCCTGAGAACTCATCTGATGCATAGTTTACAATTATTGTACATTATTCTAGTATAGAGTTGCAATGTCAAGTTTGTTAAGTACTGTGAAGTTTGACATAGAAAAATTTGATGGACAAATCAATTTTGGCATGTGACAAATACAAGTCAGGAATGTCTTGATATAACTGAAATAGTTGCTGCCATGGAATCTGAACTTGAAACACAATTAAATAGCTTGCAAGGAGGTCAAAACATAGATCCAAGTTTGGAAGAAGTGAAAGTTGAAATTCAAGATGACTCTGAGGTATATATTAAGCTGTCAAATGCTTATGATCTTAGTTGTAAATAGGTAGCTGTCAAATGAACTAGGCAAGGCATGATCTAGGACCAACTTTACTCTGTTTGTCATGTTGCACACTAGTTGAGTATTAGGCCTTCATACAATCATACTCATACTTGCCTATAGAAAGTTATATCTAGTATCTACCTTCATGAGTTTTATCTCATGCACTGAATTGTTGCAATATAGAAAGCCTATATGCCAAACATGTCTTTCAAATACAAAGGAATAGATAAACTTGGCTTTCATTTTTTTATGCATTATGCGTTACATTTATTTTGAAATTCACTTAAAAGAATTCATAACCTATTTTATCTCTTTATTTAATTTGAAGCCAAATATTGGCATAATTGGATTTATAGCTTCCTGTAAATTGTGATTGTTTTAAACTGGTAGCCTCTACAATTCACAGTAGTTGTAGCACCGTATGAATGGCACAAAAGGGAGATTACTTTTGTTGCATAACAATTAGAGAATGTTCAACATAAACATGTTTTCTCTATTAAGGTAGAAGTAACTAATAACATTTTTTTCCCATTTTTTCTTTACCTAGTGAACCTGTTAGTTATAATCTGGCTTTATTCTCTACTACTTTATTTTGCTAGAAAGTGGATATAAACATTTGGTTTTATTGTACTTTTAGATGCCTGAAACTCAGGATGCTATGAATTCTTCATCTACCCACCACAAGAATAAAAGAAAGAGAGATAACAAAGGCTTAAGCTTTGAAATGACTGAGGTGATAGCTGACTCAATCAAAGATCTAAAATCTACATTTTGACAGCATTCTACCCATATATCGAACTTGGTTTCTTGCTTTAAGGTCAAGAAGGAGAGAGTTGATAAAAGAATAAAGTTAATAACACTTTTAAGAGATGTTGATGGCTCGTCAATTGATAAAAGAATGAAGACTACCATTATTATTTCACGAGATGGTAACTTGAGTGGTATATGTTCTTGTCACTTATATCGGAAGATATATTGATATTCATGAAGGCAGTCCTTAACAATTATTCGTAGATTTTAATTTTCTTATTTTAGGACAATCAAGTGGCTTTTGTATGAGTTAGCTTTTATGTTGGATTTGAATGGTACTTAGATTTGATGTATCGTATTTATGGATTATTGTTAAGTTTGAACTTATGTTGTGACATTTGCATCAATTAGTTTATGCTACATATCGTATTTATAGACTTATTGTGTTTAATGTGATTGAAAAATTAATTATTTGTTTAAATTTATGGGAGTATTTTGGAAATTATACTTAATTATGAGTTTAATATGATTAGAAATTAATTGTTTAGTTTAAATTGATAGGAATATTTTGAAAATTATACTTAATTATAAGTTTAATGTGATTAAAAATTAATTACTTAGTTTAAATTGATAGGGATGTTTTGAAAATTCTACTTAATTATGAGTTTAGTGTGATTAAAAATCAATTTTTTAGTTTAAATTGATAGGTGTATTTTGGGAATTGTACTTAACAATGAGTTTAATGTGATATTAAAAATGGAATGTTTAGCTTAAATTTATAGGGGTATTTTGGAAAAATATACAATATTCCTAAGAATTATTATGTCACCCAAACACAAGAATAATTCATTCCTGGGTGTATTATGCAAGATTTTTGGAAATTTAACTCGCAAACCACGCATAGAAATAATTCATTTATGAGAATAGTATTCTTATAAATGCTATTCTCAAGAATGAAAAATCACTCCACAAACCACACGCCCCAAGGAGTAACATTTTTGTTGGAAAAAATGGCATCTGGTATTATAAAAGATCATGCCTTTTTCCATGCCATAGGTAGAGCCACCAAGCTTAGTCTTCTGCAGCCGAATAGTGATAAACACCACCCCATCTTCCATAACCACCACAAACCACAGTAATGAGAACACTTCAGTATCTTCCACCATCAAACTCACAAAAACCACAAATGCCCACAATGATTTTTTTGTTTTTTGAAAAATGAAAGAAAAAAGAAGAAAACAATAATCCATATAATTCAATCATCACAATCGGGAAGTTTCTTTGAACTCCCACCACTATGCACATTTCATCCATGCTTCCAACTTTCCATTTTAATACTGCAAAACTTGAAAAAAATGAAACTATTAAACAAAAGTAAAAGAAACCCTAAACCCAACAACAACAACAACACTAGGTTTTTGGGTTTCCTATTCCCAACAATGCAAATGGTGCATTCTAAGAGGGAACTGTTTTCTCACTCCTTGAAGCATACCGCACTTCAATCCATCCAATTCAATGAAGAAATACAAGGGCTCATGGCTTCGGCGCTGGAATTTGCCACTAGCTCCTTCATAGTGCTACTTAAGTTCCAGCCACTGCTGAATGTCGAGCTCCTTCACTCGCCGAGCGCCTTCCCGTCACCAACCCGGAGCGCATTCCATCACTAGTTCATGGAGAGGATGTCAATGAGGTCGAACTCGTTGGGGATGATGATGGTGGTGCGACGACCCTCGACGACGGTGAGTTGGAAGGGTGAGCAATTCTTGCTGAACCTCGACCTTCCCCTTCTTCATACCGTTGAGGCTTAGGATTGGCGTTTTGGGGCGATGATGAAAGAAAGTTTTCTTTTTTCTTTTTTATTTATGTGCATAAGTCATAAGCCTAAAACTGAAAAAGGAAAGAAAAAAAAAAGGCTTATTAAGGCATAAGCACATTTCAAATTCATGGCTTAAAAAATACTACACGTGTCGGCTGTTTATAGCTCCAGCACAGAGCTTTATCAATGAAGCTTTTGTGCCAGCTTCACCTAAGTATGCACCATATAAAGATATGTTTACTTTTATAGTAAATGAATCTTATCCATATATATATAGTTGAGATCCACTTACTCTAAGAGTATATCATGTAGGTTTATTCATCCAATGTATAACTTTTCATGCTCAGGGGATTTCACTAATCCAAATATTAAATTATGTGATATTATCTTAACGGTCAAGCATGCATATTGAATTTTAGAAAAAATTGAACATCGATGGATATGTAATCTAATTGTTGACATTTACTCATATTTCATAACATATTATTGACTAAAATAAAGTAAATCGATGAAGTATCAAATCACTTTTAAATTGTATGGAAGTTTTTGCACTTAATTTATGCATTAAGCAACTTTAGTTTAATAGTTGGAGAGATGAAATTAATATGTATACACGTTATTAAATGAAGTGAAAAATGTGGGAGTAAGAGGACTTACACACACACACACACTTTAAAACATATTTTGAAAATGATTCAATACTTCATTAATCTACTTTTTTTAAAGAATAATATGTTTTAAAAATATTAGTACATGTCAATAATTGGATCACATATCTATTGATTTTTTAATTTTTTCTGAAAATTAGTATGTATGGTCGTTAAGATAGCATCACATGATGCAATAGTTTGATTGATAACATTCATTGAGTATGGAAAGTTACCCAATAATATAAGCCTAGATAATTTATTCTTTGAGTAAGTGGATACACATCCATATACGATAATTCCATTTATACTATAAGTAAGTCAGCAAAGTGACACCGACTCCTCACCCATGATTGTCTAAATTCTAATGGCTAAAAGTAGGGTCCGTTAATTCACTCATCAGTGACTACTCCCACCCATGTAACAATTCTTGGGGACATTCGTTAGTCCACCCCAAGTCCAACTCGTGGACTAGCGTTGGTCCCCTTATATGGGCAACAAAATAATCAAGCACACATTTTCAATAAAGGGCCTGTGAACTTTTTACCTTGCAAATAAAACCAGTCCACGGACCCCCTCAAGTTCCCAACCACAGCAAACTCAGTTGTATCTAACAAGTCTAGGAGAAACAGAAGTAGTTCTGGCATAGCTTGTGTACTATGCATGTACATTTTGCCCACAATAAGGTAATTATATCTCAACACACATGTGAGCCCACGTGAGTGTAAGAGGAGTGATAGAAAGAGAATAAGTTAGGAGAAAAAAAAAGTAGTGGGATCCATATATTTTATGAATAAAGTGTCTGAGTGTTTGAGAATATTGGGTGTTAAAATAATAAAATTGTCACAATAATGTGATTGGATTAATAAAATTCATTTAACGCTAGTAAGCATTAAATTACCAACTTGAAAACCATCGAACTTAGGATAATAAATGGCGAGGAGATTCATTCTGTTGACTGGATCCCTGTATCTGAAAATTTCTTCTAATTATGAATATATCACAATCACTAGTGAACATTTGTCATACATAAACCTAATCATACACAAATATGATTATGAACATAATATTTGGCATATATACATGCGCATAATTCTTTAACTTACAACATGATTTGCTAAACTAAGAGCCAAAAGTCAGGGATTGTACAAGTGAAATTTTGCATATAACAATAGGTGAAAAGAATTGGTTAATTAATATACAACGAAGAAAAAAAAAATGAACCTACAATACTCAAAAGCAAGATCAAATTTGTTCGCTCCTGCTTATGAGATCTAAGATTGCATTTGCTTTCCTCTGCGCTCTATTTGTTCCACTTTGCTTCATATCAATCAAATGCTCGTACACTCCAAACTGAAGTGCTGCAAGTATAAATGAATAGTTATTTGAACACAATTCTAAAAGCACAGAAGCTGCACATTCCTTGTTCTTTGGGGTTCCTTCCCTCATGAACCCAACAAGAATCTCAATGAATGAGAGCTGTCCAATCTCTTGCCTTGCTTCTTGATTTGACCCAAGGAGTAATAGAATTGAGAGTGCCTCATCAATCATGTTCAAGTTTTTGTCCTCGAGCAATTGAAGCAATGGTGTCACAATTCCACCATTAATGGCCCTACCTTTGTTTGCATGGTTAAGGGACAAGCTAAAGAGTGCTGTAACTGCATCTTTCTTCCCTCTAACTGTCCCATTCTGCAACAATTTTACCAATGGTGGAATCCCATTTGACAGACCCACAAGCTCTTTATTTTCATCAAGCATTGACAAGCTAAACAAGGTTGCAGCAGAATTTTCTTTAGCCACTGTACTACCATTCTCCAGCACTTCTATGATAGCTGGAATAGCACCTTCTTTGGATATAAGCCTCTTGTTACCTTCATCAATTGATAAATTTAGTAGTGCTGTCACAGCATGCTCTTGTATTTTTGAATCTGGATAGGACAAGATTTGCACCAAGGGTGGTATTCCTCCATGCTCAGCAACCAAGATTCTGTTCTCAGGGCTTTCTTTTGATACCATTCGGATCTTCTCCACAGCTTTTCTTTGCTCTTCTAAGTGAATTGATGATAGGCTCTCAACCAATGATGGGATTTCCTCTTTGTTCTCAATGGGGGAGCTTGCTTTACCTAAAGACTTGTATTTCTTAGGTAATTTGAAGTTGTTTTTCTCGCACCACTCAGCAATCAAGTTCTTTAAGGCACAGTTTGGTGCTAGTTGCAAGTGTGCAAGAGGTTGCCTGGTCTTTGGGCATGTGTCATGGTTTGTTTGGAACCACTTCTCTATGCTTTCCCTTTCATATGTCTTTGGTGATGAAGACACAGAATTGCACCAAAACCAAAAAAAGAAAATGAAATAAAGGTTTTATCAGCACCACATGTATAGTGAAAAACCATCAAATTTCTCCATTGAACTCGGTCTTTCAAAAAGTACTCGTTCTAATTAACAAGTTGCATATTATGTTTTCAACAAGGCTTTTGCATTATTTTTCTTTAGATGTAACAAATGCAAATCCAATCAAGACCTTTATGATTACCTGTCCACTTGCAATAATAACAGGATCTGTCATGATTTCTAGTGTTATTGGGCAGAGAAACTCATGAGGGATGACCAAAGATATGGTCTTATCAAGAATTTTAGTTATGACAGGATCATTAAGGACACTGGTTTCTTCCACGCCTGCAATTCGTTTGAACTTGGTAAGAAGGCCAATTATTCGTTGGGTGTTCTCTGCTTGTTGCCCTTTTCTTTCTGCAGCAAGTTTCCTAACCGCCACAGTTTCTGTCTTAAGATTCTCCACACTTTGAAGCTCCAGCTTTTTCGCTAGCCTTTCGATTATAGCGCTGTCAGCGTTTCGCTCATCGTCGTTGGAGAATACCACGATCATGTCCATTGCAAGTTCCATGTCCTGTGTGTCAGTCCTCCTCTTGGCTCGCCTGAGTTGCCCGTGCATTAGCTCAAGCTGCAGCAGTATATATAAACTTGATTACCTCAAAAGAGTAGGAAGACTGGAAACTCAAACTTGCTTGATTTTATGAATGGCAACGATAGTATCATACTTCACAAGCTCAAATAAGAACAAATTGATCATCAATGATAATGGTTAACTAAAGTTCCCACCAAGGTATCAAAGGTTAGGCTTAGCAGCAAGGGAATTTAATTTTTTCCCATATTTTTATATGCGACACAAGGATCAAGGCCAACCAAATAATCCTACTTTTATTAACTGAAAGATTCTTGTATAAACAGAATTTCAATACCTTACATTTAAACATACTCGTAATAAAAATAAGTTTCATTAACTTTATTCAAGATTACTCACTTAGTTGTGGACTCCACCAATCTTTTTGTGGATGTGTTTAAACATGGCTTTTGAAATTGTATCTATCCAAAAAAATTTATAACTATATTTGTTCAAGTTGAATGGATAAGTGCATCTACCTTGAGCCCATGATGGGGTATCTATATATTAAACTGCATCCTGGATTGGTAGTAACTAGTAACACTATTAAGCAAATGTGACCTCAAAAGGTAGTTAATTCACACGCAGAATTATGCTCGGGTTGATGATAAATAAAACAGAAGCAAACAAATTGGGGGCTGTTCAACACAACCTTCCACTTTTTTCCCTCCAATGTGACAAATACACAACATATTTCTTTCAATTTTGTGGTTCAAACTAAAAAAGGCAAAAAAAATATTCAGCGTCATTTAAACAAAACTCAACCACAATATTACTTTTCATAAGCATTTACAAACTTCGAAACCTCATTACAATCTCTTTTTCCTATACAACCGAACAATTACAAACCAAAATAATAACAGAGATGAGAAATGAAAACGGACCTACCTGTTCTTGGACTTCATCCGATATCCCCAATTCCTCGCAAGGTACACCATCAAACGCTTGGCTCATCTTTTCATAAGCTCCCTGAAACTTTATCATAACCGCCTCGCTCTCCATTGCCTGAAACCCGCAAAACAAACAGCGAAAAAAACACTTCACAACCCCATTTGTCGAAACTCGAAAACGGGTCGTCAAAAGGATATCATTTCTCCTGTGCAATATATATGAACCTCAAAATCATTTTCATATCCCTAGCACATCATGAACCATTTAACCTTGTCACCTTACCAATGCAAAGAGATTCTTACATTATATCATTGATATCTTTAAACTCAACCCTAAATAATGCATAGAGACTCTGAAAATTTTAGCATTCCACGTTAAAAGAACAACTCTATAAAAAAAAAACCCAAAGTCTAAACATTTTAAGAAAATATTGGTAAGGAAAAGCATGCCCCTTAGCTCATTAAGCATTGTAAAGCTATTACAAGGACCAATTAATGACGATACATGAATGAAAAATAGAGGTCGATCAGGAAAATCAACCCTAAAAAAAATAGCAACCCATGACGATATGTGAATAGAAATTAGACGCCGATTAGATAAGCCAACCCTCAAAATTTGTTATCTCTTCATGAAATATTGGAATTGATTATCTATTATGAGAGAGCCTTACGAGATGAATCTTGCTTCCTTCGCTGCACAACCTCAACACCTCCTTGGCGAACAAGAGAGCGTCCCTGAGGTTCCTCAACCACGCCGTGCCGTTTTCCGGCATGGGTTCGGGGAGGTCCCGGAGCTCCTCGATGAGGGGCAACATGAGCTTGAAGTGGCGCACGAGGTTGTGGCATTCTTTCCTCTGCGTCCTCCGGTACTCGCCGAATTGAGCCACCGATTCGATGACTCGCTGTATTTCCCCCACCGGGTTGGGTTCTCCTTCTTCTTCTTCTTCTTCTTCATTGCCTTCCTCGGGACGAGTTGATGACTCGTGCAAGTCGTTGTTCGGTTTTTCGCCGTTTGCGTCTGCGTCTTTCTCTCCTTCCATCTCCATGGATATCGCTTCTCTGTCTTCTTTATGGCCTATAGCAACGCCATGCACGACGCTACGTAAAAGATTTTGTTATCAAAACCAGCGCCCAAAATAATACTAAAAGAGAAAAACAAATTAACGTAAAAATTGAAAATGGTTTGATATTTATTAATTTGCTAGATTTGCTTTTGACGACCGAAAAGATAAAAACGGATTTGTAAATATTTGTCATATTATGCCGTTTTTGACCCTGGATTCTGTGTGGTTTTTCAATTAGGATTTGGAACCATGATCAACCTCACCCAATGTAGGGTCGTATGTATTGGACCGTTCGAACCACTTATTTTATTTTATTTTTTTCCAAATAAGGTTCTAGGGGTGACTTGACTCAAGCCAATGAGAGATTTAAATTGTGGTGATGCGGTTGCAATATTCAATTGCACCATGATTCACAGCCTCATCACAGATCAGAGTAATTGTGGTGTGACTCCAAGACACCAAAATTGATCGCAACATATCCTCTCAAGGTTGTAATAGGTCTCAAGAAGCTCAATTGAGTCGCAGACATAGAAAATTTTTACGATACATTAGGTGCGACGCGCATCACCATATAATTACAATTAATATTACATGACCACAATAGTAATTTAAACACACTTGAGCCAATCAAGTTTTGGAATTGACTCGACTTTAAACTTGTTGAGGTAACTACAGGTCTCCAACTTATCATGACTAATGTTTTTGGTAAATGGTAATTATGACAATGTTATGTCGTTTGGTTTGGTTTTGATCTAGCCATGTCTGATTTAATTCAATTTAATTTATGGTATATATAGTCTGGTCTAATTTGGTTCAGTTTTGGTTTGGTCTAGTTTGATATAATCTAATTTGCATCCAAACATAAATTAACTCTGTATCTAAACATTTTAAAAACTTTTACTTTTTTAAAAAATTATTTTAAACTTTTTTTTTTCTATAAACTCATCCAAATTATGTTAAACTAGAACAGATTGTACCAAATTAAATCAAACCATACTAGACCAAATCAAATTGAAACAAAAATTATATGTGACTCAATCAAGTCAAACCAAAGTAGTCCAAATGAAATCAAATAAATTTTACTCAAACCAAACTAAAATGGACCATACGATTAAATTAAATTGAACCAAACCAGATCAAACCAAACTTATTTAGGCTAAAGATTTGACAGAGGCAGATTAGACCAAATTAAATCATATTGGGCTGAACTAAACAAAAATCAGTCCAAATTAAACCAAACAAGCCTATATCATATCGAATTAGGATAGATAAAATAAAATCAACTTGGATTGGATTGGAGTAGACCAAATTAACCAAAAAAAATTGGATGGAACTGGATCCAACCAGACTAGAATAATAAACTCACTTGAACTAGTTTTAGATAAGAAAATGCTATTTGAAATTTCAAAAGGAGTGTCCATTATGATATTCATTTTATTAAGATTGGCTATGATGGTGGTTCCAACTTATCCCATCCATCAATCACATCTAATAATAATAAAATGGGTATCTATTATAGACACTCACTTTTCATATGTTTAAATAACCCTACGCCTTTTGGATATGTATATATGGTTCGCAATCACGTGTTTTTAAATGATGAGATATTGATAAACCTAGTCCTTAACTACTTTTTATTAGTTATTTTTTTGGTTAAGTAGATATGCATTAATTTAAATATATTTTTCTTCCTTTGTTTATACTTTAGTGAGAAAACTTATCCAAGATTTATGAAACACAAACAATTTAAAATGAAATTATATCCATGCTTATCTGTTGTGTCAATAAATTATACATTAAAAAATTGAAGATAACGTACCATAAAATTCTGTAAACTTTTTCTTTGTTGCTAGTTGTTTTGCTCCGTAGTACAAAATGATCCCCTTTTCCATGTAGTATTTCTCTTGGCATACAAATTACGCAATCTTCTTCTTTATTTCGGTATTATTGGATTTATTTCAAAATCCACTAGACAAACTTATTCAACAGAGATTGAACTCTATGATTAAACATGAGATAGGAGTTAAAGGCGCTAAAAGACGATTTTTCTTGCACAGCTAAAATTAGACTTAGTCCCGTTCGAGGTAATAAAGTTGTGATAAACTTTAAGCCATTCTCGAAGTTGGAGCTAACCCACCACAAAACTTCCGATAAAGAATTAATTGAAATGAAATAGCATATTTGAGGGTGTTCCAAGTATTTATATCACTCACAGACAAATCACTCTTCCACTGAAAAACGACAACTTGTTCTTAGTTTCCCTTAAAATCTTAACATCATCACCATTGATTGCGTTATAGTTGAAGACCAGAAGTAAGTAAACAGAATTTTTATTTCGGTAATTTTCTTTATAATTAAGAAAAATTAGATCTTAATTTGTAGAGCATGCAGTTGCTAACCTCTATTGATATTAAGAGTGGATTTATTTCAGATTTTAAAAAAAGTTATTATAAAATTTAAAATTTAGGGGGCAATTGAATAGAATTATTTTTTTTTTGGTGAAAATCATTTTCAATAAAAAAATTATTTTTTATTTATTTGGATAATTTTTAAAAATATTTTGAATCTAAAAGATCAGTTTTTACATTTTTGTAAAAGTTAAGAAGAATGGCTTCTAAAAAAATATATTTTACTTTTGTCAGTTATATATAAAATTTGAGTTTTAATTTTCTTTTTAAATCTGAAACAGACAAACCTTTATATATAATTGAAAAAATTAAAATTAATTGTTTTTAGAAATTGCTCTTTTAACGTATAAAAAAACTAATTAAAAACTTTTTTTAAAAAAAAATATCCAAATATACGATAAGTAATTCTTTTAAGTGACAAAAGTGATTTTAACTTCGCAAAATCCTATCCAAACCCCCCCCCAAGTCAAGAATTTAAATCTTATCAATTAATAATATCACTTTAGATAGTAAAGTGATAAATATTAGCAATATGACAATTCCAAACTATGGTCATATGGTTGAAATTACCCAACCAAACGGTTTAAGCAAAGCACCATAATTGTTTATTAAAAATATTTTGCATAAATATAATTGATAATTACTTCCTTGGTCCTTGAATAATTGTCCATTTAAAAAAAATTATCTAGAAATAATCATTCATTTAAAAAAATTAAATGTAATAATCATTTCTTTTTAATAATACCATTATTAAATATTATTAGAGGAGGGGAAAGATATAATGAAGTAGGGGAGAGAAAGTTATAATATTAAAAGAAATAAGGGCTGTTCAGTAAATTACTTTTAATACTTTATAACTTTGATTTTTTTCAATTATTTTCTTAATTCTAATGCGTATTTAAAATTGGACAATTATTAAATGACGGTGGGTGTATCACATTTGCTTATACAATCCAGTGTACTAAGACAGTGGTACTTTTCTTGCTTCACGGATTAGCTTTGGCTAAATAATTCTAGCCTCTATCTGATGTTAAGGTTCTCGACCCCACTTGCGTTATTAATAAGAAGATAGAAGTTTTCACGGAAGTAATTAATGAACGGCTGAAAAGAAACACTTAATCCATTTCTACTTTTGGCTTCGGAAGCATACATAATTCAATGAAATTTATAAACTATAAATTCATTCACGTCGAATAAATATACAAAAGTAGATCCACGATTACATTTTAAAATCTGTAACGATATGATGATTGAAAGTTATTGCAATTCGATTTGGTCTCCCCGATTTATTTAATTGGCAAACAATCTCCCTTATGTCTTCTATGAAAGTTTTAATGAGTCAAGGTACAATTTGATTTAACTTTTCCAATGGTTAGATAATCTTACCTAATATTATTAAATGTCTTTTATAGTTTTATTTTTATTTTTATTTTAAAATAATTGCTACTTTGGAGTTTTATTGAAACATCAATTAATTTATATGAATTTTATCTCTTTTTACATTAAATTGGGTAATTTATTTGTTTTCTTCGTCTGTTGTAACCAATTGCAATTTTGTTAAAAGATTAATTTAATAATTTAAATTAACTTTTTTCAAGAATCAAAACTATTTAATATTTTTCTTAATATCTGTATAATAACTTTATACGATATTTATTTTGAAAAGGAAGGAAGTGGTTTATGTGACGCCTTTCTTTATCTTTATGTTCATGAGAACGTTGACTTTGAGTAAAAAAATTTATCCACGTTTGCCCTTTTTTTTTTTCCTCTCCCTAGCGCTGCTAAACGTTAGTTGTAAAACTAAAAAGTAGTAAATGTTTATTACTATTTGCTATTTGTGTAGAATGTGAAATTACATGCCTAAAATAAATGGTTGTACCTTACTCAATAGTACTGCAAAATAAATACTTAATATGATGTAAATAGCATGCGTACGACACCCTCATTTTCCGGGGAAAAAAAGGTTAATTTTGTTGAGTGTTGGGTTGAGAATTTGATTTTGTTCTTTTGGGCATAAGTGGGCATTCTTTCTTCCTTCAAATTAACATCGTTTATTTGCAAAGAAAATGGTTAGAGTCACAGGCTCATTGACACATTTCACATGATAAGGTATCCACTATCACATTCCGTTCATAGTTAATTTTATTGTTTTGGGCTTGTTATCAGAATACGTTTCTCTTAATTGTAACAGATTCGTTCCGTATGTGTATGAACTCTTATGTTGTGTTGATGGACTTGTTAGATAAATCTGAAACTGAAATATAATTAGTTATGGATTTAATTTGAATATCAAGATCATGCAATAGAGTCGCGGATAAATCAGCCCACTTAGCTAAGGATAGAATAGATCAAGTTTGATAAAGAGTGAAGTGCCAAATTGCATCTGAAATGTATTTTCTTTGGACCATTGTGAGCAAATAAATTTACATTTTATATTAAAATAAATACTCGTTAATTATTCACTTCAAATTTTTATTGAAATGGATAAGTCTTGCTAGTTTGAAAGTGTGTTTGAAAGTGATTTTATATGAGGAAATTAGATAATAGTAAATGGGGAAATAAAGATAAATGCATTGTCTTATTCCTTCCTCATCACTTAAACTCCTCAATTTATGTCCCTTCAAATTGTGGGTCAATGGGGAAATAAGTTTTATTTGCTCTCCAATTCCTTGATAAGCTTGTTGAATATCCAAAGGATAACATGTTTTATTCCACTCCACTTTTTGCCTCTCTTCCCTTCCATTATGAGTCATTTCCTTCTATCACTTATAAAGCTCCCAAATATAGCATGAAAGAAGGGTAATGATTTGCTATTTAGAAATAGGAATGGTTTTGTCTGTAGCACACCAGTTGATGTATGATATATCACATAGTAACCATTTAGTCACAAATATAAAGTGTGACCAAATGTTGAAAAGTGTAGCTAAACATATGTAAACTTAGCCATAATTTATAAATGTGGCCAATGTACGGTATGTGGTACCATATACTTCATTTGTGGTACCATAATTTTGGCCTATTAGAATATATATCCTTCTTCTTGACATTACTCCTCTAATTATTTTTTTTTATTTTGTTTTCTTGATCATAATAATGATTATATATATATATATAAATGTTGAGTGAATTAAGGTGGAAATATGTCAAACCAAGCTTTTGCCTTAACAAGCCATCGTGAGCTGTAACTAATTGGTTTGAACCTAACTGGTGGTTTGTTATAGGTTTTATTTGAAGCCTAAGCCTGTAATTTATGGTTTATAACATTAAAAAAAATATAATAGAAATGACCAATTAAGTGGTCAACAATTTAATAGGATATCCAATTTAAATGAAATGAAATAATAAGCTTTTTAAAGAGAAAAAAAATTTGCATGCACAATATAATATGAAAGTGGTGTTGGATTAATGGTTAGTGGAACAAAAGATTGGGTAAAAAGGTGTGTGGTTTGAATCTCAATATGGATATTTTACAAATATTCCTTAACAGACAAATAATGGGCCTGGGTTCAGCCTTTTAAGGTAAACAAGTTGTTGAATAAGCCTAGCATGCCTATTGACTTATTTCCAAGGAAGAGAAAACCGGACCGGGCATTGAACCGGTCAGGATACTGGTTTAAAGGTTTAGAGGTTCAACCGGTTTGACCGGGGTTCAACCGGAATATAATAAAATATACATAAATATATATGCACAGTATAGGAACAAATTAAAATATTTTAATAATTTTTAAAAATGAAATTTAATTAATTAAATTAAACCCAAATACACCCTTAAAAAAATCCCAAACCCCATGCACCCTCCCCACCATTACATTACTCACGTTAAAATAGAAATAGTTTTTTTTATTTTTCAAATCCCACAGCCCAATAACCCATCGTATGTGCTGTAACCCAACATATATAATTTCTTTTACAATTTTTTTTCCCAAGGTAGGACCACGTGTCTTGTAAAAAAGTAAGGAGGCTCTGCCCCCCTTATCACTTTGCTTGCTGCATCCTTTTTTGAGTCTTTTCACTACAGCTGCTCCTCCTATCAGATCACAAGCAAAAGAGCCTCTAACACTGCGGCCTGCTCCTTCCTCACCGTGCTCTCTTCCTCCAAGAGCCATTCCTTTTCCGTCATGGAACACCACAGTGCCGCATTGCCTTCCGCCACAAAGCCACAACGGCGTCTTTCCCCGTCACTAGCTTGTCACAGTCATCTTCAACCGCCATGAAGCTTGCGGATGTCGCCTTCCACCAGCAAGTGTTGCAGTGACCTTCGCCACCGTGCCATGCCATTGAAAGCTGCGTGCATGATCCTACCCTCCCTTTCCCTTTATCTCTCTAGCACGCTCTCTCTCTATCTCTCTCTCCTGTGTTGTTGCTGTTTTGCTTTTTTTTTTTTCAGGTCAAAAAGACCAAACCGGCAACCTTTCAAAACCGGGCCGGTCCACCGGTTTTTCCGATTTTATCCGGTTTTGACCGGTTATTGACCGGTTTTGAACTCTTCCGGTTTCATGCTCTTGACCGGACCGGCGAGGTGAGCGGTTTCCGGTTAACCCGGTCCGACCGGCCGGTCCGGTCCGGTTTTCTCTTCATTGCTTATTTCTATCCCCAAGAGTGAACCTTAATACTATCCTTCAAACAATTTATTAAACATGTACATTAAAACGTTTATTACCATTTGTTTAAGGTGAATAACTATTTATTATGGATATGTTTGGTTGTGAATAAACATGAAGAGTAGATTGTTGGACAAAAAAAAAAAAAAAGAGTAATATAAACTCCATGTGTAAAAGGTAAAAACATAGAGATCCAAAACACAAAATCGTTTAATAAAATTGAAAAAATGTGTTTAATTTTGTCTTTTAAAATTGAGTTTATCTATTTTTTTTATAAAAAAAAATTCAAGATGAGATGATGAAGTCCCAATTCAAGATTGAAAAAGCTTTCGGGCTAAAAAATACTTACAATGCAGCTTATATTTATCTTATCCCAATAAAATGAGAGAGGGTTTATTTAAGTTTATCTATGTAGTTTGATAAGTTTATCCAATAATTATTAGATAAAAATCAATAAACATAGATAACATTATCCCATAATATATATATATATATATTTCTACACAGTTGATTCCTCCCCTAATTTATTGGTTGTTTTCAATTTCGTTCTCTAAGTAATAAATATTTTTAATTTGTCTTTTGAGTAATAAATGTTTCAAATTTATCTTCTAATTTTTAAAAACAAAATATACTAATATTTTTCACAAACGTCATTAGTTATATTAAATTGTAAATTTGAAAATGGAATTTGTGACAAAAGATGTCATATATATTATTTTTGTCAACTCATATATTAGTTATGATTTTCGCATCAATATAACCAACATTGTTTATAAAGAGGATAGACATGTTCAATTTTTTTTTAAAAACAAATAAAGATTGAATTTGAAACATTTAATATTTACAGGAAAAATTTGATAAAGACAAAAAGTATATTAGGAGAATCAATTATTTTTTAAAAAATGTAAAATTTTACTATCATAACAAATAGGTTAAAATGATAAAATCAAAATGAAGTCCAAAGGATCTTTATCTTTAGTGATAGACACCCAGCTCTCCAACAGATATTGATCTCAACAAGAATTCTTGCTAAGCTGAGTCTCTCCCATACCATATCATAATCGTCTCTACTTTCTAGTGTTATATATTTCAGAGTGACACTGAGAACCAGAAAAATAAAATTAAAATAAACTTATTAAATCGAATCTTCCCCTTCATACTTCACACTCTGACCCCTTTGTCTCTCACTGCTGCCACTTTTGATTCCCATTCTCCCCTCTTCTTCTTTTTTTTTCTTTTTTCTGCATCAAAACCCCAAAGTCTTAAAAGAGAAACCATATATTTCCACCATGAAAATCAGCCCCAAGGATTCAGAACTCTTCTTTCACTCCTCATGGACAACAACAAAGCTAATGGCATTCCTCTTCCTCTTAATCACAACCTCCTACCTCTTCTATTCCCTCACATTTGTCACCAATTCATATCAATGTGACCAAAACTCACCAAACCTCCCAACAACAATCCACCTATCTCATCCAGCACATGCCCCATCTGAAGACACGCCAAAACCCAATATTGATGATGACAAAACAAACATCTCCCACATAGTGTTTGGCATAGGAGCCTCATCCAATCTTTGGAACCACAGAAAGGAATACATCAAATTATGGTGGAGGCCTAATGTGACAAGGGGCAACGTGTGGCTAGACCAACAAGTGCAAATTGAGCCTTGGGAAGAGCCACTCCTTCCCACGTTGAGGGTCTCTAGTGACACTTCCAAATTCAAATACAAACACCCTCGTGGCAGCAGGTGATAGAACTCCACAATTATCTATTCAATCTTAACTTTGTTATTATAATGATAGTATATATTAACTCTATCTATACATAGCTAATATGGTAACATTTTATAACATTTTCTAATTACTAATTGTTTTGTGTCAACAGGTCTGGGATTCGAATATCACGCATTGTTTCTGAGACGGTGAGGCTTGGGATGGAGAATGTGAGGTGGTTTGTGATGGGGGATGATGACACTGTGTTTGTGACTGAGAATTTGGTTAAGGTGTTACAAAAGTATGATCATAACGAGTTCTATTATATAGGGTCATCTTCAGAGAGCCACATGCAGAACATTTATTTCTCTTATAATATGGCTTTTGGGGGTGGTGGTTTTGCCATAAGTTACCCTTTGGCTGTGGCACTGGAGAAGATGCAGGATAGGTGCATCCAGAGGTACCCTGCATTGTATGGATCAGATGATAGGATTCAAGCTTGTATGGCTGAGCTTGGTGTTCCACTCACCAAGGAGAAAGGCTTTCATCAGGTTAGTAAAATTTGCAGTCCCTGAAAATTTTAATTTCTTTTTTTTTTTTTTTTTTTTGTTTCTTCTTGGTTTGCAAAATGTGCGACACTGGTTCTGCTTGGTTACCGGGAAATTGAGAAGAGGGATTTAACAGAAAAACAGAGAAATTAAATTTAAGTGGTTTTTTTTTTTTTCCTGGCAACATTAGTTAAGTGGATCTTTTGCTCCTTGACTTTGGTCAACAGATGATTGAAGTGGGAGTAATAATCGCTTTTTTAAAAAAAAAATGGAAAAAGGGAAGGTTAGATTAATCATATCATTAATTTTAAAATTTGAGCATTTTTAGGTTACCCACTTGATGCATAGTTCATCCGTATGAATTATCTTTTTGTTTTTATTAAAATTGATTATTATTTTTTGTTTATTTAAGTGGTTTTTTTTTTAATATTTTTGGTGACATTAGTTAAGTGGATCTTTGCTGCTTGACTTTGGTCAATATATGATTGAACATTAGTTAAGCTCATTAAAAAAGATAAAAGAGAAGGAGGATCATATATTTCCTTACTTTATCCATGTGAATTATCTTAATTGGGTTTATATAATTAATTCAAAAATTGAGCATTTTCAGGTTACCCACTTGATTCACGATTTATCCGTGTGAGAATTATCTTTCTGTTTTCATTAAAACTAATTAGTATTTTTTTTTTCTTTTCCTCTTTTGTTTTGGTTTCCGGAGATTGTATTTGAATGGGACAATGCAATAATAAAATAAAGCTTAAAGATAACGATAATGATGATCACTTTACGATAACTCATTAATTATTTTTCATACTCTTAATAAACTCTAAAAAACGGCATAAAGCTACCAGAATAGAAATTTTACCGATATCTTGTTATCTTCTCGTGCGTCAGATTTCACTGGAAATAAAATGATGTCACTCTTTAGGGAAATTTGTATACTTATCGAGGATCATCTCTACGAATTGTGGAAATTTGAGAGGCAGATAACAATAATGTCAAAAATAACAATAAATTGCTACAAGGCCGAAGCTACCATAAGGAGCAAAAGAACAGAAAATGACAACATCATTGTGGCATACGCCAAATACAATATTTTGCTTTCATAATTTAATGTATATTCCATCTGCTTTTTAGGACATCTGTTTTTTACCTTCATTCAGTTGGCCTTGGAAATCCTCCGGTTGCCCAATTCCCGCTATTGACTCTCTCCATCAAACCAAACCAAAACCCATCATTTGATAAGGCCATGGTCATCTTACACGATCTATAAAGCCAATTCTGAAAAGTTGTTGGCTTCTCCTCCTTTTTTTTCTTTTTCTTTTTTTTTTTGGGCCCTTTTCCTTTATACTTCTGAAAACATTTTGTGTTTAGCATGATTTTTTAGGAGTATCTAACCTTCTAATTCATGAGCAGCTTCCACGTGTGATACACGTGGCCAGGTTATTTTCTTGCATTGTTACGAGGTGTCCTAGTATTAGTTGAATTAACCCTACACTGCTCATCAATTTTTGTTCTTCGAAAAAAACATTTTAAATAATATATATCACCTGCCACGTAATATAAAACCTCCATCATCTTATTTTGTTGGTCACTTAAGTTGTTGTTATGTGTCAAACGTACAAGTTGCGACACATGTTGCATAATTTTGGCACCCCTCTACCTAGATTTGGTGTTAGTAAATCAAGATCCAGCATGAACTTGGTTGGCATGCGGAGGTTCTTATTGTCTTCTTTTGTGATGTGAGTGATGAGAGTTCTAGATTTCACAGCAAGGAATGTATCCCAGTTTCTAAATCGATCGAGAGTTTATTCTAAACATTCACATTTTTTGGATTTTAGATACTATATCTATAGGAGATCGGAAGATTGTGTTTTGAATAGATGGGAAGAAATACAACCTTCGATCCTATATTAGTGTTGAGTTTTAATTAGAGGTATGAATTAAGAAAATGATTGAAAACATCTTAATTTTAAATAAATTTAATTGATTATACAAAATTATCCTTAGTTATTCTAATTTATTCCCACTTTTTCTCTCTTCTCCATTTAATGAGGGTATTAGTTAAAAAAAAATCAGTATTACCTAAAATTTGTAAATAGACACTTATTTTGGACCAAATAAAATTTTTAAAACACCGGAGGTAGTGGTAAACAATTTGAGGTTAATTATGTTATCTTCATCTTCCAAAAAAACAAATCTCACATTATTCTTTTCTTTTTAAAAAATTTCATATTTATTTGTTAGAAATAAAATGATAGTATTCAAAATATTTAAATTGCCGGTAGAAATCATTTACTCATCTAAATATCATTAAACATATTATTTAAATTTTCTTGTTTACTTTTTTTTTTATAATAGTGTTCTACATAATTATAATCAAACATGCTTTATAGTACTTGTAGTATTACTTTTAGTATCCTCCTTTTTATATAGACAAAATTTGGATAAGAATCCTATAAAACGAGAATATCACTTTAGACAATCAAGTAAAGGGATTTGATTTTTGGATCAATAAATTTAAAAATGGGGCATTTTTACTCTATTGATACAAGGATGAAACTCCTCACTTTACTATCTAAAGTTAGATCCTCGTTTTAAAGGGCTCAAATCCATATAATTTTGTTTGTTCCCTTTTTCTTTTCGTTTTTATTTTCTTCCTTTTTTGGGTGATATCTTTTTTTTTTTTATGTCCAGCTTGTTTTTTCAATTGGGCAGGCTTACATTGATTTGTGTGTTTGTTTAATTATTTTTCTGCAGTTTGATCTATGTGGAAATATCTTTGGGCTTCTAGCAGCCCATCCCGTTACACCCCTAGTCTCCCTCCATCACTTGGATGTGGTTGGGCCCATATTTCCAAATGTAACCCAAGTCCAAGCCTTGCATCGGCTCAAGGACCCTATAAAACTAGACCCTCACGCTCTTATGCAACAATCCATTTGCTATGACAAAGCCCGGGTTTGGACAATATCCGTGTCTTGGGGGTATGCGGTTCAAATATTCCGGGGCATCTTCTTGGCCCGAGACATGGAGCTGCCTGCAAGAACCTTCTTGAATTGGTATCGAAAAGCTGATTACACCGGATATCCATTCAACACGCGCCCTTTCAATCGGAATGTTTGCCAGAAACCTTTTATTTTTCACTTGTCTAATGCAACCTATGATGATGTTGCTAATGAAACTGTTACCGAGTATGTTCGGGTCGAACCAAACCCGAATTGCAAGTGGAAAATGGCAGATCCTACCCAATTCAGCAAAGTAGAGGTTCACAAGAAACCCGACCCACGTTTGTGGGACAAGGTAAGTAGCTTGTATATTTCAAAGGCCCAAAACTTTGGCCCATTCTCATTCATGTTACAAATTTTAATATTTCTTGATTTGGCGCAAATAGATATATATATAAAATACAGTTGGCGTAAATGTTTTGAAACTCATAAATGGTTAACTAAAAGGGTTTGGTTTGTTTTATTCTTTTGTGCAGTCTCCAAGAAGAAATTGTTGCAGGGTTCAACCAACAAAGGAGGAAGGAACTCTGGTGATCAATGTAGGAGAATGCAGAGAAGATGAAGTTCTTGAATTTTAGTTAGAGGCAAGGGGAATAGCTCCCCTCTCTGTAGATAATTCTCAACCCAAACCAATGATTTACTTTATTTCTTTTATTATATCACGTTTTCATTTTATTTCCAGAATTTGATAGCGGAGAGTATAGTGTGTACAATGATGAGTATTACAAGTGTAAATTAGTTTTTTGTTTCAATTTAGTCTTTGGATAATTATATAAGGCATCCTTGAAATACGTTTGCATTTAAAATTTGATTAGATAATGCAAGCCTTGATTGGTTTTTTAAAATCATATTTTTATATGAATTTTTGTCATACAAGTACTTTTTGTAGATGTACAAACTTCTCTAGCCTAATTTTGTATATAATTTCGTATAAGTGTAAAATTACGCAATAAATCAAGTGCAAGCTAAGTTTTAATGTTTTTAAACTAAAAGAAATGTTACTATGTGAATTATTACACTAAACCAATAAGAAGATACTTTCTTATATTCAACTTTGTGAATAAAATATTATTCTTGATCTTCTTAGCCAACCCATAGGATTAACCCATCTTGACCCACCTCAACCCATGGATCAAATGGGGCAAGTTAGACAGTTTGAAAAATTTAGCAGGTTCAAAAACCCACCCCACAAAAAAAAGAAAGCAGGTTGATGGATTAACTCGACGGGTTTGACCCATTTTGCCACCTCTAAATAAGGCAAATGATTTTGCAAAACTACACCTTTCTTAATGATGACAGACATGCCACACAAACAATGTTTTCCATACGGTCAATAAATTAGGAAGTATGATGTTAGGTATACAACTAAATTGTATAACAAATGCACACCGCATACCTTATCATCATTGGATTTGATGAATGAGTGTGAACCACATATCATATCCAATGGTGGTAAAGTGTGTAATGTGCATTTATTGTGTAATTTAGTTGTACACCAAACATTATTTAATTAGGAAATTAAACTTCAACTTGTTTTTTTCTCGTATTCTTTAATTTTCGCATAAAGTTTAATAAATTGTTAATTTCAGAGAGTTGCATAAAAGATTATTGTCCATATGAACTCTAACAAACAGGTGGTAAGATGCAATTGCCACAAGATTTGGATGAATGTTGCCCAAAGTGAGGAGCTGTGGGTTGGGAATGAATCTTCTCAAATTTTTTCTATTAAATGGTGACATGTTCATTTATCACCATTCATCAAGTTATTTTTTTAGTATGAGCAACCATTTTTTTTTAACTTCAAGGGTGAGGAATGAAACATGATACCAGCATGTTAAAGTAAAACTTCGGCATGTTAAAGCAAAACTTGAAAAGATCCATTCTCATTGTGGGTTTGCTTCCATATGGGCCATGTTGCTCTTCCAAGGTAACTCAAGTCATATTCTATTAGGGGTAGCTTTGATGATCAGGACCATAAAGAATGAGCGAATAAGATGAAGTTACATGGCAAATTTAAGTATAAATTTAGTTTATGTAAGTCATATTGGCTTCAATTTATTTTTAAATCTCAATGGAACTACCGGTGTCTAGGTTTTATTACTATGAACCTAATTAATCCAACTAAGATCCCAAAACTCAAACTTGAAATCTCTAGTTAAAGGGTCAAGATACCTACCACTTTGACCAACTCCACATTAGTGCCATTGGTTTATTTTATATGTTATTTTAAAAAATCATTTTGGTTAATTTGAGTTGAGTCAAATTAATTTACTATAAGAATAAAGCTCTTCCAATAAGAGTATTTGTTTTCTAGAATACTCGAGCTCTGGAGCTTATTTAAAAGTATCAAGCCACCAAAATCAATTAAGCGCTATGTTTTAATAATGTTACTAATATGTACCATAAATTCATATTTACTTATAATTACATAACTTCTATGAAATGTTCTTTTAATATATATCCTTATCTTTTAAAAAGATACAATAAATTTACATATAAATAGCTAATGTTTAGTTACTCTTTAATTTAAATTATATATTTTAGGCATAACAAATTTTAATTATACAATTTTATTTTAAAAATTAATATGTGACTTAATTTTGACTGCTAACTATTTATTATTTAAACGTACCTATACTCTTAGAAATAAAAGATTTATACACACACACAACGTCATGAATCCCAAGTCTATTTCTTTAATATAGTTAAAAATCTAGGTTGGAGAGAAAATTTATCATTCTTCAAGGCCAATATATGCCTTTGAACTCATGAAATTCATATAAAAATACTTACACATCAAACACCATTAAAGCAATTTAAGAGTCAGGTCCCAAATTATTATGAAAAAGTCAAACAAGAGAGTCAATCAGCATTTGTCCCAATTTTTACCTTATAATTACATGTAATATTACCTATTTTTTCCTTATTCAAATGTCGTAGTATAAGCTAAAGTATTACTTTAGTAACTAAAATTGCAAGCGTGATTTAATTTCATTTCTAAAGTTTAAAAAGTAACTATTTAATCCCTAAAATTGTAAATCGTAGGTCATGTTAGTCTCTAGATTTAGGACCATTACTATTCCATTAAGATTTTGATAATGTGCCACTTAACGGGACACCTTGGCATTCCTTTGTGGTAGTTGAGATATCTTGGTGTTGACAAATGGTTTGATTTAGTCCCTAAATAATTTTGGATGTGTTAACTTAGTCTCACATCCAAATTTCTCTTCCTTGTCATTATGAACCCTAGCCCCTTATCCTGTCGCAAATCCTAACCCAAATATCTCTTCTTTTCCAGCTCATTCAAAGGATTATCCCTCTTATCTTCTAACTCTGCTTTGCTATTGCTAAAGAAGTTACAGGGGAAGCATGCCTTGTGAAATTGAACAAACCAATGACAATACCAACAAAACCAGAATTGTAGAAGATCACCAAAACCAACAACACAGAAAGAGCACACATGTCTCTAGCTTGCATAGTACAATATATCAAACCAATAGAAATGAGAATCAAGCAACTACATGTCTCCCTTAACAGATCAAGCCCATGATACAGCCGATGCCTTGCAAAAATGCAAGGAAACAAAAGAAACTCTAAGGACTAATTGAGAATGGCGCCATACCATGTAGAAATATGCTCTAAAAGATGGCCAGGAAATTTAACATGTTTAGAAATATGACTCTATATTGAAGTGATAATAGGAAGGACTAGCTAATTAAGGATGGGGTGGTGTTTGCCTAAGTTGTGAGCAAGAATAGAAAAAGTGGTAGGAGGATTTTATAAGTGTGCGTACCTTGTCACAAGAGTCAAATGGTACTCGAGTGAAGGCAATCCCTAGTGCCAATCACCAATATCATTATACACATGGACTATAATAGTAGTGATGGGCATCTTGGAAGTTCACAGGCAGCGCTTTCTGAGAAAGCCCTTGCTGAATCACACGCCAAGCAGTGAAAGGGTGGCTTAAGGCAATGGTGAAGGTGAAAGATGAGGGAACGGGAAGGTGAAAGTCTAATCGAAGAGGAAAAGGTAAAGGCATAGTGCTTTGAGATATAGGGACTAAATTGACACGTTCAAAAATTGTTTAGGGAGTAAATTGAACCATTTACCAACACGTAGGAGTGTTAGTAGTGACAAATCATCAAAATCTTATCAGAACATAATGGAGGTAGGGATGGCAATGGGGCGGGGCAAGTGCGGGGGATAGTTCCCCATTCCCGCCGATCCTACCATGGTCCCCGACCCGACCCGTCCCGCCATGGAGGAAAAAGATCCACCATCCCCGATCCCCGCGGATCCCCGATCCCCGCGTGGAGATCCGCGGGGATTTGCCAAAATCCAAAAAAAAATACCAAAATCCGAAAAAAAAGGCCTAGCCCAAAATTCTTCCGACGGCCCAAAAAGCACACACAAGCACGCACACCCCAAAACTAGCTTATGCTAGCGTTTGGTTTAACTCATCTGGTGTTCGAATAAACAAAGACTCAGAGGGAACACATTCACCCAGTATAAAACAAACCCAGGGGCCACACAAAGATGCAATAATTATAATTTCAAACTCACCCTCAACCACTCACCTATAAATATCCACCGTTCCATTCTCTTACACACTTTACATTTTTCCTAATTAAACTTGAGACAAGACACCAGCCAAGATATAAAGATCAGCAATTTAATAAGAAAATGCTAAAAATAGTTAATTTAATATTCCAACACCATAAATCTTAAAAACATAGTCTTAACAACATTAAATTATCAAGTTCAACTTACAAAATACAAAATAAAAGCAAGTTCTCCACCACAAACTAAAACTTAATCTTTACAACATTATATTATCCACCACAAGTTAATGCCAACATTCACAAATCATCATGACCACAACATAATGTCCAAAATAACCATCATAAAATAATAAAAAAAAACAGAAAACACCAGAAAGCATAATCAAAAAGCAGAATCAGCATGAGTGATGCTTTGTTGCCTGCTTATAGTCTTCATAATCATCTTGCTTGAGTGATGCTTGACTACAAAAAGAAACACATTAATTCCAAATCTCAAAAAATTAAAACTATAAGAAATTTTATATAATTTCAATTTCATACCTTATCATCCACATCTTTGTCCTCAAGTACTGTGGCACACTGATCTTTTGCCTTTCCTTTTGAAGTAACTAACAATTATAACAAATTAAGAGGAAATATTAGAAATGTTACAACCACAAAAGATGGACAAAAATATCATAACATTACCTAGAATTGAAAGAGCATAGCCAATCTTGAGTACACATCATTGCCTCAAGCTGTATTTGCATTTAACCCTCTTGCGGTGAGGACTCAAAAGCGACCACTAGTCTTGAAGGTGACTCAGAAACAGCTGTGGATATTGGGATAGCTAAAAATCTCTTACAATTCTTTGCAAAGTTGGGTATTTAACACCAATATTCTTCCAATAACCCAATATGTCAAAATTGTTTTCATTTGGTTTATTAAGCAAGGCCAGCTCTTCCAAATAAGAATCCAACTCAGACTTGAGATTATCCTCTCCAGCAGTATCTTGAACATATTTTAGGTAATTATGCTTCCATTTTTCTCTTCTTGAAAAAGAACTACCATCAGTAACAATTGAAGAAGAAGTAGAATCACTAGATGTAGGAACTTGGCTCCTAATCCTATCTTTTGCTTGATATTCATTCACCAAATCTTCCATTAACTTTTTCACCTTTTCTATTTGTTTGTCACTTTCATTGTCATACATGATAGGAAAAAAATAGTTCAACAACTTCATCTTATACCTAGGATCCAAAAGCACCCCTCCCACCTCATTAATCATTCCCCAATACTTATCAAACTTTGTAATCATATCTGCTTTGCCAAAACTTGGATAGTGAAATTTTGAGAAAAAGCCATTCATTCAAAAGATAATCTTATTTCACAAATTTTTGGAAAATAGAGATTGGATGTTGGATATTGAGTGCAGAGAAAATAATTGTTACACTATAGAACCCATCCAATTTCTCACAAATTTCTGATGCCATTGCCCAATCATCATCACTTGGCAAACACTTATAACTAGTTTCCCGAACTTTCAAGCAGTGAAAACTTCTTTATAAGGAAAATGCAGATGCAAGCATTAGATATGTGGAGTTCCATCTAGTTCTACAATCAAGACATAATTTTCTTGAGTATGTCATATTCAATTGTCTACAAGCTTCAGCAAATTTCTCCTCCCTCTTTGGTGTTGCAACCCAATATGTAACACTTTCCCTAATCTTGTGAATAGAATCATCTATGGTAGACAATCCCTCTTTTACAATCAAGTTAAGTATATGGGCACAACAACGCATATGGAATAATGACCCACCCCTCACAAAAAGAAGAAGGCGAAATCTTTTCAAAGCAGCTCAATCATGGCATCATTAGTGCTACAATTATCAGCAGTCAAGGTTGAAATCTTCCTATCCAAATTCCAATCAAATAGACAATCAACCAAAACTTGTGAGAACCTCGGCGGTATGTGGTGCGAGGCACATAAATGAACCTAAAGTAAATCACTAAAACAATAAATATCGCATAGATTCATACAAATATTGATAATCATTGACCAATAAAGGAAATAGCAAGAATCAAGATTAATTAGTTACCTCACAAGTCGACTTTGCAAAATCCAAGCATCATCAATAAAATGGGCTGTGATAGACATGTAGCCTCTATTTTGGTTACTTGGATTCCCACATATCTGTAGTTATTGCAATCGACTTGGAATCCTTGAAAGCACCCTCGTCATCTTAAGCCTCTCATGGTCATATAATTTCATTATGTCGACTTTCTGATGTTTAGTGAAATTGGCTTAAACTAAGGTTGTACAGTACTACAAAACCTTCTAAAACCAATATGATCAACCATTGCCAATGGATACTCATGCAACACAATCATCTTTGCAAGTTCGACCTTGAAAAATCTTGATTGAAATTGAAGGTTCCGGATACTCTTGATTCAATCCCATCTCCAATTGAACTTGATGGTGAGGCATAGCATTAATCTTTGCTTGCCTTGGACCTCTCATAGTTAAACTTGCAAGTCCTTATGTGATCATGCAAGTGTGTGGTACTGCTTTAGTTTCTCCTCAAGGACTTTGTCACAATACTTGCAAATTGCCTTCCACTTTTCATCAATTTTTTGTCTTTTAAAGTGGTACCAAGCTTCTGAAGTTAAACCTCTTTTATTAGGACTTCCTCTTGCATTACAATTGTTGGTGGTGAGAGGTTGTGTTTGATTTGGCTAGGAGATTGGGCTTCTTGGTCTTCTTCCATTGGATTAGAGGTAGTGTGGATGTAGCTTTGACTAGTTGATTGTGGTGTGGGCATCAGTATTACTTCCCACAGGAGCAGAAGAGGATTGACCAGGAGTACTCATCCTTCAAATAAACATTGAAGAAATCAAGATAGAAATCAAAGAAAAACAAAACATGACACACTAATTTGGTTGAATTGATTATATAAACCAAACTTAAGGGTTGTAATAAACCAAACTAGCCACACTAGTAATCAAGATTAATTCTACTATCTTAAGGGTTATAATAAACCAAACTAGCAATCAGATCCACATTGAGAATTCACAATAGAAACAAAAGCAAAAAGATTTCTGCATGAATCTCTCAAACCCAATACCGAAATGCAAATTCAACAATAATCAGATAAAAATTGAATAATCAGTCTTATCATAGATTCATAGATAAGCATATTGAAGAAATAACAATAAGCATATCAAAAATCAAACAGTAAGCATATTCGGATCTATTATAGATAAACATATCACGGATCTATCTATCAAATCTATTTCTAAAACTAACATTAAGCATATTTAATAATAATCAAATCTATTTTTCATCTACCAAAGCAAGAAAGCCGACTGAGGCTGAGAAATGAGGCGATGACGCTATTTGCCTTTGCTCGGGTTATCGTTGGTCAGCGGCGCTGAGCAAGCTCGTCGCCCGCTGGTTGGAGCAGTCGCCACGCCAGACTCGTCCCAAGTGAAGGTGAGGTCCAGTGCGTGAGGAAGAATTTGGGCCAGTGAGTGTGTGTGCGTGGCCGTGAGTGTGGCGTGTGTGCGTGAGTCGTCTGTCGATCTGTGCGTGAGTATGTGGTAGTAATCACTGTGCGTGCGTGGTGTGCGTGTGCGTGAGTGTGAGGCGTGAGTGCGTGTGCGGTGTCTGTGTGCGTGAAGCGAAATGAGTGAGGAGGAAAGGCGGCGGTGAGGTGAGTGGTAGTTGAGGGAGAGTGGGAGGCGTGAAGAAGCGAGGTAGGAGTGAGTAAGTTGTTGGTGGAGTGAGTAAGAGGGGAGAATTTGGAGAAGCGGTCTGATGCAAGAGGAAGAAAAAATTAGGGTTGTGGGAATAGGGGTAGGATATTTTTCTTTGGAAAATATTAAAAAATATATAAAAAATAATTAAAATATATTTTATATTAAAAATTACAAAATTATCCTTCGGGGACCATGAGGCTTGAAGGTATAATCACATCCAGCCCCTAAACTCTCCTGAGGGAGTTTTGCCTTTGTCCCGAATCCCCATGAGACAAAAATCTGACATGGGGATCGGCACAGAGATCCCGCTCATCCCCGCGTCCCCCATCCCCATTGCCAAGCCTAAATGGAGGTAAGTACTGGCACTAACATGATTTACAACTTATAAAATTATGAATCAAATAATTAATTTTTAAATTTTAGAGATAAAAGTTAATTATGTTTGCAATTTCAATGACGAAAATGATATTTTACTCTCATAGTATATATATAAGCAACTTTTTAATTTAGGGTTATCAAACTCGTAAATTTATCTAAACTTGTGGAATTTAGATAAGCTCAAATTGTAAACTAATAGAAGTTTACTTATTTTAAAATTAATATTAAAAATATTTATAATATCTAATTATAATAAAAATAAATTTATGATAGAACAAATTAAAATATATTAAAAGTTAAGTTGCATCACCATAATGTAGCAAATACAAATCATAAAATATAAAATAAAAATTAAACTCTTAATAAATATAACAAATTTAAAACTTTATAATTAAAAAATCAAAATGACTTAAGTCCTTACATCATAATTTCAATTCTAAAAGGTTTAATTGCAAATGCTTATTATAAAATTTCATATTTTGTTACTTGAAAGATCAAATTCTAACTAGTGTAAATTCATGACTTTACTTAAATTCACCCATGTTAAATTTTTCAAGCGAGGTAACTTAATTTAGAAGCCTAAACTTGTAAATTCATAAGAGTTTAAAAATTAACTCATAAGTTTGATAACCATATTTAATCCTCTTTGGTTTTTTGCCAGCCTTTTTTTTTAAAGAGACACCAATTATTTCAAATCGATTTATTACCATTCGATTAGATTATATTCTATTGAATATATCCAAATAGAGATATTCCTCCATTTTATTACCAAAATACATAAACAATTGAATAAAATAATTATGTTACTCCAATATGCCTCACTCAATTCCACTTCATCTTTCTTTTCTTCTTCTTTTTTTTCAATATTTATTCCATCCTATTCTATTCAATTAATTACCACTAATCCCAACTTAACCTTAGGCAACTGGTAATGGAACCAACATAGTGGTTCCCACCTCCCACTTCCCAGCTCTCACACAGCCTGTTAAGACCGTGTGGCCCCCACGCCAACTTACTCTCCTTCTCTGAATCATCATTCTTCCTCTCAACAATGCAACTCCTTTCTCTCTCACCACCGTAACACTCCTTCTCTTCGTCGCCACCATCACCTTCACCTTCCTCTCCCTCTTCCTTCTTCACCTCTCAGCCATGTTCTTCACCCACTTCTCTCCCCTCTTCCTCCTCCTTCTACTCTCACTCTCCACCCTCTCCGTCCTCTCCCACCCCTTCTCCCCTCTCGACAACTACCTCCTCGATTGCGGCTCCGCCGCCCCAACAACAACACCCGCCACCACCTCCGCCGCCGACCACCGCCTCTTCTCCGGCGACCTCGCTGAAACCCACTCCCCCTTCAACTCCCCTTCCCATGCCGTTTCTCTCCGAAACGACAACCCCTTCCCTGGCCTCCCCCCAATCTACCACACCGCTAGGGTTTTCACATCCCCAGCTAGGTACTCGTTCCCAATCAGAGACAACGTCACCCACATGGTTAGATTCCACTTCCACGCCTTCGATTCACCGAAACTCGATCTGGGTCGAGCTCAATTTCAAGTCTTGGTTAATGGGTACGTCGTTTTGAGCAACTTCACACGTTTGAATTGCACCCCAGAAAACCCTAGGGTTATGGAGTATCTGATCCCAGTTAACACTGAGAAGCTCGTGATTCTTTTTGTGCCTAATAAAGACTCGAAATTGGCGTTTGTTAATGCAATTGAGGTTATTTCTGCACCCAAGGACCTTGTCCCTGACACAGCACAGTATTTGAGTTCAGGGGATTTGGTGAATTTTGATGGGTTGAGTAAGCATGCCCTTGAAGTAGTGCATAGGGTTAATGTTGGGGGCCCCAAAGTTACCCCTTTTAATGATTCATTGTGGAGGACTTGGGTTCCTGATGATGGGTTCTTCAGATCAGGTTTTGGGTCTGAAAGGCTTTACTTTGGTGGTAGGATCAGGTATCAGGTTGGTGGTGCTAGCCGTGAGGTTGGACCTGATAATATGTATAATAGTGCTAGGTTGATTAGAAGTAAGAATGATGCTGTTCCAAATCTTAATATGACTTGGGTTTTTCCCATCATTGGAGGGTATAAGTACTTGGTTAGGTTGCATTTCTGTGATATTGCTAGTATTTCCCTTGGTTTGCTTTATTTCAATGTTTATGTCAATCAATATATGGCTTATAAAGATTTGGATCTGTCTTACATTACAAATTCGCTGGCTTCACCATTTTATGCTGATTTTGTGGTTGATGGAGATAGTGGCCTAGGGTATTTGAGTGTTAGTGTAGGTCCTTCAAAGAGGAGCTTTCCGCATGCCGTTGATGCTATTTTGAATGGTGTTGAGGTTATGAAGTTGAATAACTCTCATGGTAGTCTTGATGGAGAGGTTTGTGCTGATTCTGTTATGAAGAGCTGGTCAAGGGGAAATTCAAGTATCTTGCTTACTCTGGTGGCTGCTGTGTGCATTGTGTTAAGCTTATCCATTGTGATCCGTAGGAGGATGATTGGGTCAAGGGATTCTGTTCCATGGTCAAGGTTGCCTGTGAATTTATCAGATGATAATGTCAAGATTGGCAATGTTTAGCTTGGCCAGAAAAAAGAAACGAAGGATTGGCAATATTTAGATAGCAAGTAAATAAGTTATGTGTAAAATATCAACAAATCAAGGTGGCTACCTTAAGAGAAGAGAAGATAGATGGAGGAATTGTTGTGTCTTGTGTGCATGAAGCTGTCAAAGGATGGCAGAGTTTGAGAATTGAAAGCGACCAATATAAGCTTTGTTTGGAGTCATAATTCTTTGGGAAAGATTCCTCTAATTAAGGATTGTTCTATTGTATGTCAGTCGCTTTACTTGTTTATATCATAATGCTAAGCATTAAAGCATACTTTTCCTCTCTTTTATTCGTTATCATTGTTCATTTTGTTCTGTTTGTAATGTTGTAGCTTTCACCATTGTAGTTGTTTGAACCTCGAAAATATTTATGTAACATTAATATTGAGAGCGGTAATTGAGGTTACTGATGATGCATCTAGTTATCTATGCTGCTATAATTGTACTGATTATTAGTTGAATTAACCGTGGACCAAATTTCGAATAACATGAGCATGTTGAACCAGACGAGAAAAGAGAAAGCTATTTTCTGCTGATTTTCTTTGCATGGACAGTTGCCCTTGCTGTCTTGAAGCTCTTTTGATCAATCTGTTACCTAACTCTAACCATTCACTTAAGCTCTTAGCTCGTGAGATATTACTTCTCCAGAACATGGTAATGGCATTTGAGTTCTCATAATATATGAACCATTATCAATACCCCATTGAAAATATTTATTGTGAACGAAGTATGAATACTTTCTATCTGTTGCAAAGTCGTCACAACTGCTGCTCACTGCTTACTGATTGAAGGGCAAATATTGGGTTTTGGGTTTCTGCAACGGATTGATTTGTTTGTTGCCGCTCATTTTGTTTCTGTTTTCCTTCATAATTATAATAAATCATTAATATCTTTATTAAGTATTGACCTCATTCATTTATGATTTATTAAGTCTTCTTTATTTAATGGTATATGTTACGGGGTACACGATTGATCCAAGCTTGGGGTGTCCACCATAAAAGCCACTGCAATGACCAATCCATATATATAGGTACAAAAACTGAAGATGATGATCTGGGTCAACTTGCTAGACTCGTCTTGTCACTGGTCAGCTAAAAGTTTAGGTGGAGTGTATGGAATATGTTTTAGAAAATGACTTAAACAAAAAAAAGGTCAATTTATTTCATTTTATGATGCATTGGCAAGTGTGACGTTATCTTTTTCTTTTTTGATAGGAATTATCTTGATTTTGACTCATCAAATTCATAACATTTATCTAATGTACAGGTGATATTTGAAAAACCTATCATAATACGTAAATACAATATAATGTCACATGTATAATTAATATTCTACTATTTTTCTGGTCAACACTAATATTCATCTTTCAGGGTATGCTTGGTTAGGGATAAAAATGAGGTATAAATTTTCATGGATAAATTTTATGTATAAAATTAAATAAATTTTATAGATAAAATTATACATAAAATTTATTCATGACAAATTTATCTCTATTTTTATAGTCCTTAAGAGTAGATGACAAAGACAATAACAACTCAATGGAGGCAAATTATCAGCAAAAATTATAGTGAAAGGTTCCGAGAATTTCCTTAAAATAAAAATTTAAAATAGGAAAAACAAAAATAAAAAAAATAGAATATGAAAATAGTAACAAAGGCTTGTTTTATTTTAAAGAAATTTAAAGAGGGGTTTGGTACGAGGTAATTCGTTTGGATCGATGGGAATGTAACTGGGCTCATAACATTGCCTTGTTTTATTTTTATTATATCACATTATTGGTAATTCAAGTTATCAAAACAATTTACATTGTTGCTTCAGACTATGTTTGGTTAGAGGTAAGAATAGGATAAAATTTTTCATAAATGAACTCTAAATATAAAATTATATATAGAGTTTATGAACTAAAATTTATACTTTGTTCTTACTCTGCAACCAAACACATCCTTAGTGGTAATGTGTATTGGCCCATGGGAATTTCTATGTAGATTACCACCTAGGCATAAATTCCCCAAGTGTTATTATTATTATTATTACCAACAATTTTAATAATAATTAACTATTAATAATTATATAATGATTATTAATAATTTATACTAGTAATAGTTATTTCTTATTATTAATTGATATGAATTATAATTTTTAATTGATATTAATGACTATTATATAATAATTAGTAATTATAAATAATATTAATAATCAATATTAATCACAATTATTAATTCGTATCAATAATTAATTTTATACAATAATTATTATCAAAATAATTAATTAATGTTACAAATAATGATCATAATAGTCAATCATATTATTATTTTTATTATTATAATAATTATTATTATTATCATCAAGAAACAAATATTACTTAGTAATCTTTTTGATATATCAAGCAAGCTAATATGAATTTCCAAATAGATTGCCTATTTTTTTATATATATATTGTTGGTTTGATATTTGCTTCTCTACGTGTGTTTCCTCATATATAAGGTAGTTGAACACACGCCAACACACTTCAGAAACACATCTACACACCTCAAACACACTCAGACCCCAATGAAGCTTCAGATACGCACGAGCCTTCATGCTATGAAGTGTGCGCTCCTTGTTAACCGCACAACTTACCTTCAGATCATCCCAAATATACCATATTTGACACACTTCATTTAACTCCCTAGTTGGAAGGCACTGAAAATGAACAAAATACCCTTTCATATAAAGCCAAAATATCCTTTCATTTCATCATGTGCTGTATCTTTCACTTTGCATAAATCATCACCACACTGAACAGGTAGACCTTCAAACCCTGACAACTCTCCATGTCCCTTATGTTTTACGCTATGAAAAATTCTTAAATAAGTACAATTTCAACACATCATCTTCTCACACATTCCCAATAAAGTTTGTGGGACCCAGGGGTGAGTGCATCATAAATAAAATTAATGTACTCCACTGTTATTGTGACTCTATGTAAAAGAGTTAATGTTCATTTTAGTCCCTCACTTTTTATTATTGAGTCATTTTAGTCCCTGACTTTTAAAATGAGTCAAATTAGTCCCTAACATTACAAAATGTGAGTCGTTTTAGTCCTTTAACCCAATTGTAGTTAATTTTCTATTAATTAAATGATGATTAATAACATTAAGTGATACCTTGACATACCATATGTCATTTAAAGTAGAATATATTTTAAAATGACTTATTTTGATGTTTAAAATTGTACAAAATAAGTCATTTAAATATTCATTATACATTTTAAATTGACTCATTTTGTACAATTTTAGATACCAAAATAAATTTTTTTAAACTTCATTCTACTTTAGATGACACATAGTATGATAATATATAACTTAATGTTACATATCATCATCTAATTGATAAAATGTTAAATAAAAATGGAATAAGGGACTAATTTGACTCACATTTTGTAATGTTGGGGACTGATTTGACTCATTTTAAAAGTCAGGGACTAAAATGACTCATGAGTGAAAAGTCAGGGACTAAAATGAGTATTAACTCCTATGTAAAAATAAAATGTTAGAATTGTGTCTATGCAACATCTTCTCTTAAGCCATGTACACTTGACAGTGGATACAATAAATACATGTTTTTACATCCCAAGCACAACATCTGGATGTGAACTATGCATTTTGGTTTTCCAATCCTATCTAGTTAGTCTCAAAGTTTGATTTCTCCTTGTATAATTTGACATTATTGTGGTCTTCATTTTCATGTGTATAAATATATATACGTATAGGTTCCACATTAGAGTCTCATTTTCCAAACTGACTACTCTGTTTTCTTCTGAACTAAAAGAGAGAAGAAAACAACAGATAATTAAGAAACCAAAGATGGATGTGAAACTGGTGAAGAAGGCATCACCACCTTTAGAAGAAAAATATGGCACGGCTCAATTTGCAATAAGGCTAATGGTGCTGGTTGTGTTTCTGGGTTGCATTTTCATTTGGACAATGGCACCCACAAACACTTACAAACAAATATGGCTGCCTCAACTTAGAGCAAAGATTAATTCTAGCTATTTTGGTGCACAAGGTCTCTTTTTTGATTCAGCTGTGTCCTGTCACTCCTATGTATACAAAATTCACACTTTGTTTACATTTTTTTTTGGTTTATATTGATATATCCTATGATCTTCTTCTTGCAGGTGTAACACTTCTGCTTTACACTTTTCCGGTATTGCTCATAGCTGTTCTGGGATGTGTCTACCTTCACATAGCCAAAAAATCAAATTATTTCAACATGGAAAGGTGCAACCTTTTTTCTTCTTCTTATTTTTCAACCCATTTTGATTTTTTTTTTTTAATATCTCCTCTAAGTTTTTCTGATAAGGAAAACCCACTTCTTACAATTGGCTTCAATTCTATGGTTTTTGCATCAGCAGGTGCGATGATGGCAAGAAATGTAAGGTACCCTTACGGAAGCGTCCAGTTGTGAGAGGCCCTCTTGGAATAGTTTCTGGAACAGAAGTGGCCTTCTTGTTTATGTTCATTGTACTCTTAGTTTGGTCCTTCTCAACTTATCTTTGCAACAGCTTTGCCAAAGTAGCCCAGGAATCAGCAGCAGAAGATGGCGTAGAAGTGTAAGAATATTATTATCAAACACTTCCAACCGCCTCAAAGGCCCAAAACCAAGTAACATTTTGCACCAAATTAAAGTTGGGTTTTAATTTTTATGTATCGACAATATAATTTTTTTTTATACAGTTATTCAATGATTACAGTTGGCTTGTTCACTCATTACCTGAAAAATTAATCTAAATAAAAGATTTTGATTGGAAGACAGTGTAGAGTATTTAATTGTATCAAAATTAAACTTATTAAGTTGAGGATTTTGTGTTTTTTAATGTGAATTTTGGTAATGGGGCATGTTGGTGAAGGTGGCGCAGAAACTTGCCAGTATGCCACTTTTTGCACCAAAGATTGTAGACATTTTGTATGTGAATGAATTTTGATAATGAATGAGGGTTGCTGGCGAAGCTGGTTTTTTTTTTTTTTTAATCTTTTTTTCTGGTTTTCAACAGATGGGAGAAGCAACTAGCTAAAACAGCATTGAGGTTGGGCCAAGTTGGGAACATATGCTTGGCATTCTTGTTTTTCCCAGTGACACGTGGCTCTTCAGTGCTGCCACTGCTTGGCCTCAAATCAGAGAGTTGCATCAGGTACCATGTTTGGCTTGGACACATGGCCATGACACTCTTCACTGCCCATGGTCTTGGTTTCATCATTTACTGGGCAGTTACTGATAAGCTTACAAAGGTTCGTCAAGATCCCTTATTTTCTCTCTTTAAACTTATTTGGACTAGAAAAAAAATAGTAGATTCTAAAGTCATGGTGTATTCTTTAAATTTGAATGTGTAAAATATAGGCGTTGACTGATGAATAGCAAAAATTAAAAGATCAATGTCAAGAACTAATTCTGGATGTGTGAAACATGTATTTTAAAACAAAAAACAAAGTATGGTTTAAATGTTTTTATCTAAATCACGCTATATATTAGAAAAAAGTTCGGATTCGAAAATCAATTTCCCATTCAAAATATTTCAAAATTTTCTTAATGAGATGATCTGATTGAATGATAATATTGGTGCATAGAAATTAAACTCTTTAATTTCAATACTTTAAATTATACATTTCAACTTTGATATTTACTTTATTTTGTTGTCTATAACATTGTACTAGAGATTTATGAATCATGAGGCTATGGTTCTAACTTCTGATCAATGCAGATGCTGGAATGGAAGAAAACTGGGATATCAAATGTGGCTGGAGAGCTAGCTTTGCTTGCTGGTTTATTCATGTGGGTTACAACCATCCCTAGCATTAGAAGAAAAGTCTTTGAGCTCTTCTTATACACTCATTACCTCTACACCCTCTTCATTCTCTTCTTCATTTTTCATGTTGGCATCTCCTATACCTGCATGATGCTCCCTGGTTTCTACCTCTTCTTGGTTGATCGTTACCTGAGGTTTTTGCAATCAAGACAACGAGTTTGTTTGGTTTCTGCTCGTGTTTTGCCATGTGAAGTTGTAGAACTCAACTTCTCTAAGAGCCATGGTAATGTTGAAATATACTGTACTTGAAAATATGTTAAGGTTCCTTTGATTTCAATTTTCATTTTTTGTTTTCTTTTTCTGTGATTTCTATTTTCAGATTTTTTTCAAGAAATGGTGAAAACATGAAATAAAAATTGAAAATAGGATTTTATTGTTTTCAGTGTTTTGAATTTTTTCTTCATAAAATCCTGAAAACAGAAAAGAAAAAACAGTAACCGAACAAACCCTTAAATTTTCGTGTTAAAATTTTTTCAGTGCTAATGTGTGGTGTATTTGTTTTTTTTGGGGGGGCAGGTTTGGCTTATAACCCCACAAGTATTATGTTCATAAATGTACCAAGCATATCAAAGTTACAGTGGCATCCATATACAATTACTTCAAACAGTAACTTGGAGCCAGAAAAGCTAAGTGTTGTCATTAAAAGTGATGGAGATTGGTCTCAGAAACTGTATCAGATGCTTTCAGTACCTTGTGCAATAGATCATCTCAATGTCTCAGTTGAAGGTCCTTATGGAACTGCATCAGCCAATTATCTAAGGTCTGCATCTCAGAATTGACAAAAGCACAAATTATTATTAACAAAGTGAAGCATCACTTCTAGCTTAATCTGAAATAAGTGCTTATAATTTCAATAAAGTAACTGCTTGGTCGTTTATTCACTAGGCATGACACTCTTGTGATGATTAGTGGAGGCAGTGGCATCACCCCTTTTGTGTCTATCATCCGGGAGCTAATATATCTGAGCTCAACACTGAGATACAGAACCCCAAAAGTTGTTTTAATTTGTGCATTCAAGAACTCTTCATGTCTCTCAATGCTAGACCTGATCCTCCCAAGTTCTGAAACCAACTGTGGCATTTCTAGTATCCAACTACAAATAGAGGCCTACATCACAAGAGAGAAGGAGCTCAAATCAAATATCCCAATTCATCTTCAATCCATATGGTTCAAGCCCAATGCAACTGATACACCCATATATGCTATGTTAGGACCAAACAGTTGGCTTTGGCTTGGTGCTATAATCTCATCTTCTTTCACAATATTCCTTGTCCTAATTGGGATCATTACCCGTTACTACATTTTCCCTATTGATCATAACTCCAATAAAATATTTTCATACCCTTTGCGGTCTTTTATCAACATGTTAGTCATATGTGTGTCCATTGCAATGGTTGCTAGTTCAGTTGTCCTTTGGAACAAGAGACAAAATGCCAAAGAAGCAAAGAAGATACAAAATTTGGAGGGTTCATCACCATCAGCAGTGTATGGGGAGTTAAAGATTTGTGATGCACATAGAGAATTGGAAAGCCTCCCAAGCCAAGCCCTTGCTCAAGCCACCAATGTACATTATGGTCTAAGACCTGACTTAAGAAGTAAGTCACTCCACTTTTTTCATTTTTCTTTTTAAATCAATCTATGAAATGAAGTGATTCAATTTTGAATTTTCCTTTTGCAGGATTGCTATTCGAACTGAAAGAATCAAATGTGGGAGTTCTTGTTTCTGGACCCAAGAAAATGAGGCAAGAGGTTGCAGCCATTTGCTCATCTAATTTAGTTGAAAATCTGCATTTTGAATCCTTTAGCTTTAGCTGGTGATTTTACTTGTGCTGTTAAAAGGTGTGAAATGCTAATGTTTGATCTCTTGATCTAGCTAGTAGATGCAAGCAACCTTAGATAGCCTAGGTTGAATTAGTAATTTTGTTGCTTTTATTTTGATACCCAAAAAATGGGTGTCTATAGACACCCAATTCAGGGTTTGTTTATTTTAGATTTTAAAAAAAATATTATAAAAACTAAATTTTATACATAATTGAAAATATTGAAAATTGATTTTTTTAAAAGTTGTCTAAATATATGAAAATAAATTTTTTATACAAAAAAATGATTATTTGCTAAAATAATCACAAATAAACACACTGTTAAGTGGAATATGGATCACATAAACTTAAGAGTAACAGATTAAATGTTGATATAATGTCCACGGCATGAGTGGTTGAAAAAATATTTCTCCAATGTAAATTGGTTATATAACAAATAACATTTTTCTATAACAAAGGTCAGGTCCTAAGCACTAGTTGAGTAGTCCTTTTTGTTTCTTATACATGAACAACGTAAATAGAATTTTATTAGAAAATAAATTATGTAGTAAAGAACACCAATAACAAAAAAAGGATTGCAGCTACTTTTTTCCTGCATGTAGCCATAACGGATAATTTGGTCCGCACCAGTTTTGGACCATAACACGTCCCTCATCTAACTATGGCAAAATTATCAAAATAACCTTCTTTAAATTTTTAATTCCTCTTTCATGTTATTCTTCTTTTCCTTCATCCATCCACCACCGTCGTCTTTCGTTAACGGCATTGCCACCGTCGACCTGTATCCTAATAGCAACAATACCTTGCGCTGGTTGTGCTTCCTCAACATTAGCCAACACCGCTTTGGGTCCAATATTCACTTTGATAGCAGCCTAAAGATGTGAACATAACCCATAGGAACTTAGGTTGTGTGCCAAGGACGGCAAGAATGGCACAAGGACTGTTTCCTTTGAATTTTGTCCCAATTGAAAATTAAACCCATATTTTTTTTTATCTTTTATCTTTTATTTTATTTTTTGAACATTGTGATGGTTTATTGATGTGGTGTGCCAAAGATTGCTGAATGTTGATTCAAGATGTCTTATACTGAGATCTCCCACTTCTTTTTGAATGTAGATTCAAGATGTCTACTGTAGCTAGCGCAATTTGAATGTTGATTCAAGATATCTATAATAGCTAGTGTTTTTTGAATGTTGATTTAAGATATCTTTGATGATATACTGCTACAACTGAGTTCGTGACGTTCTTGATTCATCAGTTTGAGGGATTCAAGATTACTTTTGAGTTTGGGATAAATTTTTTTGCTATTGGAGAAATGCTTGTTTAGAGGCCAAATTTGATTGCTACTGTGATTTGCTATTGCTTGTTTTTCTGCAGGCAGGTTTGGGGAGGGGCCAGTGCTTCCCATGGCGGTGGTGGGAAAGGGTAGGAAGGAAAGGAGCAAGAGATAATTAGGCAATTTGGTAATTTTGAATATTTTATTTTAGTAACTTATCTAATAATTTTAATCTACTATAATTAATCTATTAAATCTTTATGATCTAATGGTTTAAATGAGAGGGCCATCACAAGCTCCAAAAGATGTGTGAGACCAAATTATCATTCACCTTATTATACACACAAGTTAGTATTTTATATGATCAAAGGGTTGTTTTAAAGTGGTCCAACACATCTTTTGGACCATGTCATGATCCCACACTTTAATTACAAACTAACCCCCACACCACTTAACTGAACAGAAATCATACGTTGCAAGTCAGTCCTCCTCTAAATTTATTTGCAGGGAAAGTTGAGAGAGGATTTGACTGTGTCACACCAGTCGTGCACAAGATGACGCCATCTTCCACGGAGAACAACTCACAAGGAAATTCCACCTCAAGAGTTCCAACGCCGGCACGTATATGAGGAGTCATTCTCGATGATCTCATCATAAACATGGGTCGTGAAAACATGCGACGACCCCGAACAGACTTTGGCATGTAGCACTTGAATGTGGTCCTACTGGTGTAAGGCAAGATGCTAGTCGGAGTCTCGTCATTCTTGCGGAAAAGGCAGTGGTGTTGGTCACCGGAATCTAGACGATGAGATGATGGCGTGTTTGTTGAGATGATGAGGGGGGATCTCCCAATTAGGAAGGAGAATGGAGACAATGGATATGGAGCCTTCATGCAAGAGACGCAGTGCGCTGGATGGGGGAACTGGTCATTAACGATATTGTTTTGGCGGTTGAGGAGGAAAAGTGGTTTTGTCGACAAAGTTTCAATTTTTTTTTTGTGTAAAATGCTAAGAATCTGAACCAACCCAAATCAACACAACACTCCATTTCTTTGATGCCCTATGTATAATAAGATTGTCATGAGAAATTCTATTATTGTTCTGGTACTTTTATTTGTTTGTTCGTCATGGCTTTTCAAATAATGTGAGGCACCACAAATCCTTCCTTTTCTTTTGCTGAATGTATTGGTAGTTAGAGATATGATTTGATGGAGGGTTCAGAATGCATGATGGAGGCGATGGTGGAGAGTCAATGGAAGAGAAGAGGGAGAGGGTTGAGGTGAGCAAGGTTTTGAGCTGCATAAAGAAAACTTAGGAGAGAGAACGGTGGAAAGAGATGAACAATGTGAGAACTAGGTGAAAAGGGCTTTCTAGAAAAACCAAACAATTGGTGTCTTTAATATCAATTTTCAAATAAAATCATGTGAGCTACATTTTAGCCTTAGGATTTCACTAATCCATAATCTAATGGCTATAAGGGGCGGACCATCACATGGTCCAAAACAAGGGTTGGACTACCTTAAAACGACCCATGATCAAATTGCCTTATTTAAATAGTTATATGATCAAGCTGGCTGATTACATGGTCCGGGATTCTCGAGGTCCATGCCATGGACCATGGTTCCACTTGCAAAATTGAAAAAAACTTAGCCTGCATTCAAATTTCTAAAATCGCATTTAGGGTGCTCTTGTTTGTTTTTACATCTGAGAGCACTGGTAATGTGTTTTCTTTGGAAATCAAAATAATTTAACGAGATTTTGTCACTCGTAGGCCGGAAACCTATAAGGCATAGCATCTTCTAGGGTGAAAGATAATTTGGTCCTGCTTAGTTTTGAATCGCGTGATGGTCCTTTTATTTTTCGTGTAAAGTTACTAAATCACTCTTGCCTTTTTTCTTCTTTAACCCTTTCTTATCCCATCCATCTCACCAGACATCAGCCCACCGCACCTTGGCTCACTCATCCATGCGAGACCATCATCACCATTTGCTTTGCCTTAATCCAGAATATTCATTGGATCCACATCACTAAATCACAAGCCTTTGAATTTTAATTTTCTTCTTCTAGATTTTTTTTCATAGTGACAGTGGCAATCCACAATGATTTAAGCACTCCACTAACATTCACATTGTGAAAAATCAAATAAAAATGCAATAAAAATATTCACTTTCTTATACTGAAACAATGTTCACTTTCTTAGAATGTTTTCAGTTTTTTCAGTTGTGGGATGAAAACTGATATTTGTTTTAAATTTTTTTCTTTGTGGGATGAGAGTTGATCTTTACTAGCTAGTAACAATGGGATAAGCAAGAAGAATCTTGCTATTAGTGTTCTTCTTTGGTGTTTTTAGTCTTCTTTGCTTGGTTCCTTCTGGCTTATGGGGAAGGGGGTTTGGTTTTGGTGGTTGTGGGATTGAAAGGGCACCCTTTTCCAGAAACCAATTGTCAAGGTGAAGTTAAGGGATTTGATGGCTGCCAAAATAATTGTGTGCTGAAACGTAGATGAGTGGTGGTGACGAGTGTGGGTGAAAGGGAGAGAGATAAGTGGTTGACCGGAAAATTGAAAGTTAAGTTTGGGTCAATTTTGAAATTTTAAAATAATTATTTTATTTTATTATTCTTTCATAATGATTATAATTTTTATATAATTATATAATGTTTGATTTTGAACCATTAAATAAAAATCTAACAACAATGAATGATGGAGCATCACAAGGTCAATAACTACTATCGGACCAAATTATCAGCCACCAATCTTCTTGTATTTTGATACTTCTTTACATGGCGGAAGATATAAATGATGGTGAATTTTAGGATGGGACTTAAAAGCTTTGGCTCCCCATGGACCTGGCACTTTACCACATTATAGAATGTGGTTAATGGACAATCAGATGTTGTCAAATAATAACTAATATTTAATTAATATTTAAGATCTAGTGAAATTATCCATCTGTTCTGTCCTATACAATTATTTCGTACTTCTCTTTGCTCTGCCTTCATATCTTTCCATCTCTACCACACAGCCACCCCACCCCTCGTTTCTACTACAACTATGTGTCTCCTTTTTCATATGGTTCAGAGCTGCCTTCATGATGGTGGTGCCCTGCACCTTTTCTTTGCACATATCACTCTAGTAAGAGCACATATGTTCACTAACTAGAAATAGGAAAAAAAGTTTTTTCAACCCCAACGAATAAGAAATAAGATCATTTTTAAAATTATCTAAATTTATGCTACTTCCAGTCATCTAACTGAGAATCAACTTATAGGCTAAGGTCACCCTACTCATATGCTATATATGCCTAAATGAGATCAACCAACAAGAACCTGTTAAATATGGAAACGCACAAAAACTGAAAAGTGAGATGAAGTAGCATGTATATGTGTGGAAGGGGAGAGGGGAAGTGGTGTGGACTACGATCAAGGATTTGGAGGAAGACACAATCTTAGGGTTCTGTGAGTGTTGGAGTCTTGGAGAGACAGAAGGCATGGTGGAGGGGGAAGAGAGAGAGTGGTTTGGGTGGATTGAGAAGGAAATTTTAAAAAAGAAATGGCAAAAGGGGAATGGTCTATTGTGGGGCTCTTGGAAGAGGCCCAGGTTAAATGCAGCCATAAATGATGCATAGCTTTTAGGCCCAAGATTAGTTGGTCCCCCTATGTTGGGGACCAATGTTTGTCCCTGTTTATAAATGGTTTTTAATTGTTGGATGTGAAAAATATCTTATCCAAGGGCTAATTTCGAAGCAAATGGGTATTTAAAAGGAACTTGCTAATGAGTGTTTGTTCTATATGTTAATTGCACTAAAGCCCCTTGCTCTGTGTACAACCACTAGCTAATAGGTCTCAGACTCTCAACTTTCGCCTCCTTCTTCATTGCTGTCTCCATTGCTAATCAGCCTCCTGTCGCTTCTTCTTTAGCAACTTCCATGGCCAAACGTTTAGTTTTCACGATGTAAGTTCAAGTACCGTCTCTCTCTCTCTCTCTCCCTTCTTTTCGTCACATCTCCACTAGCTATGCCATTAATATGTCGTGGCTTCGTCCTCGTCTTTTTTGCTATTTCTTTTGATTGTTATATAACAATTTGTGTTATGTTTTCGACTTTTAGGGATTGGTAGGGAAAACGAACAGAGACCAGAGAAGTTATCTTTAAGAAAGCAATAGACCAAAGTTAATTAACAATAGGGATTGGTTATGGTGGCGGAAAGGACCGTGGCTACGGTAGATTCAATTGAAGCTGTAACCCTAAATGCACAGCACCGATTTCCATTCAGAAAACAGTATATCCTTTTAAATTTTTTATTTTCATTTTTTAGTTCCCCTTTTTATTTTCATTTTTAATTTTTTCTTAGAATTCGGATAATCCGAAATCAGTTAAGTGAACAGTGTATTTTCATTTTTTTTTAATTTTTAATTTCTTTTTAAAATTCATATGCACCGAATTACATTGAGAGAATGGTATATCTTTTCAATATTTAATTTTCATTTTTATGTTCCCCTCTTTATTTTCGTTTATTGATTTTAGAATTCGGATGGTCCGAAATTAGTTAGTAGAATTTTATTTTTAGTTTTTATTTTTTGTTTCCCTTTTTATTTTTATTTTTCTTTTTTAGAATCTGGATGGTACAAAATAGTAAAGTGAACAATACACTTTTGAAATTTTTTAGATTATTGTACAATATTTTTTCGATTTCGGATAGTCCGAATTCCTTTATGTGAACAGTACACTTTTGACATGAATATAATTATAATCGTTATTAAGAAAAAAAAAGTGAAGCACTTGTTGGCTATCCAGTTTATCAAGCAGCCATCACATTAATTCGAAATCCACTGAATCTACCAAACAAAAGTTCTTTTCCCGTGAGCATCCGGCTTAAATAAGTCACTAACTATAGTAATGGCATGAAGAGCAAGTTAACCACCTCAGCCCTTTTGTTCTTCATTAGGCAAGTCCTTCACCAATATTTGGGGGATTCAGATTTCAACCCCAGCTAAGATATAGATCCCAAAATCACAAGGGGGCTATTTGCAATTTCATAGATTTTGTGCACTTTTTACAAAACACACGAAGGGACTGTTTTGTTATTTTGAAAGTGAGACTAACGTTGGTCCCCAACATAGGGGGGACCAACTAATCCTAGCCCTAGCCTTTAACCTGGGGCTCTAAAGTTTTGGTTTGCTGTGAACCCCTCAATTTTGATTGGAGTTAGGCAATTTTCTTAATTTCTGTTTTTACCCCCACATGACTCTAACATTTCAAAAGTTAAAATGCATCGTTTGCATTCGTAATTGCTAATTGAAACACATATTTGAATGTAATGAGTTAAAAAGGAATGCCCTGGCTAGGGTCTGGAAGCAAATTTTTTAAGCAAATAACATTTTTTATCTTAATATGTGTGCTTTTATATTAACACAATCTTAACAAAAAAATTTATATTAACTCAGTTCCAATATTTATAATTTTCATAATCAATTTAATCTTAACAAAATTTTTAGTATCAATTTAGTCCTAATATATTTTAATTTGAACATCAATTTAATCATTTTGTTGGATCCCTATCAATTTGTAATGTATTTAAAGATGGGTGAAATTTAATGTAGAAGAATAGATTAATATTAAAACAAAAAAATATTATGACTAAATTGATATCGAAGATTTTGTTAAAACCAAAATGATATTAAACTAAACACTATCGACATATGTAAATTAAACTATACAATTTTTTTGCATAAATGATTATTAAAATATTATTAACTATTACAACCAACTTTACACTGGTATATTAGTTGTGATAATAATCAATAACATTTTAAAAATACAACAAATAGTACTATTAGTTAATATACAATAAATAGTACTATTAATTCACATGCAATTACCTATTCATTAATTTAACTTTTTTTTTACTTTTATATTGTCTGTAATAAAATTTGAATATATGAACTCATGCAGACTATCCAAATCCTTCACCATTAGCCCATCCCCAATGACTTATTCATTAATTTTACTATTTTTTCCATTTGTAAATAACTGTCAAGTTTTAAATGTGCACAGGAACTAAGAAAATGATTGATAATGCCTCAAAGTTAATAAAAATTATATATACTTTATAATACTACTCCTGATACTTCTCACTAATAGCGTATTTAATAGGAAAGAGAAAATAAGTTAATAAAGGGTATAATTATAAAAAACTAATAAATATTACATAAAATTTCTAAATGAATAATTATTTATGAAAAAAATAAAATTTTCATATCGAACAGTTATTTATGAACTAAGGAAGTATATATAAGCAAAACCAAAACTAGCCATATTTAAATTGTAGTTAATATGACAAGAGCGTATTACATGAGAGAAGTAGTTTATTATGAGAGTTAGAGAAGTAGTTTATTCTGAAAATGAGATAAGTAAATAATTGTATAACCATATATGGATGTTCAGGATTTAAAGTTAATTAATATAATTAGTGTTTATATGTTTATTTAAAAAAGTCACATGACTTTATATGTTAATATTGATCATTCATATAAGATCCAATAATTAAGATTCACTCATATCATTCTCACAATAAACCAATTTTCTTATATGATATACTCCCTTAATATGATTATATTAAAAAATTGTATTCAATATAATAAAAATGTCATTTTTAAAGGAACAAAAATGCTAAATAGCACGAATGTTTTTTCGTGAAATGTTGTGCAAAAAACATTTACATTGTAATTGTTTTGCATCTTAATTGCAAAGTATATTTTCTCTCTCCTCAATTAATTCCCACATTTTCTCCTTGAATGGTCATAAGCTTGTTCCCAACACAAGTACGAAACTTCATTCGTACCAACAAGCATCACTCTTAAAAGAAACAGAACAGTGCCAGCAAAGGGTGGCTTTAGAAAAACAAAATGGTGAATCAAAGTATTAATATCAAAAAATACAAGGGGTCACTTTAGAAAATCTGAAATCTTTTATGTTTTCCAGGTTAGCCATTTATAGGTCGTTTGGAAACTCCTGGAATTCAATTTTATCAAGGAATTGAATTGAATTCCATTGTTTGGAAGTAACTAAAGTGAAAGAATTGAATTCTCATGGAAATTGAAATCAGACCCAAAGGGATATGATTTGGTGTGGGAATTGAATTCCAACAAATGAAAATACCAAAATAACCTTACTTAAATATAATATTTTATTCATAACCAATTAATGAAGGATAAAATAGTAAAACCAATTAAATTAATTCATTTTTAGATCCATTCCAAACGAAGGAATTGAATTCAATTCTTTAATTTACTGGTTCATTCCAAACATAAAAATTCAATTCAATTTTTGACGGAATTCAATTCCTAATAGAATTCAATTCAATTCCATCTCATTAAAGGTTTCCAAACGCCCTGTTATAAGTTTAGTATCATGACATATCCTCGTAACCACATCAATCTAAAAGCTGTCAATGCATGCTCCATTGTGGTCATGTGACAGGGAGGCCCAGGTTAAATGCCACGATAAATGATGGAGGAAAAAGGTAAATTATAGGTGAGGCGATTATGTTTTGGTCCTCCATGGACCTCTTACTTTTTATTGGATATACGAGGTTTTTCAATTATCTATTTCTCAAAATAATATTTGTAGCCCCTATGTATTTCATGTTAAGGTTTTGAAATATTTCGTTCACAAACCTTGAAAAGTAAAACTATATGCTATATGTTCTTAATCAGCCAGCCACCTATATGCTATATGTTGCATTTATCAGATTCCTATAGTACTCGTCTTGCCTTGAAGCTATTGTTTAATTGATAATGCTTGTTGGTACGAAATTTCGTTTATGAACTGTGATGTGAATAGATTGGCATCTTTTGATTGGTTCGTGTGACAGTTTGTGCATTCCTTCTAGGAAACCTCCTCAGTCCATGAACTATGTTTGCATTTTTTTTGTGAGTTGAGATTTTGGAGGATAGGAGAGGAGAAGGACGGATTTGTAGACACCAAAAGGAGGACAAAACCCAGGCTAATATGCACATGCCAGTTCCAAGAGAGAATGAACTTAAATTAAATTCAATAATCCAATTCCCCTTTAATCCATATGGTGTAAGCCCAATGCAGCATATATATCTGTTAGGGTATGCCCAAACAGTTGGATTTGGCTTAGTGCTATAATCTCATCTTTTTTAATTTTCCTTATCCTAATTGGGATCATTACCTGTTACTACATTTTCCCTGTTGATCATAACTCCAATAAAACATTTTCATACCCTTTGAGGTCTTTCATTCATAAGCAATGTTTGCTAGTGCACTGTTCTTTGGAACAAGAAACAAAATGCTAGAGAATCAAAGAGGATACAGAACTTGTAGGGGTCATCATCATCATTGTCGCAGCCCCCCATAGAGTTAAAGATTTGAGATGCAAAGGGAGAATTCTATAGCCTTCAATCCATTGCTCAAGCCACCAATGTGTTCTATGGTTTAGGACTTTACCCTTGAAGTAAGTCACTTCACTTTCTTTTGACTATGGCCTAGAGAACAACAAAAACGACCAAAAAAAAAAAAATCAGATCAATTTTTCCTAAATATAGCCACAATATTAACTCACTCACGTTAGTATTTTATACAATCAAATCACCTCATTTTAAATAGTTGTACCATGGTCAAATTTACACAACAACAATTGCAGATTGTCATGGACTGAATTTAAGTAAATATCAATTGAAGTCATCATAGCAAAACTTGAAACTTGAAAACCACCTTGGTCCAACTTGACTACATGATTGGCCTCCAAAGCAAGTTCCAAACTTTCTTGTACTGACGATACTATCTGCATCTGACATTGCTCCTAAGTTGGACCAACAATAATTAGGTCCTAATCCCCTGCTCATATTAACCCCTGAGTCATTGCTTTGATAATCAGTTTTGTTTGTTATACATTAGGTAATAAATATAATTTCATTAGAAAACGAAATCTGTCAGATACCAACACATAAGAAAAAGCTGCTGATTTCAATTTTACTTGAACAAAGATTGAACATGCACATATGATTATTAGTTTGTTTATAGATTCATTGGTCTCATTTAAATACTTTCATCTAACTCAAATTTATACCACACCAAGTGATAGATTGATATGCACTAACTATACAACCAAGACAGATAAATTCAAAGGAGATAAATGTACCCAGCTTTGAAGACAAACTGTAGTTACCGTAACATAAGTCCTTGAGCAGAGTTTAAGGGTATGTTTGTGAGTTTGGATTTTGAAGGGGAAGGGAAGGGAGGGGAGGACTTGTAGTGTAAAATTATATTACAAATTTTTCCCTCTCCTCCCTTTCCCTCTAAAATCCAGACTCACAAACACCCCCTAACAGAACAATTAAGAGTCCAAACTAGTACCAAACTTTCATATGCACAATCTTGTCAGTATCTGATGCTGCATATGCTGGTGTAGCCCCTCCATGTTCTTCAATTTTTCCTAGAACCAAATATTTTTCACGCTTGTTGTATTTGCCCAATGCTTTTTCAAATGTATTTTTCTTTTGGCCTTTCGGTTTCACTTTAATCTGTTCAAATCTTCAACATCTTTAGTATACAATCCAATCGGCTGCGGAGCTCAATATTTTGGCACAAGTAGGAGGACCGTCTTCTACCAACAGTTGAAAGAGATCGCCAGCATGCAACTCACAAGTCAAATAATTTTTCAAATATAAGGAATAAAGGTAACGCCCTGGTCCCATTTCAGGTGAAATCCTCCTGGTGGCGAATCTTTTCCCATTCCAGTATAAAGCCAAAGATAACTCAGGTATATCATGGCAAGAATTAAATTTTTCTAATAGGAAGCACAATTTAATTCCCAATCTTTCTTTCTGAAAGAAATTATCCGAGAGTGGGAGTAAAACAGACTTACCATCTTCTCGATGGACAGGAGAATCAAAAAGAAATTCACCCTCTGGGATCAGTTCAATACGGAGCATATGATCTCTACTTCTATTGGACGCACTGATATTGCATGACCTCGATAAAGATATTAATTGAGTTAAATCCAGCGAATCACACTCGCTTGCTTCCAATTTTCTTAAACTTGTTGGAAGCTCCGGCAAAAACCGAAGTTTTTGGCAACAACTTACGTAAAGACGTGTAAGCTTAGGAAGTTTCTGAATACTTATTGGTAGGCTAGCAAGTGGGTTACCGGCTAAGTATAAATGTGTCAAGGACGACATCTGGCAAAAATCATGGGGGAATGATCCCTCATATAGATTGCAATGACTCAAGTTTACAACACCCAGAGAGGACAGGTTTGAGACTGAAGATGGCAATCCACAAAGGTTTCGGCACCCAGCAGCACCTAGAATTGTGAGGGACTTCAATTGATTAATGCTATCGGGAAGACTAACAAGGCTTGTACACCAGCTTATGTTCAAACATTCAAGGCCAACTAAATATCCAACAGACGTGGGTAGTTTTCTTATGGCGGTCTCCTCTAATGAAAGTGTTGATAAATGTTTCATGCATTCCCCAAATTCTGGGAGATTTTTAAAACTGCAGCAGCCCCTAAGAATTAGCTCCTCTAGGGAACTCATCTTCAGCATAGCTGGAAGAGTTTCAAGCCTAGAACATCTTCTTAAATTCAGTAGAACAAGTTTCTCATGGTGAACTACGGACGAATGAACCTCAATTAAGCCATCACACTCTTCAAGAATGAGTGTTTCGAGCATGGGAACGGCAGAAAGATCAGGTGTTTGCTTTAATTGACGAGAACCACTCAAATCCAGATACTTCAGCATTGTCAGAGACTGGAAAGAAATTCAGAAATATTAAGATGTTATCAACTTTAATGAAGCCAATGTGATAAAATTTGATGGAGCTTTTGATGATAAGGTCGTACCTTTTTTCCATTCCAAAGTTGTTTAATTTGGCTATAACACAATCTCATTTCAACAAATTCATATGATTGATCTGCTAGAGGCAGAGTTTCTAAAGGACACTCGTTCCAATGAAGAACTTTTAATGATCTGGGGAGATAGTCCAGACCATGGGGAAGATGTATGCCACGCAATTTGAGAAACTTCAGTTGTCTTGTCTTTGAGAATGCTTGAGTGCTCCAATAATGCGCTTGATAAAATGAACGCAGAGCTATACCTTGAATTGCATCAGTACCCTTTGAAAAACCAACATAACAAATATGTAACTTTAACAAATGATGTAGCTAAAACAGAAATCACGAAAATAAAACACTGAAACAAACTTAAGGCAACAAAACATACATGGAATGAATTATTTAGTTTGTTCCTCAATACTAAATTTATTTTATATAATACCAACCATCTCATAGTTAGGGGAAAAGAAAAAAAAGAAAGCGACACCTACCATATCATTTGTCAACACTTGATCAATGTCATTTTTAGACCACAACCTACTACGTTTGCCAGGATTATTGGGAGATTCTTCATATACAATATTTTTGCCCATTTCTTGAAGCAAATCATGCATTTCCAACATATTTTTTTGATCCAGAGTTACCAAAGATTTGTCAATCAAAGTAACAATTCCACTCTCAATATCACTTCCAATTCCAACGTAATGATTGTACAATTTTAATACATGTGTAACTTCATCTTTGTTCATTCCTTTGAAGAAGCAGGCAATATCTAGAAAAATATTCTTCTCTATCGGCATTAAATGATCATAACTTCTTTTCAATGCCTTAAGAATTTCGAAATGTGGACCACTCCTTATTTCTCTAATAGTATTATGCCAAAAATCAACATTTCTTCCATATAGGTAGGAACCCAACACCTCAACCGCCAATGGAAGACCTTTAGTATATTCGACCACTTTTTTTGATAAATCTAAATACTCATATCTAGGTTCATCTTGTTTAAAGGCTTTCAAACAAAAGAGATGATGGGCTTCGTCCTGGTCTAACCCTTTAACCTCATAAGTGCCACAAACTCCATGTCTATTTAGCAAGTGCATATCTCTAGTTGTGATTATTATTCTGCTTCCAGGACCAAACCAACCTTGCTCCCAAGCCAAATTCTTCAATTGTACATCCTGACTTATATCATCAAGAACAAGAAGAACCTTCTCATTGCATAAGGAGTTTTCTATTGTCTTTCTTCCATCTTCTACATCAAAAAAATCACATCTACTTATATTTAGACAAGAAAGAATATCTTTTTGCAAGTGAACAAAACCATTTGTCTCAGACATCTCCCTAACATTTCTCATGAAGCAACTAACTTCAAATTGATCTCGGATGATTTCATAGACTGCTCCGGCAATAGTTGTTTTACCTATACCACCCATGCCCCATATGCCTACAAAGCGAACATCATTGAACTCAATACCTATGAGGTTAATCACTTCCTCCACCCTTGAATCTATCCCTACTAGGTTCTTTGTGCAAGATGGGAGTTTTGGAATAAGCTTTTGTTGTATGTGTTCAGCTATGCTTTCGACGAGTTTTGCCTCAAACCTAGAAAGTGAAAAAAAAAAAGAAAAAAAGAACAAAGTCATGCATATACTCCAACAAGAAACGCTAGCAAAATAAAGAAACAAACTGGGAAAGAGACAAGTTCATTTTTATTTTTATTGCTCTTTTTTTTCAGCAAATCTAAGGTAAAACTAAAATGTGGCACACAAACCTTGACAGGTTGAGCTTTTACTAACTTTACAAGGCATACACATTCTTTCCCCTTATGCTTTCAAATGTATTAAAAAGTACAATTAGTGCACTAAAATGTTTTGCTTAAAGCTTTTTACTATTTATACATTTTTTTTATTATATACAATTTAAAAGTGTAATAGTACTTATGCTAATTAACTAGAGTATAATATCCAAGAAAAAAAATTATTGAAATGAAACAGGTATTAGTTTGGTATATCAAATAATTGACAGATAATGCACTGACAATTACCCAAAAAAAAAAGAAAAAGAATGGGAGATAAGCAAGGGTAGCCCCATAAGGGGAGCAGAAGACATACAGGACAATCCAAATAGTACATACCTGAAAACACATCACCTATACTAAAAGTACCTCCTATTCCGGAAATATAACACCTAAACACAAACAGGGAGGCAAACACCATAGGAAGCAGACACCAATTGATACAGCAGTGGAAAGCTCCAATGGATTCAACTATTCTTATTTTGAATATTTGAATCAGACACCAAGGAAGGCATTATAATCATTTCACACCAGTAAACAATTGAAGAGAAGGCGTCATGCATAACAATAGCAGCAGAGCAATCATACACACTTTACTTTCGAGGAATCATAATCAAAACACCTGCTCAACAGGACCGCGCATTGTTGGTCCAAATTTGCTGGTCTTTATCCGTAGAATACATACTAACAAATTGAACTGTGGGTACTAAACTAACTCCCCATGTCGGCCCTTCGGCATTGCCATCAACACCAACCTAGAGAGTAAGACTAAAATGCCCATACAAAATCTGCATGAGAGACTCCATGATATAGAAGATAGCCATAAACATTTCACAACACGCCTCATGGCATTACCATACACCAATAGAACAATCCTTAAAAACAGCACACCTATTCCACAAATATAGAGCACACTTGGATTGTGTAGGGGAGATAAGGAGATGAAAAAGAAGATGGAGGTGGTGATGGTGAAGGTGATGGGGTGAGGGACCAACTTCGGTGGGTGGATAGGTGATTTTCAGGGACCAATATAGGCATTATTGTGCACCTCTATCAAATTTAAAGTTAGGAATCAACAAATATGTGGTGTTTGACATTGTTAGAGACCAACTAAGTAATTTCTTTTTGTTAAGGATTAAGTTGTCTGTCAATGAAATTGTTAATGACTAGTTTTGGGGTTTACTCAAATCAAAATAAATAAAACTATAGTGATTCATTCTTTATGAAGAGTAGGGATAAATTCTTTACTAAAAATAACAATCGTAGAATTAAAAACTTAAAAAGGTAAGTAATCTGGTTAGGTTTATGTCAATCAAACCAGCCCATCTCACTATACACAGAAAAAATCTCCCCTCCTTGATTAGGCCCCCAAACTTTCTTTCCTATTCATGCCTTAACATATACCTCATATTTATTTATGGACTAAAATCCCAACTCAGTTTTTTAGATTTATAGTGTGGGACAAATTAGTCCCTCAGATTTAGAAAATCTCATATTAGTCTTCCAAATTTCATAAATGAGGACAAGTTAGTCCTTTTGTCAAATTATTATCTGCATTGTTAACAGAAATGTCCACGTATTTTGTTACCTGTCTTACGTGTATTATTAATTTTCACAGGGGATCCTAACTTATCTCACTCATCTGTTTTGCGCAGAATAAATGATAACTTTGAATTAAAATGTTTTTTGTAAATAGAGAGCTATGGTGAGAAAGCAGATGAAGAAAAAGATCTAGACAACTTCCTTTAGAGGGGTGTGGCAAGTTAAAATCCACCATGAAAATTAACAGTACATATAAATAAGTTAATAGTATGCATAAGTAAGTAAACAGAACATAGTTTATGTGACAATTTTACAGAGGGACTACCTTGTCTCTATTTATGAAATTTAAAGGACTAATATGAGATTTTTTAAATCTAAAAGATTAATTTGTTCTTTATTATTCTAAAGGACTAAGTTGGGATTTTAGTGTTTATTTATGATAGATGCCTCCCCCTTGTAAAGTCCACGGCATGCGTAAGGGTCAGACAAATTGATTTAAGCAAAGTACTAGACCTCCCCTACTTTACCTCTAGTTGTGATAACAACAGTAAAAATTATAGGCGAATGCTGTGGTGTCGTTGCCGATCAATGCCGGGTGTTGTTGCCAAGGTGGAATGACCCGATGATGACACGTGGAAACTACCTTATTGGCAATGAATGCACTAGCCGTATCTCTTAACGACGAGCATAGTAATTGTTTCTGTTTGTGAATATATTAATGACAAGAATTGTAATTGTTTCTGTTTGTGAAAATATTTTATAAATTGACAAATAACCATTGAAAAAGAAAAAAATTCGTCACATACATTAACTGAAAAGAGATAAAATGATACAAAAATAAAGGAAATTAAAGTTATCTCCATTGTTAAACACTATTTGAGATATATTTGATTTAGCCACCATAAAGCTCAATCATAAAAAATTTTCCTTCATTTTTACCCTCTAACCAAATATAATCTGAGCAACTTTGGTTGGTGTCCTAGTGGTGAGATGGTAGAACGTCTTTGAATGAAGAATGCTACTGCAGTGCCTGACGACATTCTTTAGGCTGAGTGAGGCAGCTGAGGTTTTGTGGTCTTCATTGATAACTCTCCAATGAGAGTTATATTTGCTTGGTGTTTTGTTTTCACTTAGTTCTTGCATTGTACATAGTCAAATTACATTATTTTAGAAGGATTTTATTTTATTTTATTTTATTTTATTTTTAGTACATGCCTTGCACATCAGTTTCTCATAATCTTAAAAATATTTAAGCATTTTGGCATTGCATTATGTAGGTGAAGATAATCAAGGATTGAAGAAAAGTTAGAAGGGGGTTTTCAGAAAAGGACACCCGTGCTCAAGTTCGATAGATGTGCTATAGCATGGTCCCAAACAGTGAGCATCGGATTTCTAGATCTATATATACTCAATATCATACTCGAGCATGATGGAAAAAAAAATAGTAGATCATGACGAGCAATAGACTTCCTGCTTACAAGGTCATGCTTGAGCATAGCATGTGATGCTCGAGCATGATGAAAAAAATATTGAAAATGTGATAAGCTCGTGACAAACTTTTGGGGGCAACCTTGGGACAGTATAAAAGGTATTTTTACATTACTTTGAGCAGTTTTTGACCTATTCATGAATCCCTAAGGCAGGAGACAACCAGAGAGAGTTCCAAGGAGGATGTTGGAGTCCTAGTTGTTCAATGGAGAGATCTCACATTCACAAGGAGTCTAATTCCCGTTCAACGACTATTATCAATGGAGTTTCTTGCACCCTTTTCTTACATTTTATTTATCTTTCCCTTTTGGGTTGGGCACTTGGTGTAGTCCCCTTTGGCAAGGTCACAAGCGTTTTTATTTATTACAATATTTATTTCTATTGACTTAATTTTATAATTGTGTTTCAATACATTGAGTGCTTGATCTGTTATGGTATCATCATCAGAGTCGGTTACACCCCAAGTGTAATAAACACTTTATGGATGTGAACGGAAGCGTGCCCAAAATATTGTGGAGAGTAGCAGATAAATAAAGCACGTGAATTATACTTTGTAGTAGGACCCACTTTAGTATTCACACTAACAAGAATAAATTGAGAGAACTGCACACGAAATTTTAACGTGGAAAACCCTCCAGTAATTTTGAGGGAAAAAATCACGGGCCAAACTCCGAAAAATATTCCACTATATTTAAAGAGTAATTACAATATAGTGTATCCCCAGTGTGACTCTCTTCTACTACAATGAGTAGTATTACAGAGATATAGAGAATATATCCAAAACCCCAGTGTATACTCACACTACACTCTTAGAATTTTCTTACACACACTCTCTATTTTTTTCACACTACAAGAAGCTTATTTTTGCTTCTTTCTAATACTGCTGAGGAATTGCTCTCAGCTTATGTGCATTGCTTGGGACGTTGGCCTCTATTTATAGAGCTATTCCACTCCTTGCATTCAATGCACTTTCAATTTCCAGCTTGGTGCTTTGGTGGACTTCATGATGTTGTCCATACTTTCGGTGGGTTTACTTTTCCTTTTGAATATTATATGCAAGTCACTACTGACAAATCTCCACCTTGGCTTGCAGTTTGCAACATCCTTCAACTTCTGCAAATATTAGCCAAGTCCAAGCAATGCTTAAACTTGTCAATCGGCAATAGTTTTGTCATCACGTCAGCTGGATTCTCAGCTGTGGCTATCTTCTGAACTGCAACAGTACTATTACTGATACTTTCTCTGACAAAATGAAGTCTAACATCAATGTGCTTTGTCCTTTCATGATAGACTGGGTTTTTGGCCAAATGAATGGCGCTTCACAATGTACAACTGGTACATTTTGATTCAACCCGAGACTATCCAAAAGACCATGCACCCAAATGCTCTCTTTGACAGCCTCAGTTAATGCCATATACTCAGCTTCAGTAGTTGACAATGCCACTGTAGATTGCAATGTCACTTTCCAGCTAATAGTACATCCAAAGACTATAAAGATATAGCCTGTCAATGATCTCCTTTTATCCAAGTCACCTGCATAATCAGAATCTACATAACCCACAACTCCATGGTTCTTCTGACCTTCAAACACCAAACAGACATCAGTGGATCCTCTCAGATATCTCATGATCCATTTCACAGCTTCCCAATGTGTCTTTCCAGGTTTGCTCATAAACCTGCTTACCACACTTACTGCATGTGAAAGATCCGGTCTAGTGCACACCATGGCATACATAAGACTACCAACTGCACTAGAGTAAGGAATACGAGACATGTGCTCCACCTCCTCCTTAGTTTTCGGACATTCCTTCAAAGACAACTTAAAATGTGTAGCTAACAGAGTCCTAACTGGTTTGGACTGATCCATATTGAAGCGTTGTAACACTTTCATAATGTAATTTTGTTGCATCAAGCACAACCTGCTACTACTCCGCTCCCTACGAATCTCCATTCCAAGAATTTTTCGTGCCACACCCAAGTCCTTCATCTCAAACTCTTTTCCCAACTGAGTTTTCAACATACTAATTTCAGCCTTGTTGAGAGCTACAATTAGCATATCATCTACATACAACAACAGATAAATCTTCGAACCATCTGGAAACTCCTTAGAGTAGATGCAATTATCATATTGGTTTCTACTATATCCAGCATCAATCATAAATGCATCAAACCTTTTGTACCACTGCCTTGGGGACTGTTTCAAGCCGTACAATGACTTCTTCAATAGGCAAACATGATCCTCCTTATCAGAAATTACAAACCCCTCTGGTTGACTCATGTAGATCTGCTCCTCTAGCTCACCATGTAAGAACGTCGTCTTCACATCAAGCTGTTCTAGCTCCAAGTCAAATGTTCTCACAATAGCTAATAGGATTCGAATAGAGCTATGCTTCACAACAGGAGAGAATACTTCATGAAAGTCAATACCTTCCTTCTGAGTATAACCTTTTGCTACCAGTCTCGCCTTGAACCTAGGAGGTTCAATGTCAGGGATTCCTTCTTTCCTTTTGTAGACCCATTTGCAGCCAACTACTCTTTTCCCCTTTGGAAGTTGTACCAGCTCCCACGTATGATTTTTCTGAAGAGACTCAATCTCCTCATTCATTGCTATCAGCCACTCTTTTGACTCCTTACTTTCTACTGCATCACGATAGGTACATGGTTCATCTCCAACTGCACCATCCGCCATAGCCAAAGCAAAGGCTATAGGATCTGCATCTAATGTGTCAAGTGCACAGGCAGCAAAATCCAGATATCTTTTTGGTTTCTGGATTTCTCGTCTTTATCTGCCAGTAGCAATACTGTATGGTTCTGCTTCTCTGGTTGGTTTACTAGTCTCATCACAGTCAGGTTCATCTTGTTGTTCTACTTCAGGTTGAGCAATTCTTGAAGTACTTAGTTGATCTTCTTGCTTTACTTTCCCACAGTCAATCTCTAGCTCCACCTACTTCTTAGCACCATGATCTATCTCTGCCTCATCTAAGCTAGACTCCTTTTTCTGATTTAGTATTGTCGCCTCGTCAAAAGTGACATATCTGCTGACAATGATTTTAGGTGAACTTGCCTTTTCTGTACACCACAGTTTGTAGCCTTTCACCCCTCGTGCATATCCTAGAAATATACACCTTCTTGCCCTTGCCTCAAGTTTACCATCACTCACATGGGTATATGCAGGACAACCAAATATCTTCAAATCAGAATAGCTTACGGGTCGACCGGACCATACCTCTTGTGGAATCTTCAGATCAATAGCAGTTGATGGAGATCTGTTTACCAGGTATACAACTGTATTGACTGCCTCAGCCGAAAATGATTTGGGAAGTGCTGCGTTAATTCGCATGCATCTTGCACGCTCTAGAAGTGTTCTGTTCATCCATTCTGCAACTCCATTTCTTTGTGGTGTTCTGATACAAGTATGGTGCCTCACTATACCAGCATTTTTGCAGAACTCTGCAAATTCTTTACTGCAAAATTCTCCGCCATTGTCAGTTCTTAGTCTCTTGACTGACCGCCCGGTTTGCTTCTCGACCATGGCCTTCCATTGCTTAAATTTGTTGAACACCTCTTCTTTTTTCTTCAGGAAATAAATCCAGACTTTCCTTGAATAATCATCTATCAGAGTAAGAAAATAGCGAGCTCCACCTAAGGAGTTAACAGGGGCTGGACCCCAAACATCTGAGTGGACATACTCCAATATCGCCTTGCTGTTGTGGTTGCCAGAATTGAACTTCACCCGTTTCTGCTTTCCAAATACACAATTTTCACAGAAACCAAGTTTGCAATTCTTCAAGCCTTTCAATAAGCCTCTGCCAGCAAGTATGGTCATTCCTTTTTCACTCATATGACCAAGCCGCATATGCCACAATCGTGTAGCATCATTGTTTCTTTCAGAGGATAGAACAGCAGCAGTTCCATCAACTGTGCTTCCTAGCAATAGATAGATCCATACTATAGTTTTCCTTTCAATACCACCATTGAGCCTTTGAATACCTTCAAGAAACCACCTTCTCCAGTGAATTTGTACCCCCGATTGTCAAGGGCACTCAACGAGATCAGATTTCTACCCAATTCTGGTACATGCCATGCTTGAAACGTCCTTTTAGTACCATCATTCAAACTGACTTGCACATCTCCTTCACCAGGAATTGGAATAATTCTATTATCTCCCAATCTAACTTTTCCTTCCTGCTTTTTATAGGATGAGAAAGAGCTTTGATTAGGTGTCATGTGAAAAGATGCACCAGAATCCAGGATCCACTCATTTCCGGTGTCACACATGAATACCGCCAAGGTGAACCAAAGATCAACATCACTATCATCAGAACAATCAATTGTTATGTTGGCAGAATCTCCTGATTTCTCCTTCCTTTCTGGGCAATTTCTTCTGATATGTCCCGTCTGGTGACAATGAAAGCACTTTATAGATTTGTGCTTTTGGACTTCGATCTTCTCTTGCTTTTGCTTCCAGATCCTCTTTCTTGACTACGCCCTCTTGTCACGAACAACCCATCTGCAGGACTTTCGGCACTGGATCCGGATACTAACTTCTGATGTTCCTTTACCATCAATGATTCTTTGACATTTTTCACTGAGATATCGGATCTACCATAAAGTATGGTATCACAGAAATTATCATAGGACGGAGGTAGTGAAGTCAACAAGATCATAGCTTGATCAACATCTTCAACTTTAATTCCAGCTGCTCCAACATCGGAGATCATCCGATTGAAATCATCTATATGCTCTTGCATTGATTTTCCTCCTGAATATTTGAACGTGTACAGTCGCTTCCTCTGATAAAGCTTGTTGGACAGGGTCTTTACAGAATATTTTTCTTCCAAAGCCTTCCATAGTGAATCAGCGATTTTTTTCATCCATGACTTCTTGCAGAACATTGTCCGCAAGACTCAACTGTATTGTACTCAGTGTTTTGACCATCATCTCCTTCTTCTTGTCCTCAGGTAATGATCCCGGATCCTCCAAAGTCTTTGCAAGGCCTTGCTGACCTAGCAATGCCTGAACTTTCACCTTCCATAGCCTGAAATCATTGGACCCGTCAAACTTCTCCACATCAAATTTTGGCACTGACATCTTGGATCTTGCTCAGAATCTTATACCGATAACCATATACTGAAATAGTGTAAATCAACTGTAAACAGTGCACCAAGAGGGTTCCCAGGAAAAAGAGGTGGGTCACAATGGACACGCTTAAATACCAAGTCTTTCCTTAGCCAGAACCTTTCCAAATTGCACTTTCATAGTATCACACTGTCTTCCAGTAACAGCAACCAACAATGATCCTCAAGCACCAGGGAGAAATTCTTTTCTGATGTGGAAGATCAGACTAAGCTGCAACCACAGAGCATACTAAGAATAAATCCCACCGAAACCACAAGCTCTGATACCACTTGTTATGGTATCATCATTAGAGTCGGTTACACCCCAAGTGTAATAAACACTTGATGGATGTGAGCGGAAGCGTGCCCAAAATATTGTGGAGAGTAACAGATAAATAAAGCACGTGAATTATACTTCGTAGTAGGACCCACTTTAGTATTCACACCAACAAGAATAAATTGAGAGAACTGCACATGAAATTTGAACGTGGAAAACCCTCCAGTAATTTTGAGGGAAGAAACCACGGGCCAAACTCCGAAAAATATTCCACTATATTTAAAGAGTAATTACAATATAGTGTATCCCCAGTGTGACTCTCTTCTACTACAATGAGTAGTATTACAGAGATATAGAGAATATATCCAAAACCCCAGTGTATACTCACACTATACTCTTAGAATTTTCTTACACACACTCTCTATTTTTTTCACACTACAAGAAGCTTATTTTTGCTTCTTTCTAATACTGCTGAGGAATTGCTCTCAGCTTATGTGCATTGCTTAGGACGTTGGCCTCTATTTATAGAGCCATTCCACTCCTTGCATTCAATGCACTTTCAATTTCCAGATTGGTGCTTTGGTGGACTGCATGATGTTGTCCATACTTTCGGTGGGTTTCCTTTTCCTTTTGAATATTATATGCAAGCCACTACTGACATGATCACCACTTACTAAGGAGAATTACAAGACCTTGGTAGAAGCTTGCAATTACCTAAGGGAATCTAACCATTAGCTAATGAAATAGCAATTTAATAATTGAGATTCACGAGTAATGGATCCACTAGCAGGTGAGAAAATTTGCCTTAGATAATTCTCATCACATCTCATTCTGATCAATATCATTATTGTTCTTCTTTTATTTTCTTGTTTATTCATTTTAATTCCAATTTTCTTGATTATTCTGTATATCACCTCCATCTAGTTCAACTTGTCATTTAATTTAGTTAATTCTCATACTTGAGCTATCCCTGAGGGACACGACACTATCTTGTCACTATACGACCTTGTATGATCTAGTGCACTAGCTACAATTTTATCATCCGTTTCACTTACTCCAATGGTGTTTAAGGAAAGAATAAACCTCAAAGGAGTGGGTACCTCAATTAGTCAACAGATGACATCATCAATCTCCTTCCGGGGTTCAACCTTCCAAACACTTTCACTTTTAATTGTCGGGTTTTCCCTACTTTTGCTCTCTCAATATATTGATTAACTGAAAGGAAAAAAAAAAAAGAGAGACATTTACAGATTTAATTTTACAGTTTTAAATATTTTTGAGAAAAATATTTACTCTCTCTACACACTATCATTTTAAAAGTTAACTACTTTATTAACCTCCTACTCCCAACGCTATCATCCAGCAACACTAGGCCCCCACAAAGCCACATGTCATCCCACTATTGAAGAATACGATGGCAACACTGTAAGTATAGACTACCACTAGTACTAGAGAGTCCTTGAAAATTATAAAGATCAATAATTGATTTCAAGGAGCAAAAATCAGTTATTCGACACTCTGTAAGGATTTAAACATAAAAAAAATTACAGGGACTAAAATTGAAATTAGCAAAAAACCATCGAGAAAACAAAAAGTTTTATTATTTAAACATCAAAAGTTATTGGTTCCTTCATTGAAGAAGATTAATTTTGATACAATATAAGTGTAAAATGTTTTTTATCGTCAATTAATTAGATATCACCATATATGTTACCTTTGAGATTATTATTTCAAAAGTCAATCATATTTCAAAGATGTGACAATATATAATTGAATGATTATATAAAAATTATTTACATTGGAAGTGCATCAAAATTAATTTATTTAAATTTAGGCTTAAATGTGTTTTTAGTTCTCATAAATACAAGTCATTTTAATTTTGATTCTCTAAAATGTTAGTTTTGGTGGAAAAGAAAAGCATGGAGAGAAAAACAAAACAATGAAAAAAAATGTGAGACCCATCCAATTTTTTTCAACCTAGACCCGGACAAAAATTGAAGGAGAAATGCAATTTTTTCACATTCACAACAATATCCTCAAACACCAGAGCATCCTTCTCATGTAAACTAAAAAAGAACAAAATCACCTCACATCCATAACACAAGTCAAAGCCAAAGCTAAAAAAAAAAACTTTTTTTCATAGGGTTAGGTTTTCATTTTTTTAATAAAAAAAAGTCTTAGCCAATTTCACAAATTCTTAAGCAGGGTTGGTCAACAATTTGAAGAGTTTCCTTTTCTTTCATCTTTCTAATAGCAGCATTAGAATTAAACAAGACCACTGGCAGATACCATTATTGCCATAGCGCCTTGCCAAGACCCCACACCTAGGCTGGGTTGATGAAATTGTCATCGTACATCACCACAGTCCAGTACCAACCCTCCCACACTCACTCTGTGTATTCCATCCCCTCCCCTCCCCTCAATAGCCTTCCTTATCTAGCAACAACTAGGGTTATAAGTGGACCGGTTTGACCAAACCAAACCAAATTGAGTCAAGGTGGTTGGATCGATTTAATTTGGTTTATTAGGTCTGTTTAGGTTTAGGTCAAACCCAATTAAATCAAAAGCTCATTGGTTTGGGTATTAGATTTTGAAAAATTAAAACCAAACCAACCAAAGACCCGATTGTTATATATATATATATATATATATATATATATATATATATATATATATTATTTTTGCTCATTGCCCCATATTAAAGAAGAGGAAAAAAAAACTTCACCTTTCACAAACACAAGTAAGGATCCTCTAAAGTGAGGATCTCACTTTAGAAGGTAAAGTGAGGGATTTCACCCTTAGATTAATAAAATTTGAAGTGAGATCCTCTTTACTTTATTGATCTAATGGTAAAACCCCTTCACTTTATCCTCTAAAGTGAGATTCTCACTTTAGAGGATCCAAATCCCACAAACACACCCCTCACTCACACACTAACACAACCTTAACTCCTTTCATTTCATCTCCTTACTTGGAACCCTAACTTCATAGCCATTGGCCTTTCTCAGCACCTCGCTGGGGCCGTTGCGCTCTTCCCTACACCACGTTGGTGCCACCTTCTTTCATCACTTCTCTTTTACTCACAATATTTGAGGCTCACATTCTCTCATCTCAGATTGATCTCTTTGAAGTCTGAACACTAATCACCACTGCCATTTTTGTCATACCTTATTGCCATTGCAGCGCCATTCCCCACCATTGATGATGTTATTCTAGTCGCCTCATCCACAAGATTGATCTACCACTGCCACAAACCACAATCATACTCATCCATTCTCTTCACCACAATAAAATTTAAGAATTCCTATTGTGCATTTGTTCTTAAAATTTTTTGTTTTGTTTTGTTTCAGTGAAGTGGATTGGGATTTGATATGGGTTTTTCTAGTCAATTTTGTGGTGAGTTGGATATTTAGAATGTACCAGATTGATTTTTTTTATTGGTTTTTATCTAGCTATCATATGAGGTACTAGAAGTTGATTTATTTATTATGAAATTCAAGTTTCTAATTTAATTAGATTAAATCAACTATTGTTTTTCCCCGTTTCATCTCGTGTTTTTATCTCGAATTGTTGCTTCTTCTCTTAATTGTTATTTTTTATTTTTAAAGTCATTTGAACTTTGTGTGAAGATAAAAACAGAGGATTGAATTGGTTTCATAATATGTAACATTTTTATGACATTTGAGATTTGAGATTATAATGTGTGATTTTGTGACTTTTTCTTCTTTTTTTTTTGGTTTTTTTTTTCAAATTTATTGACTCGTGTGGATTTCTAGGGGAAAAACTCAATTGGGTAACCTGAGACCAAAATCGGACCAAACCAATTAGACTCGATTTGGTTTGGATCTGTATATAAAAAGTGACTAACCCTAACCAAACCAACCCAATTACAACCCTAGCAGCAATCGAACCCTTCTTTTGCTGTTGTGAACCGTTTTTACATTTTCGGTCTAAATGCATTGAATTAGAATGGTTAATTGGTTATTCTTCCCCTTTTTTTGGTTGAACCAGTTACTCTTGCTTTATGTTTTTCCTTCTTCCTTTGTTGGTTTGGGCTTTTGTGGTGGCGGGCTTCTTGTTTTTCTGGTTTTTCTTTTTCAACCTTTGTATTTTTTTAATTTTACTAAAAATACAATTAAACAAAATAATAAACTATTGATATTAGCTGGTAAGTTAAAAATTGTTAAATTTTTTGTATTAATGAATATAATTATTATTGGTTTGGCTCAGTAAGTTGGAAAAACGTCTAAAAATAACATAAGAGTATAATCGTCATTTGACATTATAATCTGTTGCTGTCTAGCTTTGGTAGAGGTTTGGGTAGGTCTGTGTTTAGGCTTAGAATTGAATCACCGTTTCCCTTCACTCCATCTGAGCATATATCCAACAGTGAAAAACCGTTACCTTCCTTCAATGCTCTGGCCGTTCATTCCATCGAGGTAGGTCCCCCTTTGCTAGATAAGAAGTGCATTAGATGCGGGTGTATCAGGGAATATGATATGCCTCTCCAATGGCCCAAGAGTCTTCAAGAAGGCCTGGCAAGCTTGGCAGTGGCCCAATGTCTTAGGAGCACGGTCCAGTTCGCGAAGGCCCACTAACTTTCAGGATAGGGCCTTTGGAATAGGATCAGTGTAGATCCATGGGCACGGAGCTAGTATTAATGTTCCGTCCATGGCCGACCGTTCCATAATCTATATCTTTTCTCTTCCTTTTCCATACAAATAAACAATAAAAATAACTTTTCTTTTTATTTTCTTTTCTCTCAGTTTCCTCTCATCCAAACATATTTAAAGAAAATAAAAATCCATCAATTTTCTTTCCTTTTCATTTCTTTAATTTTCTCTCGATTTATTTCCTTTGCCAACACGAAGAAATGTGGCACAGTACATAATATGAGAAACAAATAACTAATCTAATAATTAAATCAATGTTTGTTTTTGGCACATAATTTGAATACACAAATTAATATAATGGTGGGATAACTTACTGATCCTTGGAGTCCCAACCAGAGCAACTTGCAATGTGTGCTAAGGCATCTTTCCATCGTTTAATCTTGTCACTGCCTTGACCGAATCTCCCTTCATGTTTGCTGAAAGTTCCCTCAAAACTTCCTTTTTGGTACCTCACATCAGAAGGCTCCACACCGTAGAAGACAGGCACAACCTCTAGTCCCGTGTTCTTGCTGCACTCAACAATCTTGTGGAGCTCATCCAAACACCAAGTGGAGGAAGCATAGTTTGGTGACAAAACAGTGATGGCAAACATGGATTCTTCGATGGCTTTGAGGAGTTCCGACGAAATAACTTCACCTCTCTCAAGGTCCTTATCATCTCTGAAAGTTCTGATTCCCTTCCTTTCCAGTGCAGCACATAGATGATCAGTGAACCCTTTGCGAGTGTCTTCTCCCCTGAAACTCAAGAACACATGATAGGTGCACGAGCGTGGCGCGGTACCCGTAGGAGCAGGGGAAGAAGAGGCTTCACCTACACCAAATGCCATATCTTGAACTTTTCCTTACACCGTGTAACAACTTGTATTGTGGTGTGTGTATGCTTTGATGTCTATTGTTTTCTGTGTTTGTAGGGTGTTGTTGTTGAAGAGTATTAATAGTAAGGTAAACAACACCGCGAGATTGAATGATACAGGAAAGTGAGTGCCAGCTTCGCCCATGTGAAAGATATATGGTCAACCGGGAAAAGAGTGGAAACAAGTTGTAAGAAAAGAAACAGTACCAAGGAAGCAGAAATAAAATACGATATAAAACAGTGAGCCGTGGGAGGTAAGGTATGACAATTCAACAATTCGATCTGGGGAGGTGAACAAAACAAAATATTAATTCTTTGCAAGAAAGATGGTGGAAGCTGGGGTTTGCAGTTTGTAATCTTGTGTGACGCGCCGAATGGGAGGTCCGTGGGGTGAGACGAATAACAATAACAATACATTAATAATAACGTAACGCTACTTGTAATATATATATTGACAGAATTTTATTAAAAATTATGATGAATGTTTTTATTAATTTTAAATCTAACAACCATGACGTATCATTGTAAAGATAAATTTTTTACCAAGTTTGATCGTTTAATATTTTACTTAATAATAATAATGATGACGGTTGTTGGTACGAAATTTCGTTTATGAACTGTGATGCCAATAGATTGAATATTGGTTATTGACTGAATCGACAGCGATCAAGGAGTGATTTTCATTGTTTTTTTTTTCTGTTGTATTGTGTTTGTGCTTAGTTCGTGTGATATGGTTTTGTCCTAATGTCCAATAGAGCATCATCATCATCATCATCATCATAACTATTAAAATAGTATTTACCTAAACAATTATTCTTAGTAGTATAACGTTTACCTAAACAATTATGGCTTTATTTTCTCTTGTGTACCAACAGGGTGCCCGCACCCAAAACGAGGACGAGACCCACGCTAATATCCAGCTACAAATTGAGGCTTACATTACAGGAGCGAAGGAGCCTAAATTAAAAAATATATATTATATATGCTTATAGAGCATGGACACCATATTGACTCTTACTTCATCCATCATTGGATGAGGTGTGATATGGATCCTACTTAGATGAGATCTAAATTCATCCAATGTTAAATGAAATGTGAGTCGACATAGTATCATATGTTCTATGAATACAAATAACATAACACTAAATTAAATCCAATATCCCAAGTCCTTTTTTCTTTGGTCGTGACCCAATTCCCCTTTAATAGCATATTGTTCAAGCTCAATGCAGCTGATGCACCCACATCCGCTGTGTTAAGCCCAAACAGAAACTACTTTATCTGGCTTGGTGCAATAATCTCCCTTCTTTTTAATAATTTTTATTGTCTTGAATTGGGATCATTAACCGTTACTACATTTTCCCTATTGCCGTCGAGGTCTTTCATCAACATGTTAGCACCAATTCTTTGGAACAAGAAACAAATGAGCGATGCTAATATAAACTTAATTTCATTGTGAATTCTACAAGTTGTAATATATCAACCATTCAAAATATGTTGTAACATCAAAATGTTTTCACTGTCATAATATTTTCCTTTTGGTGTGTGTGTGTGCATCTATATATATATATATATATATATATGTATATATGTTAGAATCAAGTTTCACCAATATAACTTTAAGTAAAATTACACCATTAATAATTTTCTATAAAATAATTTTTTGTCAATTAAACCATTGATTCATGAAGATCATTTGTGCCAAAATACAACTGCACCTCTTTAAGTTGGTCCTGTATATATTGTTACACACTAGCCAACAAAGAAAATATTACACATAAGGATTTAACTCCTCTAAAATGAGGAGGTTGGTAAAATGCAAAAGTAAAGGGTTAATCATTTTTAGACAATTTATATGGATCCACACATAATTCAATTGACTCACCTTAGAAAAGCCAAATCTGGCACATAATATGAGCAAAAGATACAATCTAGATTATAAAAATAAATAAATGAATCTAATAATTAAATTAATGTTTTTGGCACATATAGTTTGAACAAAATAATTAATCTAGTGGTGAGATAACTTACTGATCCTTAGAGTCCGACAGCCAGAGTAACTTGCAATGTGTGCTAAGGCATCTTTCCATGCATCGTTTAATGTTCGCACTGCCTTGACCGAATCTCCCTTCATGTTTTCTGAAAGCTCCCTCAAAACTTCCTTTTTGGTACCTCACATTAGAAGGCTCCACACTATAGAAGACAGGAACCTCTAGCCCCATGTTCTTGCTGCACTCAACAATCTTGTGGAGCTCATCCAAACACCAAGTGGAGGAAGCGTAGTTTGGTGAAAAAACAGTGATGGCAAACATGGATTCTTCGATTGCTTTGAGGAGTTCCAACGAAATAACTTCACCTCTCTCAAGGTCCTTGTCATCTCTGAAAGTTCTGATTCCCTTCCTTTCCAGTGCAGCACATAGATGATCAGATCCTTGGCGAGTGTCTTCTCCCCTAAAACTCAAGAACACATGATAGGTGCCACAGGGTTGGGTTGCACTGGTAGGGGCAGAGGAAAAGTAGGCTTCACCTAGGGCAAACGCCATACCTTGAGCTTCCTATAACAGCTTGTATTGTGGAGTGTGTATACTTATGATGCCTGCTGCTTTCTGCTGTGTTTGTAGGGTTACAGTTGAAGAGTGTTAATATTAATAGTAAGATAAAGTAAACAACACGCTGAGAGAGTGAATAATACAGGAAATTGAGTGGAAGCTTCGCAGTGTGAAGGATGTATGGTCACCAGGAAAAGGGTGGGGAATCTTAGATGGCTTTGGTTTTACCAAATTGTAAGAAAGGAGAGAGTGCTAATTAATCACCAAAGACGCCAAAATAAAATATACAAAGCAGTGGCAGTGGCTCGTGAGAGGTATTATACTTTAACGATTTCATCTGGGCAGGTGAACAAAACAGAACATTAATTCTTTGCAAGTAAGAAAGAAAGACGGTGGAAGCTTTAAGCTTTTGTAGCTTGTGGGTAGTGGGGAGAGGTGAATAATAAAGCATACCGGTTAACCAATTGAAAAAGAAATTTTTCTATACGAAAGTGAAGTTTTTATGTTATAAAAAGATGGGATCTTCTGTTGCTCCTTTTCACAATAATTATTGGTCTTTTTAATGTTTTAAAATATCTCTCAATTTAGATTATTTGGATATTATTATCTTTTTTTATTTTTACTGAGTTTAAATATATCAGCTAAGTAATTAATATATTTATCAAGATGAATGATAATAATTATATAAAAATAGTCTTATTAATTCATATAATTTTGACTCTCTCCCGTCCTTTGGCTCTGTTGCATTTTATTCGTACTTAGTAGTTCATGTGAGATGGTTTTGTTCTGCAGAGCAAAACTCATAATTATTTCAGGGGGAGTTGTGCACTTCTGATTTTCTTCTAGGAAGTAGGAACCCTCCTCGGACCATGAATTGCGGCAGCACTTGCAATTATTTGCATCATGAGAATATATATTGAATGACTATTGAATGAATGAAATAATATATTCTCATATATATATATATATATATATATATATATATATATATATATATATATATATATATATAAATTAATAGAATATAACGGCCAAAACTAATATTAAATGAAATATTTTAAAAATATATAATTAATTAGGAATAGTATTGAAAGAAAAGCATTAATATTTTATTAAACCATAAAATTAATATATGTTTTAAAATATGAAATCATTTGATAGTAAATAAATAATCCGAAATGGAGGAAACAATATTGTTCTTTCCTTCCTGAGATAGGATTTGTTGGTCCGTTCTAATTTGGGAACAATGTTAGTCCACCCTTTCAATATTATTATATATAGTATTAAAATAAATAAACAGATATTAAATGGATAAAATATTAAAAGACTAAATAAATTTATGAATTTTCAAATTTAACCTTCTTCTCTTCTTCTTCAACCCCAGCCCTCCAACCATCACCTCTGTCAGCAACTATTCATCCCACATCCACCCTGCCAGTGGCTGTTCACCCCATCACCACCAGCCACCACTGGTAAGAGCCTTAACACTATTGTTGTTAACTAGAGCTCCAATACAGTTGTCTCCCTTGTGTTGCTCCATTTCGCACCACCTCTCCTCCTTTCATGTACTCATTATTTAATTGGTTGTAGTGAAACACAAAATTCACAAGATTCAAGTGATTATTTCTTAATTATTTTCGAGTTTTTTTATTCCAAGCAGCTCATAGATATTGTTTTTAATGCACAACATGTGGGGTCCAGCCTATGGGCCCCATCACTATTGAAAATTGAAAGAAAAAGGGGGAGAAGAGAGAATTTTTCAACGCATGCACAATAATTTTTACTGTGCACGCGTGATGATTTCAAAAGCTGAGAAAGTTGAAGCTGAAAACGTTGAAGGAAGAAAAGCCATCATTGCTACAGTTAGAAAATTGGAAAATGAACGCCGTGTACGCGTTTTTTCCTTCTGTGCAGTAATAGGCAGTGCATGTTCACACTGCTGAAAGCCTCTATAAATAGAGGAGAGATTCAGTTCATTCAGGACAACAACGAGCAGCAAAAATAAAGAGCTGCGAGTGAGAGAGAGAGAGAGAGTTATTCTCTGAGAGTGAGAGAGAAAAATAGAGAGTGTGAGTAAATTCCTTAGAGTGTAGGGTGTGGGTATATACACCGGGAATATTTTTTGGTATCATCTCTATTACTCCTTGGTACTGCAAAATTGTAGTATTTGAATAGGAGGGTTCTCACTGGGATACACTATATTTACTTCTTAAGTTGGAGAGTGTGGAAAGGATATTTTGTAATTATCCTGAATATAGTGGAATATTTTTGGAGTTTGTCCCGTGGTTTTTTCCTCTGGTATTTGGGGGTTTCCACGTTAAATATTCGGTGTGCAAATTTCTTGATACTTGTGTGAATAGTATTATTTGTGAATAGTACTATTCGTGAATAGTACCAGCGGGCCCCACGTAAATAGTGACTAGTGGGCCCCACTGCAGAAAAATTTACTATTTATCCTGATTCATATTTTCGCTGCGCTGCGCCGATTGGTGGATTTAATTCTATCATATTTAGTTTTGGTACTTATTGACTCACATTGGCATCATTCAATTACACTGTGAATCAATCTCTGAGTCCAAAAAGTGGTATAAGAGCTTTGGTACGGTGGGATTTATTCTTAGTATGCTCTGTGGTTGCAGTTTAATCTGATCTTCCACATCAAAAAAGAATTTCTCCCTGGTACTTGAAGAGCCACTTGGTGTCAGAAGTGGGATATAGCTCAGGATTGTGCTGTGTAAATTAAATGGAAGAGAATATGGGTACCATGATCAAGCTAACAACAGCAAATTACTCCATCTGGAAGCCAAAAATGGAGGATATACTTTTCTATAAGGATTTATATGATCATGTAGAGAAGGGAGATGCAAGGCCAGCAGAAGTGTCTGAAGAAAATTGGAAAAAGATGCACCGGAAGGCCATTGGGTTAATTAGGCAGTGGGTGGATATCAGTGTATTCCACCATGTGGCCACAGAGACGAATGCACATACTCTGTGGAAGAAGTTAGAAGATCTCTATGAGAGAAAGACTGCACAGAATAAAGCTTTCGCAATTAGAAAGCTGGTAAATCTCAAGTACAGAGATGGAAGGTCTGTTGCTGAGCACTTGAGTGACTTCCAAGATATGGTGAATCAGTTAAGCACCATGCAGATAGTGCTGGATGATGAGTTACAGGCACTATTACTTTTGAGTTCTTTGCCGGATAGCTGGGAGACCTTGGTGGTGTCACTGAGTAACTCTGCTTCAAGTGGAAAACTGTCTTTAGTTCAAGTCAAAGACAGTATGTTCAATGAAGAAACCAAAAGTAAGGACTTAGTGGGAATTGATAATTCCCAGGCCCTTGTCACGGAGAATAGGGGGAGAAGCAAGAGTAGAGGTTGTTGGTCCAGAAAATCAAAGGATCGATCGCAGTCCCAGTCAAGAAGAAGGTTTAAATGTTACCATTGTGGCAAAGAAGGACACATAAAAAGGAATTGTAAGGCTTGGAAGAATAGAGGCAATAAAAATCAGAGAAGTCAGGGCGCGGCTGATGATGAAAATACTATAACCCCTGTGATAAATGGGGAAGTGGTGGTGCTTTCTTTTGTAGATGAAGAATGCCATGTTGCAGATTCATGTGTTGAATGGGTCGTTAACTCAGCAGCTTCATATCATGCCACTCCCAACAAGGAATTTTTTTACTTTATACAAAGAAGGAGACTTTGGCAAAGTGAATATGGGTAATAAAAGTAATTCTGACATTGTGGGGATTGGTGATGTGTGCATTCAAACAAATATAGGATGTACACTGACATTGAAAAACGTGCGACATGTGCCGGATTTATGCCTGAATTTGATCTCCGTGCATGCTCTGGATCTAGCCGGATATCACAATAACTTTGGTGATGGCAAGTGGAAGCTCTCCAAAGATTCGATGGTGATTGCCAAAGGAGAAACATACAACACTTTGTATAAGGCTCAAGTTAAGCAGATCGGAGGATTGAATGCAGTTGAAGACGATACTTTGCCAAATTTGTGGCATAAAAGACTAGCTCATATAAGTGAAAAAGGAATGCAGATTTTGGCTAGGAAATCCCTCATTCCTTATGCCAAAGGTATAAAGTTAAATCCTTGTGATCATTGTTTATTTGGCAAGCATCATAGAGTATCTTTCAGCAAAAGGTTGAAGTTGAAGAAGAATATTTTGGATATGGTTTACTCTGATGTATGCGGTCCCATGGAGGTGGAGACTTTGGGTGGTAGCAGATATTTTGTGATGTTTATTGATGATGCTTCACGGAAAGTGTGGGTGTATTTCCTAAAGAGGAAAGACCAGGTGTTTCAATACTTCAAAAGGTTTCATGCCATGGTGGAGAGAGAAACTAGGAAACCTTTGAAGTGTCTTCAGAGTGACAATGAGGCAGAGTACATTTCCCATGAATTCAAGAACTATTGTTCTAAATATGGCATTAGGCATGAGAAGACAGTTCCTAGCACCCCACAGCATAATGGTGTAGCCGAAAGAATCAACAGAACCATTATGGAGAAAGTCAGATGTATGTTGAGAATGGCTAAGCTGCCTAAGCCATTCTGGGGTGAAGCTGTTCAAACGGCATGCTACCTGATTAACAGATCTCCGTCTGTTCCTTTGGGGTTTGACATTCCGGAGAGAGTATGGTCCGGACATGATGTTAGTTACTCTCATCTAAAGGTATTCGGATGTAAAGCCTTTGCTCACGTAAGTAAGGAGCAGAGACAGAAGCTTGATGATAGAGCCATTCCTTGCATATTTATGGGATATGGAGATAAGGAATTTGGCTATAGGCTATGGGATCCGGAAAAGAAGAAGATTATTAGAAGCAGAGACGTAGTGTTTCATGAGTAAGAAACTATGTCGGATTCTGCTGTTCCAGAGAAAACTGATGAAGCTGGTGGTAAGATTGATTTTACACCAGTCTCTCTTCCTAAAGAAAATGCCACGGTAGGGGGAGAGGTCCAAGATCATGGGGTTGATGATGAGCCAGCAATTGAGGATGCTGAAGATGGAGGAGGTGTTGAGCAGGGGGAGCAAGCTCAAACACCACAACTTAGAAGATCTAATAGAATGCCACAACCATCCAAAAAGTACCCCAGATCGGAATATATCCTTCTCACTGATGAGGGGGAGCCGGAGAGTTTTGAAGAAGTTCAGACTTATAAGGATAAAGTTCAGTGGATCAAAGCCATGCAAGAAGAGATGAATTCCTTGCAGAAGAACAATACTTATGAGCTGGTAAAACTCCCTGAAGGCAAGAAAGCCTTGAAGAACAAATGGGTGTTCAAGCTGAAGAAAGATGGTAACAAGCTAGTGAAGTACAAGGCTCGCTTGGTTGTTAAAGGCTTTGGTCAAAAGCGAGGGATAGATTTTGACGAGGTTTTCTCTCCAGTTGTCAAAATGAGTTCTATTCGAGTGATTCTCGGATTGACGGCTAGCTTGGATTTGGAGCTTGAGCAGTCAGACGCAAAGACCGCGTTTCTCCATGGTGATTTGGAGGAAGTTGGAAAGGAGCTGATGGTTTGGATCAGCTGGTTTAGATCAAGCATGAATGACATGGTGTTTGTTGGATCCATGTGATGGGTCCCTTGTGTCGAAAGTCTTCTTGGCAAAATGGAGACCAGGTGGCGTGTCCCGAATATCGGCGGTACAAGTGAAAAGAGTATGTTTAGCCAGTGACGAGGCTTGTGGATGATGCTCTTGTTTTAGCACCATTAAATGCTTGAGAAATGCAAGGTTATTGCATGAAGAAAGTTGTAGTACGAGATAAGTTTCAACTTTGTGTGGAGATGATCGGCATGGATCCCAGATGATTACTCCCAGATTATTTTCCCATCGACTGGAGGGGGAGAATTGTGGGGTCCAGCCTATGGGCCCCATCACTGTTGAAAATTGAAAGAAAACGGGGGAGAAGAGAGAATTTTTCAACGCATGCACAGTATGTTTTGTTGTGCACGCGTGATGATTTCGATGCCAAGAAAGTTGAAGCTGAAAACATTGAAGGAAGAAAAGTCATCATTGCTACAGTTAGAAAATTGGAAAATGAACGCCGTGTACGCGTTTTTTCCTTCTGTGTAGTAATAGGCAGTGCATGTTCACACTGCTGAAGGCCTCTATAAATAGAGGAGTGATTCAGTTCATTCAGGACAACAACGAGCAGCAAAAATAAAGAGCTGCGAGTGAGAGAGAGAAAGTTATTCTCTGAGAGAGAGAGAGAGTTATTCTTTGAGAGTGAGAGAGAAAAATAGAGAGTGTGAGTAAATCCCTTAGAGTGTAGGGTGTGGGTATATACACCGGGAATATTTTTGGGTATCATCTCTATTACTCCTTGGTACTGCAAAATTGTAGTATTTGAATAGGAGGGTTCTCACTGGGATACACTATATTTACTTCTTAGGTTGGAGAGTGTGGAAAGGATATTTTGTAATTATCCTGAATATAGTGGAATATTTTCGGAGTTTGTCCCGTGGTTTTTTCTTCTGGTATTTGGGAGTTTCCACGTTAAATATTCGGTGTGCAAATTTCTTGATACTGGTGTGAATAGTACTATTCATGAATAGTACCCACGGGCCCCACGTAAATAGTGACTAGTGGGCCCACTGCAGAAAAACTTACTATTCAACCTGATTCATATTTTCGCTACACTGCGCCGATTGGTAGATTTAATTCTATCAGATTTAGTTTTGGTACTCATTAACACACATTGGCATCATTTAATTACACTGTGAATCAGTCTCTGAGCCCAACACAACAAATGAAGCCTTTTGCACGAATTCATATGAAGAAATTCTAGCTTTTGAAGTTTAGAAATGCTGCTAGGTATGCACACAAAATTTTTACCAGTTTGATCCAAAAAAACAATGACAATAAGTGGCAAGAATAAGATTGCAATAACTTAAATTTATATGAGACAAAGAGTGCATACTTGAGACGGACAACGGGAGCTAGTGGACTTCCAAAAAGCCAATTGAAGAGACGAATTCACTGATAAACACTTGGTTGATGGCATGAAGTTTTATGATTATCTACATTGAAGACAATTGAAGGTAGTTCTTCATTGCAGTTTCAATGCCATGAAGCTAAGTTTCTCCAAACACTTGGTTTCCTTTAAACTCTCTAGAAATCTACAAAGATTAGAGCAACCATAAACATCCACAGAGTAAACCTCCAAATTAGTTACTAATGTTATTTATAGACAATTTGGTCCATAACAAAAATAAATTAATCTCAAGGTTCCTCATAATTATAATATGTGGACATATTAGTCTAGATCATTTGCAATTGGTAAATAATCAGTGTATCATCACCCCCACCCACCTCAATCAACTACTTGACCTTCATTACCAATCTCGCCATCTCTTCTTCTCTCCATCTCTATCTCAACCCTCATCGCCACCCCTACTTCGTCCACTTCCATTGGCTATAATGTTTGATTGCTTAAAACACTTTCTTAATATTGGGGGTTTGTTAATTCAAAACATCTGTTTTTTTAATTTTTATTTATATAGCATCATTGCATGCCAATTGCTCTAGCTTTCTCTTGGTTTTTGACATAAAGATGTTTTCTTTAATACTAATAAATTTACAATTAAAATTGAAATTTAACAATATTTTTTGGGATGGAAACTGGGATAAACGAGATGATTTAGGTAATAATAAGGCTGGGAAGGTTGCAATCATATTTACTGGTTAATTCAGAAACCATAAATAACTAATAATTAATATATCCGTATGTTGCAATGTTAAATGATCTCGAGGCTAATTTAATTTTTCCAGGAATCAAATTGTCCAAATATAGATAATATTATTGCAGACTAATTTAACGATTTACTCGTATCGATAATTCTGAGCAAGTACAATCCACCAATAGTATCTTCAAGCCAATTAGGCAAACAAGACATTTTCCTTTTAGTTCAAAAAAGCAAGCCCAAGCAGCTAGCGTCCAAGTGATAAGGGTAGTTTTCTTATAGCCATTCCCATTAAAAGGAGCATTCATAGATGTTCCTTAGTCCGCAAACTCTCGAAGTATTTTGGTTTGGAAATCAAACAACCACAAGAATTAATTTCTTTATAGTGTGTTTGTGAATTGGACATTTGAAAAGGAAGGGAAGAGGTTTCTAAAGTAAAAGTTCAAAGATTTAATCAACAAATCCCTTATTTTTCTTCCTTTTCCCCCCAAAATTAAACTCACAAACACACCCTTCTTGGGAACTCAAATCCAATTTATCTGGAAGAGCTTTAACTCTTTTGCAGTCTTCTAAATTAACAGAACAACTTTCTTGCGGTGTGATTAACGTCAGGTCGGCACAACTTCTAAGAACTAATTTTTCAAGATTGGGAATCCTACAAACATCAAGTGGTCGCTTTGGGTTCTTTGAAAAACTCCTTAAGGTACTTAAGATTTTCTAGAATCTGAGAAAAATTGTAAATGTGAAAATGTTTTTAGCTTTTAGGCCGTTATAATAAAAATTGAATAGATAGCTCTTGGGGAAAGGATCCTACCTTGGTTCCTCACTTCCTTGGCAAATTTGTTTAATTTTTCCATGCAACAATAGTTAATGTCAACAACTTCATCCAATTGGCATTAAATGGAAAAATTTTCAAAGCACTTCCTCTCTAGTGAAGAACTTATAGTGAAATAGGGAGGTGAGACCAAGAGTGAGTTGCCCATAAACTGAGATTTTATCTGACTTGTCTTGAGAATTCTTTTGTGCTCAGCATACTTCATATGGTTGAAGTAAGTTTAGAACTATGTTATAAATTGCTTTAGTTCCCTACAAAACCAGAATGACAAATAACATGATGTTGCATAGTGAGGTAAACAACAAACTCATGGACACGGAAAATTGAAGGTATAGTTCAATTTGTATCTTAAATGGCGTATTTATTTTATCTAACATCAATCATCTGGCAATGCCAGAAAAGTTTGCACTTACCTTAATTTTTCAAGAAATGAGATCAGTGTCCTGTTGAGACTACAATCGGATCTGTTCACCAAGGTCATTTGGAGATTCCTGAAATACAGGATTCACGCCCAATTCTCAATGTAGACCATGCATTCCCAGTTTATTATTCAGTCGATCTATGGCAAATTTCAGTTACCACTCGGGCAATAATTGCAATTTTCTAATACATTTACTACTTTATCTCAGTTCATTCCTTTCAAGAAACAAGCGATATCAAAATGATATTTATCTTTGTGGATCTATTAATGCTCTTCATGAAAATATATTACAGAATATTAATTACTAATAATGTTTTTCTTCTTGATCTTTCAACACATCTTGATATCTAGAAAAAGCAAATACTGGTCGAAACTCGAGTGCATAGATAACAACTAACAAGCAAGAAGTAGAGATATGATCATTAACTATGTACACTACGTACTATGATTATAATTTACATTAGTGAAAAGAATAATAATACAACTGGGCATACCTGCAGGATGGTGTTGGATGCTTTCTACTGGCAGACATGATGACAGAATTGGTGAAAAAGAACCTGTAAATCTCATGAGAAAAACAAAGAGAACAAAAGTGAGGCAAAAATATCTACTCATATTGTTGTCAATTGTGTAACGCATTGATGTTCATTCTCTGCATCTCGCAATTACAAGAAGAGCTAGTGATCTGCGCTAGCTAGCTAAGCTGAATAGAATAATTTTGTTACTTACATTTAAGTGAGGAAAACAATTATCCAACAATAATTAGGTCCTAATCCCCAGCGCATATTAACCCCAGAATCATTTTTGTTTGTTATATATGAGGTAAACTCGATTGTGTTAGAAAATGAAATATGTTATATAAGATACCAAAATATAAGAAAAAGCCGCAGATTTCAATTTTGCCTAAACTTTCTGGTTTTTCAGTTTCACTTCAGTCTGTTCAAATCTTCAATATCTCAAAAAATCCATCGGACTATGGAGATATTTTGGCACAAGTAGGAGGACCGTCTTCTATTAACAGTTCAAAGCGATCGCCTTCATGAAACTCAACACTCAAATAAACACTTCTCAAACTGAAGGTATAACGGTACCAACCTGGTCTCATAACAGGTGATATTTTCCTGGTGACGAATATTTTCCCATTCCAATATAAAGCCAAAGATAGCTCTGGTATATCATGGCAAGAATTAAATGTTTCTAATAGGAAGCACAAATCAATTCCCAACCTTTCGTGAGGAGGGTAATCATCTCGGGGTGGGAGTGATACACAATTGCCATGATGGACAAAATACTGAGATAGAATCTCACAGCCTAGGCTTAGTTTGATAACGACCCTACCATGATCTTTTCTAGACGTCCAAGAGACATTGCATGACCTTGATAAAGAGATTAATTGGATTGTATCCAGGCAATCACACCTCCATGGTTCCAATTCTCTTATACTCGACGGAAGCGCCGGCAAAAACTGAATCTTTGGACAATCTTCTAGGAAAAGGCATCTAAGCTTCGGAAGTTCGTCAATACTTATTGGTATGCTAGCAAGGGGGTTACCACTTAAATCTAAATCTGTCAAGGATGACAAGTGGCCAAAATCATAGGGGAATGATTCTTCAGATAGGCTGCAGAATTACAACTTTAGAGTACTAAGAAAGGACATGCCTGAAACCGAAGATGGCAAGCTAGAAAGGCTTCTGCAGCAAGAGATATCTAGAATTCTGATGGACTTCAATTGATTAATGGTTTCAGGAAGGCTAACAAGTTTTCCACTTTGGCATAACTTCAAACATTCCAGACCAACTAAATATCCAAGTGATGTGGGTAGTTTTCTTATGGCCGTTTGATCTAATGAAAGTGTTGATAAATGTTTCATGCATTCCCCAAACTCTGGTAGATTTTCAAAATTGCAACAACCGCTAAGATTCAATTCCTTTAGAGAACTCATCTCAAGTTTACCTGGAAGAGTTTTAAGTCTTGTGCAGCCATGTAAATTCAACAGAACAAGGTTCTTGTGATGAACTAGGGACGAATGAACCTTAATTAGGCCTCTACATTCTTCAAGAATGAGTGTTTCTAGGATAGGAACCGCGGAAAGATCAGGTGTTTGCTCTAATTGTTGAGAATGACTCAAATCGAGATTCTTCAGCATTGTTAAGAGACCGAAAAAATAGAGAAATAGTAAGCTTTATATCATCATTTATAAAAGCCAATGTGATAAAATTTAATAGAGCTTTTAACTAAAGGGTGTGCCGTTTTTCCATGCCAAGGTTGTTGAATTTTTTTCCCTAAATTGCAATTTTATTTCAACAACTTCATATGATTGATCTGCTGGAGGAAGAGTTTACAAAAAACAATTGTTCCAATGAAGAACTTCTAATGATCTAGGGAGATAGTCAAGACCATGGGGAAGTTCTATGTCAGATAAACTGAGAAACTTCAATTGGCTTGTCTTTGAGAATGCGTTAGTGCTCTAATGCGCTTGATAGTTTGAATGTAGTGAATCATGACACAAATCTTGTGACACGTTGAATTAATCCTATCCTGACCCTAACTTTACAAGGCATAAACCTTCTCTTCTCTCGAGCTTTTAAACGGATAAAAAGAATTGGTGCACTAAAATGTTTTGTTTCAAACTTTTTACTATTTATATTTTTAGGGTTTATATTTACAATTTAAAATGTGTAATACTTATGTTAATTAACTAGCATTTAAAATCCAAGAAAAACAACTCATTGAAATGAAACAGATATTAGTTGCGTATATAAAATAATTGGGAGATAAAAAATCATTAAAACATTTACTTATATCTAAGAAACTTATATTAGTATTTTTTTTTAGTAATAAAATCGTATTATACAGATGAAAAATTGTGCCAATAATTGTAATTTTTAAAACTGTTACTTGAGTTGTTGAAGAGTATTATTTGCATTCGATTCATACAGTATAAAATTTAAACTTAAAATATTATTTTTTTACTAAGAAAACAATTTGATAATATTTGAGAAAATTAAAAAAGGTTTAAATACCATTCTAAGCCCTTTAGTTACACCAAAATGTTTTCACTGTCATAATATTTATTAGTTTTTTACATCGATCCTGTATATATTGTTACCCATGAGCCGACAAAAGAAATATGGCACACAATATGAGCAACAGAAACAAATCTAGATAACCAAAAAATATAAACGAAACTAATAATTAAATTAATGTTTCTGGCACATATAATTTGAACAAAATTAATCTGGTTGTGAGATAACTAACTGATCCTTAGAGTCCCAACCAGAGTAGCTTGCAATATGTGCTAAGGCATCTTTCCATTATTTAATCTTTTCATTGCCCTGACCGAATCTCTCTCCATACTCTCTGAAAGCTTCCTCAAAATTTCCTTTTTGACACCTCACATCAGAAGGTTCCACACCAGAGAAGACAGGCACAACCTCTAGCCCCATGTTCTTGCCGCACTCAACAATATGATGTAGTTCATCCAAACACCAAGTGGAGGAAGCGTAGTTTGGTGAGAGAACAGTGATAGCAAACATAGATTCTTCAAGAGCTCTGACGAAATAACTTCACCTCTCTCAAGATCCTTGTCATCTCTGAAAGTTCTTATTCCTTTCCTTTCCAACGCAGCACACAGATGATCAGTGAATCCTTTGCGGGAGTCTTCTCCCCCTAAAACTTAAGAACACATGATGGGTGCACGAGGAAGAAGAGGCTTCACCTAATGCAAATGCCATATCTTAAAGTTTGTATTGTGGGTTGTGTGTGTTTTGCTTCTGTGTTGGTAGGGTTGTGGTTGAAGAGCCTTAATAGCAAGGTAAACAACACGCGAGAGTGAATATTACAGGAAAGTGAATGGAAGCTTCCTAGTGTGAAGGGACAAATGGCAGAAGGGTGGAAGCTTTTGTTTTCATCAAACAAGTTGCAACCTGTAAGAAATACCAAAGACGCAAAAATAAAATACCAGAAAACTGTTATGGTATCATCAGAGTCGGGTACACCATAAGTGTAATAAATACATTACGGATGTGAGCGGAAGCGTGCCCAAATTGAAGAGACGGAAAAATGGAGTACGGTGAATAGTAATTCGCAGTGGGGCCACGTCACTATTCACGTGAATAGTACCATACAGTGGGATCCACGTCACTATTTATGAATAGTACTCGTTACTATTCACATCAACAAAATAGATAAAGAGAACTGCACACCAATATTTTAACGTGGAAAATCCTTATGTAATTTTGAGGGAAAAACCACGGGCCAAACTCCGAAAAATACTCCACTATATTTAAAGAGTAATTACAATATAGTGTATCCCTAATGAGACTCTCTTCTACTACAATTAGTAGTATTACAGAGATCTAGAGAATATATTCAAAACCCCCCAGTGTATACTCACACTACACTCTTGGAATTTTCTTACACACACTCTCTATTTTTCTCTCACTACAAGAATCCTACACTGCTTCTTCCTATACAACTGAGGAAATGCTTCTCAGTTCGGGATGCAAAAAACCGTCTATTTCAAGGCACTATTTATAGATGATTTTGGAGAGTTACTGTGCATATTTCGGTGGTACAGCTGTGTATCATATTACTGTGCATATGCACAGTAATCTCTTTTGATTTTTTCACCATTCGGTGGCTGCAAAATGCACCGCCACCATGCCTCTTTTTCTAAAAAACAGTGCCTCGTGAGAGATATGATGATTCAACAATTCGATCTGAGGAGGTGAACAAAACAAAATAATAATCCTTTGCAAGAAAGATGATGGAAGCTGAGCTTTGTAGTTTGTTTTCTCGTGTGACGGAATGGGAGGACCGTGGGGTGAGATGAATAACAATAATAATAAATTAATAATAGCCGCGTAACGTTACGTATATATATATATATATATATATATGACCGGAATTTTATTAAACATTATGATGATTGTTTTTATTAATTTTAGATGTAGCAGCCATGGCGTATCATTGTAAAAGTAAAATTTTGCTGAAGATCATTTAACATTTTATGTAGTAATAATAATGATGATGATGATGATGATGATGATGGTGGTGGTAGTTGTTGGTACGAAATTTCGTTTATGAACTGTGATGCAAATAGATTGAAGAAAGTCAGACAGTAAATCAAGGAATGATTTTCACTGTTTTTCAAAGGAGGACGAGACAAAGGCTAATACGCAGCTACAAATTGAGGCTTACATTACTAGAGAGGAGGAGCTTAAATTAAGGAGATTCAGATTTGATGAGTGTAACATCCCCAAATTCATAACTAGATAAATTAATTGAATTCATGATTAAAATGAAAAAGAGAAAAACTAATATAAATTTCATGCAATATAATAAATAATATTAGAATAAGTAAGACATAAAGAATTATGAAAATGTCATTACTAAGTAGAAATTTTGAAAATACCTTACTATGTGGTAGAAATTATAAGACCACTCTTGACTTGTTAAAAAAAAAAATATACCAATTATTTTATAAATGGAATTAGAAGAATTCCACTATCATTATCTAATTATAAAAATATCATTGTCTTAAATGAAGAAATTAATACATATGCCATCACTTTAAATATAATAAGACTTGTCATAAAACAAGAATGAATCTAAGCCATTGGATTAAAATAAAAAGGGGGGTAAATTGATATAGGATTTCCATTATGAGAATAAAATATAAAAGATTGTCATGATTTGGTTAAATAATTTTAGTGCTATGTATCTACACCTAACAATAATGATAAATAATTTTAGTGTTATGTATCTACACCTAACAATAATGATAAATAATATTAGTGCTATTAGTGCTATATATCTACACCTAACAAAAATGATAAATAATATTAGTGCTAATAGTGCTATATATCTACACCTAATAAATAATAATAAAGTAAAATATTTTACAATATAAATTACTAAATTATGACAAGACAAAATATAATGCACCATTATATTTCTCCACTACATGAGCACTCAAGAAAAATAAATTGGAGCACTAAAACTACTCTTAAAGTCATGGCCTTAATAGGCCTATAAAAGGAGGAAGTGTGTGAGTTCATTTGTCTTTAAAACCTTAGAAACTCTCTAAGTAATCCTTCTCTCTTAATTTTTATCCATCATTTCTTCTTATGTTCTTCTTTTCAAAGACTTCCCTTCACTCTCCACACTTCATTCAAACACTTAAATCCTAAGCCTAAACATTCACTAGCCCTCACAAGAGTTGCAATCTTTAACTCTAGTGAGAAATATTTTCTTAAGCACTCAAGTTCTAGAGCCAAGATTCAAGGAGGGTCATCCACTCCAAGGACTCTTGCTCAAGCTAAAGAAAGAAGAGGAGGACTCTTTTTAGACCCTACACAAGAGGTAGGAGCTTCATCTTTAATTGTTCAAGCATTGTTGGCTTCTAACCTTGATAGAATGCCTCAAGTTTGAGTTATTGTCAAAAGTTTTGAATGATTATTTGTAAAATATATTTTTAGAAATATAACATGTTCTATTCTGTTATGAGTAATTTTATGATGTTATCAAATTCAAATATAACTTAAAAAGATTGTATGTAAAACTTGATTTAATAAAGGTAACTTAAGACATGAAAATGGTAAGTGCTGGAATTTCTAGTTGTTTCTGGCAGCAGATACTTCGAAATCTACTGCTCATAAAATATGAAGCATCTCGAACTAAAAATAATTTTACTATAAACTAGACTCATTATAGAACACTCTCCAAAACGAATCACCTAAAACGGAGTTTTCTAGCCCAAGATATAAATTTTTAAAGTAGAGCCTAAGACTGAAACTTTAAATCTGACCTTATAGTAGTAAAATAAGTGTAACTCACTCTAGAAAAATGCAAATGGACTGATTTCAATTTTGTAGGAAAGCTAACACATATACAAACACACCTATGTATGCTATGTATAAAGTTTTGTACCACGAAAATACAGAATGAAAAATACATTTTCGGGACAGTGTGCTGAGAAAGTCTGGAAGATAGTGGGATCTGTAAAAGTGTAATTTGGAAAGGTTAAGCTAAGGAAAGACTTGGTATTTAAGCATGTCCATTGTGACCCACCTCTCTTCCTGGGAACCCTCCTATACATGGTTTACAGTTGATTTACGCTATTCGAAAGATGTCAATGCTAAAATTTGATGAGTTAGGAATTTGGAACTACCTTTACTAAGTGAGATAATAAGTATACAAGAAATTGTAAACTTTCTTCTAAAAGATGTCAAAACTATAAATAAAAGAATCAAGTCTTGTAAAGAGAGAATTTTAAGAATTTAAGTAGAATAATAATTTTCAAGAGATATATGAAAATCATAATAAAAATATATAAAGAACCAATAATAATGTTTTAAAGTGCATTAATATATTAATGGAATGCTAAGAGTACAAAGAACACTAAGACAAAAAGGATAATACTAAGACATCCATTACCTCTTAGGAACACTAGGAACTCAACTTGATAACTTTGGTTGCTTAATAGGAATCATTTATGAAAATGTTTACTATGAGATTTATATGATATTATCCATGTTTCATGAAGTGAATTATAGTAATGTGAATGTATGGTGATGAGTTATGAAATGATGAGGATGAATGATTGATTGTCCATGATTTATTGTGATTACATGATGATATGCATACATTCATTTTCAAAAGAAAATAAAAAGTAAAGCTTGAAAAAGTAGCAATGAAAGTCTGGAAAAGTGGACTTGAGCTAACTCACGGCTTAACCCCCTAAACCGTTGAGATCACGGCAACGGAATGAAAATCAAAAAGGTTGTGGCGATGGCCACGGTATGAGCTCATTACCCTTTAGGGTGGTCTAAGGCATTGATGCATTCATCCCGTGAGAGATTGAGAAGTATATTAATGAAAGGAAATGGAATGAAAGAAAGATGAAAGTCCCTAAACAAGTAAATGTTGAGGAGAAGTAATCATGATATGCATACGCATTTTAAATTATTATTACCTATTAGTAATTCTATATGATCTGTTTGTATACATGCTTAATTCTTGAATGGATATTTACATTAATGTTCAAGATTAGTTTAAAAGAAACTTCACTTCGGCTAATCATGTTTGTGAAAGTTTGGTAATTGAATCCTTACTTGTTCACCTTTTTATAATAAACCCGAAGTGACTGGGACGACAATGATGACACGTTTAGTACAAGTTGGAACTCCTACTGAGAAATCTCGTATTTCTCACTCCTATATTTCTTTTCCGTTGTCGTTACTGCAGACAAGATGTGTCCACTTGAAGCAACGGAGCTGTAGCTAAGGAAGGAGGTGACACGTGAAGATTTTATAACTTCCAAGAATTAGTACTCCGATATTTAGTATGTTAAATTGTGAGAAACAGACTAGTAATGGTAGTATTTGCATTATTATGTGTAATAACTTATCACTATGGTTTATGCCCTATTATGACTCATGTATTAAGTAATTTTATTTCAGTTTATGTGATGATAGTTCTACACTTAATTTCTTATTCCACTTATGTAATTAAGCGAGTGCGCAATGTAACTCGGATTATTATCTACGTAAGCGCTATGTATTTCACTTCTCGTTATAGGCTTAAGTTTTCAAAAAGTAATTTAATATAAAAAAAAATTATCCACTATCTTTCTAAGTTAATTTAAAAACAAAAATGAATTCAAGGCATAAGTGACAACTAATAGAATCCAAATGTGAACTTAAGCATAGTTGGGTTCTACTAAGGTGTTACATTATGGTATCAGAGCAGTTCATCCTATATAAGCCTGAGGAATGGGTGACTATGCTTCGTCTATGATATCATCTTTGTTAGTCTTATCTGTATGATGGGATGAAGGATTTAGAAATGTATGATCGACCTGTAATGCTGCCATAGTTGCTACCATGCTTAATTATAGTATTGAGCCTGATCAACTCGATGTCTGTTGTTTGGTGTGATTAGGAACTAATGGCAGAATACAGACGTACGCACGGAACCCGTGGTAGAGTCAATGATGAACTGGCAAATGCACTACAAGAAATGGCTAGAGCGATGCAAGCACAATCAACAATGATGATGGAACAAATGAATATAATGATGGAAGGTGCGGTTGGGAATCCGTAACAAGGGAAGTTCTCGAAATTCAAAGAAATTTGAACCACCGTAATTCAAAGGGACAGTTAACCCCGAAATAGCTGATGGGTGGATTCAGGAAATTGAGAAAGTTTTCTCTGTGGTGGAATGTTCTGATGAGCAGAAGGTGGCATTTTCCACTTATATGCTGAAAGGAGAAGGCTCGCATGGTGGAAAGGCGTCAAGAACCTACTTGAAAGTCTGGGACTCAAATTTCGTGGGAAGTTTTTCATACTACCTTCTACAAGAAGTATTTTCCAGACCCGATGAAGAAGGCAAAAGAAGTAGAATTTCTACTGTTGACTCAAGGAAACCAAAGTGTGGCCGAGTACACGGCCAAGTTTGAAGAACTGATTAAACACTCAACTAGCTACCAAAGGGACCCCAACGAGGTTTGGAAATGCATGAAGTATGAGGGTGGTTTGAGGCCAGACATTTTGGCATCTGTAGCCCCACTAGAAGTTACTGACTATGCATCTTTAGTCAGCAAAAGTCAAGTGGCTGAGAATTGTAATCGCCAGCTAGTCGCTCACCGGGTTGAAGAGAATAGGAAGAGGATCGCCACACAAAACTACCAAGCATTTCCACCCCCTCACAAGAAACCCTACCAAGGAGGTGGATTCAAAGGGAAACAGCCCCAACGCTCTACAATGAATCGACCTAGGACACAAGCTATTAATCAACCTAGGATGGCCGCCATCCCTGAACCTGTGACTAGACCCCCTTGTGCCACTTGTGGAAAGATACATGGAGGGGAATGCAGATTTGGTAAAAATGTTTGTTATCGGTGTGGACAAGCGGGACACTATTCTAGGGAATGCCCAAAGTTCAATCAGTCATCTACACCCAAGCCTAGGGCACAGGGACGTGTGTTTGCTATCACTGCTGAGATGCCCTCAGAATCCGACGATCTGATTCAAGGTAAGTGTATAATTAATGGAAAACCCTTAATTGTATTGTTTGATTCTGGCGCAACACACTCATTCATTTCATATGATTGTGCTAATAAGTTGAGACTGTATATCTGACTTAAAAATTATCTTAGTTGTCTCTATACCCACTATAAATGCTGTTAGGACTGACCAAGCCTGCCTAAATTGTGAATTTGAGGTAGCTGATAAGATTTTTCATCATGATTTAGTCTGTCTACCCTTGTCTAGTTTTGATGTAATCTTGGGCATGGATTGGCTTTCGGCTAACCGTGTGTTACTACATTGTGCAAATAAGTCACTAGTGTTTCTTCCCAAACCATCTTTACCCAATCCCTCTAAACTTGATAGAAAGGTACGGCTATACCTAAACTCCATCATCATGGGGGATAGTAGGAATGAAAAGCAAGGATATATTTTCTTGATGACAAGTGAAGAGGAAGTAGAGCAAGCTCTAGAAGAGATCCTTGTAGTAAAAGAATTCTCAGATGTTTTTCCCGATGACATACCTGAATTTCCTCCACAAAGGGAGATTGAGTTTTCTATAGATTTGGTACCGGCAACGGGACCCATATCTATAGCTCCTTATAGGATGCCACTGCCGAAAGGATGTAATTGAAGAAGCAATTAGAGGAACTACTAGAGAAGAAATTCATTAGGCCTAGTGCTTCACCATGGGGAGCTCCAGTGTTGTTTGTCAAGAAGAAGGATGGGAGCATGAGGTTATGTGTGGATTACAGGCAGCTAAATAAAGTGACCATAAAAATAAATACCCTTTGCCTAGAATAGATGACCTCATGGACCAATTAAGAGGAGCCCAAGTGTTTTCCAAGATAGATCTGCGATCGTGATACCACCAGATTCGAGTGAGGGAAGAAGATATACCAAAGACCGCCTTTAGGACTAGGTATGGACACTATGAGTTTAATGTGATGTCATTTGGGTTAACTAACGCACCGGCAGTGTTTATGGACTACATGAATAGGATATTTAGACCATACTTGGACAAGTTTGTAATTGTGTTCATCGACGACATTCTAGTCTACTCTAGAACTGAAGAAGAACACAAAGAACACTTACGAGTGGTGTTAGAGGTATTGAGGAACAAGAAACTTTATGCAAAGTTGTCCAAGTGTGAATTTTGGATGAAGGAAGTTAAGTTCTTGGGTCATGTGGTGTCACATGGGGAATAGCAAGAGACCCAAGCAAGATAGAAGCGGTGCAACAATGGGAAACCCCTACCACCGTGAAGGAGATTAGGAGTTTTCTAGGACTAGCCGGCTATTATCGAAGGTTCATTAGAGGTTTTTCCCAAATTGCCTTACCCCTCACCAAGTCGACAAGGAAGAATTCAACTTTTATATGGAGCCCAGAATGTGAAGAAAGCTTCCAAGAATTGAAGAAGAAACTAACCACTACCCCTGTCCTAATCTTACCTAACCCAAAGGAGAAATTTGAGGTTTATTGTGATGCCTCAAGAAGAGGACTAGGATGTGTTTTAATGCAAAATAGGAACGTAGTAGCCTATGCCTCTAGACAACTCAAACCCCACGAAGTTAATTACCCAACCCATGATTTAGAGTTAGCTGCTATAGTTTTTGCCTTAAAAATCTGGAGACATCATCTTTACGGTGTAAGGTTTGATGTATTTTCGACCATAAAAGTCTGAAATACCTTTTTGACCAAAAAGAACTCAACATGAGACAAAGGCGTTGGATGGAATTTTTGAAAGACTATGACTTGGGTTGAACTACCACCCAGAAAGGCAAATGTGGTAGCGGATGCTTTGAGTCGTAAGTCTTTGCATGCCGCGTGGCTCATGGTAAAGGAAAGTGAGTTGATAGAAAATTTTAGAAACCTCAACTTGGGACATGGAAAGTCTTCTGGACCAATTCGGTTAAGTCAATTAAGGATAACCAGTAGCTTTAAGGATCAAATAATCCAAGCCCAAAGAGAAGACGAGGATTTCCTTAGAACCTTAGGCCTTGTTGAAGCAGAAAGTCAAAGAGTTTGTTCAAGATATGGAAGGAGTGTGGAGGTACCAAGGGAGAATTTGTGTACCAGCAAAAGAAGGACTCAGAGCTAAGATTTTGGAAGAAGCCCATAAAAGTCAATTTAGCATACACCCTGGTATGACTAAGATGTACCATGACCTAAAAAGGATGTTTTGGTGGCCAAGAATGAAAGCAGATGTGGCGAATATAGTGGGAAAATGTTTGGTGTGTCAAAAAGTGAAGATAGAACATCAAAAGCCCTCCTAATATTGCAACCTCTCGAAATTCCCGAATGGAAGTGGGAAGGAATATCCATGGATTTCGTGATGGGATTTCCAAGAACACCTACTGGACATGACTCCATATGGGTAATCGTGGATAGACTAACTAAATCTGCTCACTTTTTACCCATAAGAGCAAACTACCCCTTGGAAAAATTAGCTCAGCTATATATCCAAGAGATAGTAAGGCTCCATGGAGTACCCAAGACTATTGTCTCAGACAGGGACCCAAGGTTCACTTCAAGATTACGGGAGCCTTGCAAAAGGCGTTTGGCTCAAAATTATGTCTGAGCACTGCCTATCACCCTCAAACCGATGGACAATCAGAAAGAACAATTCAAACCCTTGAGGATATGCTGAGAGCATGTGTCTTAGATCGGCCAAAAGTTGGGATAAATGACTTCCATTGATTGAGTTTGCATATAACAATAGTTACCATACTAGCATTGGGATGGCACCTTATGAAGCCTTGTATGGTAGAAAGTGTCAATCACCACTTTGTTGGTGTGACCCGGGCGAGCAGAGTATTTTGGGCCCTGATTTGGTAAAGGAGACAACTGAACAAATAAGGAGAATTAGGGAAAAGATTCTCACTGCTCAGAGCAGGCAGAAGAGCTATGCTGACAAAAGAAGGAAGCCTCTCGAATTTCAAGAAGGGGAACACGTATTCTTGCGGATTACTCCTACAACAGGTATAGGTCGTGCAATGAAAATCAAAAAGCTAAGCCCTAGATTCTTAGGACCCTTTCAAATCCTCAAAAGATAGGTCCCTCACCTACCAAATTGCATTACCTCCAAATCTGTCCAACCTACATAATGTTTTTCATGTGTCCCAATTGAGAAAGTATCAGTCAGACCCCAATCATGTGTTTGAGCCAGAAGCTATACAATTAAGAGAGGACCTAACTTTCGAATTACCACCAATGAGGATCGTGGATCGTGGCACTAAGCAGCTGAGAAACAAATCTATATCTCTGGTCCGAGTGGCCTGGGGACAAGATGGAATGGAAGAACACACTTGGGAACTCGAGGAAGATATGCAGAAAGAATTTCCGAATCTATTCACAGGTAACAAATTTTGAGGACAAAATTTTTAATAAGGAGGGAAGAAATGTAACATCCCCAAATTCATAACTAGATAAATTAATTGAATTCATGATTAAAATGAAAAAGAGAAAAACTAATATAAATTTCATGCAATATAATAAATAATATTAGAATAAGTAAGACATAAAGAATTATGAAAATGTCATTACTAAGTAGAAATTTTGAAAATACCTTACTATGTGGTAGAAATTATAAGACCACTCTTGACTTGTTAAAAAAAAATATACCAATTATTTTATAAATGGAATTAGAAGAATTCCACTATCATTATCTAATTATAAAAATATCATTGTCTTAAATGAAGAAATTAATACATATGCCATCACTTTAAATATAATAAGACTTGTCATAAAACAAGAATGAATCTAAGCCATTGGATTAAAATAAAAAGGGGGTAAATTGATATAGGATTTCCATTATGAGAATAAAATATAAAAGATTGTCATGATTTGGTTAAATAATTTTAGTGCTATGTATCTACACCTAACAATAATGATAAATAATTTTAGTGTTATGTATCTACACCTAACAATAATGATAAATAATATTAGTGCTATTAGTGCTATATATCTACACCTAACAAAATGATAAATAATATTAGTGCTAATAGTGCTATATATCTACACCTAATAAATAATAATAAAGTAAAATATTTTACAATATAAATTACTAAATTATGACAAGACAAAATATAATGCACCATTATATTTCTCCACTACATGAGCACTCAAGAAAAATAAATTGGAGCACTAAAACTACTCTTAAAGTCATGGCCTTAATAGGCCTATAAAAGGAGGAAGTGTGTGAGTTCATTTGTCTTTAAAACCTTAGAAACTCTCTAAGTAATCCTTCTCTCTTAATTTTTATCCATCATTTCTTCTTATGTTCTTCTTTTCAAAGACTTCCCTTCACTCTCCACACTTCATTCAAACACTTAAATCCTAAGCCTAAACATTCACTAGCCCTCACAAGAGTTGCAATCTTTAACTCTAGTGAGAAATATTTTCTTAAGCACTCAAGTTCTAGAGCCAAGATTCAAGGAGGGTCATCCACTCCAAGGACTCTTGCTCAAGCTAAAGAAAGAAGAGGAGGACTCTTTTTAGACCCTACACAAGAGGTAGGAGCTTCATCTTTAATTGTTCAAGCATTGTTGGCTTCTAACCTTGATAGAATGCCTCAAGTTTGAGTTATTGTCAAAAGTTTTGAATGATTATTTGTAAAATATATTTTTAGAAATATAACATGTTCTATTCTGTTATGAGTAATTTTATGATGTTATCAAATTCAAATATAACTTAAAAAGATTGTATGTAAAACTTGATTTAATAAAGGTAACTTAAGACATGAAAATGGTAAGTGCTGGAATTTCTAGTTGTTTCTGGCAGCAGATACTTGAAATCTACTGCTCATAAAATATGAAGCATCTCGAACTAAAAATAATTTTACTATAAACTAGACTCATTATAGAACACTCTCCAAAACGAATCACCTAAAACGGAGTTTTCTAGCCCAAGATATAAATTTTTAAAGTAGAGCCTAAGACTGAAACTTTAAATCTGACCTTATAGTAGTAAAATAAGTGTAACTCACTCTAGAAAAATGCAAATGGACTGATTTCAATTTTGTAGGAAAGCTAACACATATACAAACACACCTATGTATGCTATGTATAAAGTTTTGTACCACGAAAATACAGAATGAAAATACATTTTCGGGACAGTGTGCTGAGAAAGTCTGGAAGATAGTGGGATCCTGTAAAAGTGTAATTTGGAAAGGTTACGGCTAAGGAAAGACTTGGTATTTAAGCATGTCCATTGTGACCCACCTCTCTTCCTGGGAACCCTCCTATACATGGTTTACAGTTGATTTACGCTATTCGAAAGATGTCAATGCTAAAATTTGATGAGTTAGGAATTTGGAACTACCTTTACTAAGTGAGATAATAAGTATACAAGAAATTGTAAACTTTCTTCTAAAAGATGTCAAAAACTATAAATAAAAGAATCAAGTCTTGTAAAGAGAGAATTTTAAGAATTTAAGTAGAATAATAATTTTCAAGAGATATATGAAAATCATAATAAAAATATATAAAGAACCAATAATAATGTTTTAAAGTGCATTAATATATTAATGGAATGCTAAGAGTACAAAGAACACTAAGACAAAAAGGATAATACTAAGACATCCATTACCTCTTAGGAACACTAGGAACTCAACTTGATAACTTTGGTTGCTTAATAGGAATCATTTATGAAAATGTTTACTATGAGATTTATATGATATTATCCATGTTTCATGAAGTGAATTATAGTAATGTGAATGTATGGTGATGAGTTATGAAATGATGAGGATGAATGATTGATTGTCCATGATTTATTGTGATTACATGATGATATGCATACATTCATTTTCAAAAGAAAATAAAAAGTAAAGCTTGAAAAAGTAGCAATGAAAGTCTGGAAAAGTGGACTTGAGCTAACTCACGGCTTAACCCCCTAAACCGTTGAGATCACGGCAACGGAATGAAAATCAAAAAGGTTGTGGCGATGGCCACGGTATGAGCTCATTACCCTTTAGGGTGGTCTAAGGCATTGATGCATTCATCCCGTGAGAGATTGAGAAGTATATTAATGAAAGGAAATGGAATGAAAGAAAGATGAAAGTCCCTAAACAAGTAAATGTTGAGGAGAAGTAATCATGATATGCATACGCATTTTAAATTATTATTACCTATTAGTAATTCTATATGATCTGTTTGTATACATGCTTAATTACTGAATGGATATTTACATTAATGTTCAAGATTAGTTTAAAAGAAACTTCACTTCGGCTAATCATGTTTGTGAAAGTTTGGTAATTGAATCCTTACTTGTTCACCTTTTATAATAAACCCGAAGTGACTGGGACGACAATGATGACACGCTTAGTACAAGTTGGAACTCCTCTTGAGAAATCTCGTATTTCTCCCTCCTATATTTCTTTTCCGTTGTCGTTAGCAGAGACAGATGTGTCCACTTGAAGCAACGGAGCTGTAGCTAAGGAAGGAGGTGACACGTGAAGATTTTATAACTTCCAAGAATTAGTACTCCGATATTTAGTATGTTAAATTGTGAGAAACAGACTAGTAATGGTAGTATTTGCATTATTATGTGTAATAACTTATCACTATGGTTTATGCCCTATTATGACTCATGTATTAAGTAATTTTATTTCAGTTTATGTGATGATAGTTCTACACTTAATTTCTTATTCCACTTATGTAATTAAGCGAGTGCGCAATGTAACTCGGATTATTATCTACGTAAGCGCTATGTATTTCACTTCTCGTTATAGGCTTAAGTTTTCAAAAAGTAATTTAATATAAAAAAAAAATTATCCACTATCTTTCTAAGTTAATTTAAAAACAAAAATGAATTCAAGGCATAAGTGACAACTAATAGAATCCAAATGTGAACTTAAGCATAGTTGGGTTCTACTAAGGTGTTACAATGAGGATTTTGAGATAATAGAGAGAATTATCCTAAATTAGGAGAGAGCTTGAATCATTGATCCCTTGATCACAAAGAATTGGAATCAAGCTCTAAAATGTAGAAAGAAAAAAAATATCCCAACTAAATAATAATAATTTCAATTCAGTAAAAATTTTGTATTACGAACGGCTCCTGCCCTATTTATACTAGTTTTGTATCATAACCCCCAAGTCTCTTATTTTTCCCCTTTAATCCATATGGTTCAATCCCAATGCAGCTGATGCACCCATATCTACTATGTTAGGCCCAATCAGATACTATATTATCTGGCTTGGTGAAATAATCTCCCTTATTTAATTTAGAGCAAAAAACCAAAAACTCCCTTCTTTAACTATTTTCATTATCCTTTTCTTTCTTTTAACAAAGATATTAATGTTAGGAATTCTTCCTTGCTAAAGGGTCTAGGGGAAGGGGAGGTGGGCGTTGAGCACAGGACTAACTATTCAAAGATACATGAGACAATTGCAATTATTAAGTTGTATGTTCAACCACATAATTTTCCTTATCAATCGTAACTCCGATAAAATATTTTCACACCCTTTGAGGTTTTTAACATGATGGCGTACCAGTTCTTTGGAACAAGAAACAAAAGAGTGATGTCTGTATAAACTTGGATTCATAGTGAATCATACACATGGCAACATATCAATCATTCAAAACATATTTTAACACTATAATATATAAATGACATATAAATCAATAATTGCTATGTTGCCACATGTCAGGGCACACACAAACTCGAGTCTATATTATTATCATTCCAAACAAAATGTCAAAGAACCAAAGAAGATACAGAACTTGGCATCATCATTGTTGTCGTTGATGGTATCAGAACACTTAAGAAAAAATTTTCTACACACTTAGCACACAAATCAGAAAGTTCAGTCAAATGTCTCCTGTTATAGCAAGAGATTTTCTACGAATGAAACAGTATTGACTTTGAATTCGAGCTGAGAATGAAGATTTCGTTTTTACCATACGAACCAAAACGTTTTTATGAAAGAGAACCTTTTATAAAAAACAGCTTTTATAAGAATGATGATAAATCTTGTAAAATATAAAACAAAGGAAACGTGAAACTAAGTCAGAATATAAAGTTTTAACACAGGTTTTAAAGCAATATTTAAGCAAAGCTTTCTGATTCTTGCTTCAATAAAAAGAGAGTAATAAAAGGTTGATATCCAAAATGAAGAGAAAAGGGCAGAGAGATCAACACAAGTATTTATACTGGTTTGGATCTTTAACTTAGATCCTACATCCAGTCCTCACCCTCCAGGTGAGTGTACCCACTAGAAATCTTGTACAAACAGTACAAACAAGAGTGTTCTTTAATCAAGCCTCTTCAAGCTCTACCCAAGTAGTTTTTCAATGAGCCTCTCCAAGCTTAATCCACAAACTTATATCTTCACAAGATAAAACCCAACAGTATCAGTGTTTGGTACAATATGCTGTATCACTCTAAAAGATATTACACTTAATACATACAACAGCTCACAAGGAATGCTCTCAGAATGAAATAACAATTAATATAGTAGCTGAGAGAAGAGGAATATGAGTTTCAGCTTGAACTCCGAATTTGAATGATTGCAAAGATGTGTCACTTAGTTTCTGATCTTTTCCTCTTGGTCTTTGTTGTCTTCCAAGCTCACCTTTATATAGGAGGGTGAGAGTTGTTTTTGACCGTTGCAAGCTTGGAGGGCGGAGCATGTCTTTTTTTGCTGAGATATTTTATTTCTGATGCAATCCTTCTGTTTTGGTGATGGAGGCTGCTCTTCTTTTTGCCTTTGTTTATTGTGCACTCCCAACTTGTAACCACAAGGGAAATAAACGTTAACCAAGAGAGAGAGGGTCTTTTGACTTGCTTTTCTCCACTTCTGATAGAGGACAGTAGCAACATATATTTTTTGGATACTTCAGCAAGTAACATGTTACAAGACTCAATGTTTGCCATTCTTGGCAAACTCCATGCTGCACACTTTTTCCTTTTTTCTGCTCTTTGCACACATATGTCAATAATGCCAGCCTAGTTTATTGGTTTTCTCACAAATAAAACTATCAGCACATGTCAACCAATTTGAAATAAAGCTGAAACACTTAAGCACACTTATCAGAAGGTTCAGCAAGGTTAATTGAAATCAGATTAGAAGTAATAAAAATTACTTATAGTGTTTTGTCATCATATACAAGGATACATAAACCAACAGTCGTCTTCGTCATGAGTTTCCACAGCACTAAAGATTTGTGATGCAAATAGAGAATTCTAAAGCCGCCCAGGCCAATCCATTGCTCAAGCCACCAATGTGCACTTTGGTTTAAGACCTTACCCTTGAAGTAAGTCACTTCACTTTCCCTTGACTATGGCCTAGAGAATACTAAAAACAAAAAATTGTTTTTAGATCAATTTTTCTTAAACGCAGCCATAATATTAACACCAACACGAATTAGTATTTTATATAATCAAATTGCCTCAGTTAATTAGTTATATCAAGCTCAAATTTACACAACACCAATTGCCAATTGTCATGGTCTGAATTTAAGAAAAGATAAATTGTAGTCACCATAGCAAAGCTTGAAACTTGAAACTTGAAAACCACCTTGGTCCAACTTCAGTACATGATTGGCCACCAAAACAAGTTCCAAATGTTCTTATACTGAAGATACTATCTGCATCTGACATTGCTTCTAAGTTGTCAACTTGTGCAGCGTCTCCTTGTAACTTTGTCAGCATTTTTGAACATCTTTAACTTTTATTGTAATGATTAATTGTTCCAATCTTCAACATCTTGCTTGCATAACAATGTAGAGGATATAAAAGTAAGGAAAGCATGGCTCCATAGGAGATAAAGTCCTCGTGCTGATCAACTTCTTATCCCTAAGTCCAAACAACACAAATTTCATGACTACACAACTCGGGTGGGTCAGTATAACTTTATTAAAACGAAACACAAAGCAATTCCTACCCATTCATCTAAAGGCAAATTATTAGAAACTGATACACTTGCCCAGAAAAACATTTTTAAGGGACAAAGCATGATGGAATTTCACAACTTGTGATAAGCATGTCAAATCTTGCAGTGGGAAGATATTTACCCTGTAATATAATTGTAATGTTGCAAGTAACAAGAATGAGAAAATTATGTCATGCCCTGCCCCAGCACATACACACGAGATTCTTTCGTACATTGAGAATAGTACCCAGAGGCTTATTTAATCACAAAGGTTACAGGCTTACAACACAAATTCTGTGTGTCACATTTTTATTTTGATTGACTTCTTGTGTTACTCTAAAAGTATCAAGCATTTCTCTTTATTCACGGATAATGCTATGACACATACCTCCATAATGCTCATTAGTTCTTGAAGTAAGGGTGAGTTAATGGATAATGCGAAAGCATTGCATGGCTTTGATGGATAGAATTTGGAAGTTCCAGTTAATTACAAATGCTTGAATCTAATTGTATTATATTTGATGGAAAATGTGGCAACAATTGAAGTTTTTGCAACAATTCAGATGAAGAAACTCTTGCTTTGGAAGTTTAGAAATGCTGCTAGGTGTGCAAACAAAATTGCTAACAGAAAGATCCAAAGATATCAATGGCAATACGTGACAAAATTCTTGTGGGACTAATTCTTCAGATAGATTGCAGTAACTTTATATGACTCGGAGTGCACACTTGAGATAGAAGGAGGCATTCTGAATCCAATTGGACCTTACAAATTTACTGATTTGAACATTGGCCCTTTTGCACCTGTCAAATGCTAATACTTTAAGATTACCTAGATAGAAGATAATGAAGGTAGTTCGTCAGCTGCATTCAATTTTATCTAAATAAAGATAAAATTCTACATACCAAAAAAATTACTTTATTTATAGATTCAAAATTGATCTTATATTCTTATTTAAATAGTTTTATCAACCTTATCAGACAAAGCGATCGATTTTCATGGACTAGCTCTAAGACAGATAGATCCAAATGATAAAATTGATTATCCCTTTTTGAGAACAAATTGAGGTTACCTTAACTTGCAACTTGAAAACCAAGGTGAACCACAGCTTAACATAATTGGCCATCCAAGCGAACAGTGCCCAGCTTTGAGACAGCATGTGAGACAACATTCACTTGTGCAACTCCTCCACATTCTTCGCTTGCTCCATTTGCTCATTTATGCTCATATCTTCAATATCTTCATCACTACCAACCCGCCAAGCTCAATATTAGGTCATTAGTAAAAGGGCCATATGCATCTTCTATTAACAGTTGAAAGAGATTGTGTTGGTGAAATTCATCACAGGATTACTCATTGGTCAAACAGAGAATATAAAGGTAAATACCTGGTATCACATGAGAAATACTCTTGGTGGTGAACCTTTTACCGCTGTGAACAATCAAAGACCGGTTGGGTCTAATGCAATAACAACCAGGTATATTTAATAGGAAGCACAAAGCAATCCCCAGCCTTTAAAGGCACAAGTGAAGTCTGCATGCTGGGTGCGACCCTATTGCCATAGATAACAAGCGAGAACCCGAGATATGATCAGCTTACCTGCATTGCGGCGTTGCATACTTTCCCTACAAACATCACCACGTAATAAATAGGTAAAAAATAACCTATAAATCCCATGAGAAAAAAAAAAGTGAACAAAAGTGAGGCAAAAAAATATACTCATATTATTGTCAATTGTGTAATACATTGATATTCTATTTCTACATCTTGCTATTAAAAGTAGAGCTAGTTGTCGTAACTGGCTAATAAGGTGAATGGAGTAATTATGTTGCTTCCATTTAAGTGAGTATCAAAGTTATCCAACCATAACTTGGTCCTAATCCCCAGTTCATATTAACCACAGAATCATTGCTTTGGTAATCAGTTTTGTGTCTTATGTATAAGGCAAAATAAAAAAAAAAAGAAGACTAAAACGAAATCAGTCATATACCAAATATAATAAAAAGATAGCTCATTTTAACTCTACCTAAAGACAGACAGAATATGCACATACGATTATTAGGTTGTTTATAGATTCATTGCTCTCGTTGAAATAGGAATGTCCAACTCAAATTTATACCAGGTGGATTGTTATGGACTAACTCTAACCAATATGAATAATTTCAAAGATGAGAATTAATTAGTGATTACCCACCTTTGACAACAGATTGAAGTCGGCGACCGTAGCATAAGTCCTTGAGCACAACTCAACATGATAATTAACAGTCCAAACTTGTGCCCATACTTTCATATGCACAAAATCCTGTCTCCGTCTGAGGCTGGCTGCATATATTGGTGTAGCTCTCTGTTCTCCGTGCTCTTCAATTTTGCCTAGAACCAAGTATGTTTCACATTAGTTGCATTTGTCCAATGCTTTTGAACTTTTTCCTTTTGGCCTTCCAGTTCTACTCCAATCTATTCAAATCTTCAATATCTAAAACATTCAACAATTGTCGAGCTCAATGTTTTGGCACAAGTAGGAGGACTGTCTTCTACTAACAGTTCAAAGAGATCGCCTCCACTCAAATTATCACTGTACCAACAGAAAGTATAAGTGTAACGACCTGGTCTCATTTCAGGTGACATCCTGCTGGTGGCAAGTCTTTTCCCATTCCAATATAAAGCCAAAGATAGCTCTGGTATATCATGGCAAGTATCAAATGTTTCTAACAGGAACCACAATTCAATTCCCGACCATTTGTTCTGAAAGATATTATCTGAGAGCGGGATTGAAACAGAGTTACCATCTTCTTGATGGACAAACGGAGAAAAAGAAATTTGATCCCCTGGGATCAGTTCAATAAGGACCATATCTTTTTTAGATGATGCAACGATATCACATGACTTCGATAAAGACATTAAGTGGGTTATATCCAGTGAACCACACTCTAATGCTTCCAATTTTCTTAAGCTTGATGGAAGCCCCGGCAAAAACCGAAGTTTTTGGCAATAATTTAGGTAAAGATGTGTAAGCTTAGGAGGTTCCTGAATACTTAATGTTAGGCTAGTAAGTGGGTTACTAGCTAGGTATAAATGTGTCAAGGACGGCAACTGGCAAAAATAACAGGGGAATGATTCCTCAGATAGATTGCAACAACTCAAATTTAGAACACTCAGAGAGGACAGGCTTGAGACTGAAGATAGCAATGTACAAAGGTTTCGGCACCCAGCAGCATCTAGAATTGTGAGGGACTTCAGTTGATTAATGGTATCAGGAAGACTAACAAGGCTTTCACACCCGCTTATGTTCAAACATTCAAGGCCAACTAAATATCCAACAGATGTGGGCAGTTTTCTTATGGCGGTCTCCTCTAATGAAAGTGTTGATAAATGTTTCATGCATTCCCCAAATTCTGGGAGATTTTTAAAATTGCTGCATTCCCTAAGAATTAGCTTCTTTAGGGAACTCATCTTCAGCATACCTGGAAGAGTTTCAAGCCTTGAACAACCTCTTAAATTCAGTAGAGCAAGTTTCTTATGGTGAGCTAGGGACGAATGAACCTTAATTAGGCCTCTACAATATTCAAGAATGAGTGTTTCGAGAATGGGAACGGCAGAAAGATCAGGTGTTTGCCTTAAATAATAAGAACGACTCAAATCCAGATACTTCAGCATTGTTAGAGACTGGAAAGAAAATGAGAGATATTAAGATGTTATCATATTTAATGATGCCAATGTGATAAAATTTGATGGAGCTTTTGATGATAGGGTCATACCTTTTTCCCATTCCAAAGTTGTTTAATTCGGCTACAACACAAACTCATTTCAACAAATTCATATGATCGATCTGCTAGAGGTAGAGTTTCTAAAGAACACATAAACCAATGAAGAACTTTTAATGATCTGGGGAGACAGTCGAGACCATGGGGAAGATGTATGCCATCCAATTTGAGAAACTTCAGTTGTCTTGTCTCTGAGAATGCTTTAGTGCTCCAATAATGCGCATCAAATGAACATAGAGCTATACCTTGAATTGCATCAGTTCCCTTCGAAAAACCAACATAACAAATATGCAACTTTAACAAATGATTTAGGTAAAATAGAAATCACGAAAACAAAACACTGAAACAAACTTAAGGAAACAAAACATACACTGAATGAATTATTTAGTTTGTTCCTTAATACTAAATTTAGTTTATATAACACCAACCATCTCATAGTTAGGGAAAAAAAGAATGCAACACGTACCATATCATTTGTCAACACTTGATCAATATCAATTTCAGACCACAACCTATTACGTTTGCCAGGATTATAAGGAGATTCTTCATATGCAATATGTCTGCCCATTTCTTGAAGCAAATCATGCATTTCCAGCATATTTTCTTGATCCAAAATTACCAAAGATTTGTCAATCAACGTAACAATTCCAGTTTCAATTTCACTTCCAATTCCAACATAATGATTGCACAATTTTAATATATATGTAACTTCATCTTTGTTCATTCCTTTAAAGAAGCAGGCAATATCTAGAAAAATATTCTTCTCTGTCAGCATTAAATGATCATAACTTTTCTTCAATACCTTAAGAATTTCAAAATGTGGACCGCTCCTTATTTCTCTAATAGTATTATGCCAAAAATCAACATTTCTTCCATATAGATAGGAACCCAACACCTCAACCGCCAATGGAAGACCTTTACTATATTTGACCACTTCTTTTGATAAATCTAAATACTTGTCTTTGGGTTCACCTTGTTTAAAGGCTTTCAAGCAAAAGAGATAATGGGCTTCTTCCCGGTCTAATCCTTTAACCTCATAAGTTCCACAAACTCCATGTCTATTTAGCAAGTGCATATCTCTACTTGTGATTATTATTCTGCTTCCAAGACCAAACCAACCTTTCTCGCAAGCCAAATTCTGTAATTGGATTTCCTGACTTATATCATCGAGAACAAGAAGAACCTTCTTATTGCATAAGGAGCTTCCTATTATCTTCCTTCCATCTTCTACATCAGAAAAATCACAATTACGACTTATATTTAGACGAGAAAGAATATCTTTTTGCAGGTGAACAAAACCATGTTTCTCATACAACTCCCTAACATTTCTCACAAAGCAACTAACTTTGAATTTACCTCGAATAGTTTCATAGACTGCTCTAGCAATAGTTGTCTTACCTATACCACCCATGCCCCATATTCCTACAAAGCGAACATCATTGAACTCAATACCCATGAGGCTAATCACTTCCTTCACCCTTGAATCAATCCCTACAAGGTTCTTTGTGCAAGATGGGAGTTTTGGAATAAGCTTTTGTAGTGTGTGTTCAGCTATGCTTTCGACGAGTTTTTCCTCAAACCTGGAAAGTGCGAAAAAAAAAGAAGGTCATGCATATACTCCAATAAGAAATGCTAGCAAAATAAAGAAACAAACTGGGAAAGAGACAAGATCATTTTTATTTTTATTGCTTTTTTTTCAGCAACTAAAATGTGACACACAAACCTTGACACCTTGAATCTTTTACCAACTTTACAAGGCACAAACATTCTTTTCCCTTATGCTTTTAAATTATAAAAAAATATCTAATTGGTGCACTAAAATGCTTTGCTTAAAGCTTTTTACTATTTATATATATTTTTGCTTACTATTTACAATTTAAAAGTGTAATAATACTTATGTTAATTAACTAGAATAAAAAATCCAAGAAAAACAAATTATTGAAATAGTATTAGTTTGGTACATCAAATAATTGGCAGATAATGCACTGACCATTACCGAAAAAAAAAGGGCGATAAGAAATCATTAAAATTTTAATTCCTTATATCCAAGAAACTGATATTAGTATTTTTTTAAATTAAAAAATGTATTATACAGTTGAAAATTTGTGCCAATAATATTTTTTTTTAACTGTCATTTTTTTTTTTTTTGGTTTTAAGATAGTTCAAGGGTAGCCCCATAAGGGGAGCAGAAAACAAACACGACAATCCAAATACTAAATACCTGAAAACACATCACCTATACTAAAAGTACCTCCTATTCCGGAAATATAACACCTAAAGTAGCAACATTCTCAGCTTACAAGGGTTACATAAAACACAAACAGGGAGGCAAACACCATAGGGAGCAGACACCAATTGATACAGCAGTGGAAGGCTCCAACGGATTCAAATGTTCTTTTGATATTTGAATCAGACACCAAGGAAGGCATCGTGATCATTAGCAGTTGAAGAGAAGGTGTCATGCATAACAATAGCAGCAGAGCAATCATACACACTTTTCTTTTGAGGAATCATAATCAAAACACCTGCTCAACGGGACCGTGCTTTGTTTAGGCCAAGTTTGTTGGTCTTTATCCGTAGAATACACACTAACGAATTGAATTGTGGGTACTAAACTAACTCCCCATGTCGGCCCTTCTGCATTGTTCTCAAGGCCAACCTAGAGAGTATGACTAAAACGCCCACCCAAAATAAATCTGCATGACAGACTCCGTGATATTGAAGATAGTCATAAACTTTTCACAACACTCCTCATCGCACTACCATACACTAAAAGAACAATCCTTAAACAGAACACACCCATTCCACAAACATAGAGCACACACAAACTCGCTTAATGTCACACCATCGCAGCCACCCAAAATCCTAAACCCTCTAAATTGTTACTTGAGTTATTGAAGAGTATCTTTTGTATTCAATTCATACATTATACAATTTGACCTTAAAATATCATTTTTGATTAACAACACATTTTGACAATATTTGACAATTTTAAAAAAAAAATTAAAAAAATTGTTAACTTTTTTATATTAATTAATATAATTATTTTAATTATTATTGGTTTGGTAAGTTGGAATAACCTGTTAAAATAACATAAAGATATAATTGTCATTTGACATTATAATTTATATCTTTTCTCTCCTGATCCATACAAATAAATAATAAAAAATAATTTTACTGTTATTTTCTTTTCTCTTATTAAAATAAAAATCCATCAATGACGGGATAACTTACTGATCCTTAGAGTCCCAACCAGAGTAAGTTGCAATGTGTGCTAAGGCATCTTTCCATCGTTTAATCTTCTCACTGCCTTGACCGAATCTCCCTTCATGTTTCCTGAAAGCTCCCTCAAAACTTCCTTTTTGGTACCTCACATCAGAAGGCTCCACACCATAGAAGACAGGCAGAACCTCTAGGCCCATGTTCTTGGTGCACTCAACAATCTTTTGGAGCTCATCCAAACACCAAGTAGAGGAAGCATAGTTTGGTGACAAAACAGTGACGGCAAACATGGATTCTTCGATTGCTTTGAGGAGCTCCGACGAAATAACTTCACCTCTCTCAAGGTCCTTGTCATCTCTGAAAGTTTTGATTCCCTTCCTTTCCAATGCAGCACATAGATGATCAGTGAACCCTTTGCGAGTGTCTTCTCCCCTAAAACTCAAGAACACATGATAGGTCCACGAGCGTGGCGCGGTACCCGTAGGAGCAGAGGAAGAAGAGGCTCCACCAACAGGAAATGCCATGTCTTGAACTTTCCCCTACACCGTGTAACAATTTGTATTGTGGTGTGTGTATGTTTTGATGTCTATTGTTTTCTCTGTAGGGTGTTGTTGTTGAAGAGTATTAAACTATTAATACGGGAAAGTGGGTGCCAGCTTCTCCCACGTGAACGATATATGGATATTATTTTGACTCATACATACCATGTCGATACACTCATATTTACTATTAGATTGATTGTGTGACTCAAATTAAGTAGGGTCCACGTTCAATTCAATAGTAATTGTGAGCGTGTCGATACAGTATTCCATAAATTAGGTATCAAAACAGCATTTCCCGCCGGGAAAAGGGTGGAAAAAATTTGTCAGAAAAGATAACAGTACCAAAGAAGCAGACATAAAATACTATATAACAGTGACCCGAAGGAGAGAGGTAGGTAAGGTATGATAATGCAACAAGTCAATCATGGCAGGTGAACAAAACAAAATATTAATTCTTTGCAAGAAAGATGGTGGGAGCTGAGTTTTGTAGTTTGCTTTCTTGTATGACGGAATGGGAGGACCGTAGTGAGATGAATATTAGTACTTATAAATTAATAATAGCCGCGTAACCTTATGTGTTTGTGTAGGAGCAAGAAATTTTGGAGGAAGGAGGAAATTAGTTAATATAAAATAAAATATATTATTATATAAAAAGTAAAAAATAAGTTATTATATAGTATTTTTTATATAAATTATTAATAAATTATAATTTATTTTATTATTTTTTTAATAAAAGAGTCAATAATTTTCTTCTTAAACATTTCTTAGGCTCTACATAAAAAAAATGTATCAATTTATCATTTAATATCAAAATAGAGTATTGATCATAAATAAGTAACTAATAAGTAGAAACTCCATTAAGTAGATAAAATAAAAGAAAAATCTTAAAAATTATATTATAAAAATATTTATATGTTTTATATTTTTATATGATATATGTTACTATATTAAAATACTTTTATTATTTAGTATACATACTATGTACAAAAATGATAGGGTTTTTTTAAGGGAATTATAATATAAAATATACATATAATTATACAAATATATAAAATTTGGGGGGACGATGCCCCCTTGTGCCTATGTGTGTGTGTACACATTGTAAATAATATTTTAGATCCAACAACCATGACGTATCATTGTAAAAATAAAATTTAAACAAAGATCATTTAACATTTTACGTAGTAGTAGTAGTAGTAGTAATGATGATGATGATGATAGTTGGTACGAAATTTCGTTTATGGACTGTGATGCAAACAGATTGAAGAAAGTCGACAGTAAATCAAGGAGTGATTTTCACTGTTTTTTAAAGGAGGACAAGACACAGGCTAATATGCAGCTACAAATTAAGGCTTACATTACAAGACAGGAGGAGGCGCTTAAATTAAATCCAATAACCCAATGTTATGGAGGAGATTATGATTTGATGAGAATTGTGAGATAATAAAGAGAATTACCCTAAATTAAGAAAGAGCTTGAATCATCGCTCCTTTGATCACAAAGAATTAGAATCAAGCTCTAGAATGGAGAAAAAAAAATCTTAATTAAAGAATAATGACTTTAATTCAGTAAAAACTTTGTATTACAAATGACCCTATCCCCTTTTTTAATTTTTTTGTCATCGGTTGAGGGGGGAGTGGGCTTTGCTGGAAAGCTCGAACTCGGGACGCATCTTCACTTGAGGCAATGCTTTAACTACCTGAGTTGCGCCTCATGTGCAACCCTACCCCTATTTATATTACCGTTTAACCCATTTTTTTCTACCCCTATTTATATTTTTTCTACCGTTTAACTACCTGAGTTTGCATCATAAGACCTAAGTCCATTTTTTTCTGGTTGGGACCCAATTCCCGTTTAATCCTATGGTTCAAGCCCAATGCAGATGATGCACCCATATCTGCTATGTTAGGCCCACGCAGATACTACATTATCTGGCTTGGTGAAATAATCACCCTTTTTTTTAATTTAGACCAAAAAACAAAAACTCCCTTCTTTAATAATTTTCATTATCTTTTTTTTCTCTTTTAACAAAGGTATGTTAATGCTAGGAAGAATTCCTAGCTAAAGGGTACATGGGAAAGGGAGATGGAGTTGAGCACCAGACCATCCATTCAAAGATGCATGAAACAATTATAACTAATAGGTTGTAGATTCAACCGCATAATTTTCCCTATCAATCGTAACTCCAATGAAATATGTTCATACCCTTTGATGTCTTTAACATGATAGCACTGGTTTTTTGGAACAAGAAACAAAATACTGATGTTTGTATAAACTCGGATTCATGGTAAATCATACACATGATAATATATCAACCATTCAAAATATATTTTAGGAAAGTGCTTGTCGTCCTGAACAGTACACCTGAAACTCAAATCCGTGGCTTCGTTGTATGATTTAAGTTTTCATATAACCTCTCTCTCACGATTTTTTCCTTTTGTGTATTGCCATATGTGTCGGGTTGTTGGACTCTAACTATTAAATGGGCTATGTAGCAGCACTCTATATTTTAACACTATAATACATAAATACTATAAAAATTAATAATTAATATATTACCACATGTCAGGGCACACATAAATTTGGATCTACATTTTCATCATTCCAAACAGAATGTCAAAGACGCAAGGAATATACAGAACTTGGAGGGGTCACCGTCGTCGCCGTTGTCATCATCAGTGTCCACAGCATTAAAGATTTGTGATGCAAAGGGAGATTTCTAAAGCCTCCCTGGCCAACCCATTGCTCAAGCCACCATTGTGCACTATGGTTTAAGACGTTACCCTTGAAGTAAGCCACTTCACTTTCCCTTGACTATGGCCTAGAGAATACCAAAAACAAAAAAATGTTTTCAGACCAATTTTTCTTAAATGCAGCCATAATAGTAAAACACACACACACAGTAGTATTTTACATTATCAAATTGCCTCATTTAATTAGTTGTATCAAGCTCAAATTTACACCACACCAATTGCCAATTGTCATGGTCTGAATTTAAGAAAAGATCACCGCAGCAAAACTTGAAAGCCACCTTGTCCAACTTCACTACATGATTGGCCACCAAAACAAGTTCCAATTTTCTTGTACTGAAGATACTATCCGCATCTGACATTGCCTCCTAAGTTGTCAACTTGTGCAGCGTCTCCTTGTAACTTTGTCAGCATCTTTGAACAGCTTTAACTTTTATTGTAATGATTAATTGTTCCAATCTTCAACATCTTGCTTGCATAACAATGTAGAGGATATAAAAGTAAGGAAAGCATGGCTCCATAGGAGATAAAGTCCTCGTGCTGATCACCGTCTTATCCCTAAGTCCAAACAACACACAAATGTCATGACTACACAACTCGGGTGGGTCAGTATAACTTTATTAAAAGGAAACACAAAGCAAGTCCTACCCATTCATCTAAAGGGAAATTATTAGGAACTGATGAAAAACATTTTTGAGGGACAAACCATGATGGAATTTCACAACTTGCGATAAGCATGTCAAATCATGCGGTGGGAAGACATTTACCCTGTAATACAATTGTAATGTTGCAAGTAACAAGAATGAGAAAATTATGTCATGCCCTGCCCCAGCACATACACATGAGTTTCTTTTGTAAATTGAGAATAGTACCCAAAGGCTTAAATTTAAACACAAAGGTTGCAGGCTTACAGCACAAATTCTATGTGTGTCACATTTTATATTTTGATTGACTTCTTGTGTTACTCTAAAAGTATCAACAATTTCTCTTTATTTTGTGGATAATGCTACGATCCATACCTCCATAATGCTCATTAGTTCTTGAAGTAAGGGTGAGTTAATGGATAATGCGAAAGCATTGCATGGCTTTGATGGATAGAATGTGGAAGTTACAGTGAATCACAAATGCTTGAATCTAATTGTATTATTTTTTATGGAAAATGTGGCAGCAATTGAAGCTTTTGCAACAATTCAGATGAAGAAACTCTTGCTTTGGAAGTTTAGAAATGCTGCTAGGTGTGCCAACAAAATTGCTAAAAGTAAGATCCAAAGATATCAATGGCAATAAGTGACAAAAATCATGCGGGACTAATTTTTCAGACAGATTGCAGTAACTTTATATGACTCGGAGTGCAGACTTGAGATAGAAGGTGGCATTCTCAATCCAATTGGAGCTTACAGATTTACTGATTTGAACATTGGCCCTTCTGCAGCTGTCAAATGCTAATACTTTAAGATTACCTAGATAGAAGATAAATGAAGGCGGTTCGTCAACTGCATTTAATTTTACCTAAATAAAGATAAAATTCTACATACAAAAAGAATTAATTTATTTATAGATTCAAAATTGATCTTATTTAAATAGTTTTATCAACCTTAAAGTTATATCAGACCAAGCAATCGATTTTTATGGACTAGCTCAAAGATAGATCCAAATGATAAAATTGATTATCCACTTTTTGAGAACAAATTGAGGTTACCTTATCATAACTTGCAACTTGAAAACCAAGGTGAACCACAGCTTAACATAATTGGCCATCCAAACAAACAGTGCCCAGCTTTGAGACAGCATGTGAAACAACATCTACTTGTGCAACTCCTCCACATTCTTCACTTGTTCCATTTGCTCATTTGCGCTCATATCTTCAACATCTTCATCACTACCAACCCAGTGGGCTGCTAAGCCCGATATTATGTCATTATTAAAAGGCCCATATGCACCTTCTGTTAATGGTTGAAAAAGATTATGTTGGTGAAATTCATCACAATAATATTAAAGGCTGTTTGGTTTGAGTTTTCAATTTTTCAGATTTTATGAAGAAAATTCTGAAAATTACAAATTCTAGTTTTCAATATAACTTTCATTTTTTATTTTCAGTATTTCATTCATAAAATCCTAAAAACTAAAACAAAAAAATGCCCTAATTGTTCAAACAGAGAATATAAAGGTAAATACCTGGTTTCACATGAGAAATACTCTTGGTGAAGAACCTTTAACCATTCTGAACAATCAAAGACCGGTTGGGTTTAATACAATAAGAAGCACGTATTTTTAATAGGAAGTACAAAGCAATCCCAGCCTTTAGTGGAATGGCTTGAAAGGCACAAGTGAAGTCTGCATGCTGGGTGCGACCCTGTTGCCATAGATAACAAGCAAGAACCCGAGATATGATCAGCATGCAGCATACCCGCATTGCTGCGTTGCATGCTTTCCCTACCAAACATCACCACATAATAAATAGGTAAAAAAGAACCTATAAATCCCATGAGGAGAAAAAAAAAAGTGAACAAAAGTGAGGCAAAAAAATATGCTCATATTATTGTCAATTGTGTAACACATTGATATTCTATTTCTGCATCTTGCTATTAAAGGTAGAGATAGTTGTCTTAAGTCTTAACTGGCTAAGGTGGATGGAGTAATTATGTTGCTTCCATTTAAGCGAGTATCAAAGTTATGCAACCGTAACTTGGTCCTAATCCCCAGTTCATATTAACCACAGAATCATTGCTTTGGTAATCAGTTTTGTGTCTTATGTATAAAGCAAAAAGAAAAACTTCATTAGAAAACGAAATCAGTGATATACCAAATATAAGAAAAAGATATCTCATTTTAAGTTTACCTAAATAAAGACAGAATATGCACGTACGATTATTAGGTTGTTATAGATTCATTGCGCTCATTTAAATAGTAATGTCCAACTCAAATTTGTACCACACCATGTGGTAGATTGTTATGGACTAACTCTAACCAAGATGAATAATTTCAAAGATGAGAATTGGTTAGTGGTTACCCACATTTGACAACAGATTGAAGTCATCGACCGTAGCATAAGTCCTTGAGCACAACTCAACATGATAATTAACATTCCAAACTTGTGCCCATACTTTCATATGCACAAAAATCTTGTCTCCATCTGAGCCTGGCTGCATATACTGGTGTAGCTCCTTGTTCTCCGTGCTCTTCAATTTCGCCTAGAACCAAGTATTTTTCGCATTAGTTGCATCTGTCCAATGCTTTTGTACTTTTTTCTTTTGGCCTTCCAGTTTACTGCAATCTATTCAAATCTTTTTAGTAAAACATCTAACGATTGTAGAGCTCAATATTTCGGCACAAGTAGGAGGACTGTCTTCTACTAACAGTTCAAAGAGATCGCCTCCACGAAACACACCACTCAAATTATCGCTGTTCAAACAGAAGTTATAAGTGTAACGTCCTGGTCTCATTTCAGGTGACGTCCTCCTGGTGGCAAGTCTTTTCCCATTCCAATATAAAGCCAAAGATAGCTCAGGCATATCATGGCGAGTATCAAATGTTTCTAATAGGAAGCACAATTCAATTCCCGACCGTTTGTTCTTAAAGAAATTATATGAGGGTGGGAGTGAAACAGAGTTACCATCTTCTCGATGGACAGGAGAACAAAAAAAGAATTCACCCTCTGGGATCAGTTTAATACCGACCATACCATTATCTTTTGTAGATGACGCATCGATATCGCATGACTTCGATAAACTATGTTGCCCGGGTACAGATATGCACTGGTACCCGTCTGCAGTGGATACAGTGCAGATTTAAAATTTTGTAAAAAATGGAGTGCAGATGCGTCGATATATATATATATATATATATATAATCAGAAATTTAATATAATAAATCCAAAAATTTCAAATAATGTGATATTTGGTTTTATTTATTCTTATTCAATTTAAGTCAAGTTTGCTGAAGTTCAATATACTATAGTTTATATTTAAAGAAAAACATTCTTTAATTATTAATGGAGAAAAAAAAAAAAGAATATAAGGGAGCACTTTGCGTAGGTAAAATATGAATCATCCATTAACAAAATGGAGAAAGGTAGAAACGTGGCAAGCATCAAACGGTAAAGGGAAAGACCCCAGCACCCGCATCATACATTTGCAGCAGCTCTTCGCTAGAGAGAAAAAGAAGACCAGACCACTATTCACGCATCACTGCTCACACTTTTCACTCACTCCCCCACAGTTCCTCAAAGCCTAAGCAGCACTCTCTCTCTGGAAGGAAGGAAGATGTTGAGCGCCGATCCCGAGCACCGGGAAGAGGAGGAGGCACCCACCGCTGGCTATGACGAGGAAACCAGAGCTCAAGTCGCTCTCATCGTCAAGCTCGAGGAGGTTGCTGTCACCGGCGAAGAGGACGAAGAAAGTCGCCATCGTCGTAGCTCGTCGTGCTGCTGTAATGTTCCGTAGGTTGTCACGCAGCTGAGAGGTGCCGTGCGAGGTGGGTCGCACCGCCGTTCCGCCATCCTTGAGCGTCGCCAGTGTGGTGTGGTGCCGCCGGCAAAGAAGAGTTGGAGAAAGTATTTTGGGGAGGTGATGTTATGAGGAAAAACTAGGGCCGGCACAGTAAAGGGGTTGGGTAATCAATGAAGTCAACAAATGTGTTAAAAAAAAAACCAAATCGGCGTACCCAGCATCAGGTACGCGTACCCGCCCGTACCCAAATTTTTGTTTTGAAAGAATACGATGATGGGTACGTATCCACACGTACCCACGCGTACCCATCGCGTATCCGTACCCAAAACGTACCTGGTACGGGTACTTTTCCATTTTAGCCGTACCTGTGCTTCAGAGTCGATAAAGATATTAATTGGTTTAAATCATGTGAATCACACTCCCATGCTTCCAATTTTCTTAAACTTGATGGAAGCTCCGGCCAAAACCGAAGTTTGTGGCAATAACTTACGTCAAGAAGTGTAAGCTTAGGAAGTTTCTGAATACTTATTGGTAGGCTAGTTAGTGGGTCACCGCGTAAGTATAAATGTGTCAAGGACGACAACTGGCAAAAATCATGGGGGAATGATTCCTCAGATAGATTGCAATGACTCAACTTTAGAACACCCAGAGAGGACAGGCCTGAGACTGAAGATGGCAATCTACGAAGGTTTCGGCACCCAGTGGCATTTAGAGTTGTGAGGGACTTAAGTTGATTAATGGTATGGGGAAGACTAACAAGGCTTTTACACCTCTTTATTTTCAAACATTCAAGGCTAACCAAATATCCAACAGATGTGGGTAGTTTTCTTATGGCCGTGTCCTCTAATAAAAGTGTTGATAAATATTTCATGCATTCCCCAAATTGTGGGAGATTTTTCAAACGCCAGCATCCCGTAAGAATTAGCTTCTTTAGGGAACTCATCTTCAGCATACCTGGAAGAGTTTCAAGCCTTGAACAACCTCTTAAATTCAGTAGAACAAGTTTCTTATGGTGAACTAGGGATGAATGAACCTTAGTTAGGCCATCACAATTTCTAAGAATGAGTGTTTCGAGAATGGGAACGGCAGAAAGATCAGGTGTTTGCTTTAACTGACGAGAACCATGCAAATCCAGATACTTCAGCATTGTTAGAGACTGAAAAGAAATTGAGAAATATTAAGATGTTATCATCTTTTACGAAGCCAATGCGATAGAATTTGATGGAGCTTTTGATGATAGGGTCGTACCTTTTTTCCATTCCAAAGTTGTTTAATTTCGCTATAACACAATCTCATTTCAACAAATTCATATGATTGATCTGCCAGAGGTAGAGTTTCTAAAGGAAACCCAGTCCAATGAAGAACTTTTAATGATCTGGGGAGATAGTCGAGACCATGGGGAAGATGTATGCCATACAATTTGAGAAACTTCAGTTGTCTTGTCTCTGAGAATGCTTTAGTGCTCCAATAATGCGGTTGATAAGATGAACGTAGAGCTATACCTTGAATTGCATCAGTTCCCTTCGAAAAACCAAGATAACAAATATGTAACTTTAAAAAATGATGTAGCTAAAATAGAAATCACGAAAATAAAACACTGAACATACTTAAGGAAACAAAACATACATTGAATGAAATTTTTAGCTTGTTTCTTATACTAAATTTATTTTATATAACACCAACCATCTCATAGTTAGGGGAAAAAAGAAAGCAATACCTACCATATCATTTGTCAACACTTGATCAATGTCATTTTTAGACCACAACCTACTACGTTTGCCAGGATTATTAGGAGATTCTTCATATACAATATGTCTGCCCATTTCTTGAAGCAAATCATGCATTTCCAATCTATTTTTTTTATCCAAAGTTACCAAAGATTTGTCAATCAAAGTAACAATTCCATTCTCAATTTCACTTCCAATTCCAACATGATGATTGCACAATTTTAACACATATGTAACTTCATCTTTGTTCACTCCTTTGAAGAAGCAAGCAATATCTAGAAAAATATTCTTCTCTATCGGCATCAAATGATCATAACCTTTTTTCAATGCCTTAAGAATTTCAAAATGTGGACCGCTCCTTATTTCTCTATTAGTGCTATGCCAAAAATCAACATTTCTTCCATATAGGTAGGAACCCAACACCTCAATCGCCAATGGAAGACCTTTAGTATGTTTGACCAGTTCTTTTGATAAATCTAAATACTCGTCTCTGGGTTTATCTTGTTTAAAAGCTTTCAAACAAAAGAGATGATGGGCTTCTTCCTTGCCTAACCCTTTAACCTCATAAGTTCCACAAACTCCATATCTATTTAGCAAGTGCTTATCTCTAGTTGTAATTATTATTCTACTTCCAGGACCAAACCAACCTTGCTCCCAAGCCAAATTCTGTAATTGGATTTCCTGGTTTATATCATCGAGAACAAGAAGAACCTTCTTATTACATAAGGAGTTTCCTATTATCTTTCTTCCATCTTCTACATCAGAAAAATCACAACTACTACTTATATTTAGACGAGAAAGAATATCTTTTTGCAGGTGAACAAAACCATTTGTCTCCGACAACTCCCTAACATTTCTCACGAAGCAACTAACTTTAAAATTACCTCGGATAGTTTCATAGACAGCTCTAGCAATAGTTGTCTTACCTATACCACCCATGCCCCATATGCCTACAAAGCGAACATCATTGAACTCAATACCCATGAGGCTAATCACTTCCTTCACCCTTGAATCAATGCCTACAAGGTTCTTTGTGCAAGATGGGAGTTTTGGAATAAGCTTTTGTAGTATGTGTTCAGCTATGCATTCTATGAGTTTTTCCTCAAACCTGGAAAGTGCCACAAAAAAAAAAAAAGTCATGCATATACTCCAACAAGAAATGCTAGCAAAATAAAGAAATAAATTAGGAAAGAGACAAGTTCATTTTTATTTTTATTGCTTTTTTTTTTTTTAGCAAATCTAAGGTGAAACTAAAATGTGAGACACAAGCCTTGACACCTTGAAGCTTTTACCAACTTTACAAGGCATAAACATTCTTTACCATTATGCTTTTAAACATAGTTATCAAACTCGATTTGGTGCTCGACTCGAACAAGGCACCGGGTCACTTAGTCACTGGTTCAACCAGTGGGTCATTGGTTGAACCGCTTGAACCGGATATAATTAAATTAATATATAATATATATAAAAAAAAAATGACACAGCTTTGGCATTAGCGGTTGTTGGCTTAGTGGCAAGCATAGGTGTAAATTACTTTCGAATTTTGATAACGCATGATCGAACCAGAACTTGCAAAACTTTGAGCAAATTCAACGTGTCTTACTATGTATACTATATTTAATAGAAATGGCACAATATTAACAAAGGACGTGGCTGGCGCAGTGGTAACTCAAAGCGCTACTCATCTCACGCACGCAGGTTTGAGTCAAGCATCAGAAAATTTTGGGCATTTTCATAATTCCAAGGTGGCCGATTCTTCTGGTTCAATTGGCCGGTTTGATTGCAACCCGGACCGGTTCGCTCGGGTGTTGACTGGTTTTGATCAGTTCACATGTAGAATCGATCTAATGAGCGAACCAGACTGGACATCGGTCGGGTTCACCGATTTCCGGTCTGAACCGGCCAGTTCGGTCTGGTTCTGATTACTATGCTTTTAAATGTATAAAAAAACATAATTGGAGCACTAAAATATTTTGCTTAAAACTTTTCACTATTTATATATTATTTATTTAGTATTTGCAATTTAAAAGTGTAATAATACTTAAGTTAATTAAATAGAATATAAAATCCAAGAAAAACAAATTATTAAAATGAAACAGGTATTAGTTTGATAATATCAAATATTTGCCAGATAATGCACTGACCATTACCAAGAAAAAATGGGAGATAAGAAATCATTAAAATTTTAATTACTTATATCAAAGAAACTGATATTAGTATTTTTTTTAAATTAAAAGATGATTATACGATTGAAATATTGTGTCAATAATAATTTTTTTTATAACTGTTACTTTTTTTAAAAAAATAGATAGTTCAATAAGCAAGGGTAGCCCCATAAGGGGAACAAAAAACAAATAGGACAATCCAAATACTACATACCTGAAAACACATCACATATACTAAAAGTACATCCTATTTTGGAAATATAACACCTAAAGTAGCAACATTCTCAGCTTACAAGCGTTAAAGTCAGTGTATTAAAACCTAGCTTGGACCCATCGAAAACCAATGAACCGACCATGAAACTGGTCCAAGCCACTGTTTGGATCGACTCTGCATAAAAACTGGTGAGACTTGGTTCGACTCAGCTGGTTTTCAAGAACTGGACCGAGTCATGCTTACTTTATTTTTTGCTCAAACAGCGTCGTTTTGTGACTCAAAAAAAAAAAAAAAAAAGCCTATACTAAACATAGTCATTTCAATCTTCAGTCTTCAGCACCCCTTGACAAACACAACATTACAACATCACAATTCACAAAACCTAATCTCCCATTCTCCCTTGAGCTATGACTGCATGAGAACTAAGAAGCAGAACCAGCCGCCACTGCCAAACCTCGTTGGAGGGTAGAGGATCGTCGTGCCGCTCTGCTCACTGCACCTGGACCAACACGCATGTTGTTGCTCACCGCACCTGGACCATCGCGCCTGCTGCTGCTCACCATGCCTCGCTTGTTGCTACTCACCATGCTCTCGCCCATGCCCACACCCACGCCTACTGCTGTCGCCATCATTACTGTTGCCGGAAGCTTGAAGCTGAAAGTGAAAGTGAAAGGGAAGTTCCACTATTCTTGATTTCCCTTCTTTGTTTTTTTTATAATATTGATAAATTGATAAGTAGATGATGGATCTTCATTCCGCTATTCTTAAATTCCTTTTTTATTTTTTATTTTTTTTGGTTATATAGATAGTAGATTTATACAATTACAAATGAATGTATTACAAACTGGTAATTAGTTGTCATTTTTTATATTTTTTTCAATTTTATTTTTATGTTTTAAAACTATGGTTACAATGAATACAAGCAAGGAGGCAAACATCATAGGAAGCAAGCACAAATTGATACAACAGTGGAAGGCTCCAACGGATTCAACTGTTCATTTGATATTTGAATCATATCAGACACCAAGGAAGGCATAGTGATCATTTATTCATTTCACACCAGTAAACAATTGAAGAGAAGGCGTCACGCATAACCAAGGAAGAGAAAACTGAACTAGGTATCGAACCAATCAAGGTACTGGTTTAAAGGTTTAAAGGTTCAACCGGAATATAATAAAATATATATAATATATACACATAATAAATTATATCTTTATAAATCTTTTTTATTTCAAAAAAATTATTAATCTATCTATATTATTTATTATTTATAATTTATATAGATATATTCGTATGAAAAGAAATAGACTTTAAAATAGACTTTATACTAGTGCTGCACACTATTTTATATGGGCCCAAAACAGATGTAAGACTCAACCCAAACATCCTAAGTTGAAAACCTAAGCATACATCACTTACTCATTCCTTTTACTCCTAAGTGCTGAAGGAAGCGACGCTCACCATCTGACCCCATTGTCAACATGAAGCCTGCCATGACCAAAACCAAGAAAGCATGAAGTTGCCACCTTTTCAACCTTTCTTTACACAAGAACAGCAACCCAACTAGCCATGGAGGAGCTAGAACTCAAATTAATGGTGACTTCCAAGAGCAGCGGTGGCAGCTTGGCCTCTTTCACGACAAGGCAATAACAGCGAGGAACATATGCAGCTTCATGGAGAAAGGGTGAAGGAAAGGGCGAAGCGGTGGAGCAGAGGTGCGGAGGCGGCAGAGCAGAGGTGTGGAGGTGGCAGAGCGAAGGCGCGGAGGCAGCGGGGCAGAGGTAGCTTCGCCGGCAACCTTTGGAGGAGAAGATCTACTGAGGAAAGGTGAGTTCAGATTAGATTCCTCGAACCGGACAACCTTAGAAACCGGATCGGTCCACCGGTTTTCCCGGTTCTTGACTGGTTTTTAACTCTGCCGATTTTAGGCACTTAATTGGACTAGCCAGGCAAGCAGTTTCCATTCAACCCGATCGGACCGACCAGGCCGGTCTAGTTCTCTCTTCAATGCGCATAACAATAGTAGCAAAGCAATCACACACACTTTACTTTTGAGGAATCATAATCAAAACACCTGCTCAACAGGACCGTACATTGTTGGTCCAAGTACAGTTTGTTGGTCTTCGTCCGTAGAATACACACTAGCGAATTGAATTGTGGGTGCTAAACTAACTCTTCATGTATGCCCTTTGGCATTGCCATCAAGGTCAATCTAGAGAGTAAGACTAAATATCCGTACAAAATCTGCGTGAGAGACTCCATGTTATAGAAGATAGCCATAAACATTTCACAACACGCCTCATTAGATTACCATATACTAAATAGAACAATCCTTAAACACAACAAACCCATTCCCCAAACATGGAGCACACACAAACTCATTGAATGTCATACCAACGCACCCGCTGAAGTGTATCTTTTGTATTCAATTCATACATTATACAATTTAAACTTAAAATATCTTTTTTGATTAACAACACATTTTGACAGTATTGAGAATTTTTTTAAAAAAGATTAAATACCATTCTAGTCTGTTTAGTTACATCAAATTTTGGTTTTTACTCTTACATCTTAAAGAGAAAAAATAGGGTAAATTTTTCATGTTTGGTTGAAGAGTAAAGAAGGGGCATGTTTTTCATGGATGGGAGGGGGGGTCCATGTATAATTTTACACATATATAGAGTTTATCCATGAAAATTTACAACTTAATTTTACTTCCAAACTAAACATAAGCACTCCTAATTTTCTATCAACAATCAAAATCACACGAGTAAACCTCCAAACTTGTGACAATTTCATTATCAAACAATTTGATCCCTAACAAAAAGAAATTGCCTAGTTGGTTCCTAACAATATCAAACGTCAGACACTTTTTGATCTCTGATGTTAAGTTTGATAGAGATATACACTAACACCTCAAATTAGTTAGTGACAATACCCACCCACTTGGATCATTCCCCCAGCCTTACCATCTCTACCACCACCACCACCTCTATCTTCCTTCTTCATCTCGCTACTTCCCCCACATCATCATCATCAACATCACTGCAGGGATAGTGTAAGGATTGAAAATTATAAACTATGTATAAAGTTATTATGATTTAATTAGTGGTGATATGATTAGTTATTTAAAGGTCTCATGTGAACCTATAGTTGAATAGTGAGAGACATGTGAAGCACTTTAAGTTCAAGATTCAAGGACTTGTTTCAAGGGAGAAGAGTATCGAAGTTGAGGCAATAGAGGAGCAGACAAATAGGCTATCTTGTAACGGCATTTAATATGTTCATTTAGAAAGCGTCCTAATAATTGGTTTGAACATTTGGAAATTTGGATAAACTTAATAACAATTAAGTGAATCTCATGGGATAATTATAACATAAGAGTTTAATTGTTACATACGTGATACATTGCCAAACAAATAAATTAAAATAAGCTCACAAATTGCTTTTGCATATTTTGTTGCTTATTTATTCTCCTCCCGTGTATGACCCAAAATGAACATTGTAGACCACTGTTTAACCAAGTGTGTTTCTATAATTCTATTTATAGTTTGAAGAGACATCATTTGCGTCATGTGTGGTATGGGGTGACCTGGGTTTGGATTGATGATAATGTGGGGGAGATAAGGAGATGAAAACGAAGATGGTTTGGCGGATTGAAATTTTTTGACCGAATTAAAGTTTCAACCAAACCCGCTAAAAATAATGGGTTAGGCGGACCAACCCGATGAGCTCAGCCCGTTTTGACATCTCTACTTGAGGCCAAAATCAAACTAAACCAATTATAATAGGTTGGGTTTGGATCTTTCCATAAAAAGTGACTAGCCCTAACAAAGCCAACCCAACCCAATTACACCCAACAGTCAAACCCTTCTTTTGCTCTTGTGAACTGTTTTTACATTTCCGGTCTAAATGCATTGAATGGGAATGGTTAATTGGTATTCTTGCTTTATATTTTTTGTTCCCTCCTTTGTTAGTTTGGGCTTATGTGGTAGTGGGTTTCTCGTTTTTCTGTTTTTTCTTTTCAACACTTATTTTTTTTATTTTACTAAAAATAAAATTGAACAAAATAATAAATTATTGAAATTAGCTGATAAGCTAAAGATTAACTTTTTTATATTAATTAATATAATTATTTTAATTATTATTGGGTTAACTTAATAAGTTGAAATAACATCTTAAAATAATATAAGGATATAATTGTCGTCTGACATTATAATCTATATCTTTTCTCTTCCTTTTCCATACAAATAAACAATAAAAAAATAAGTTTTATTTTCTTTTCTTTTCTCTTATTTTCCTCTCATCCAAACACATCTAAGGAAAATAAAAATCCATCCATGTTCTTTTCTTTCCATTTATTTTCTCTCAATTTATTTCATTTGCCAACAAAAAGAAATATGGCACATAATATGAGGAGAAAAAAAGAAACTAATCTAATAATTAGATCAATGTTTGTTTATGGCACATATAGTTTGAACAAAATAATTAATCTAGTGGTGAGATAACTTACTGATCTTTAGAGTCCCAGCCAGAGTAACTTGCAATGTGTGCGAAGGCATCTTTCCATCGTTTAATCTTCTCACTGCCTTGACCGAATCTCCCTTCATGTTTTCTAAAAGCTCCCTCAAAACTTCCTTTTTGGTACCTCACATCAGAAGGCTCCACACCGTAGAAGACAGGCACAACCTCTAGCCCCATGCTCTCGCTGCACTCAACAATCTTGTGGAGCTCATCCAAACACCAAGTGGAGGAAGCATAGTTTGGTGACAAAACAGTGACGGCAAACATGGATTCTTCGATGGCTTTGAGGAGTTCCGACGAAATAACTTCACCTCTCTCAAGGTCCTTGTCATCTCTGAAAGTTCTGATGCCCTTCCTTTCCAATGCAGCACATAGATGATCAGTGAACCCTTTACGAGTGTCTTCTCCCCTAAAACTCAAGAACACATGATAGGTGCACGAGCGTGGCGCGGTACCCGTAGGAGCAGAGGAAGAAGAGGCTTCACCTACAGCAAATGCCATATCTTGAACTTTTCCCTACACCGTGTTACAACTTGTATTTTGGTGTGTGTATGCTCTGATGATGTCTATTGTTTTCTGTGTTTGTAGGGTGTTGCTGTTGAAGAGTGTTAATTGTAAGTTAAACAACACCGCGTGAGTGAATAATACAGGAAAGTGAGTGCAAGCTTCGCCCGTGTGAACGATGGTCCCTGGAAAAGAGGTGGAAACAAGTTGCAAGAAAAGAAACAGTACCAAAGAAGGAGAAATAAAAAGAGAAAAACTATTTAAACACCCAAAAGTGGGTGTTTGAAACAGACACCCACCTTATAATCATTGGATGTGATGGATGTCCCCACTTACTCTTAACATCCATCACATTCAACGGTTAAAAAGTGGGTAGACAGACACTTTTGGATGTTCAAATAGCACTTCTCAAATAAAAATACTATATAAAACAGCGACTCCTGAGAGGTATGGTGATTCAACAAGTCAATGTTTGGCAGGTGAACAAAACAAATGTTACTTCTTTGCAAGAAAAGTGGTGGAAGCTGAGGTTTGTAGTTTGTTGTCTAGTGTGACGGGACGGGAGGGCCGTGGGGTGAGATGAATAACAATAATAATAAATTAATAATCGCGTAACGGTATATATATATATATATATATATATTGACGGAATTTTATTAAAAATTATGATGACTGTTTTTATTAATTTTAAATCTAACAACCATGGCATATCATTGTAAGAATAAAATTTTGAACAAGATCGATTGTTTAATATTTTACTTAATAATAATAATAATGATGATGATGATGGTTGTTGGTACGGGAATTCATTTATGGATTGGTGAGTGGCTATTGTCGCTCCTATTAGTCTAATGTCACTCTCATTTGTTTAACTTTTATTTGATTTGATTAAAGTACTCTTTTATTCTCTTGTAATTAAAATATTATCTATGATTATTTTTAATTTTAATAAACCTCAATATTATCAATTTTTAAAATATTTTTTAATAGAGTTAATTTTTATACACTAACAATATAAAAATTTCACATTATTATCTAATCATGTATTGTCAAATAAAACAAAAAAGGTGGTTAGGTCTCTACTTAAAAAGTTAAATAAATAGAATGATTTGATTGAATAATATTGTAAAAAAAATTTACACTGTCAATATATTAAAATTAAACTCTTTTTACTAACGGCTCCTTGTTTATGTTATTTGAAAAAAAATCAATATTTACTCTTTTTTTCATAGTACATATTAAATTTAATTTATCACATTGAAATTAAAAACACATAATTTTGTTTTAAAATAGTAATGTATCATGACCTTTTTTAAATTAGTGTAACATTTTATAATTTTCTATTTTCCACAACATACAATTTTTTTATTTTATATTGTATAGAAGTATCATGAGAAATGATACTAAGAAGAGTGAATGAATGGAAACTAATGTAATAGTTATGTTCATTTCCAGACAAGGAGCAGTAGCATAAATGTGAATTTTACATAAATATTTATCATAGAAAAAAAGGGAAAAATAAAAATAATATTTAATTTTTTAGAAAAATAATTTATTTTAAGGGATTCAACAAAGGTCAATTATCTTTGTCTTTCTTCTATTTTATGTGACATATTTTCATTTCTTATTATATTTATATATAATATTAAACCAAAAAGAATAAAATATTGTATGCTGTGTAATTTTATTAAAAAAAAAACTATATACTGTGTGAAATAGAAAAGTTTAAAAATATTGTTATATAAAAAAGAAAGTCACATGGAGTCATCATTTTAAAACATAATTATATTGTTATTCTAGTGTAATAAATTATATTTAATATATATGTACACTTACAGAATGTGCAAAAGTTGAAATTTTTTACAAATAAAAAAAAGGCAAAAACAAAAGTAACAGACTAACAGCATATTAAAAAAAATATTTTATACAGTTAATAATATTATATTGAGGCTATTATACTGAAAAGTGACAACAAATAATATTTTAATCATAAAAGAAAAAAAAAAGAATATTTTAGGTGAATTAAATAAAAGTTAAGGTAGTGGAAGTGACAATAACAAAATTGGGAGTGGTAATAGCCGTTTCCTATGAACTGTGATGCAAATATATTGAAGATTGGTTATTGACCTAGTCAATAGTAAATCAAGGAGCGATTTTCACTATTTTTTTCTGTTGTACTGTGTTCGTGCTTAGTTGGTGTCAAGGTTCTGAAAACCTAACATGTCAGTGAATCAAATGAGTTATTGGTTTAGAAGTTTAACAAGTCGAATCGAGGCTCAATTGAAATATAATTAGAGCATAATAAAATATATAATATGTAAAAATTATTTGTATATTTTAATCTTTTAAAATTTTATTTGATATATTAGTTTAATTTATGTATTGTAAATATCAAATACAAATATTTTTAGTCCATATATTTCTCTTACAAAGACCAACGATAAAAAATAGAAAAATGAAAAGCATACAAAGTCCAAGGTTAAAAGTTAGAATGAGACACATACCAACAAAAAAAAAAATTAAAATGAGACAAAAAGTATAATAGCGAAATCGTGAAATCTAAAAAGCATGCATCTGATCTCATTAGTTGAGACATTTGTTAAGAGATAAGGCAATCTTTATCCAATACCCCAGAAGAGACGGTTCTCCATCTACATCGGTAATCTGGTTCGTGTGATATGGCTTTTGTCCTAATGTCGTATAGAGCAGCAACATCATCATCGTCACCATCATTATTATTATTATTATTATTATTATTATTATTATTACAACTATTAAAATAATATTTTCCTAAACAATTATTATTAATAGTATAATGTTTACCTAAACAATTATTGCTTGATTTTCTCTCGTGGTACTAACAGGGTGCACACACCCAAAACGAGGACGAGACCCACGCTAATATCCAGCTACAAAATGAGGCTTACATTACAGGAGCGAAGGAGCCTAAATTAAAGAAAAATATTATTTATAATAAAAAAGTATAAGACACCGTACTGACTCATAATCTTATCTATTATTAAATGAGATATAGACCATACTTGAATTGAATCCAAATTCATTCAATGGTAGATGAGGTGTAATTCAGTACAGTATCTTATTTTCTATAATTACAAATAACATAACTCTAAATTAAATCCAACTAGGTTATACCCTGGCAAATGCGTGCCGGGTCAATTAGAAAGATATTCAATTTAAAAATATTATATATTCAAAAAATTTCAATTTAATGAGATTTTTGTTATGGCATCCTCCAGCCGTAGAACTGCAATGAAAAAACCCACAATCTCACCTAATAGTATTGGCCATGAAAAAATTTGTGTAAATAAAACCATATATACATGAGAAAATTTAGAGGTAGCATTACACGAAACTTTTAATAAATAAAAAAACTCATAACAGTTCATATAAGACAACTTATAACTGCAAAAAGAAAAACAAAAAAAAAAAGACAATGACAATAGTAAACAAAACAACTCATACAAATCCTATGATACTTGTAGTCCAGACATTCTTGGAGTTAACCAAAACTACACAAACAGTATATAATAGTTTTTTTTTTATGATACTAATAAAAAATTGACTGTTAATCATAATAAAAATAACTTTTTTATAACCTGTCCAATGCACATGGATAATTAAAGGACATTTATATGATAAAAATATTGAATCGATTTGACATCATATTATAATTAAAGAATATTTTATTAGATAAAAAAAAGCTAGGAAAGGCTTTTGTTTATGGAAAGAGATCTGGAAAGAGTTGACTATTGTAGGAAAAATAGCTAGAAAGAGATATGAAATAAAAAAGATATGGGAAGAAATAGAAGGACAAAATGATAAGGGATGAAATAGAGTGAAAAGTGTGAAGAAGTGGGAAAAGTTTTTGTTTGTTTGGTAGAGTGATTTTTTGAGGACTTTGATTTTGAATTTTAAAATGGGAGAGAATTGCTTCTCACTTAAATGACATGGTAATCCCTTTTTTTTTCTTTTAAATATACAAAATTGACATGATTTGCTCACTTTTATCATAGACCTAGCTCATTAACTTCATTAGTGGCTTTATGGATAGATGGCATGCACCGATTGTTGAAAATATCTTTTTTGGGGACTAAGGGAGGATTTAATTTTCATATATTTTCTTGTAATATTTAAGTTAATGTAATAATATTATGCTCGTAAAATTTTGCAACTCTACTTGATCTCATGCTATTGTATATCATAGCATGTTATAAAAGAAACATATGATAGGTATTAAGATGTCTTTGTTATTGAATTAGATATAGGAATTTTGCAAGTAAAACTTATCAATATCAAAGGCAATAGCATCATATTTTAGTACGTTAGCCTAAATACTCTTGGGCATCAACCTGCTCTGTATATTATCTCAATAAAATTCTAATATAAGTGAATGTTAAAAAAAAATCACAACGTGCATCTTTAGTTTGAAGAAAATATACCTGAAATTTCAAAATTCTATCTATGTTTCTTGAAGAATACAAATCCCTTGAATGATAACCAAATTCATTTTAATGCCAATAAATACTTTAAAAGGAATAATAAGTTAGTGATTCATTATACTATGAAATAGCTATTTGATTTCATTAACTTGTCTGAAACTATATAATCAAAAAATAAAATTAAAAACTGCCACAAAATTTCCCTTCAGCTGGAACTTCAATAGTCTTTCAACTAATCCATTTTGTTATATTAAAGTGATAATAAATCAGCAAAATAGAATATTGAATTCATTACATTAAAACTTACACTGGTTCAACATTGTCAACATCATCTATCAATACCATGCAATAAAAAGTAGCTGCATCTATTTAAATCAGCAAAAAAAATGCATAGTCCTAAAATGGTAATGACTAATAGCACATAATTTGTCATTAATAATTGCTGTAAAACTTCCTAGATGGGTCATATCTTTGATCAACACAATGGGATCAAAATTGATGCAAAAGTTCGTAGAAGGTGAAACTCCAATGAACTGCTGACTTAATCTTGCATGGAAATTTGAGGACCAGCTCCATCGCCCTAGGTGACGCCTTTTCTTTAAGAGTTGAAACAAGCATCCTCTCAACAAAATCTGTGACCACGTGAGGCCTTTCATCAACTAATAGCTATAGTGTGCGATAATATAACTTAATATACCAAGGCACAATTTGAAGAACATGAGGGACCTATAATAATTTCCTCTATAACTTAGCCTATACTAATATAGCTAATATATATTAAACGTTTTTAAGAAAATTAATAAATACATTAACCATGTAAGGAAGAGCCTAATCAACTGAGATGTATTAGAAGTCAAAAGCTGTAACTAAAGAATAATTATCATTAGAAATTCAATATTAGTTTGATATCATTCAACAGCTCTTACCCTGCTATGGCTTTTACCAAACTAGCTCCATGTCTTCTGCAAAACCGCTAAAGCAACATAATCTACTTAAAAACACCACAAACAAATAATAATTGATCATCAAACTAATTGGGTCTCAAGGAGCTGAACAGGAAGTTTCATTGAACTAACAGTCTCATAAAAACTAAGGAGACAGTTGTAAATCATTGTCCTCAAAGATTACCTAATGTGGTTATTAGAATATCAAGCTAATTGGAGATAATAAGTCATCCAAACCAACTTCTTTATCAAAAGTTAAAGCAAATCTTCTTAAAGGAGTCCAGCAATTTGATGAATTGATATCATTTTTATTATCACAAGACTGCAAGGTCATACTAAAAATAAAACTAATTTAGAATGCACCTAGTTGCTAATTTAAATGAACCACATTCTAAATAGTGTATTTCCAAATGTTTTCCATATCAACTGAGTTGCTAGATATCCCACATTCTATGGGGTGCAACCAAGCATAGGCGTTTAGAGGACTCTCCAGGCTCTGTAATTCAAAAGTAAATTGGTCAGCCAAGCACACAAATGTAATTTTCCTTTTGGATAAGTTAAACCAGTCACAAAACTCCAAATAGGAGGAGCCAAAAAAGGACATGCTAGCTGTGAACAGACCATACAATAGCAAAACAGCTGAAAAAGAGACCCCATGAACAAATTAACCATACACCCACTATATCACTAATCTATATTGAATCAGTAAACGGAGAAGCAGTCCTCAATGACCTGATCCTACCTAAAAAATCTCCTTAGTTCTGCATTATCTAATATATTGTTACTCCCCATTAGGCACGTTATGGATCGCCCACCACAATACCTTGATCTTCAAAGAAAAATTATAAAATTCAGCCTATTTACTTAGAGGGCCAACTCGTCCAAGGCACAGCCACAGTAGTGCACACAAATGTGAATGCAAATCACAAATAAGAAAAACAAACCTTCCAATAAACTTTAAATTGATAGAGAATAAATTTGCAATCATAAGCTTAGGACCACTTGTCCCACCAAAACAAAAGAATGGCAATCATTAACTCCTATTATTCTGTTTGTAGACCATTCTAAATTTAAATCGTATTTTATATAATCATATCAAACCAAATTTATAAAATAAAAAAAATTGAACTGAGCCAAATTAATTTGTAATTTAAATATACCAAAAATAATATCTTACATAGCAAACTATAAGCATTAATGACTTCGATGGCATGAGTGCATTAAAAAAACAAACTGATGGGTGACCATAACAGTCATTGCACTAAATATATTGGAACAATAGGAAAGCTATTGTCACTACAAATATTATATTAAGTATCAATAATATGAGTTGCCAAAAGAAAAATGAAATAGTTTATAACTAAAAACGGCACAATTGTCCAAATAGCATATTAGTTAACACAATTCAATAAAAAAAAAAAAAAAACTTAGCTGAATACACAATTTCTTCTAATTAGTATAAAAAATAACTTCAGCCTATCCATAAACACACTAAAGATCCCTTCCTCTAAGACTCTAGTTCAAAAGTGATGGAATCTCATTCATTGAGTTTGTTTGCCTTACAAATCGCTCCCCTCTCCTCTATTCTTGGCTAGAGTCTTCTTTTTACCTTTTGTTTTGATAATTCAAGATACATAGGGTGAAGGACTCTTCGATGGAAGAAGATTGCAATGTAGTATCAGGTTTAACTGCACACAACAATCAAAAACAAAACAAAACCAGAAACTACACCATCCAAGAAGAGGCAAACATATGCTCTTAACATGATTAAAAACCTTCCAATAATCCCAACAACATGAGTAATATTCAATACAATTGTTTTTAATACCTTTTATATCAGAAATATTGGAAAGCAGAAGCCAACATATAAGACAAATGAAATAAAAAGTTAACATTCATAATTGCAATGAGTAAGGAATAATTAAGAGTAAATATTGGCATTAGGAATAGAAGCAACAGGATTTTACTGTTGCTTGAAGTTTCAAGCCATGTAGTGAAGGTGGAATGTGACAACCAACAACATGAAGCATCCGATAGACAAATCCGCAACATAAAGCCATATCAACAAAAAGAATGCAAAGTATAATGGGGATGTGAAGGAGTGATTCAAATTGAAATTGATGACTAAGATAAAGCCAAAAATTCAGTCCCTCATTGTTATTTTTTTTCCATAAGAAAAAAGTGAAAACCAAATATCTAAATACACAAACCATGTTTTCTTCTTCAGAGAAACAATAGAAAATGAATGCATTGCCCCTTCATCACTTTTAAACTTTGCTCCTCTAAAGTTGTAGAGACCTAACTTTGATGCACCTTTTACACATAAGCTACATACATATATCACACATAAAAAATAAATAATAATAATCAGCTGGTAAGAGATGTGGAAAGAAAAAGAGTTTTTTTTTGGTTGAAAGACACTTCTTTTATGATCCAAGCAAGCCTTACAGTGCACCACGATGTTAAGAACATTGCCTCCCAAAGATGAAGGGATGCGAAGGAAGAAGAAACGGCTACCAAAGAAGGTTGAGGAGGAAAAAAAAGGAGAAAGAGGAGCTGTTGAATTGGAAACGAAAGAGAAGAAACACAACATTTTAAGATAGTGTTGGACACTCTATACACCGAGGTTTACTATTAAAGGTGACAAAGTTGGAAGTTTACCAAATCTGATACCTTATACACTTTTAAGTAAAGGGTCATGGAATAAAAGTCAATTAAGTTTTACAAAGAGCAGTAGCCATTATATGAGCATCTAATCTAAGTGAATACAAATACATTAAGAAATAGTTGCCAAAACTGAAAATTATCTTCACATATCAGCTGTAATTCTCTACAGTTTAAGACTTAAAAAACAATGTGACATCACATTATAATCTTAATAGTTTAGTTAACTTGGATAATCCATACCACTATAATATTAGTCATTTTCTTAGCCAATATTACTACAATTTATTGCAAATTGTAGCATAAATGCAACATGTCATGTGTCAAATAAGAGTTGCAAATTCATATTGCAAATTCAAAAGAAACTACATATGCTATATGAGATTTGCTAGAAAAGCTATAAACTATAAGTGTTTTGTGATCATGGGTGCAGCATGCATTGGAATAAAAGAGCCATAGATTTTTCACAATAGGCGTGTCTGATTCCATCATTAAACATATATATTTCAACTTCCATGTTCTTAAAGATAAAACAAATATAAATACCCCAAAACTTAATATACACACACACATATATATATGTGCATAACATTGAGCTTAAAATGTGAAGAACACCTGCAACTCACCGGTTAAAAGTTACTGTAGTATTGCAACTTTCATATTGAATTATGTCCCTCTATTCAACTCAATGCAAATAATTCTAGGGTCGTGGATGGAAAAAATGAACCAAAGTCGATATATTAGAAAGACCAAGCAAGCAACTGCCAATACAAATTGTACCGGCACCGTCACTTTGTAGGCCAAAGGATTCCATCCAATTCTTCTGGTATTATGAGTCCAGTGATGTCATTATGTTAATTCAGTCCCATGTCTGACTCTGGTTCATGTGAATAAAGATTAGGCCTCTCACCCAACATTATCACCAAGGAGTCCTCCTTTAGCACATGTCACTGGGACACATTAACCCCAAAAGCCTATTCATTTCGTACTTATCTCCTTTGCATATGGAGCAAAGACATCACTGGCTTCGATATGTAGTTGCTATAATACAATAACTTTAACCTGGCATATCTTAAATAACAATACTTTATCAACTATGGAATTTAGTATAAGATTTACGTAGGACCTCACTTGCTACTAGTCTAGAGAAAATGTGTTGAATTGAATTTGATCAACAACTTGGTAATTCATATGCTAAAATAGAGGCAAATTAATGTTAAATATATGATAGTAAGAAAGCAACTTTTACAAAAGAAACATCTAACACATATCAGGAAACCATACAGGCTTTAAAAGAAGAATTTTAAGAAATGAGTAATGGATTTTATTCACTGAAAATGATGTCATAATATTTTTCCTATTTTTGTAGTAAAAAGAGATAAAACTATCAAGCAATAAATGGGAGACATGAACCAAGCATGGAATTGTAGGTGCTACTATAGTGCCTAGACACAAAAACCGAGCTTGCTACCACATTACACGGTTATTCAAGAAAGTGAAGCCTAGCCCATAGCCTTCCATCAAACCATATTGGGATTATAACTTTAAACATGTGCCATCCATTATGTACACCGGCAAACAAAATGTTTGAAAACAGAATCAATTACCAATAGACTTCTTCTCAAAAATCCTTCATGCTATTCCCAATTAACCTTATCAGCTGTGACATGCACCTTTATCAAGAAACTTCTTTCAATGCTCCCTTATCACAAATTCTGCATCGTCTTACCACGAAGCTAAATATGGTCATTAATGATCCAATTAAATCTTCCCAAAATTCAACATCATGCCACATGGTGACAAACTCTTTGGACTGCACAAACAAACATAAGCGACCAATTTTCTTAAGTTAATAAAATTTTCGTTTTGTTTTGTCTTTTTTTTTCTAATCTTTTATTACAATCATTTAAGATGATACTTGCAAGGTCTACAAAAGATTCAAAAAAATGCATTGGAAAGTAGTAAACTTACCTAATGGCTTTAGAATCAATCATATAGGTAGGCCAAAAGAGTATCCTATCGAAGACATCATTAAAAGTACAATAAATTCTACATAAAACTGTACTGATGGCCAGCTGCCCACAACTCCATTCTCAAACATATACTATTGAGAAATAGTCTTGGAACCAAGCATCTATATGGTTGGTACGGCCATTCCAATTCCAATAGAATCTATAAGCGAGAAAATCGACTCAACCTTCAAGCAAGAAAAAATTATTTTAAATCAAATAAACCGTGAAATGAAATTGCAGTTGTAGTATCCATTTCTGGTCACACAAAAAAAAAAAAAAAAAAGAATCTATTCAAATCCATCAAACATAAGAACTTTGGATAGAAGTAAGAAATTATATATTACTTATGTTATCAAAATCAACACATGCATCGGTAAGCTAAAAATCTAAATCATCTACATTATCTTCTGTAAGCAAAAGTAAAAGCAAAGTCTGGGTTTTACATCAATTGGTATAAAACCACCTTCCAGTAAATTTATTTGAGCTTCAAAGAATGCCATCGTGTTATAGTAGCAATCAAAATCTGAACAATATATCATGAACAACCTTGCAGCAAAAAAATATTCAAGGCCAAATGATTCAACTCTTCGCTCAATCTCAGTGTCCTCGCAAGAAAATTGCATTGAAGAAAAGTCAGCTAAAATAACAAACCTCATGTCCAGAAGCCAAATGGGTACATGCATATATAAAAAATGGGGCTATCACCAAGAAGATAAGAAAGGACCAAGGCAGACAATGCTGAGCAGAAAATGTAAATTGTCTTAACAATTGAACCTAGTGCACACTGATTTATCCATACTTTCTTTCCTCAAAAGCAAGAACAAACATAATGGGGTGTATATCATAATCACAATTAAGATCAATAAAAATAAATAAATGAACAGCCTTAACACCTAAACTGAAACCATAATTCTAATTGCTCTTAGATCTAAAATTAATCAAGACCCACCAAACAACACAATCCATATAAGGAAATAGAAGTCATTGATATTGAATAAGAGTCATTAAATAAAAACAGGACAAAAAATAAAAGCCAACATCAAGTTATGAAAGTCTATGATATTAATAAGTTTTTTAGATATTAAATCATATTTGAGAGGCATACATACCACTCATATCTGCCTCTGACATCAATGCTCTAACTCCGAATCTGAACCCCCTCAATCTCCTCCATCATCATGGTTTGAGCGATTGCCAACAGAAGGCATCCAAAAATGCTCCTCTTCTGTGTGAGTGTTCTCAATGGAAGGCTTCCTAACTTCCTACTATTAAGACCAAGATAATGACAAAAATTTAAAAGCCAGCAAATAAAAAAGAAAGCTTTAACCTTTAGTTTTAAAAATTGGAATACAAAAACGTATGTCCTTCTCTCATCTGAAATACATGAAAACAAAACAACATAAATCAGTTAACCCATAGGTCCATCACATTATACAAATTAACTTCGAAAACCAAAATACCATTACCAATAAGTCAAATGGGGAGAAGGATAAGAAATAACAAAACAGGAAGATGAAAGAAGAGGAGGAGGAAGAGGAAGAGGAAGGAAAAAAAAGAAAAAGCAGAACCAACCATGAAGCCCCAGCCATGAGACACCATGTGAACCACCTCCATGAAATCCTTCTCAGTCACATGATCACCGCAGAGCCACCCACAATCGCAAGCCACCATCACCAATCTGTCACCTCCACTGCACACCGCACCACCATCTCTGCACAAACCAGCATCCACACCATCACGCCACCACCACCTTGCCTAGACCACCAACAGCAATCATCTTCGCCTCTTTCACCCCCTCCCTCTGTGCAGCAAAGCATATGTTCTCTTGTGGCTGCACATGAATGGGAATGGAGTACAAAACTAAAAGAAAAAAGGTGATGAATGGGAGAAAAGGGAGAAAAAGTCCGTAAGGTGTGGGCATGGAGTCTGGGGTGGGGTTTGGAGAGGAGTGGGCATGGGTTAAGGAAGGGCGCAGGCATGTGCCATAGAAGTAAATATTTTGTAGCGATTAGCTATTGGTTTTGAATTTCAAATTTTGCAAGCAGCACATTCTGCAGGAAACCACCACAGAGCAACTGATTGACTTCCACATCATCAAGCTTGCACAATAAGCTTCCACATACAGCGAAGGCATAGCCTTGTATCATGGCATGAACACGTGCCAGGAAGAAGGAGCTGAAAACCCTCTTTTAGAGAATAAGAAGGAAAACCCAAGTCTGTTTTTCTTTGGTCGTGACCCAATACCCCTTTAATCCCATATGGTTGAAGCCCAATGCAGCTGATGCACCCACATCTGCTGTTAGGCCCAAACAGAATCTACATTATCTGGCTTGGTGCAATAATCTCCCTTCTTTTGAATAATTTTCATTACCTTAAATTGGGATAATTAACAGTTACTATCGCCTTCGAGGTCTTTCATCAACATGTTAGCACCAGTTCTTTGGAACAAGAAACAAAAGAGTGATGTTATTATAAGCTCAAGTTCGCGGTGAATTCTACACGTTGTAACATATCAACCATTCAAAATATGTTTTAACATTATAATATATAAATACTATAAAAGCCAACAATTGATATATTGTCACATGTCAAGGCACATATAAAGTCGGGTCTATATTATTATCATTCCAAATGAAATGCCAAAAAAGCAAAGAAAATACAAAACTTGGAGGGATCATCGTTACCGTCGTTGTTGCCATCATCACCATTGCCCTCAACGTTTAAGATATGTGATGCAGATGGAGAAGTCTAAAGCCTCCCTGACCAATCCATTGCTCAAGCCACCAATGTGCACTATGGTTTAAGACCTTACCCTTGTTGTAAGTCACTTCATTTTCTTTTGACCATGGCCTAGAGAACACCAAAAACCAGAAATTGTTTTCAGATCAAAGTTTTCCGAAATATAGCCACAATATCAACACACACACACACACACACACACACAAACACTAGTAATTTATACAATCAAATCACCTCATTTAAATTGCTATATCTAGCTCTAAATTTATTTAACACCAATTGCAGATTGCCATGGATTGAATTTAAAGAAAAGATAAATTGTAGTCAGTCTCTCACTAACTAAATTCCTCATTTATTCATACATGATTTCACATGTATTAAAAATCACAAATAATAGCACTCTTGTTCACAATGTCATTTTGAGTTTTGACTACAACAGGTGATGCAAAGAGAATAGTCTTTTCGAACACTATGCCATGTCAACATGAAATAATATAAAGTAAAAGAGAAAGACATTTTTACTGAAAATGAAACAAAACTATGAAAAAGTAGTAATCAGCAAAACAGGAACCAAACTATGATATTCTCACATAGGGAAGAAAAAGTTTGTAGCATACCACAAAAAGAGAAACATATCTATATTGTATGAAAATATGAATCCAGAAAAATAGTAAACTATAAACAGAAACATACCTATGATAAGCTCATTTATCAGGGAAGAAACAAATTACATAAATTCCACTATGTAAGTAAAGCTGACCAGGAGCATATATGTGTTTGTGTGTGTGTGTGTGTGGACGTGTGGATGCTTTTAGCTTTACATGAAATCATACTAAAATATGTGGATAGAAAAGTAAAATAAACTTAATGAAATCCTCACACATTCACAAGTGACTTTTGAATCCGCTGTCATGTTTCTCCTGAATTGATTTGCAACTGATGAAAACGGTCTTCCAACACATCTTGTAATCAGCAAATGATGGGTGTGACTCTCATAACATGTAGGCACCAGAGATATTGTCATTGATAATGCTTATTGTTATGATGCGAAACATAATGTCCAACCTCTAACTCTAAGCTGGCTAATTTGTGCAGACTAATTTTATTGTTTCCGTACTTACATTTAAGTGTGAATTGGTTATATAACAATACTTAGGTTCTAATTACAAGCAGGTATTAATTCCGAAGCCAATGCTTCTAGGTAGTTCTTTTGGTTTCTTAAGCATGAAAGAGATTTGTACTATATAGAATTTCATTAGGGAATGAAATCTGCCATACAGAACACCACATAGGGAAACAAGATTTTCAGTTCAATTTTTCCTAAATCCAGCCAAACAATTTATTATTTTAATATATTCAAAATTATCTTATTTAAATAGTTATATCAAGCTCAAATTTATACAACACTAAATGCAGATTTTCATGTTCCAAGTATAGGCAAAGATAAACTGTCGTGACCATAGCACAGTTCTTGAACCTTAGAAACCAGCTTGAAGCCCATTCCACTGCATGAATGACACAAAGACAAGTTCCAAACTTTCTTGTACAGAAGACACCGTCTGGATGAAAGGAAGGGACAACAAATTTACTGACTTGGACATTGGTCCTTTGCAACCAGGGAATGACAATACCTTAAGATTATCTAGATAGAAGACACATGAAGGTAGTTCTTCAATTGCAGTTTCACTGGCATGGAGTTTCCTCTAAACACTTGATTTACTTTTTAAACCATCAGGAAATCTACAGATCTTTGAGCAACCAGAAATATCAAGAATTCTGTGGAATGCAATCCACGAATGGTATCAGGCAGATAAATAAGACTTTTGCAATCCTTTAGGTTTAAAGAAGCAAGCCCAGCTAGGCATCCAAGTGATGAGGGTAGTTTTCTTATCACCGTTCCCTTTAAAGAAAGCTTCTGTAGGTGTTCCATGCTTTCCCCAAACTCTGGAAGTACTTTGAATTTAGTGCAACCACCAAGAATTAGTTTCTTTAGGGAACTCATATCCAATTTACCTGGAAGAGTTGTAAGACTCATGCAGTCTTCTAAATTCAATAACAACTTTCTTGTGGTATACATGAGATGGATGAATTTCAGTAAGACTTGCACAGCCTTTAAGAACCAATGTTTCAAGGTTGGAATGCCAGAAAAGTCAGGGGATCGCATTAGGTTCTTGGAGAAACTCATCTTCAGGTACTTCAGATTCTCCAGATACTGATCAAATTTGTAAAGTGGGAAAATGTTATTAGCTTTCAGGTCATTGCGACAAAATTGTATACAGGCTCTTGACAAAATGGCCTTACCTTTCTTCCTTGCCAAAGTTGCTCAATTTTGCTATGAGACAACTTCATGTCAACAATATCATCCAGTTGACTTGTATGTGGCAAAGCTTTAAAAGGACATCCTTTCCAATGAAGAACTTTTAGTGAACAAGGAAGACAGCTGCAGCCAAGGGTAAGTTGCATGCTACATAAACTAAGAAATTTTAGCCCACTTGTCCTTGAGAAGGCTTCAGCGGGCCAGCATGCTTCACAGGACTGAGGTAAGTTTAGAACTATGCTATGAATAGCGTCAGTTCCCTATAAAACCAGAATGACAAATGACACGATATTATAAAGGTTAAACATTAATTGTTCAAGACATATTTTAAATATCATATTTATTTTATCTAACACAAATCATCCAGAAGTGGCAGAAAAGTTGGCATTTACCTTATTTTTTGTCAATACATGATCAATGTCCTCTTGGGATCACAGCCTGCTACTTCTGCCAGGGCCATTTGGAGATTCCTAAAATACAATATTCCTGCCCATTTCTTGAAGGAAATCATGCATCCACAATTTATTGTTCACTTGATCCACGGTTACTAATGATCTTTCAATCAAAATTTCGATGGTAATTTTTGGGCAGTAACCACAATGTTCAAATATATATATATATATATATATATATCAATTTCCAGTTAAAGGTGCAACGAAAATAAAGTTGGAATTCCTTCACAATGCAATTAATTCAACAAATTCATAATAAAATTAGAATAATTGAGATAAAATAATAATAAAAAATTAAAAAGGAACCAAAGTTGACAAAGAAACATTACAAAAAAGAGAAAAACAATTGGACTGCTAATGTTTACATCTTCAAATTTCAAAATGACACAATTTTCCTATGGTTACATGAGCAATTTGTGACTCCATGATCAACCAACAAACAAATCAACATGAAACTCTACAGAAATGAAATAATCTCTCTGGTCTACATACATACAAACTTTGCACCCTGAGAAGCAAAAAAGTCATGCTCATGTCCAAGTAATTCTTTCATGAAGGGTGCCAATAGTACAAGTTTTCAAATCAGGACAAGATGGCTCACACTTAATTAATACACAAAAACCAATGTCCCTTCAAGGATATGGCTTTATGCAGTAGTTATGCGATTCCTCCCCCTGCCTTTTCGTGAGCTAGCTATGCTAGCTATTAACGAGTGACCCGCATTATATAAAGCATGTGATCCCATAAGCTTCAACCCAAGGTTTTTTATCAGATATGACAACCTACTTCCATCCCCTCCTGTAATTTGCTGCAATTGTTGCGCCTGTTCCTGAGATACGACACTGTAAAGCTGCAATGGCAACTTTGTGGGATTTGGACAGTTGTTTAATACTTCCTTGTAACTTTCTTCAGCAGCACCAAGAGTGATTTGCAGAAGCCCCATTGACTGCGGACTTTCTGATGAAGGATCAAATATAAAAGCAAATTTCCCATACTCCAGATCAGGTTTTTTGAATATATCTACCAATATGTCAGTGTTTGGTCCAATATTCTTAAGCATGTACTTTCTGGGATAATTTTGTTGAACCCGGGCTGATTGGTAAATACGAGAAGCTTCTCTCAAGCCACTCAAAAAAGCACCATGCATTGTGGCTGGATATTGCCTAGTTGTGGCCTCACCAGCAAAGAACAATCGGTTACCCACATTTTCTGCAAGTATATCATAATCACTTCCAGATGATTGCACACTAACATGAGAATATGAACCATAAGATAGGGGATCACTGCCCCATCTTGTACAAATTGACTTTATTGGATCAGGCACAATGATGCCTTTAGTTTGATAAATACCTACATAAATAGATGTAACAAATGAAAACAAGAAAGCAAACAAAGGAAAACACGTAAAGAAAAATATCCATGATGTTCAATACACATAATGGCCTTTAATTTTTTATCACCAAGCCATGAACATAAACGATACCTCTTAGGACAGTCAAAACTCGATGGAGCAAGATGGTTGGTTCTGTGGACTCAAAGCTTTGTGCAGCTTCACCAGCCACTAGTGCAAGAAGTGCTGGGCCTCCAGAAACAGTATGGTAACTGTAAAATAAGAAAAATTCCCCACGTTGATGACTATATTCATTGAGATGTCCAAATGTGTCCAGATCTTCCCCCCAGAACACATACGGAAAAACCATTGCTACTTTGTTCAGCAGCCCAAATCCCAACCTCTCAATTGCTGCCAGCTTTCTTTCAGGTAATTCAGGTTCAAAGGTGATAGTCTTCTTCTTCAAAACTCCAAGAGGCACAGTGCACAAAACGAAATCTGCTTGAAAGACTTGGTCTCCAGCAATAACCTCAACACCCTCATTTCCATATCTGATAGTGCTGACAATCTTCTTGTACAAAATAGGAACTCCTTCACATAAAGCTTTTATCAATCTCCAATTGCCTCCAGCAAGAAAGCAGTGATCACCACCCATTTCATAAGGATCATCCTGATCCCAATAGGCAGCGGAAAGATTCGAAAGACATCCAGCATTTGCATATTCCAAATTTGCTAGATGCCAATCAAGCAATTGCTTCTCATCAGTACTTCGAGCCACAGCATACAAAAGCCTGAGTGTCTCCAAGACTGAACCGAGAGATGTATCACTTGCAAACCCACCCATAATTTTCCTCAGCTCCATAACTTTGTCAAGCAACCTATTGAATATAAATTCAACACTTGCATCCATTTCCTTATCAACTGGTTCCCCATTTGGCTTGTACAAAGGGCAATTATCTCTGACCTTATGAAGCGGTATAGAAAGCTGCCGAGCCAAGACCCCCAAAGGATTAGCATGAATACCAGTGATAACGCTCCCACCAAGATCTATAGCAGCAAATTTACCCTCACCCCCCATCTTTTGAGTATAAACCCTACCACCAGGACGGTCCCTACCTTCCAAAACCACAACCTTGTAACCAAAAGACAAGAGCTGCCTGGCTGCTGCTAACCCCGCGAGGCCAGCACCAATGACAATCACAGTCCCTTCAGCAGCCTCAGGAATTTGAGCCGTAAAAGAGGGAGAAACCCCAAAATTTATGTAACCATTGTGCAAAAGAAAGTCATAAGCAGAATTAATCAAATGCTCACACTCACTACTCACAGTTTCTCTAATTTGTCCTTTTGTCAACCACATCCTAACATTCCCCCTCCACAGAGCCAGTATATGATTCCTTATGACAATATAATCATTTTGCTCCTTCCCACCCAATTGCCCCACAACCCCAGCTTTAATCTCCTCCTCAAGCAAAGCATCAATGGGGAAACCTAGCGAAAAGGCGATCATGGCCTCGGTTTCAGTCTCTTTTTCCAAATCCTCCTTGGTCCTACTCCTCTTCTTCAAGCCACCCCCCAACTGCTTCTCAAGCATCTCATCCATCAAATTCTCATCATAGCTTCGCAAATTCGCCTTCTTTCTCAGCGGACGCCTCGAAACTGATCCATTCGAAGATGGGGCTTCCATTATTCCTCTGGGGCTCCTAGGAGAAAAAAACAAAAACAAAAACAAAAATAAGAAAACAAAATTTTTACCCCTAACACAGAAATGTGCCTTAACTTCAACTATTTCAAACCACAAATATAAATAATAGGGCAAATTACACCCACCTCTCATGAGGTTTGTGGAAATGCAACAGAGCTCTCATCTAATTGTCCAACCTACTCTCATCTCCCCTGATAGCATCAACTATTGACACTCCCCACTAAACTATTATTAATTTTCCAAACATGTCCTCGTTTTTATCTTATCGGACAAATTTACCTAATCTCCCTGTAATATGAATAACTCAACCCCCAACCCAAAAAAAGCACAACACAAAATCAGTATCGAGATTTTTCAGAAAAACATGGCCAAGAATTGCCCACCAGCACACCATACTAAGTACTTAAAAACAGATTAAAATAAAATAAAATAAAAAAGCGAGCAAGCAAGCATAAAGAAATGAAAACAAAAAAAAAATTGCATCGAGACCAATTAGGGACTACCTCTGAAACAAAGCTTGGGTGTAAGGCACAGAGACAGCAGCCAAGTGGGAAGAGGAAACAGTGGCGGAGTGGTAGAAGCAGAAGCCTAGGACGGCGTCTCGCGATGGCTCTAACAATGGTCGAAAGGAGGTGTGACGATAATCCTTCTGTCACAATCTAGATAATTCTTGTGGGCAAGAACGAGCAAAGAAAGGTTCAGTAGGCGCCGTTTGCTCGTTGAGCCACTGATAAAGGAAAAGGAGGGTGCAAGAAGTGAAGAGAGAAAAAAAGACACAGGAACTGGGGGACGGTGGCCACTGTAGAGGGAGGGTACCAAGAGGGTTACCTTTTACTCGGGTAACAGTAGGCCCAAATCACTATTGCTGTTATATCTTATATATTAAAAAAAAGTAATGTTAGGTATATAATTAAATTGTATAATAAATACACATCACATATCTTATCATTATTAGATTTGACAAATGAGTAGGATAGGTGGGAACTACACATTATATTCGATGATAATAAAATGTGTTGTGTGCAATTTAATTGTACACCAAATATTATTCAATAAAAAATGATATTCTAACACTTAAAAATAAGTGTTTTCATCGTTGTTGGATATAATGGTGGTCTCAATTTTCTTTACTTATCTATCACATTTAAAGGTGATGGAGTGACTATGTCACTATACAAATTGAGCACGATATTATAATATAAATGTTTGTGATATAACTATCGAAAAGTTTTATCCCTTCCTCGACCCAAAAAAAAAATTAACAAAAAAAGTGAATCCCAAAGCGGAAAAATAATTTCCATATTGTCTTTTTATTGGTGAAATACTTACATATGTGATTATGGGGTGTTTTACTTAAATATGGCTGAAATTACTCCGCCTATGGCGGATTCAGTGCTGAAGATGAAGACAAACGCCATCAGCCAGTGAGCCGCCATCGTATCTGTGCAGTCCTGCATAAGGTCGCCTGTGGCGGATTCAAACTGGCAGGAATCTCTGACAAATCTGCAAGGCGAGGTCGCCTGTGGCGGATTCAGTTTCGACGGGGATGTTGGGTGCTACGGCGAATCTCGAGGGAGGGGAGTGCGGAGGAAAGCTGGAGGCACCCGCCGGCGAGTGTCTGACCAAGTGAATGTGAGGTCATTATAGATGACGGAATGGGTGTCACCGTAAACGGTGGCTGCTCTGTCCAAGAAGCTGAGTAGGGTGAGTGGGGAGGAGTTTGCTGGGCTTGGCTTCAGTTGTTCCATTTCTGAGGTGGTTGTATTGTGCTGGGGAATCTTTTGGTTCCAAAAGTTTTGGGACTTTTTTTTGCTTCTTAAACTTTCTGAAGAAGACTTAAACGGAGGAGGAGGAAGAGAAAGTGGAGTGTGGTCAATGAAGACGCTAGTGTAGTGCTGAGGCGTTACAATATAATAGGATATGCTGTCATGCTGGGTCTCGTAAGATATTTGAAGCACTAGCTCAGACCCAAAAAAAAAAAAAAACCAGCTAAGTTGCCATAGACGACAAATACTAGTTTGGTGAGAATGATTTTAAAAAGTAGTATATAGCTACAGGCTTATAGCTTTAATTATTCAAATAAATAAGATATTATAGGAACAAAAATATCAATTTATATGCATGTAATCTAATTATATATTGTTATCTTAAATAAAATTGTAATCTTGTGTTCATTATTTAAAGGGATAAATGCATTTTAGATTATGTGTAATTTATACTATGACTTCTCAAAATATATATTGCAACGTCTTAAACATTTTAAATTGTGCAAAATATCCCTCAATATAATTTTGACAACTAACAAAGGTAAGATTTATGTGCACATAACCCCTTAATGTTTTTAAATTATGCAACCCGACACATTGTCTATGAATATTATTCCTCTCTGATTTTTTTATTGTGTGCAATCCAATATCTTGTTATAACTTAAAGTTTTGCGCTATTTAAAAAGTATATGTTTTTTGCTTAATTTGAAAAGTTTACATTTTGAAAAGTCATTGTATAATTACACATAACCTAAAATTCAGGAGGGTAAAATCTATTTAACCCTTATTTAAAAAGTTATGCAAATAAAATAATTTAATTAGATTAAATAATAAAGGATAATTACAATTATCTTCCTTGAGTTCTTTTAATATTACATTTACACCTATTAACCTATAATATATAATCTATCCGTAATACTAATATTTAAAACTCATTACATGTAAAATTTTTCATTAAGAAAGTTATGTCTCACTATTTTCATAATCTTAATATTATAAGTTTTTGAATTTAATTTATGTTTTAAGTATTAATTATTTTGTTTCCAATTATACCTTCATATCTCTCTTTCATTAACACAATTAAAATGCTATACAAAATATTACAATCAAAATTATTTAACATGAAAATAATAACAAATAATAATATAAAAAATGATAATTAGTCGTATTATTGTATCATTAAAATTTTATATGTATAATTATTATAGTATTAATGATAACAAAGACATGATAATTACGTTACACACAAAAAACTATTATAACTAACAATGATTGTCCTGACAATATATAACTATTAAGTTACAATATCTTCAAACTTAATCATGGTTAAACTTGTTAATAATTTTATTAATTTAATTTGAAAAACACATTTAGCCTGCACTGCTTATATGGTAGAAACTAAATGGCATAGAGCAAATCAGGATCTTGCCCTTAGTGCAAGTAAGAATTTCTCTTGTAAAAATAGATCAAAATACTGAAAATGAACTAATTTTGATAGAAAATAGGCTAAAATATGAATTGTGATAAAAAAATCAACTAAATAATGATCAACTAAAAAAAAATCAACCAAAACAATCAACTAAAAATGATAAAAAAAATAAACTAAATATAATAATTAACTAAAACAATTAACTAAAATATCAACTGAAAAAATATTAAATCAACAAAATAATAATGAATTAAAATTATATAAAATTGTGCTTCTAATCAATTAAAAAAACTAGAAATGATGAACTGAAAAAGAATCAACTAAAAATAATCCCCTTAAAAAAGAATCAACTAAAATAATCAACCAAAAATGATTAAAAAAATTAAATCAACTAAATAATAATAATCAACTAAACCAATTAACTAAAAATGATCAACTAAAATAATATTAAATCAACTAAATAATAATAAATTAAAATTATATAAAATTGTGTTTCTAATCAGCTAACAATAATCTACAAGTTCAAACAACATACAACTCAATGGTATGAAAGTCTAGTTATGGTGCACATGTGTTATAAATAGTTGTTGAATATTGTTGTCATCCCATATAGCAATTGTTTGATATTATCTGAAATTGCCAAAAATCGAGATAACAGCTCATTTTTTAGCTTCACATATGATAGAGAGAGAAGAAAAACAACTTAACAATCTTTGTTAGTATGCAACAAAAGTTTCAAACTGGGATCTAATCGATCCGGTTCGCCAATTTTTTCAATTTTGACTGGTTTTGACGTTTCCCAATTTTTGAACCTTAACCAGACCAGTCAGATGTCGATTCCCGGTTGGACCAATTAATCTAATACAATTCTCTTTCATGGTATTTATAACAATTTTACTATTAAAATAAATAATTATATTTACTATACTATTGATTCTAACTTCTTTTTTTAACACAAGACTTTTTTTTTTATAAGAAACTCACATTCATAGCAATTCTCCCTGCTACGTACTAAAACCAGTATGCACTGTTAGAGTGGAGTTGGGAGTTTACACAGACAATGAAATATAGTTTAATATTTAATATGCCTTTTGGCAATTTTTGAAAATAATTTTTTAATAAAGATTCCGCCTGTGGCGGATTCCTTTATCAGAAGTGCCGTTCTTGCGTTTTTCAAATCTCGTTATTATTATTTTATTTTTTTGAAATTGGTGACTTCTTAATCCGCCTTTGGCGAATGCATTTTTTAAAAAAAATTTTATTTATAAATCCGTCAATGGCGGACTCTTTTAAAAACAGCCCATATTTATATCCTTCCCCTCTAAACTCCATATTACCGTAAATATCCTAATAATATCCCATATTGAAAAAAAAGCCCCTCGAAAAGCACACTATATTTAAAATGAGTAAACATCATTTTAGATTTTAGATGTTAATATTTTCAATTAAAAATTTTACGACAAAACATTTTACATATGTAGCTCACTTCTCATTTAATCTAACTCGAGCTCCTACCTATCCCGCCCCATCATTTAGCTTATAGTGCACGTAAAAATTTGAATTCAACCAATCACCAACCTCCCTGTCCCAACATCACAAATGTTTTCACCCATCCATTGGTTAAACAATATTTTCAAAATCCAATTGCCGCTGAATTGCTGCACCATGAATAATATAGGAGCTTTCAGGTTTTTGTCCTTGGAGTCTGGTACGAGACAGAGCTGCTTCATATTTCTTGTGCACTTATTTTCTCCATTTAAGTTATTGAAAAATCTCTTATAAAAGTTGTGTTAGTAGGAAAATATTTGCTTCTCCAATTCTCTCCATATTTTTGTTCCTTATTCTTCTTTGTAACATTCTTCCTGTGCAATTTTCTCTTTCATCTCCTCTAACCACTTTCTGTCTACACCAACAATGGCATCACCTTTCCATCATATGTTGCCTATTCATGATGTTGTTGCCAATCTTCTTCCTACCCCTATTGTTCAAGTTGTTCGTTACCTTGGTGGTGATGTTGTTCATGATAATTTTCCCCAAGCTTCTACTATCCAACGTGAGAATCGTCATGTTCAAGCTATTGGTAAGGTTGGTGGTGGACCTGTTCATCACCATGCTGCTGGTGTACATCTTGGTCATCCTATAATGTTTCCTCCTTCAGCTCACATGCTCTTGCTGTTATCAAATGCAACTCATGCTCTCAGCTCTTGCAATCCATCATTTAAGTTGCACAAGCATGTAAACATCTGAAATTTACCAATCGGAATACTCTTTGTTCATAAATGTTGGACTCATCTATTGGTTTCCACAAGATGTTCCGACTCTGATTGCTTCTAAAATGTTGCTCTATAAATACTGGAGACTTGCCTGTGCTTACACTTGGCTAGGAAGCAGATTTGGTTTGGATTTGTTGCACACTCAAATTCTCATCCATTGCTTCCACCTGATAGCAAGGTTGTGACTGTATGAAAAAATCCTTCCTTCTCCATTTTTGTCAACACTATTGCTTCTTCTTCTCCATTGTTCTGTTTCTTTTCTAATTCCTTGCTTTCTACAAGAAGTATGGCCAGATCAACTTTGGAATTAAGAGCCATGCAAGATCAGTCTTCCCGCATGTTTTACCTATAAATGGATCTCAAACTGTATTAAACTATTTGTTGTGTTAAATTTTTTTCCATTTCTAATATGCATTAACTTCATTCAATCTAACTGGTTTCTAGCTAATGTTTTGTAACATGTTTTGATGTTTTTTAATTTTTAACTTGATTTGATGCAGATTTTGCCAACTATTTTTGGTGCCTAAGCATTTTCAAGGAGGTTGGGCAGTGTGGAGCTTAAGGACGCTGAAGAGAAGTCTTATCCTATGGTGCCGCGATGGGGAAGAAGGAGGGCTTGGGAGGTCTATCTTATAATTAAAGGGATGGACGAAGTTTGTTAAGAAGACTGGTATTAGGAGTGGTCGTGTTCTTAGGTTGAAGGTCTCTACTGGTAATGAGGGAGTTATTACGATTGAAGTTCTTCATGTATGAGAGTTTATATCAATTCTATACTAGCTGAAAAAGTTAAGTTTAATGTAATGCATTTTGGATTAGTATCTTTTGTGTCACAATAAGTCATGATCCGGATGCTATTTCCAGTTTTAATATGTCTAGAGTCTTTTGTAATGTATAGATCTTATTTAGGTGCCACTGATTTTTGTACATTCTTTCCACTTTATACCACAATCAAGCTTGTTGAGTGTACCACTAGGTTTATCATATCGACCTATACTCTCATATGAAAATAGGCTTTGTTTTTGGTTTTTTTTTTTCCCTTAATCTTTTATATATAAATATAAAATTTTCATAATCAATCATACTAAATGAATACATAGCTAAGATAGCATGCAGACTATGAAGGTATTTTTATTCATTATTCTTAATAAATGGTTCGGACTTTTTTTAATGTTGCAGTGGTAATAAGGATTTGTTCTGTTATTTTAACTTTTGTTTTTGGTTTTTAAGTGTTTGATATATAATTAAAGATGGTTTGTCAAAAATGAAGTGATATTAACATTGGATAATTTATTTAGAAACCTATGAAATATAATATTGGCCCACTAAAAACTGAACAATGACATGAATCCTCAAAAATAAAGCAGTTGGAAAAATGGACAATACCACAAATTGCATGAAGCCTTAATAGCATTCCTCTGCATAGTAATGAAAGTGGAGAGGTCTTCACTATTATTGTCCCTGAAATTACTATCGTTCCAAATATTTCTATCATTTTTTTATTATAAGATATACGTACCATAATTATAATTGTATCATAATCAATTAGGCATGATTTAAACTAATAAGAGTTGAAGGAGAGACCACCATATATTACTCTCCCTTAAATTATAATCTTTGTTGAATTTATGTTGTGTTTTAAAAGTGAATAGTGATATGTTATAATAGAAAAATAAAATGGATTATGATGCTCATCTAATTAGTTTAGTTACATTGCTTATCTGATATATGGCCGGTAATTTGAACAAGTGTGATAACCTTCTCACATTGCTAATAATCTAAAACAAAGAGGTAGTGAACTTTGATATATTGAATAATTATCTTGATTTCACTTCGATGAGTAACAGTTAACATGAGAATTTTTTGTCATTCGGCATTTGGCATTAATGGAGTTTATTAACCTTATATCAGATATCGCTTTTCATTGCAACTGATTCTTTTCATTATCTAACCATTTTCCAGTGTATCATTTAACTTTAAACTTCCACTTTAATAAGTACCACTTCAATTGTTCATTCTCAGTGATAGGCTACATTTATGACATAATCCTCCTCCGATATTAAGCTAATTTTTACTACTTTTCTCTGCTGACACAATTAACTCTCATTTGCTTATTGGTTATTAAGCTAATAGTTGGATATGAAACAAGTCAATCTTTTTTGTTTATTGGCCATTAAGGTTTGGCATTAATTGCTCAGAGATTCACCATATCATATTTTGTTTAGTTATGGAAGTAATGAATCTGATTTGCTTTCATATTGGAAATAATATGTCATTCTCTCTCATTGTTTCTCATAGATTACTGATAGATGTGATGTAATTCCCTCCACTATTGCTTACTTAGTTGGGCTTATTTATTACTCACACAAGTCATTCTTTTTGTTTATTAGACAATATAGATTTTGCATAATGTGTTCAATTTTGCACCAGATTTGAAGATAGTGGAGGTTTCAGAAGACGGGTGTGGCTCGCTTGCATTGAGTAAATACTTGTAGATTTAGCCAACCATGCAAATTTTTTTTAGATTTATGTTCTTCCTTTAATCATTGATTTGTAGCAAAGGTAATGATGATTTTTTCACTTCATGGTTTTAGATTTCCATTTCACACAATTGGGTTTGATACAAGTGAGTTTATATCTCTATTGGTCATCAAAGATTTTTCATTAATGCACTTACATAGTTACACTATGGCCAAATAAGAGTTTGGTTTGTTTCTTAACATATGAATCTTATTGGCATTGAAGAGCTTATGATAGAGATTGCAAATAATCTAAGTCGACATTTGTGATTGTTTAGTCCTTTATTTTGTTTATCGTGGTGAATGATTTCATTTTGGTTAGCATTGAACAACGAAAGCATGTACTTTGTTTATTGTATAGTGAAAAAGTACTTGCATGCAATGACTATTATAATTCCATATTTTAAGTATTGTCATACTGTCTTTGCTCAATAAACAAAGATTCCAATTATAAGATTGTTAAAGTTAGTGCAATGAGTGGCATTATTACATGATTAAATATGTAAGCCAAGGAAGGAGATTGTTAACCATGATTACTATCAATCTATTAGAGACAAAGTTAGGCCTTATCATTTAAGCCGACAGATTTAAATTAAATAGTATCATTTTAAAAAGCTTTGCTTATGCAATAACTATGGGATAGAAAATGGACCTTCCTTATACCCGAATTGATCTTACTTGTTCTTACTCAACCAATACCATCACCATGGATTAGTCGTCTTATAGGTATGCTAGAAGCAAGATAGATTTACTTAAGACTTATTTGTCATAACTAAAGACTTGAGTGCAACATGAGTGATAAACATCACTAGCAGAAATAATAGCTATAACAGGACATGAGGTTTCTCCAAACGGACTCAAGCATTGTAATATGTTTTCAATGGATGGTTGTATATAAATTCCTTTTCCATAAAAGCAATGATTTTAAGGGTATGTTTATTAGTTGGGAATTTGGAGGGAATGGGAGGGGAAGGAAGGATTTATCATATAACTTTACACTATAAATCCCTCATTTCTCTCACTTTCCCTTTAAAATCCAAACTCACAAATATATCATTAAAGATAATTGTATAATGATAAATTTTACCTATAGTAGAGGAAAATAGATAAAATTTTACACTACAGTAAAGGGAAATAGATAACGCATGTTTGGTGGATTGGAACAAGATAGTATGTAGGACTGAATAAGTAATTGCTAAAGAATTCTAAGGTTTACACATTGGAGCAGGAAAATTATTAATTACTTAAATACTTAATCACATGACGTGTATGATAAAGTAAGTTGTATCATAATCTATAACATAGGACATGTGTTACAGCGTATTGAGCTAGCTTAACAAAATTTAAGTGGTTTGCGAGTTCTATTAGCTATTGTTAGAAGGTTATTAATCTGCTACCTCTGTTTAATCTGCTACATCTGTGCTAGCCGTGTCAGTTTATTTGAGGATTCTTGTAATATCTGATTCTTCACTCATTGGTCATAATATTGAAATCCTATAAAACTGAGTTTCAAAAATTCTCTCTACTCTCTCCCGTTGCTTTTCTTTTTCTTACTTTCTAAAATAGTTTATTGTACCGAGAAAAAAAAAAAGGGCAAGGGAGTTGCATATATAATAATATGTTGATATGTTAGACAGTAAGGTATAAGGATTTCAAATTTTGTTAGCAAGGAATAAAGTGTCGACAAGATGTAGTGCTGAAATCTTATACTATTGCCTAACAAGTGTTAAAAAAAAATTCCTTCAAGATCTCATCAAATGATTATACGATGTGTTGTCAACAACATGACGAGCGACCTTGCTTATTGTATCCGGAAATAATATTGTCAGCGACCAAATTGGTCACAATTTCGTTGACCTAATTAACCTTGAATTGCATCAGTTCCCTTTTGAAAAACCAACATGACAAATAACATAAGTAACTTTAGAAAATAAGGTAATTAAAACAGAAACATACTAAATTAAAATGCTGACACAAACTCAAGGGAACAAAACACTAAGTGAATTATTTAGTTTGTTCCTTAATGTTACATTTATTTTATATAAGCACCAACCATCTCATAGTTAGAATTAAAAAAAAATAATCAAAACCTACTATATCATTTGTCAATACTTGATCAATGTCATTTCTAGACCATCACATGCCGTGTTTGCTAAGATTATTTGGACATTCTTTATACACAACTTGTCTGTCCACTTTTTGAAGCAAATCATCCATTTCCAACTTATTTGTTCCATCTATAGTTTTCAAAGAGTTATTGATCAAGCAAGATTAGTTCCACTTTCAATTTCACTTCCAATTCCAACATAATGATTACATATTTTTAATATATGTGTAACCATATATTTGTTCAGTCCTTTGAATAAGCATGCAACATCTAGAAAATTAATTTTCTCTATTGGCAATAAATGGTCATAACTTATTTTCAATGCCTTAAGAATTTCAAAATGTAGACCACTCCTTATTTCTCTAATAGTAGTATGCCAACAATCAACATTTCTTCCATATAGATAGTAACCCAACACCTCAAGTCCCAATGGAAGACCTTTAGTATGTTTGATCACTTCTTTTGATAAATCTAAATACCCTGCATTGGGTTCATTTTGTTTATAGACTTGGAAACAAAAGATATGACAAGCTTCTTCTTGGTCTAACCTTTTAATCTCAAAAGTTCCATGAACTCCATGTCTATTTGGCAAGTGCATATCTCTAGTTGTGAATATTATTGAGCTTCTAGGGCCAAACCAATCATGCACCTAAGTCAAATTCTTTAATTGAATTTCTCAACTTATATCATCAAGAATAAGAAGAATTTTCTTATTGTATAAGGAGTTTTCTATTATCTTTCTTCCATCTTCTACATAAGAAAATCATGACTACTTATATTTAGACGAGAAAGAATATCTCTTCATAGATAAACAAAATCATTTGTCTTGGACAACTACCTAACATTCCTCACAAAACAACTAACTTTGAATTTACCTTGAGTAACTTCACATATTGCTTGAGCAATAATTGTCTTACCTAAGCCACCCATGTTCCATATGCCCAAATCGAACATAATTGAACTGAATACGAGTGAGTCTAATCACTTCCTCCACTCTTGAAGCAATCCCTACAAGGTTGTGCAAGATGGAAGTTTTGGAATAAGTTTTTTTTATGTATGTGTTCAACTGTGCTTTCAATGAGTTTTGCCTCATGCCTGGAAAGCCAGAAAAAGAAATTCAAGCATCTACTCCAACAAGAAATGCTAGCAAAATAAAGCAACAAATTGGAAAAGATAAGTTCATTTTTGTTTTTATTATTTTTTCGTACAAGCCTAAGGTAAAATGTGACACACAAACCTTGAATTAATTCTAATATTCTATCTTGATGACCTTAACTTCAATTTACAAAGCATAAACCTTCTCACTATTGCACTAATTTTTTTTTCAAATTAACCATTTACTATTTATATTTTATGTATATATTAGTGCAGTACTCGTGCAACGCATGGAGACTATATATTAGTCTGTTTGTTTATATATTTTTATATATTAACACATATTACAAATCATAGGAATTATTCATTTGACATATACGATATGCATTATGAGAAATATTGTTATCAAATAATTAAATGAAACTAAAAGTGAACAACTTATACTGTATCCAATAAATAATAATTTACCTGATAGGCATTAACATGAATATAAACAACTTGCTCCATTTACACTTTCTCGACATGAAAAATGAATAATATAAAATAAGTCGTGCATAAAAATGTTATATTTTTTGTAAGCAAATTATTGAAAGTATATACAATCAAAATAGTCAATTTAAATATATAGAAAAGGTATATATTTAAACGTTTATCAATATATAAGATTATATATAAAAAATAAATTTTGCATTAAAACTAACAAATAAACATTACTATCAAAATACATTGAGAAAAATCATAAAATTTATTATTAAAACATATTTTATGAATACCAAATAATTATAATAATAATAATAATAATAATAATGGCAACAACAACAATAAATTCATCATTCTCTCTTCCATGCTCACTGTAGCACCCAGTCATACAGAAGCTAAAATATGAATTTATACATGAAGTACAACAATTAACATGAAGTAAAAAAATTACAAGCAAAAGGTTCTAGCATGACTACTCAATGTCATTAATTAAAAATTGAATATTTCTAAAATTTGAAATATAAGATCACACATTAATTAAACATAAGTCCATAAGTTTCTAGTAGCTGCCTTCCATTCGACGTTACTTGACTAATCTGAAACCACCAGAAATAAAATAAAGAAAAATGAGAATTTAAAATAAATTCTCCATAGAAAATGAATGGTTTCAAAATATTTAAATTATGTTTAGTTTTCAGTCATGTCTGCATAGAAAATACAAAGGGATACAGTAACTCTATATGAACATAATCAGTTATCATATTATAAATAAAATATATCATATAGAGCATGTTACGCATATCTTAACAAAATTATGATTTCTTTTGCTTTAGTTTTACTTCCATTTGTTTGCTTGTGCCAAACATAGTCGAAGGCTTAATCTTAGGGAATTCATATTATTCGTGTTATTCTTTACATCATGATGACAAAGCAAGGTTTTTATGCCACTCTAACCGAGACAAGTAACATAAAAAGATCTTATATATATCTTTCTGCCTTGTTAGTGGTTAGCAGTATATTATAAACAATCATATTCTTTTTAAATTATTTAACAGTTATTGTGAATAAATTCATCATAAGGAATTCATACCATTAATCCATAAATAAAGCTTAAATAATCAACAGTATAAATAATGAAACATAAGCTAAAATAAATGTACAAAATTTATAAATTCATGTATAAAAATTAGACCAAATATATTGATATCTCAATAAAATTTATTAAATCATAGAGTTGATAATCTAAATATTAATTTCATAAGGGACCATTATTAAGAAAATTTTTATTAAATTTTCTCTAGTCATTTATCAAAGTCTATGATTCGGTCTTTTTCATCATAAGTTATAATAAGTTTAATATTTCAAATTAATGTACCATAACTTTCATTTATTCTTAGTATTAGATTTTAATTATATTTTACCTCTAATCTAGGTCCCTTGTAGAAATTACTATAAACATTAACAACTCAAATTAATATAATATTATATAAACAACATGATAAATTCTAAAATATACGAATCATAAATTGATATACCACAAATAACAACATAAATAAAAAGGAACATTTAACTAACTTGAATTAAATAATGAATCTCATAAATATAAAGAAACATTAAAATAAATGAAGAAACCAAAGTAGCAGGAGTCTACACTGGACTGGTAGGGACAGAAGAGAATCTTTATAATTAAGTGATAAAAAAAAAGAAAACTGGAACACGGTAAACCGATAGGACCAATAAGGAGAGAAGAGGATCATCTTAATTAAGTAGTTAATATTATTTTCATCAATATTCAAGTCCATAATCATCAATAAATATAAAAAAATGACAAAATAAAATGACAGTATATAAAATGAGTAGTAATAATAATAATAATAATTATAGCCATGATTTTATTTTGTGTAAAATGAATTTATTTCTTACCTTTAAATTGATACAAAGATGAAATGATATATCTACACCATAATAATTTTTATACTACTTATTTTTATTCTTCCTTTTCTCTCTCTCTCTTTTTCTTTCTCTCTATCTCGTTCTCTTTTTCTCTCTTTCTTTCACTTGCTCTATTTTCTTTCTTTTCTTCACGGGACACACGCCAGCACCCACTCCCCTTTTTATAGATGAAGGCATGAGTGTTGTGGGGTTGGCAGTGCATTTTAGCACCGCTTGGGTAGTTTAGATTTTTTTTTTTTTATATTTGTTAATGTAAAATTATACACAGTTATTTATATTCAACTTAATATTACTCATTACTTTAAGTAATATTTATTCTTAACTTATTATATGGTATATTGAATTTATCCTTACAAATTGGTGGTCTTATTTTAAACAGTTAATATCTATATTTTAATATTTTTGTTTAATTTTTAAAATATATATTAATGTAAAATTATCAATTAAGACAAATAAAATATTTAAGTTGGATACAGAAATTAAATATTATAAAAATTATTTTATGAAAAAGGAAATGCTACACATTTAAATAACTTTTCTTGAGTAAACAATATGATAGAAAAATATCATATTAAATAACTTTTAAGTGAAATATTCTTTAAAAACATTTAATAATAGAATAATAGAGTTATTTTAAATAAATAATAATTTTAAATAAAAAATACATTGTAAATAATAATATTTATCCAACATGAAATTGACAAAAACAGAGTATAATTACAATGTTGATAAATTGACCCACATGAATTTGCATGAATAATAGAGTATTATAACATTTCTCTAAATAATGACATTTATCTAATATCTGATATTAGATATGTGAAATAAATTTTAAATAATAATCATTAAAATAATAATTTTATTACTAAAACAAATTGATATATATGAAATGATGATGAAAATATATTGTCAAAAAGAAACTTTTTAAGTAACAAATAATGATAATAAAAATTATCACCCATCCCAAGTTTTCATCTTGAATAACAGAAAAAAATCTAAAAAATTTGTATATGGAGTAAAATGTAAGGAAATGATATAAATTGGTAATAATTATATAGTATGTAAATCATTACTTGTATAATGACATACTTGTTAACCTGCTTTGAGACTAAAGCCTATATATATATATATATAAACATAACCTATTAGGTATCAATATTAATAAAAAAAATCATTTTACAATTAAGTTCTTATCATATAAAACAATTATGTTAACATGTTTCAAGCTAGAGCCCCCGCTTGTTGTAATATATATATGGGTTGGGTTCAAATAACACCGGTGTAACTCTAATAAAGTTACACCAAATCTTGATAATTGATTTTATAAAATATCCATGGCATAGAATCCCTCACTTAAACTCTCTCACGTGGCTGCCTCCACTCTTCCCTCTAACTGTCATCAGCCTCCCTTCCTTTATTTTCTTTTGCACCTAGCACCTAGTCATTCTTTTTCATCCATGCTCTGTTTTTCAATCTCTCTCTCTCTGTGTCACTACCCTTCTTCTCCTTTGCACCCTATCCCTTACTATCGTTTCCTTTCTTCCTTTCCCATTTGTTGTTCACTGTTAGCGTGAGCGAAGTTGGGTTGGCCTTGCTTCAAATCCTTTTGTGCACGTGAGTGTAAAGCGTGATTAAGCCCACGATTAGGTAGTGGTGTATTTGTGAAAAAGAATCACTTAATCCATCTTCTTCTTCTTCTTCGTTGGAATGGCACATGAGCAACTCTCACAGTCGAAGAATGTTTCTTTTAGTAGCAACACGCATGCCCCAGAATTTGTTTTACCCATTCAAGCCACAACAAATATTGAGTCGACTTATCATAGTGATTTAGGTACGTACAGCGCATACTCTGCATTCCAATTTTCCTTGAATGTGTTTACTGCCTAATTGTTTAAATTTTTTTAATTAAATTTATTTTACATTTAACAAGAAACACTTGAGTTCTAACTTTGTCTGACATTAATTTTTGTTTCTCAGATTCTACTCATATGATAGAAACTTTTGAACAAGCAAAGGATACATTTATCGAAGGAGAAACTTTGGAAAATGCCTTACAAAATATTCCGGCTATTGATAGGGAACCCAGTCCTCATCTTGCTCCTCATATTGGGATGGAATTCATATCCCTGAAGGATGTAGAATCATACTACAAAGCATTTGCTAAGCAAGAGGGCTTTGCAATTCGTATTCGTTCAAGTAAGCCAAATTATTGTATTTATGTGTGTTCCAATGAAGGACAACGCAGAATAAAGATCGATGCTAGTGAAGAAAGCTGTAATGATATGACAAAGAAAAAACGGAGGTGCTCAACTTCAAGAACTGGTTGTAATGCTTCACTTGTTGTTTCAAAAGCTAAAAAGGAAGATAAGTGGATTATCAGAACTTTTAGCAACAGTCATAATCATATCATGGTTAGTTCACGAAGTGTCTCCCTTCTCAGGTGTCATAAAAAAATGAGTGCAGCGGCTAAAAACCTTGTGGAAAAGTTTAACGAAGAAGGTCTACCTTCAGGAAAGGTTTCTACAATGTTTAATGGTGTGAACTCATCTTTTTCTAGTAGAGATTGTTGGAATCATCTAAGAAATGTTCGAAGAAGAGATTTAGAAGTTGGGGATGCTCAAGCTATCTTCAACTTCTGTAAGAAAAAACAAGCTGAAAATTCAAATTTTTTTTTATGCTATCCAGTGTGATGAGGATGATAGAATGGTAAACTTTTTTTGGGTTGATGCAAGATCAAGGTTGGCTTATCAAAATTTTGGGGATGTTGTTACATTTGATACAACATATAAAACTAATAAGTACAATATGCCTTTTGCACCATTTACTGGATTGAATCATCACTATCAATCAATTTTATTTGGTTGTGCATTATTACAAGATGAGACTGAGAACACTTTTGTTTGGTTGTTTGAAACTTGGCTTGAGGCAATGAATGGAAAAAGTCCTGTGTCCATCATCATTGATCAAGATTTAGCCATTGGAGCTGCAATAGCTAAGGTTTTTCCGTGTACTCGACACCGTTTATGCTTGTGGCATATTAGGAAAAAATTTCCGGAGAAGCTTTCACATATATATCATAAAAATTCAGCTTTTAAACGTGAGCTGAAAAGGTGTATTCGTGATTCATCATCCATAGAGCATTTTGAAGAACATTGGGAACGTATTATGAGTGAGTTTGATCTCAGGGATAATGAATGGCTACAAGGGTTGTATAAGATAAGACAATCATGGATACCTGTTTTCAATAGGAGCACATTTTTTGGTGGAATGAATACTACACAAAGGAGTGAAACTCTAATAAAGTTAGAGGGAAGAGTGGAGGCAGCCACGTGAGAGAGTTAAAAAAACGAATCGCTCACTTAAACTCTCTCACGTGGCTGCCTCCACTCTTCCCTCTAACTGTCATCAGCCTCATTAAAAAAACAATTGTGTAATGTGTATGACCAAAATCACTTGTTAGTAGGGTGGTCAAATAGGCAGGGCGGGCGTGTTTTGGCCTGGGAAATAAACGGGCCCGCCCGTTTACCAACAAAGCAAAAATTCCTAGCTCAGCTCCCCTCCCCCGGCTTATCTTTTTTTTTTTTTTACAATTTAGGCACATTTTACTTATTGTTTATGTATCTATAAACAACCTAATAAAATAAATCAAAGAAATTTTCTAGTTTTCTAATTAGACAAAGTATTTAATTTTGGTAATTATATTATAATGTCATAGATATTGTATTCTTTTTAAATAGACAAATCCAAATAAATTTCACATAACAAATTTCACAATCAGACAACAAATTTAATTCAAATAACCAAGTTGACATAATAACAAATTTCACAATTTAAATACAAATTCAAGTTAAAAATAAGTTAAAAATATAAAGTTGAAAATCCAAATATAAAGTTTTGGATAGGTTTATGCATTTGTGGATTTGGACCTCTAAATGGGCTAGTAGGGGCAAGCTTGCAACTCTAGTAAATTGGAAACTGTGAAAAATAAAAATTAAAAAGTGGGTTGCCAGAGGTAGCTTGTTTAACTAGCGGGTTATGTGAGCGGATTGTAAACAGGATTTGCTAAATCGATCAAATTTTTGAAGCCCAACTCACCTATTTTTTGTGGGCAAAGGGATTGCCTCGACGGGTTTGGCCCATTTTAACAGCACTACTTGTTAGAGATTAATATTACAAAAAAATTTCATTTGTCATATAAAACATATTAATTTATTTTGAGATTTTTGTGCAATGTATATATATATCTAACATTTCTTAATAGGTTCCAATATTGATTAAAAAAAAATCGACGTCTAATAAAAATATTAACAGAAAATCATTTTGTGACCACAAATCCAGGCCATTTGTCAAATAAAAAAATGTTAACGTGATTTGGAAAAGACCTCGTTGTGGGAAAAATGCTTATGTATCGTATATTTTCCATCACCCCATTTTATTGACCTTGAAGTAAGGATTCTACATTTAACTCAAAAAATACATATGTAGAATTCTTTCATAAGAACTTCAACTCTATCCTTTCTGACTTTTTATACTCTCGCTTTTTCTAGTAAAATAATTTTGAATAATAAATTGTATAGATTAACTCAATTTAACAATTTACTAAGAATGTAATTTGTTATACACAAACGGTTACTTTCAATTTCAAAGTAATGATCAAACAACTAAAATTTTAATTTATTTCCCTTTCTTTTCCTTTTTTTTTCTTTCAAAATGATAGAAGAGTAAAATAAAAATATTTAAAACCTAGTGGCAATAAAAAGTACAATATATTTCGTTCTCCTCGTCTATTCTTCAATCTCATAATGAAGTTCTTTTAAAGAAAAAAAAATATAAAATTGAATTTCATATAATAACTCATTAAAAATATATAATTTAATTTAAAAAGATATACACTTATTATTTTGATGTAAAGACTAAATAATTTTAAAAAAAATTCATTTCTTTCCTATTTTTATTGATTCAATAAAAATATGATTTCAACCCATCGATTCGGTCCAAATTATTAATTGATAGAATTATAAACGTTGTCAATTCCTCTACTGCTAGCTTCTTCTTTTTTTTTGGTAATGTGATATCTTCTTCATTTAAAATAAAGATCAGTCAGTGAAATCACAAAGTAAACTTGAATTTACTGAAGTATCATAATTAATTGAATCAAAATTTATTGAATTGTTTTTTTTATGGTTATATATAATTGAATCAAATTTAAGTAATTAATTGAATATAATCAGAATTTATGGAAACTAATTGAATCAAATTTAAGTAATTAATTGAATCAAATGTCATTAATTTGCTATTAGAATTAAATTTACATAATTAATTGAATTAGAATTTATGGAATTATTTGAGTCAGAATCCAAAATATTGTTTAAATAAGAGTTTACAAAATTAATTGAATCAACGTTACATAATTAATTCAATCAGAGTTTACAAAAACTAATTACGGGGACTAATTGAATTAATTGAAAAGTTATTAATTGATTCAATTTTTTTGAATCTTTACGTAAATTTTTCAAATAGATGTAATCCTATAGTAGTTAACAACTATGGAAACAAAATGCATGGCTAATAGCAACAGCAAGGGTCTTTCTTTTCATGGTGTAATACTATGCATGGTGCTTATCCCTTGGTTCGTAAAATCCATGCAGAAGTCCAGTTTTTTGCTGAAGTTGTGTGGAGACATATATGTTGGGAACTAAACACACAATTCCCTACTTGCAAGAACAAGAGGAGCAACAATTCTAGTAGCGAAATAATGGCAGCAAACAACACAAATTAACCAGAACAATAATCAGAACAATGCACCAAGATTTTTAACGTGGAAAATTCCCTTAATGTGAGAGACAAAAATCACGGGTCGTCCAGACCAATAAAATAGCTCCACTATGATCAAAACAGGTACAAGAGAGTCTCAAATAAATGCACAGATCGTGCTAACAACAATCTAAACCAACCAATCACCAATTCACAAAATTGAGAACAAGGAAATGTGAAATACCCCAAAATTGTAGCTTCTGTCCGAGGACAACTTCTCACCCTCAGGACCTTATTTCCACAATCCAACCGTTCAGAATGAAGAACCACCTGTCTGGAAGCTTCTGTCCAAATTTCAGCCCGATCCAACGGTGAACAACTTCCCAAACGGCGATTTACAGTGACAGCTTAAACCAGAAAAGCTGATTCTACAAACCGAAACAGTATCTCTGTTCGTGAGCAATATCTCACACTCCAGATGTTTGCTCAACGATCCGACCGTTCAGAATGAAGAACCACCTGTTACGAACCTGCTATCCAAATTTCAGCACGATCCAACGGTGAACAAATTCGTAAAGGCCGTATTACGGGGACTGTCAGACAAGGAAAATAAAAACGGGTTTTGGTTGTTTCTCTCTTCTCTCACTTTGTGTGGCTGCGGGATTGTGACAAAAAATGAGCAAAAAATGAGCACACACATGACAACCCTAGCTGACTCCTATCATTAGGTAAGTGACTCATAAGTGGGCTTGGGCGGTTTGGGCTTTTCTCCACATGGAAGGGAGCCCAACCCAACAAATCTCCCCCTCACGACTATGTGGAGGTAACCGCCAAACCGGCGATCAAACAACAAGCTTCAAACTTCCATCTTGGTAAAGATTTTGTCATCATATCTGAACCATTCTCATCAGTATGAACCTTTTCAAGTTCTAACAACTTAGCATTCAAAGTATCACGTATCCAATGATACCTCACATCAATATGTTTAGACCTTGAATGAAAAGTTGAGTTCTTACCAAGATGTATAGCACTTTGATTATCACAAAATAGCACATATTTCTCTTGAGTAAAACTAAGCTCTTGTAAGAACTTCTTCATCCAAAGCATCTCCTTGCATGCTTCGGTGATGGCAATGAACTCAGCTTCTGTAGTGGATAAAGCAACACACTTTTGCAACTTAGATTGCCAAGCTACGGCTCCACCTCCAAATTTAATCAAATAACCTGAAGTAGACCTTCTAGAGTCAATATCTCCTGCCATGTCTGAGTCAGTGTAACCAACTAGAAAAGGCTTCTCATTTCCAAAACATAACTTCAAGCCAGAAGTACCACGGAGATATCTCATAATTGACTTCACTGCATTCCAATGCTCTCTTCCTGGATTTGAAAGAAAACGACTAACACTACCAACAGCATGAGCTAAATCTGGTCTAGTGCATACCATAGCATACATCAAACTACCCACGGCTGAAGCATATGGAACTCTCTCCATGTCTTTCTTCTCTTCTTCATTTGATGGACTTTGCTTGCAACTCAATTTGAAGTGTGCAGCAAGAGGAGTACTAACAGCTTTAGCGCTCTCCATTTGAAACCTTTGCAGCACGGCTTCAATGTATTTCTCTTGTGACAACCAAAGTTTCTTCTCCTTTCTATCCCGGATGATTCTTATACCAAGAATCTGCCTTGCTGGTCCGAGATCCTTCATTGCAAATGACATCCCAAGTTGCTTCTTCAACCTATCAATTCTAGAAGTATTTTGACCAATAATAAGCATGTCATCAACATATAACAAAAGGATAATAAAATCATTACTAGCAAACTGTTTAATGAAAACGCAATGATCTGAAGTAGTCTTCTTATAGCCTTGCTCTCCCATTATAGACTCAAACTTCTTATACCATTGCCTCGGAGCTTGCTTCAAGCCATATAAGCTCTTCTTGAGTTTGCACACATAATCTTCTTTTCCTTTTGCTTTAAAACCTTCAGGCTGCTCCATGTAGATTTCCTCCTCAAGATCACCATGGAGGAAAGCAGTTTTTACATCCATCTGCTCTATCTCTAAATCAAGACCTGCAGCCAAACTCAAAACGGTCCTAATAGAGGATATCTTGACAACAGGAGAAAAAATCTCATCATAATCAATGCCCTTTTTCTGCCTAAAGCCTTTAACCACCAATCTAGCTTTATACCTTGGGGAAGAAGAATTCCCTTCATGTTTCAACCTGTATATCCACCTGTTTTGCAAAGCTCTCTTACCATTAGGCAATTTCACAAGCTCAAATGTCTGATTGTCATACAAGGACTGTATTTCATCTTGCATAGCATCAACCCATTTTTGCTTCTGATCACTATCCATAGCCTCCTCATAACATTCAGGTTCTCCCCCATCAGTCAAAGTCACATACTCATCAGAAGGATACCTGGTTGAAGGTTGTATCTTTCTAGTAGACCTCCTAAGTGCAACAGGCTGATTTGTAGGTATTTCATGCTGATCATCAACAACATCATCAGTTGGAGCATCTAAATGATCTCCTACCTGCTGGTCATCACGAACCCTATGGTCATCTTCTTGCATATGATCCTGGGCCTGATTCTCTGCTAGTTCTTGTGCATGTGGTGGCTGGACTGGATCTACATCGATCAAGTCACTACTATGCTGGGATTCAGTCTTCTCCACTTTCTCAATATCTTCAATGGTCTGGTCTTCGACAAACACCACATCACGGCTTCTCACAAGCTTTTTATCAATTGGGTCATAGAGCCTATAGCCAAGCTCATCCTGACCATACCCAATAAAGATGCATTGCTTTGTCTTCACATCCAACTTAGATCTTTCATCCTTTGGAACATGAACAAATGCCTTGCACCCAAACACTCTCAAGTGTTTATAAGAAACATTCTTGCCAAACCACACATTATCTGGAACATTATTATCCAAAGCAATAGCAGGACTCAAATTAATCACATGTATAGCTGTAAGCAATGCTTCTCCCCAGAAATGCTTAGGCAGTTTTGCTTCAGTAAGCATACATCTAACTCTTTCAATTAAAGTCCTATTCATCCTCTCCGCCAAACCATTTAGCTGAGGTGTTTTAGGAGGTGTCTTTTCATGCCTAATACCTTGCTCTTTACAATAATCATCAAATGGTCCACAATATTCACCACCATTATCAGTACGAATGCATTTAAGCTTCTTACCTGTTTGCCGCTCGACCAAAACTTGGAATTCTTTGAACTTCTCCAAGACTTGATTCTTGGTCTTCAAAGCATAAGCCCAAAGCTTCCTTGAGTGATCATCAATGAAAGTTACAAAATAAAGAGCACCACTAAAAGACTTTGCCTTCAATGGACCACAAACATCAGAGTGCACCAACTCCAACAAATCTGATTTCCTTGAAGGAGGATGCTTCTTGAAGGATAATCTTCTCTATTTTCCAGCCATGCAATGAGAACATTTCTCCAACTCTGCATTCTTCAAACCAGAAAGTACATCCTTTTTAGCCAAACAATTGAGACCTTTTTCACTGATGTGACCAAGTCTTCTATGCCATAATTCAGAAGCTTCTTTGCTTTCAATTGTATTTATACTGCCTTTTGAGATTGTGGATTTCATCACATACAAACTTGAGGTCTTCTTTCCTCGAGCCACTACCAAGTTGCCTTTAGTAAGTTTCCACTGACTATTACCAAAGGTGCTAACATAACCTTCATCATCAAGCTTTCTGACTGAAATCAAGTTCAAGCGGAGATCTGGAGCATGCTTAACATCCTTCAACAGAAACTTCATTCCAACATTAGTTTCTAAACAAATATCTCCCATACCAATCACCTTGGCCAATCCATCATTGCCCATCTTTAGCACTCCATAGTCACCTGAAGTGTAAGATGTGAAGAACTCCTTCCTTGGCGTGACATGTATTGAGGCACCACTATCAATTACCCAGTCAGACTCATCAGATACTACATTAATCATGTTCTCATAACCTACAATGAGAAGATCATCTGACGTAGCAGTAGAGACACGATCATTATTGTGTTCTTTCTTTTCTTACTTACCTTTGTTCTCCCTTTTCCAAAGAAAGCAATGCTTTTGGATGTGCCCTGTTTTATGACAGTAATGACATTCAATATTTTTGTACCTTGATCTGGACTTGCTTCTGCTTTTACCTCTACCCTTTGTGCCTTTGTTCTGACTTCTCCCCCTATTTTCTGCAACCAACATCTTTGAGTGAGATGAAGAACCTTGAGTCTTCCTTCTCACTTCTTCATTCAAAACACCACCTTTGACAAGTTGCATGGTTACCACACTATTAGGAGCAGAATTAGTAAGAGAGATACGAAATGTCTCCCAAGAGTCTGGTAGAGTATTTAGCAACCAAAGCCCTTGAACCTCATCTTCAAACTTGATTCCCATGCCTGACAACTGATCTAAAACTCCTTGAAACTCATTCAAATGATCAGATATGGAAGACCCTTCCTTGTATCTCAGATTCATCAACATATTCAACAAATACAACTTGTTGTTCCCAGACTTGGAAGCATACAAGGATTCAATCTTTTCCCACATAGTTCTAGCATGAGTCTCATTAGCAATGTGATTATAAACATTATCTTCTACCCATTGCCGAATAAAACCACAAACTTGTTGATGCTCAAATTCCCATTCTTCTTCAGTTTTTGACTCTGGTTTTTGCGTAACAAACACAGGCATATGCAGATTTTTAACAAACAACAAATCTTTCATCTTGCCTTTCCATATATGATAGTTACTACCATTCAATGATACCATTCTATTTGTATTTGCCTCCATCATTCAAGCAAGCTATAATCAATAATGCCCAAGATAGAGCTCTGATGCCAAATGTTGGGAACTAAACACACAATTCCCTACTTGCAAGAACAAGAGGAGCAACAATTCTAGCAGCGAAATAATGGCAGCAAACAACACAAATTAACCAGAACAATAATCGGAACAATGCACCAAGATTTTTAACGTGGAAAATTCCCTCAATGTGAGAGACAAAAACCACGGGTCGTCCAGACCAATGAAATAGCTCCACTATGATCAAAACAGGTACAAGAGAGTCTCAAATAAATGCACAAATCGTGCTAACAACAATCTAAACCAACCAATCACCAATTCACAAAATTGAGAACAAGGAAATGTGAAATACCCCAAAATTAGAGCTTCTGTCCGAGACCAACTATATATTCCGGGAAGCAAATACCTGTGCAGATTCTCTAGCTTGCCACGGTCACTCATTATCTCTAGGACTCCATATTTTTAATGTGGTCACTGCTTTTTTTCTTTGCCTTTATTTTATGATAATGAGGGAATTTGTTTAACTCGCAGGAAAACTAGTTAGTTTTGTCACCCCTTTATTTCATCAAAAAGGGTCTTTCTTTTCTTTTCTATTTTTGATGCTATACATATTTTTTTATGCTAGGTTCTTTCATTTCTTGAAGTACATTATTGAATCCTTTATAACATTGCAAATTATCCGTGATGTATTCATGCTTGAATTTACTTGAATCTTCTTACTCCTCCCGTCACTCCTTGTGCACCTATAACTAAAAACAAAAGATTTGATAATATAACTTATTAAAAGAAATTCGTTAAAGGTAAGATACTTAACAAAGTATCAGATTGAGCATGCTGTCGAAGTTTCTGGCCATGAAGATTGATAGTTGTAATTCATCTCATTTCAGAGATTGTCACTTTGATTACATAACATGGAAACTTCTTTATTAAAAAAAAATTACAAATAAAATATCAACTCCAAAATAACTAATCCACTAAATGTCAACAAAATATATCAATAACTTAAGTTTTAAATATAACAGATGTCCAAAATTATAAAAAAAAAATGAAATTGAAAAGACCATATAGGTTTCATAGAAACAAAAATGAACTTTAAAATATCAAAACCAACATCTACGTACACCCAAAAAATAAAAAAGAGAACCAACATTCAAAATAACTAATTTTCCTTCAATTGAGACTTCAATAGTTGTTTTCAATCCGGGAACAACAGTACAGGTGCAAAAATCTCATTCCTTTAAGCCATGCATTCGATTGAATTCTCTCCATTGTTCCAAGCTTTGCTTTTGGCTTTCAGTGGTCAATATTTTGCATTTGAGAGGAAGTATATTTGGACCTATGAGAGTCCATTTTCCAATATAATTAACTCTTATATGTATATGCTGCCATTGGTTAATTGATATATACTGAAAATAAATAAAGTAAGAACAACACTTAGGAAACATGTGTCATACATAAAGAAATAATAGAAATAAAAGAAATAGATTCACAAAAAAAGATAAATTGTTTCACCAACAAAATTAAAGTGGCAATCTCCTTCAATACCATAGAATTCCCTGATATGTTTGAAGCATCTAATGTAGGCTTTGTTTCCAAATCAATGATATTTGACTGGAAACATATTGCCTTTCACAACAATTAGAGTCCACTTCGGTTGAAAGAATTTTTCAAACCTCAATAGAAATTCTGTGTCTATTTCATTACTTTTCTGAGAACTGAAAAAAAATGTTAGTAATAAAGAGAAATATTAGAGTGAGTTTCAAATTATTGAAATCAAAATAAATAAAATATTTAAAAGAATGGCAGGCATGCACATGTTTTGATTCGATTGAAATCATGAATTCAACCAGGGGCCCACAATTATTGCTTAGTGAAGTACGCTTGGAAGCCAGGACGATTGAACTCTACAAAAAAAAAAAAATAGAGCATGAGAAAGAATATTCAGAAAAGAAGTCTAATCTAATGGAAAGAAAAGAGAACTCATATTATGAAAAAGAAAAAAAAAAAAAAGAATCGTGCATTGTATAAGAAATCATGAAAGTCAGAGGAATACGTGGGTACATGAAGATGAAGCATTTGGCGTATAGACGGAAGAAAATGAAAATGAAGAGAGATATTATGAAAACTGAAAATAAGTGAAAGAAAGCATACAAGAAGATAGAGATGAAGCAGGCATGCACATGGAGAATTCAAAGAAAGCTTAGATGTCCCATTGATGTTAATGGGTGATTTTAATGAAATTAGATGCCCGGAGGAGAGAAAGGGATGCCATGGTAGGTACAGAAACATGGAGATTTTCTCATATTGGATTGATAATATGGGTTTAATTGAGTTACCTTTAGTAGGTAGGTCTTACACATGGAGAACGGGTCAATCGTGTAGTAGGATTGATAGAGTTTTTGTTGAACCTGAATGGTCTCAAGCTCTTCATAATTTTACGCTTTCAGGGCTGAATTGTTCCTTGTCAAACCATATTCCTCTGTTGGTTAAATCCGAGTCTATAAATTGGGGCCTAAGACCTTTTAGGAGTTTAGACATGTGGTTCTCACATCCAGGTTTTGTTAAATTCATTGAAAAGGAGTGGGATAGGTTTGGCGACTTGGATTTAATGCATAAACTTAAGTCCTCATCAGTGCCCTTAAAGAGATGGAATAAAGAGGTTTTCAGAAATTTTGATTCTAAGATAAAGCATCTTGAGGATGAATTGCTGATAGTGTCTAGAAAGTTAGATTTGGGTATGGACGAGGAGGTTTGTGTGGCTAGATTTAATGCTCTAAAAGCTCAGGCCCAATTTTGGTATGAGAGAAGGAATTCTTATTGGCATCAAATGTCACGGGATAAGGTTCTGAAAGGAAAAGATAGAAATACAAAATTTTTTCATTCAATTGCGTCGGTTAGACATAGAAAGAAGATGATGGATGAAATTAGGAGAGGTAGGAGAGTTTTTAGATCTCCTAGAACTATTAAGGCGGAGGTTAGGAAGTTTTTCAAGGAGCTGTACCGTCAGAATGAGAAACCAATTATTGAGTTTGATCAGAACTTGGTCAAGAGAATTTCTGTGGAGGATGCAGAAAAGTTGGAAAGTATTCCCATGGCCGAGGAAATTAAAAAGGCTGTGTGGGATTGTGATTCTTCCAGGGCCCCTGGACCTGACGGTTTCAACTTCAATTTCATCAAAAGGTATTGGGAGTTAGTCGGTAAGGATTTTCTTAAATGTGTTGAGGATTTTTTATAACTGGTGTGATTCTTAGGAAGGCCAATATGACTTGGGTAACCCTCATTCCTAAAGAGGAGGAGGCAAAGGAAGTTACAGATTACAGACCTATTAGTATGATAGGTTGTGTGTACAAGGTGATTTCAAAAGTTTTAGCTAACAGAATGAAAGGTGTAATGGATGGTTTGGTGGGGGAGTCCCAAACTGCTTTTATTCAAGGTAGGCAAATCTTGGATGGAGTTCTAGTGGCAAATGAGGTTGTTCACTAGTTAAGAAAACGCAAAAAGAAAGCAATGATTTTTAAATTAGATTTTCGCAAGGCTTATGACTCAATCAGATGGGTTTTTGTTGACCAGGTTCTAGGAAAAATGGGATTTGGGTGTATATGGAGAAAATGGATATGGAGTTGTATCTCCATAGCCGAAATGTCGGTTTTTGTCAATGGAAGCCCAACGAAGCCTTTTAATATGGAAAGGGGGCTTAGGCAAGGGGACCCAATTTCCCCATTTTTGTTTGTCTTAGTTGCGGATGTGTTAAATAGATTATTGGTTAGAGCGAATGAAGTTGGGATGCTAAAGGGGTTAAAAGTAGGAAGGCAAGAAGTTAATGTGTTTCATCTTCAATTCGCGGATGATACGATTCTTTTTGCCCCAGTGGAAAAGGAAGCGATTGTTAGTTTAAGAAGAATATTAGATGGCTTTAGAGTTATGACTGGCCTTTATATTAATTACAATAAATCTGCCATTATTCCATTGAATTGTGAAGAGTCTTTGATAGTTGAGGTTAGTTTTATGCTTAAATGTCAAGTTGTTTCCCTCCCAGTAAGATACTTAGGGTCCCTCTTGGAGCTAACCCATGTCGTGTGGCCACTTGGGAACCGGTAATAGAGAAAATTCGAAAAATATTGAGTGGTTGGAAAGGTAGCATGCTTTCTAGGGCAGGTAGGCTGGTTCTGATTAAGACGGTCTTAAATAGTTTTCCTATGTACTACTTAGGAATTTTTAAAATGCCTAAAGTGGTTGCTAGGAAAATTATAGCCATTCAAAGCAGATTTTTTTGGGGCTCTACTGAGGCAAGGCGTGCAATCCCACTTGTAAGTTGGGAAGTTATTCAAAAACCCAGAAAATGGGGTGGACTTGGAGTTAGCGATCTAGTAGTTATGAACACAGCATTATTGTTTAAATGGTGGTGGAGGTTCTCTACGGAAGGATCCGCATTTTGGAAACAAGTTGTGTGTTCGTGTCATAACTTAAATGGGTCTAAATTGTTAATAGATCAACATAGCATTGTTAAAGGAGGTTTGTGGGGAGTTATTAGTGAAATAGGAGGGGTTAATGAGATAAGTAGATCTATTGTCTCTGGAGGTTTTAGGAAAGTAGTAGGAGATGGTAGAAATATTTGCTTATGGGAGGATATTTGGATTGGCGATGAGAAATTAATGGTGGTTTTCCCAAGATTGTATTCCATCTCCCTTAAAAAAGGGAGATATGTTGCAGAGTATGGATTTTGGAGTGATTCAGGTTGGTCTTGGAGTCTAAGTTGGCGAAGAAGCCTCTTTCAGTGGGAAGCCACTTTGTTGAAGGATCTCAAGGGTAGGTTGAATAGGGTGAGCTTAACGCAGAACAATCCAGACACATTTATTTGGTGTTATCATCCTTCTCAGGTTTTTGTTGTTAAGTCATTTATGGAAAAATATTTTCAGGAAAGTTGTGGTAATTCTCAAGTTGACCAGACTGTTTGTAGTGTGTGGCATGGGTGTGCCCCACCTAGGACTAAGTTATTTGTGTGGTTTGTCCTTCATGGTAGAATTAATACAAAAGTCCGTCTTAAACGTCTGAATATTATCAACAATGACGACGTTAAGTGTGTTTTTTGCAATTCTTCTGAGGAAACTCTGTCACAGTTATTCTTTACTTGTTATTATTCTTGGAAAATTTGGGCCTTTTGTTGTAACTAGTGGGGTATCAAGTGGGTGATTGCTGAGGATCCAAATATAAATTTTCAAATGTGGAATGGGAGGGTTTTCAAAGGTAGATGTAGAAAAGGTTGGAACATGTGTTTTTATGCTCTTTTACTATCAATTTGAGAATTAAGAAATAAAGTTATTTTCCAAAATGAGCAGATTAATTGGCATAACTTTATGATCAACCTCATGCACAGATGTAGGTCTTGGCATTTTTCTATTTGTTGACAGTTTGGTTTGTAGGAGGTCTTTTTTGTGGCTATTTTGCAGGTGAATATTTTTTGTTGGTGGTTGAGTAAAGCCAGTTGAGTTAGTGAATTGCAAAGATTCTGGGAGCTGTTTTGTTGGTGAATAAGGAGTGTGGCTGAGAGATACACAAAGAGATTATTTTCTTGAGGGGGAGTTGTCAGTTTGTAGGAGAAACACAATTTTGAGGTGTGAGCTGTTTTGAGAGGAAATTTATATTTGGCTTGACTAACTTTTATCTTATTGGCAGGTTCTCTTTTTCTTTGCTCCCAGAATATGGTTGTTTTGGTGGTTTGGATGAGATGAGTGGAGTGATACATAGTGAGGTTTGCTTGGTTTGAGGGGGAGTCTTGGGAGTTGAGGGTGTTTTTTTATTGACCATTGAAAATAATGAGATGATTTTGAGCGAAACACTGGTGAGGATTTAGTTCTTAGGTTCCAAATTTTATTGGGTGCATGAGTTAGTTCTTTCGAGCCTACTGTTGTTGTTGGGTGGTTTTAATTGGAAAATTGAAGTCTAATCTATTCGATTGGATTAATTGTTCTTTTATCAATTAGAAAGGCTTGTATTCATTAGTGGAGTTTTGTTCTCAGCAATTGCTAGTGCTCTTTTGGGTGGCAGGTTGAATTTTGTTTTTTTTTTTTGGTATTCCATTAGATGTGAAGTTTTTGAGTGCTTGGAGGATCAATTTATTGCCAAGAAGGTCTAGTGATGCTCCTAATGGTGTTGTAATTGCAATTTTATTCTTCTTGGGTGCATCAAGATTTGCTGTTAAAGGAAGAATTTTAGTTTCGTCTGAGGTAGAATCGCTTTCAGCAAGATTTGATGCACTTAACTTGAAGAAACCGTGCAGTCAACTAAATGGCGAGGTGAAAATTTTGCTTCTGATTGTTGAATTTTGAGGAGTAAGGTTGGGTGTGAAATTTGAAATCTGTTGATGCAGATAATAGGAAATAGGAGGAGTAGTTCCTGGTCCTGATTTTTTGTTTACTGTTTGTTTTGTTTAGTTTCTTTGATAGCTTTGGTGCATGTTTCTCTTGTTGTTGAACTTAATGCTCCTTTTACTTGAGTTGAGCCTTGCTTTACTATAAAAAAAAAAAGAAGAAGATAGAGGTAGAAAATGATGCTTATAGAAGAATATAAAACGAAAAAAAAAAGAATATAAAAAATTGAAAACCCACAAATTCTAATTTGAAATTGATTAATATTTCAAATTTGTAATTGGTTTATTATTTATTTGAAAACTGACTGCAATAATCTTCCTAGCTTAATTGATTTTACTAATTATTGATATTGATTAACAATTTATACTAATTGATGGATCAACCATAAGATGACACATGTCTCTTATAGGTTTGAATTTATATGTATTATTAATATTATTAATTAATATATCATTGTTTGTGTGTGTGTGTGTGTATATATATATATATTATGTATGTTATATTATTATTATTGATATGTTTAACCGTTTTGAGCAAAAATTTGGTGAAAATTGTTTTTCTCCGACTCATTCACAAAAATTGATATAGACTATATAAGAAAAAAATTTATGAATAAAAAAGAATCAATTGTTGGATGGAATCAATTTTTTAAATTGGGATTACACAAAACATAGGCGCACACGCACGCACACGCACGCCAAGACGCCATACACAAGACACACACACACACACACACACACACACACACACATATATATATATATAAGGAAACACATAGCATAGGTGTATATATAAGGAAAGATATTTTGTTTCATACACAATAGGAACACATCAGTGAAAATTATTTTTCTCTCACATGTTTCAAAAAATAATTAAAATTTATTAGCTTAATCAAATTCTAATATTCTATAGTATAAATAATATATAGAAACCTAAAACATTAAAAGTTACGCCACAAGATTTTTTTTTTGGTAATTTTAGTTTTTTTAAAAATTGTTTCTACTTACTAAAAATGAAAGGTATATTCTACAACTCCTATAACTGGGTACTAATTTTAAATTTTAAATTCAAAATCATCTTCAAATCAATGAATATTTATTTTTGGTACATAAATCAAATTTATATAAATATGTTTTATAAAATGTTTTATGAAATTAAGAAATAATTCTAATTCATAGAGAAATTTATGCCCTACCATTTTCTCAACCTTTCAATTTAAATTAAGTTTTTAAATTTTTTGTATTATAATTATTAATTATTTTTTCTAATTATACTTCATATCTCTCTTCTATTAACACATACTCTACATTATTAAATATTATACCACTTATTAGTTCCATAATTTTTAAACATTCAAAATATTACAAGCTTTGAAATCCTTAGAATGTTTAAAATATTATAATTGAATTTTTTATAATTTATATTTGCACAAATAAAAAAATTTTGCACAAATATAATTTATCTATACTACTAAAAATTTAGACTCATTTCAAAGATGGTTTTACCACATGTCATTCATAGAGAAATTTATGCCTCACCATTTTCTCAAAATTTTTATTTAAAGTAAGTTTTTAAATTTTTATTTACAATATTATAATTATTAATTATTTTTTCTAATTATGCTTTCATATCTCTTTTCTCTATTAGCACATGCTCTACATTGAATATTTTGCCATTGATTAGTTCCATAATTTTTAAACATACAAAATATTATAAGCCTTAAAATCCTTAGAATGTTTAAAATATTATAATTGAGTTTTTTTTTATTACTTATATTCTCACAAATAAAAAAAAGGTTGTACAAATGTAATTTTTGGAAACAACCATAAAAAATAATAAATTAAGTGAATTAAAAAAATTTAAAATTTATTCCTCAACTTAAGTGTTAGAAAAGATTCCTTCTATTATATACTAGGATTCATTTTGCATGGTTAAGTGTTAAATGCATATTCCTTTTCAAATCAGGGCATATTTTCACCTAAATCTGTCTCTTTTCTAAAAGGTTATAACAACAACCTATTTTTTAATTTCTCCTCTTTCTCAAAAAGTCTCTACCTTCATATCTAGAGTTTTGAAAATTATTAAAAAAAATAAAACTATCTATTTACCCCATCTAACTGTACTATATTTAATTTTTTTTTTGTAGCTTAAACAGTCCAACTTATTAATTCCGTAATTATTTCATATAAAGTTTTTAGGAAAAAAAAACTTCAAATTTTCAATATTAAAATATTTTCAAAAAATGAATTCCATAATTTGAACTTCTTAAAAATTATACTAATTAGGATTTTTAAAATCTTTTATTAAAATTTTTAATTATTTATTAAAATTTTTAAAAATCAAATAATTACATTACTTTTTAATTGAAAATACTATAATTGATGCACTACTCCAATAATTAAGATGGCACAAATTAGGATTATATATGATTATTTTACTAATTATATCACATTAATTACAAAATATATTTTAAAATTGATATTTCAATTTACTAAAATGATGTACAAGGAAAAGAGGTGTAATTGAAATAACATAAATTAAATTTATTTAGTATTTTTATTAATTATAAAATATATTTTTATTTTTTATAAATTAAATATTTTAATTTACTAAAAAATATAAATGATTAAGTATAATAAAAAATCCCACGGGTAATATTGGATGAGAATCGGGACAAAGATGTTAGCCTGAAAAAATAAGGAAAAAAAATACATAAATTGGCATAAATTGGTCTATTATAAATGTATTTATTTTAGCATAAATTAGTTTTTCAGAATTTAAAAAAGTCAAATTGATCTCTTATATCTCCAAAAAGAAAAAAATCCATCCATATAGTTCATACGGTGTTTTCTTCGTAATTATATGAACCTGCACGGAGAAACCAATTTGCAACTCGTGAAAGTGTTCTTCCAACACAACTTGATATTCAGCAAATTCTGGGATCTTAGTAACATGTCGGAACCAGAGATATCGTCATTGAGAATGCTTACTGCTAAGATGCGAAACATAATGTTCAACTTCTAACTTTGAGCGGGCTAAGTTGCACAGACTAATCTTATTGCTTCCATAGTTCCATGTAAGTGTAAATTGATTATATAACAATACTTGGGACCTAATTGCAAGCTGGTATTAATTCTAAAGTCAATGCTTCTAAGTAGTTCTTTTTTGTTTCTTCAGAATGAAAAAGGTATATTGAATTTCATTAGTAACTGAAATCTGTCATGCAGAACACCAAACACACATGGAATTTGGGCCATTAAGTTTCAGTTTTTAATTTTCATAATTTTGTGAAGGAAATACTGAAAATTGAAAATAAAAACTGTAATTTATAGTTTTCAGAATTTTGAATATTTCTTTTACAAAATTTAAAAAACTGAACAATTGAAAATAAAAAACTTAAACCAACCAGATTCAGTTCAACTTTTCCTTAATGTAGACAAACAATTTATTACTTTAATATTTTCAAAAGTGTCTAATTTAAATAGCTATATCAAGCTCAAATTTACACGGCACTAAATGCAGATTTTCATGGACCTAATATAAGCAAAGATAAACCGCAGTGACCATAGCACAATTCTTGAACCTTAGAAAACACCTTGAAGCTCAACTTCACCGCATGAATGACACCAAGACATGATCCAAATTTTCTTGTACAGAAGACACTGTCTGCATGACATTGCTTGAAAGTCATCGTCTACTCGTGAGGCATCTTCCGCGTCAACTACGTCAGCATCTTCAAGGAAAGGATGTTGTTATTGTCAAGGACCAGATACATCAGCTCTGAATACCTTTACCTTTCAATGTGTTGACTTGTTTGTTCCAATCTTCAACATCTTGCTTGCATACCAAACGACAACCACAACTTACTATTTCCAATGCAGGGCAACAGTAACATTTCAATGCAAATTCAATTTCACTCCAGAAATCATCTTCAAGAACTCTCTCACGGAATTGATCAATGGACAAATAGAGAACATAAATGTGAGGATAGCATGGCTCCATAGGAGGTAAAGTTCTGGTGGTGATGAACATCTTACCCCTCGGTCCAAACAAATAACACTCAATTTCATGACTACAGTACTCAGGGGGGCTATAACTTTCTAAAAGGAAACACAAAGCAAATCCCACCCATTCATCTAGAGGGCAGTTATTAGGTACGGATACTTTTGCCCATGAAGCACATTCTTGAGGGACAAACCATGATGGAATTTCACAACCTGTCACAAGCATGTCAAATCTTGCACTGGGAAGACGATCTCTCTGAAATACAATTGTAATGTTAAATAAGTAACAAGAGTGGAAGATTATATCATACCCTTTCCCAGCACATACCCATTAAATTCTCTTGCATTGTAGGAATAATATTCCCCCAAGGCTTAAATTTTATTACAAAATTAATCCCACAGTAGAGTTTATATTTGTGTCACTCTTTATGCTTTGATTGGCTTGTTGTATTACTCAAAAGGTAATAAGAATTTCTCTGTGTCTATTGACAAAACCAGGATACTTACCTTCTTAATGCTCATCAGTTCCCGACGCCAGGGTGATTGAACAGGTAATGCAAAAAGACTGCATGGCTTTGATGGATTGAATTCCAGTGAATCACAATTGCTTGCATCTAATTGTATTATACTTGATGGAAGCTCTGGCAACAATTTAAGTCTATTGCAAGAATTCAGATGAAGGAATTCTATCTTTGGAAGTTTAGAAATGCTGCTTGGTATGCTAACAAAATTGTTACCAGTTAGATCCAAAAAAGTCAACGACAATAAGTGGCAAAAATCATGTGGGATTGATTCTTCTGATAGATTGCAGTGACTTAAATTTATACGACGCAAAGAGTGCAGACTTGAGACAGAAGCTGGCAGTCTGAATCCAACGGGAGCTGATGGATTCCCAAACAGCCAGTTGAAAGGGAAAGACAACAAATTCACTGACTTGGACATTGGCCCTTTGCACCCAGCAAATGACAATACTTGAAGACTATCTAGAAAGAAGACACATGAAGGTAGTTCTTCAATTGCAGTTTCACTGGCATGGAGTTCCTCTAAACACTTGATTTCCCTTAAACCCTCAGGAAATCTACAGATCTTTGAGCATCCAGAAATATCGAGAATTCTGAGGGAATGCAATCCATGAACGGTATCGGGCAGACAAATAAGACTTTTGCAATCCTTTAAGTTTAAAGAAGCAAGCCCAGCTAGGCATCCGAGTGATGAGGGTAGTTTTCTTATGGCAGTTCCCTTTAAAGAAAGCATCGATAGGTGTTCCATGCTTTCCCCAAACTCTGGAAGTATTCTGAATTTAGAGCAACCAGCAAGAATTAATTCTTTTAGGGAACTCATATCCAATTTACCTGGAAGAGTTGTAAGACTCATGCAGTCTTCTAAATTCAATATAACAACTTTCTTGTGGTATACAAGGGACGGATGAACTTCAGTAAGGCTTGCACAGCCTTTAAGAACCAATGTTTCAAGGTTTGGAACGCCAGAAAAATCAGGAGATCGCTTTAGGTTCTTGGAGAAGCTCATCTTCAGGCACTTCAGATTCTCCAGAAACTGATCAAAATTGTAAAGTGCGAAAATGTTATTAGCTTTTAGGTCACGGTGACAAAATTGAATAGTGCTCTTGGTGAAATGTCCATACCTTTCTTCCTTGCCACAGTTGTTCAATTTTGCTATGAGACAATTTCATGTCAACAATTTCATCCAGTTGACTTTTAGGTGGCAAAGTTTTCAAAGGACATCCTTTCCAGTGAAGAACTTTAAGTGAGCTAGGAAGACAGCTGAGGCCAAGGGTAAGTTGCATGCTACATAAACTAAGAAATTTTAGCTGGCTTGTCCTTGAGAAGGCTTCAATGGTCCAGCGTGCTTCATATGGCTGAGGTAAGCTGAGAACTATGCTATGAATAGCTTCAGTTCCCTACAAAACCAGAATGACAAAACGACATGATCTTATACTGTAAGGTTAAACATTAATTGTTCAAGCTGTATTATTTTATCTAACACCAATCATCCAGAAGTCACAGAAAAGTTGGCACTTACCTTATTTTTTGTCAACACATAATCAATGTCCTTTTTAGACCACAACCTGCTACGTTTGCCAGGGTCATTGGGAGATTCCTGAAATACAATATTCCTTCCCATTTCTTGAAGCAAATCATGCACCCCCAATTTATTGTTCACTCGATCTATGGTTACTAATGATCTTTCAATCAAAATTTCGATTGCAATTTTTGCATAGTAACCACAATTTTCTAATATATATATCACTTTGTTTTTATTCATTTCTTTGAAAAAACATGCAATCTCTAGAAAAGTGTTCTTCTCTATGAAATCTAAACCCTCATAACTTATTGTTGAAAAATTGGTTTTGATGACTTGATTTTTCAAGCTATTGGTAAACTTTGAACAACCTTCCAAGTTGGTGGCTAACAACCTTCAAACTTAGTGGCTAACAACCCTCAAAGTTAGGTGAAGTTTGGCAATGTTAGATGAAAGTAGGTGAAGGTAGATGAAAGTTAGGCAATGTTAGGCATTGAAGCTTTGAAAGTGGTGCATTTGAACTCTATAAATAAAGCATGCATTAGAGCTTCAAGGTATTCCAAGTCCATTGGCTCTTTTGGTGTTAGAGAAGTTTGTCCTAGTATTTTTGTTACTTCACTTTTGTATGTTGAGCATATACACTTGTGAGAAAAATACTGTAAGGTATTTTAGGGTGTATTTGGGGATTTGGGTTTGAGTAGAGTGTGTTCACCATTTGTATCTCTATCATATTTCTATAGTGAAATATTTTGTTGTCGTCTTTGCCCGTGGATGTAGGCTTTAAGCTGAACCACGTAAATTTCTGGTGTCATTTATTTTACGCCACTCTGTTTGTGCCTTTTGGGCCCACCATTTCACAACAAACTGGTATCAGAGCTCTTATAGAGTTCTGGGCAAATTTGTTCGAAGATGTCATCCATGAAATTTGATATTCAACAATTCGATGGTCGCATCAACTTTGGGATGTGGAAGGTGCGGATGATGGCTGTTCTTGTACAACAAGGCTTGAAAGTAGCACTTTCTAACAAAGAAAAGAGGCCCGAGGCAATGAAAGAATCTGAATGGGAAGATGCCGATCAAAAGGCTCTTTCCATTATTCAGTTATGCATTATAGACGATGTGCTGCAGGAGGTCCTTTCGGAGAAAACAGCAGAATCACTATGGACCAAGTTTGAGTCATTGTATATGACTAAGACGGTGGCTAATCGTCTCGGTGTTTTGCAACGTTTGTATATGCTTCGTATGGCAGAAGGGACATCTATGATAACTCACATAGCTGAGTTCACATCACTTGTGATGGAGTTGAAAAATATGGATGAGACATTCTCTAGTGAGCAACAAGCAATGATGTTGCTTTGTTCTTTACCTCATTCCTACAAGCATTTTCGTGAAACACTCATCTATGGACGTGAGCGTCTTGATATTGATGAAGTCAAGTCCTCACTTTTGTGTCGTGAAAGGATGGAGCATGATAGTGGTGATCTTAATGGTACCGCATCTAGCTTGGTAGCTAGAGGTAATTGGAAGAATATTAGTTCAAGTAGTAGCAGAAACAAAGGCAGGTGTAGATATTGTAAGAAAGAAGGGCATTGGAAAGCAGATTGTCCAAAGCTCAAAGATAAGAAAGATTTAAGTGATGCATCAGGTGTTGCTGAAGATGCCAGAAATGTTCTTGCAGTATCAACCGGTTCAGTTGGTGATACTTGGATGCTTGATTCAGGCTGCTCTTACCACATGTGTCGAAACCGGAATTGGTTTACAACTTACCGGTCAATTAATAGTGGTATTGTTCTTATGGGAAATAATACATCCTGTAAGGTTGTCGGCATTGGTACAATCCGAATCAAGTCACATGATGGAACCGTGAGGACTTTGTCTAATGTTCGGCATATTCCTGACTTAAAGAAAAATCTTATTTCTTTGAGTACTCTTGATTCTCAAGGGTATAAGTATTCTGCTGAAGGTAGAGTTTTGAAAGTCTCCAAAGGTGCTCTTGTAGTGATCAGAGGTAGATTGGTTAATGATCTTTATCTACTTCAAGGTAGCACGGTTATTAGTGCTACATCAGGATCATCTTCATCTGATTTAGATACTACTCGCTTGTGTGAGGCAGGAATGCCTATGGTGAGCAAGCATGGTTTGCTTAGTAATCAAAAATTCGTTATTCCTGACTTTTGTAAACAACGTGTTTGTGGGAAGCAAACTAGTATTAGATTTAGTACTACCATTTATAGGACTAAGGGTGTTGATTCTAATTTATGGAACCCAGTGCCTATCCCATCAAGAGGTAGTTTGCATATTTGAGTATGCCTATTGGCATATTGGAGAAGACGATTTTGAAAATTTGAAGCTTGATAAAATTCAAGCCAAGGTGGAGATTTGTTGAAAAATTGGTTTTGATGACTTGATTTTTCAAGCTATTGGTAAACTTTGAACAACCTTCCAAGTTGGTGGCTAACAACCTTCAAACTTAGTGGCTAACAACCCTCAAAGTTAGGTGAAGTTTGGCAATGTTAGATGAAAGTAGGTGAAGGTAGATGAAAGTTAGACAATGTTAGGCATTGAAGCTTTGAAAGTGGTGCATTTGGACTCTATAAATAGAGCATGCATTAGAGCTTCAAGGTATTCCAAGTCCATTGGCTCTTTTGGTGTTAGAGAAGTTTGTTCTAGTATTTTTGTTACTTCTCTTTTGTATGTTGAGCATATACACTTGTGAGAAAAATACTGTAAGGTATTTTAGGGTGTATTTGGGGATTTTGGGTTTGAGTAGAGTGTGTTCACCATTTGTATCTCTATCATATTTCTATAGTGAAATATTTTGTTGTCATCTTTGCCCGTGGATGTAGGCTTTAAGCTGAACCACTTAAATTTCTAGTGTCATTTATTTTACGCTTCCGCATATTTATTTTACGCCACTCTGTTTGTGCCTTTTGGACCCACCATTTCACAACACTTATTTTCAGAGTATCTTGAATTTTGGGGTCTGGAACACTTCTCATTTTTTCCATTGCACTGTGCCAAACATCGACAGTTCTTCCATAGAGATAGGATCCCAAGACCTTTAGTGCTAGCGGTAGACCAGCAGCATAGCCAACCACTTCTTCGGACAAACTCAGATACCCTTCTCTAGGTTGATCTTGTTTAAAGGCTTGCAAACAAAACAGATGAAGTGCTTCATTTTTGGCTAGTGTAGCAACCTCATAAGTTTTATGCACTCCATGAATCTTTAGCAGGTGCTTATCTCTAGTTGTGATAATTACTCTGCTTCCTTGACCAAACCAGTCTTGTTCTCCAGCTAAATTCTCTAACTGTCTTACATCACTTACATCATCAAGAGCGAGAAGAACCTTTTTTCTGCATAATGAATTTTTTATTGTCTTTTTCCCATCATATAAATCATAGAAACCTCTGCCACTAGCATCTAGACGAGAAAGAAGTTCTCTTTGAATATGAACTAAACCTTTTGTCTCACATACCTCCCTAACATTTTCAAGGAAGCAATAAACTTCAAATTCACGTTGGTTTGCTTCAAAGACTTCTCTAGCAATAGTTGACTTACCTACACCACCCATGCCCCAAATGCCTATAAAGCGAACGTCATTCAAGCCCATACCTATTAACTTGTTCACTTCCTCCACCCTTGGGGCAATCCCAACAAGGTTCTTTGTGCAATATGGCAATTTTGGAATCAGCTTCCGATGTATGTGTTGAGCAATGCTTTCAACAAGTTCTGCCTCACGCCTGCACAGCGGCAAGGAAAGGAAAAATTCAAATTGTGCCTGACAAGAACCATAAGCAAATACAGCAACATACTAGACACATGGTTCTGATTTTTTATGGTAAAATTTGAAACACAAACCTTGCCACTATGATGGACCAATTTAACTCAAAATTATTGGCTATGAAATGAAACTTAAGAAATAATTTTGTACCCCTTTTTTTCCAAATACAACTCCTTCATGTGAAAGCTCTTCAGACTTGACACGAGTAACAAAAGGTATAGTTATGCACACGAGCATGCTAGCAAGTAGCAACAAACACTAAAAATTTGAGACCCTTCAAAATTCCTTATATTAAATGAGTGTTTGGTTGGGAGTAAAAATGAAACAAAAAATTTCATGAATTCTATGTGTAAAATTACCTATAAACCTCATCTATGAAAAAATTTATCTCTATTTTTACTCTCGGGTCAAACTGCCTTATCATTAAATTTCAACCATCCAACTACTTACCAATCCTTGGAGTCCCAGCCAGAGTAACTTGCTACTTGTCTTAAGGCATCCCTCCATCTGTGGACCTTCTTACTTCCTTGCCCGAATCTCTCTTCATGTTTTCTGAAGGCTTCTTCGAAACTTCCTTTCTGATACCTCACATCAGAAGGCTCCACACCATAGAAAACTGGCACAATAGACAACCCCAGGTTGTGGTTGCACTCAATAATCTTTTGAAGCTCATCCAAACACCAAGCAGAAGAAGCATAGTTTGATGAGAGAACAATTATTGCAAACATAGATTCTTCAATTGCCCTGAGTAGCTTTGATGAGATTACTTCACCTTTCTCAAGGCCTCTTTCATCCTTGAAAGTTGTGATTCCCTTCCTTTCTAGTGAAGCAAACAGATGATCAGTGAATCCTTTGCGAGTGTCTTGTCCCCTAAAGCTCAAGAACACATGATAGGTCCACAAGCGTGGGGTTGCAGAGGAAGAAGAGGCTTCACCTACAGAAAATTCCATATGCTGAACGTTCACTGCAATCTATGTGGTATAACACTGCTGCTGCTGCTGTCACCAATTTGTAGGATTCTGGTTTGAGAGAAGAGTGACAAGTAAACAACACACACAAGTTTGAGTTCAAGTCGTTCTGTGTCTTTCTAGGAAAGGGAGTGGAAGTTGGTTTGGTAGTGTCTATTCTGAATTTCTGATAGTAAAGGACTAGGAAGAAGAGATATGAAGTGTATGATATAATAATAAACAAAGAAGACCATGCAGAAAAGAGTGAATTTTGTCCGCCAAGAAGATAACAGAGGATTTTACATTAACTATTTTACTTTTATAAAACTATGATTATGATAGTTATACTGAAATTGAGCTTAATTTTATAAAATAAGTTAAACGATCATTTCATTATATTTTTATATTAATTATCTATAAAATCACGTTAGAGTGACTAGTTGACTAATTGTATGACCATGTATCAAAATGAATCTAATTAAAAACATATAAGTTGAAATTAATTTATATAAAAACATATGTCCAAAAATTTTTCAGAAAAGGAAATGGAAGCTACGGGTATGTTTGGTGTTAGCTTTTAGTTTTCATATTTTAAAAATTTATGAAAAAATTGAAAATTTTAAATAAAAATTAAAAATTATAATTTGTATAATTTTTAATATATCCTTTATAAAATGTAAAAAAATTGAAAATAAAAATTAAAAGTTGAAATCAAATATAGTTGTGTAGTTTTCACTTCAATCATCATTTTCTTTCTTTGATGTTTATCTATGGACGTTGATCACTTACTAGTTACTACTCACGTTGCCCACTTTGGACCTTGTAAGTCTTTCTTTTCACTGTTTCTTTCTTTTCTTTACCTTTATCTTTTTTTTCGGTGCGCTTTACCTTTATCTTTATGTCACGCTAGATAGACATGCAGAGCAACCTTAATACAATAATGATGTGATGAATAAATAGAGATCATATATCATATTTAGTGATAATAAAATATATCATATGTATTTATTATGTAATTTTATTATTTGCATAATATTACTCAACTTCAAAGCTAAAAGTGGAATGTTCAAGAAATAATGTGTGAAATTTGAAGTAGAGCTACACTTAAATTTTAGAAAAAGAGAGTACTAAAAGATAATGGATATATAATGAACAATATATATCTTTTAATTTTGTAACCTAAAAATTTTCAAATAAAGTCTATATATTAAAAGTTGATCTTGATAAAATTGGTGCTAAATAAATTTATTTCTAAAAAAAAAAATTAGGAGGTGAATTTGAACTATATTTTAACAAATTTATTTGTTCTATTTATATTATTATTAGCAATTAATTTGAACTATTTGCAAATTATTATTGATCAATTTAACCAATAAATTATTAAAAAATATTAATAAAAAACTAATTTGTCTCATAATTTTCACACGGCCAATTTATCTAATGCAAACTATTATTCTAAAAGAAATTAAAATGCACATTTCAATTAAAATTCAATAAATATGTATATGCATAATATATTATTTATAATAATATTTAAATATCTAAGTAAGTAAAAATCTTATAAAAAGCGGTCTCAACTATTTAAATTGCATTTTTCGATTTATGTAAAAGTAAAAATAATAAAAAAAATTAACAAAAATAATTGATAAAATTAAATTATTGAGATATATATTATTTTATAAACCTTTATAATATGTAAAAATTTTAGGGGGGATGGCCACCCCTGCATTACAAAAGGAGAAGAAAAAGTTAAGGGACAAAATGAGGATGATGTTGGAAGAGGGTATCATTAGGCCTGGTAACAGTCCTTTTTCTTCTCCAATCATTTTGCTTAAGAACAAGGCCGAACATGACAATTTTGTACATATTATGTACAGCCCTCTATGCCATCACAGTCAATGACACATTACCCACGCCAACTCTAAATGAATTACTAGATGAAAGTGCATGGGGCACAGTATTTCTTAAACTGGATCTACGACCTTTATATTGTTATATACTTGTTCAGCCAAAGGATAGGAAAAGAAAAAGAAAAAAGGTCCCGATTCTCTCCTCTCGAAGGGAACAGGATGTGGTGCCGTTGGGAAAATCTCAGCCATTCTTTTCTAATAAAGACACATGGAGGGTTCAAAATTTGGCTCATCATTCTTTAAAAATTTAAACTATTCTTTTTAAAATAGAATAATATAAATACATAACTGCTCTGTCTTCACCATCTCTCGTGTCTGGCATAGATGTGTCATGTGTGTCTAACCCTTAAAAAATCTTAACAGGTGGTTCAATTTTTTTTATGAATATAATTAATTTATTTAAATTATATATAAATTAATTTTACCTGTATTTACATATTAAATCATTTTACATGTAACTTTTTTTATTAATTTTCTACCAATTCAAATAATAAGAAAAAATTATCTTTATTTATATCCTTCTATTTTCTCTATGTATCTAATGTAAACAATAGTAATGTAATTTTTTTTATAATTATCTAATCTTATATAATAATTAATTTCATTTTAATTATCCAAAACATAATATTAAAAATAAAATCTATTTATTGGTAGTATAAATACTTTATTCTAATAATATATTTAAATTAAGAATCTAATTTATATGCAGGACATTGTAAAAATAATTGTTCATTGTTATTCTTTGCTATTATTTCCTTGTCATTTCATTTATGGGGGATTGCTTTATTTCTTTATTTTAAGAGATTAATTTTTATGCATTAATTATTATTCAATCACATACTTCTACTTTTAAGATTTTTTGAGTAATAGACAATTGAGTCAAATTCTTTTATTGATGTAACAATACATGATCAAAATATATGTAAAAGAAATTTTAACAATGCATGTAAATTTAAATTTTATTAAAATCGTTAGTATTTTATCTATATTTTTTTTCAGTTGAACAAAAATTGATTTATATATAATTTAAATAAATAATTTAATTTTGATGCACTAATAATATAAAAGAATTTTATAATGTCATCCAATTATATTGCTACATCAATAAAGATAGTTAAGTCTCATATCCACTACTTATATGATTATGAATGAGATGTTTTGATTATATTATAGTGTAAAAAAAATTATATTATTATTTTATCAAAATTAAACTCTTGAAAACAAAAATTCAATGTTTCAAAAGAAAATTGAGCCAACCATCGAGACTTATTTGGGACTGGACATACATCTATGCTGGGAATGAGATCTTGAGGGGATGAGAATAGCAACAATGTATTTGTAGTATTCTATTTTAAAAAGAGTAGTTTAAATATTTAAAGAATGGTGTGTCCAAATTCTAACCCTTCACGTGTCCATATTAAAAAGGAAAGGCTAAGATTTTCCAACCAGCACCACATCCTGTTTCCTCCAAAAGGAGAGGATCCATATCCAAAAAAGATAGCCTTTCAAAATAATCAAGGCTTGTGTGAGTGGGTAGACATGCATTTTAGCTTATCTAATGCTCCAACAACTCTCCAAATTAAACTTCAATGGATAAGGTGTTTCAACGGTGCTTAGGAAACAAGTTCTGGTGTATTTTTTTTTAGACATATAATATATTGGTGTATTGGCTGTAGCTCTTCTGGCAGTTGCGTTTATCTCATTTGGAAGAGGTCTTAACCTTGTTGCAATAACACAAGTTGTTTGCAAAACTCTCAAAATGCACTTTTGGTGTTGAAGAGATTGAATACTTGAGACATGTTTCTTGCAAAGGCATTGCCATGGATATACTTAACGTACAGGCTGTGAGGGATATAAGGCTACACCATGTGGCAGTTTGCTAAGCATTATGCCTCAATATCTTCTCCTTTGACTGACATGCAGAAAAAGAGGATGCTTTTCAATGGTCTTTGGCAGCAACTGAAACCAATTTGAACTTGAAAGAAGCTATTACTACTGCACCTGTGTTGGCTTTACAAAATTTCCAACAGTAGTTTGTTCTAGAAACTGATGCATCAGGCCTGGGTACTGGAGCTATTCTCAAGCAAGCAGGAATCCTATGGCTTGCTTCTCCAGAAAACTCCAGGATATTACAACCCCTTTGCAATTGACTTCTTCCCAATGCCTAATATTGCAGATTTTTGTCCTTATTAATTCCTATATATTGAATAGCAACTCATGATCTATTTGTTTAATCGGCAAAACCTAATTTAAAAAATCATTTTATTTTTGTTAGCATTCATTTTCTCTTTCGGGTGTCCATGGATCATTATTTCCATCCAAAACTAAAAATCTCCTACATATCATTGCGAAAATCCCACAAATATGAAAATCTTATATATATACATATCCTATATAACACAAAAGGAAATGTAATTATTGAAAAACAAAATATCTAACATGAAAATGAACTTAGGAATTTTTAAGATCTTGTAGAGATCGAAAGTTGCATTGCTCAAAAATAACACCAACATGAATTAAAAAATACTTTGATTCACCTATGTTTTCCTAAGCTTAAAAATTAATAATAATGACTCAATATATAAAATAAACTATTCATGTATAAAAATAAATTGTAGTCAGAATGAAAGTATAGCAAATTATCAATTTTCAACCAAAAGGCCATATGAATAGGAGCAATTGATGAGCTACCACATGAAAAGTCCTAAACATAACAAATATTGAAATCAAATGCAAAGATTTATTAAACAAATAAAAGTAGGAATAGAACCAAAGGTGATAATAAAGAATGATAAACAACAACACAAAACTTTTGAGCAAATAATGCTATAATCTACTAGTACTTCAAACTAAAAGGCAATATGGAAATAAAAAAAGCAATGATAAAAAAGGCTATATATAAAAAATAAAAAATGCATAACAAAGGAAAAATTGATGACAAAGAAAAAATAAAATGGAAACAATTAAAAAGAAAATGAAAATAAAACAATCAGAATTTAACATCCAAAAAAAAGTGACCAAGAAAAATAAAATGAAAGCAATAAAAAGAGCATGATAAAGTTAAGAGTGGGTTATAAACTCAAAAAGTTAAGAATCAGTGAATAATAAAAATTTATCACACGTAACAATAAAAGATTTCATATTTTATAGTTGGAATTTACATATTTACATATTGTTATATTAATATCATATATAGAAGAAATGGAGAATATGAGATAAATAACAAAGAAAATAAAAATGCAAAAGGATATGAAAAGGAAGATGAAAAAGATGTAGAAGATACCTTTACTATGAGTTGATGAAATAATCTTTGTAATAACATTGGATTGAAATAATATAAACGTTAAAAAAAATAGTTAAACAATTACTGACATTGCAAACAAATAAAAGAAGCAAAAAGAAAGAACATAGTAAGATGAAACATATCGATAAAGCAAATAAATATGTCAAAAACTTCTCATGAGATGCATTGCATATATATTACCTTAAAATGCTTGAGACAGCTTTAAAAGTGATTTTTGAAACATAAATAATGGGCAATCCTACTATTAAATACTGATAATTATCAATGATATTCTAATAATATGTAATAATTATAATTTTATTTTTTTAAAAATAATTAATGATTAACTTCTTGAAAACTGTGGGCCATAAATTATTCTCACTATGACACTTGAAAAACTTTCCCTTATAGAAGTCTAAAATATTAGTATTATAGAGAGATTAATTAGTATATTATTATTTGTATATATTATTATGTATATATTATTATTATTATTATTGATATGTTTAATCGTTGTGAGCAAAGATTTGGTGAAAATTGTTTTTCTCTGACTCATTCACAAGCGTTGATATAGACTATATAAGAACATTTTTTATGAATAAAAAAGAATGAATTATTGGGCAGAATCAGTTTTTTAAATTGGGTTTACACACAACATAGGTATATATATATATAAAAGGAAAGATAATTTGTTTCATATACAATAGGAACACATCAGTGAAAATTATTTTTCTGTCACATGTTTCAAAAAATAATTAAAATTGATTAGCTTAATCAAATTCTAATATTCTATAATACATATAATATGTAGAAACCTAAAACATTAAAAGTTATGCCACATGGTTTTTTTTTTTTTTGGTAATTTTAGTTTTTTTAAAAAATTATTTCTACTTACTAACGGAAGGTATATTCTACAACTCATATAACTGGGTATTAATTTTAAATTTTAAATTCAAAATCATCTGCAAACCAATGAATATTTATTTTTGGTACATAAATCAAATTTATATAAATATGTTTTATAAAATTAAGAAACAATCCTAATTATTAATATAGAAATTTTTACCATTTGTTATTTATAGAGAAATTTATGCCCTACCATTTTCTCAATCTTTTTATTTAAAGTAAATGTTTAAATTTTTATTTGCATTATAATTATTAATTATTTCTAATCATACTTTTATATCTCCCTTTTATTAACACATACTCTACTTTATTAAATATTATATCATTTATCAGTTCATAAATTTTAAACATTCAAAATATTACAAGCTTTGAAATCCTTAGAATGTTTAAAATATCACAATTGAATTTTTTATAATTCATATTCACACAAATTAAAAAAAGTCATACAAATATAATCTATCTATACTACTAATAATTTTGACTCATTTGAAAGAAAGTTTTATCATGTATCATATATAGAGAAATTTATGCTCCACTATTTTCTCAAACTTATATTTAAATTAATTTTTGAAATTTTTATTTATAATATTATAATTATTAATTATTTTTTCTAATTAAATTTTCATATCTCTCTTCTATTAACACATGTTCTACATTGAATATTATGCCACTAATTAGTTCCATCTTTTTTAAACATTCAAAATATTATAAGCCTTAAAACCCTTAGAATGTTTAAAAATTTTATAATTGAGTTTGTTATAACTTATGTTCTCACAAATAAAAAAGAAGTCGCACAAATATAATTTTTGGAAACAACCATAAAAAATAATAATAAGATTCATTCTTCAACTTAAGTGTTGGAAAATATTCTTTCTATTATGTCTTGGGATTCATTTTGCATGGTTAATTTTTACCTGCATATTCTTTTCCAAATTAGCACATATTTTCTATTAAATCTGTCTCTTTTCTAAAAAATTATATTAACAATATATTTTTTGATTCCTCCTATTTCTCGAAAAAGTCTCTAGCATCAAATTTAGAGCTTTGAAAATTATTAAAAAAAAAAAAACTGTCCATCTACCCATCACTGTACTATGCTTAATTTTTTATAGCTTAAACAATCCAACTTATTAATTTCACAATTTTTTTCATATTAAGAATTTAGGGAAAAAAAAGACATAGAATTTTCAACATTAAAATATTTTAAAAAATCAATTTCACAATTTTCACTTCTTTTATAATGATACCAATTATTTATTAAATTTTTAAAAAATAAATAATTATATTACTTTTTAACTAATACACTACTTCAATAATTAAGATGAGGTAAATTAAGATTATACATGATTTTTTTCTAATTATATCACATGAATTACAACATATATTTTAAAATTGATATTTCAATGTACTAAAAGGATGTACAAGAAAAAGAGGTGTAATTAAAATAATATAAATTAAATTTATTTAATATTTTTATTAATTAGAAAGTATATTTTGTTAGGAACCAGAGATATCGTCATTGAGAGCGCTTACTACTGTGATGCGAAACACTATGTTCAACTCCTAACTCTAAGCTGGCTAAGTTGCACAGACTACTCATATTGCTTCCATAGTTCCATTTAAGTGTAAATTGATTATATAACAATACTTAGGACCTAATTGCAAGCTGGTATTAATTCTAGGTCAATGATTCTAAATAGTTCTTTTTTGTTTCTTAAGAATGAAAAAGGTATATAGAATTTCATTAGGAAATGAAATCTGTCATGCTGAACACCAAACACACAGGGAAACGAGGTTTTCAGTTAAACTTTTCCTTAATGTAGACAAACAATCTATTACTTTAATATATTCAAAAGTGTCTTATTTAAATAGCTATATCAAGCTCAAATTTGCACAGCACTAAATGTAGATTTTCATGGACCTGATATAAGCAAAGATAAACTGTAGTGGCCATAGCACAATTCTTGAACCTTAGAAAACACCTTGAGGCCCAACTTCACCGCATGAATGAAACAGAGATGATCCAAACTTTCTTGTACAAAAGATACTGTCTGCATGACATTGCTTCAAAGTCACCGTCTGCTTGTGAGGCATCTTCCTCGTCAACCAAGTTAGCATCTTCAAGGAATGGATGTTATTGTCAAGGACCAAATATATCAGCTCTGAATACCTTTACCTTTCAATGTGTTGACTTGTTTGTTCCAATCTTCAACATCTTGCTTACATACCAAACGACAACCACACCTTACTATTTGCAATGAATGGCAACAGTAACATTTCAATGCAAATTCAATTTCACTCCAGAAATCATCTTCAAGAATTCTCTCGCGGAATTCATCAATGGACAAATAGAGGACATAAATGTGAGGATAGCATGGCTCCATAGGAGGTAAAGTTCTGGTGGTGACGAACATCTTACCCCTCGGTCCAAACAAATAACACTCAATTTCATGACTACACAACTCAGGTGGGCTGTAACTTACTAAAAGGAAACACAAAGCAAATCCCACCCATTCATCTAGAGGGCAGTTATTAGGTACTGATACTTTTGCCCATGAAACACATCTTTGAGGGACAAACCATGATGGAATTTCACAACCTGTGACAAGCCTGTCAAATCTTGCACTGGGAAGACGATTTCCCTGAAATACAATTGTAATGTTAAATAAGTAACAAGAGTGGAAGATTATATCATACCCTTCCCCAGCACATACACATAAAATTCTTTTGTATTGTCAGAATAATATGCCCCCAAGGCTAAAATTTTATTACAAAATTAATCCTACAGTACAGATTATATTTGTGTCACTCTTTATGCTTTGATTGGGTTGTTGTTTTACTCAAAAGGTAACAAGAATTTCTCCGTAGCTATTGACAAAGCCAGGATACATACCTTCATAATGCTCATCAGCTCACATCGAAAGGGTGATTGAATAGGTAATGCAAAAAGACTGCATGGCTTTGATGGATTGAATTTGGAAGTTTCCAGCGAATCACAATTGCTTGCATCTAATTGTATTATACTTGATGGAAGCTCTGGCAACAATTGAAGCCTTTTGCAAGAATTCAGATCAAGGAATTCTAGCTTTGGAAGTTTAGAAATGCTGCTTGGTATGCTAACAAAATTGTTACCAGTTAGATCCAAAGAAGTCAATGACAATAAGTTGCAAAAATCATGTGGGATTGATTCTTCTGATAGATTGCAGTGACTTAAATTTATATGACGCAGAGAGTGCAGACTTGAGACAGAAGCAGGCAGTCTGAATCCAACGGGAGCTGATGGATTCGCAAACAGCCAGTTGAAAGGAAAAGACAACAAATTCACTGACTTGGACATTGGCCCTTTGCATCCAGCAAATGACAATACTTTAAGATTATCTAGATGGAAGACACAGGAAGGTAGTTCTTCAATTGCAGTTTCACTGGCATGGATTTCCTCTAAGCACTTGATTTCCTTTAAACCCTCAGGAAATCTACAGATCTTTGAGCAACCAGAAATATCAAGAATTCTGAGGGAATGCAATCCATGAATTGAATCGGGCAGACAAAAGAGACTTTTGCAATCCTTTAAGTTTAAAGAAGCAAGCCCAGCTAGGCATCCGAGTGATGAGGGTAGTTTTCTTATTGCAGTTCCCTTTAAAGAAAGCACCGATAGGTGTTCCCTGCTTTCCCCAAACTCTGGAAGTATTTTGAATTTAGAGCAACCAGCAAGAATTAATTCCTTTAGGGAACTCATATCCAATTTACCTGGAAGAGTTGTAAGACTCATGCAGTCTTCTAAATTCAATATAACAACTTTCTTGTGGTATACAAGGGATGGATGAACTTCAGTAAGGCTTGCACAGCCTTTAAGAACCAATTTTTCAAGGTTTGGAACGCCAGAAAAATCAGGAGATCGGTTTAGGTTATTGGAGAAACTCATCTTCAGGTACTTCAGATTCTCCAGGAACTGATCAAAATTGTAAAGTGGGAAAATGTGATTAGCTTTTAGGTCACAGTGACAAAATTGAATAGAGCTCTTGGTGAAATTTCCATACCTTTCTTCCTTGCCACAGTTGTTCAATTTTGCTATGAGACAATTTCATCTCAACAATTCTATCCAGTTGATTTTTAAGTGGTAAAGTTTTCAAAGGACATCCTTTCCAGTGAAGAACTTTAAGTGAGCTAGGAAGACAGCTGAGACCAAGGGTAAGTTGCATGCTAAATAAACTAAGAAATTTTAGCTGGCTTGTCCTTGAGAAGGCTTCAATGGTCCAGCGTGCTTCGTATGGCTGAGGTAAGTTTAGAACTATGCTATGAATAGCTTCAGTTCCCTACAAAACCAGAATGACAAATGACATGATCTTATACTGTAAGGTTAAACATTAATTGTTCAAGCTGTATCTTAAATATCATATTTTATTTTATCTGACAACAATAATCCAGAAGTCACAGAAAAGTTGGCACTTACCTTATTTTTTGTCAATACATGATCAATGTCCTCTTGAGACCACAACCTGCTACGTCTGCTAGGGTCATTTGGAGATTCTTGAAATACAATATTCCTTCCCATTTCTTGAAGCAAATCATGAATCCCTAGTTTATTGTTCACTCGATCTATGGTTACTAATGATCTTTCAATCAAAACTTCAATTGCAATTTTTGGATGGTAACCACAATTTTCTAATATATGTATCACTTTATCTTTATTCATTTCTTTGAAGAAACATGCAATATCTAGAAAAGTATTCTTCTCTATAAAATCTAAACCCTCATAACTTATTTTCAGAGTATCTTGAATTTTGGGATCTGGAACACTTCTCATTTTTTTAATTGCACTATGCCAAACATCGACAGTTCTTCCATAAAGATAGGATCCCAAGACCTCTAGTGCCAGCGGTAGACCAGCAGCATATCCAACCACTTCTTTGGACAAATTCAGATACTCCTCTCTAGGTTGATCTTGTTTAAAGGCGTTCAAACAAAACAAATGAAGTGCTTCATTTTTGGCTAGCGTAGCAACCTCATAAGTTTTATGCACTCCATGAATCTTTAGCAGGTGCATATCTCTAGTTGTGATAATTACTCTGCTTCCTTGACCAAACCAGTCTTGTTCTCCAGCCAAGTTCTCTAACTGTCTTACTTCACTTACATCATCAAGAATGAGAAGAACCCTTTTTCTGCATAATGAATTTTTTATTGTCTTTTTCCCATCATATAAATCATAAAAACCTCTGCCACTAGTATTTAGACGAGAAAGAAGTTCTCTTTGAACATGAACTAGGCCTTTTGTCTCACATACCTCCCTAACATTTTCAAGAAAGCAACAAACTTCAAATTCATTTTGGTTTGTTTCAAAGACTTCTCTAGCAATAGTTGACTTACCTATGCCACCCATGCCCCATATGCCTATAAAGCGAACATCACTCAAGCCCATACCTATTAGCTCGTTCACTTCCTCCACCCTTGGGGCAATCCCAACAAGGTTCTTTGTGCAAGATGGCAAGTTAGGAATCAGCTTCCTATGTATGTGTTGAGTAATGCTTTCAACAAGTTCTGCCTCACGCCTGCACAGGGGGAACGAAGGAAAAATTCAAATTGTGCCTGACAAGAACCATAAGCAAATAAAGCAACATACTAAAGACGCATGGTTCTGATTTTGTATTTTCTAAACCCACGGTGAAATTTGAAACACAAACCTTGACACTATGATGGACCAATTCAACTCCAAATTATTGGCTATCAAATGGAACTTCAGCAATAATTTTGTACCCCCATTTTTTCATTTTCAGATACAACTCCTTCATGTGAAAGCTCTTTAGACTTGACGCAAGTGTAACAAAAGGTAAAGTTATGCACATGAGCATGCCAGTAACAAACACTTAAAACTTGAGACTCTTCAAAAATTCCTTACATTAAAGTGGTGTTTGGTTTGGAGTAAAAATGAGGTGAAAAATTTTATGAATGAGTTCTACGTGTAAAATTATATATGAACTTCATCTATGAAAAATTCACTTCTATTTTTACTCCCCACTTGCCTAATCATTAAATTTCAACCATCCAAGTACTTACCAATCCTTGGAGTCCCAGCCAGAGTAACTTGCTACTTGTCTTAAGGCATCCCTCCATCTGTGAACCTTCTTACTTCCTTGCCCGAATCTCTCTTCATGTTTTCTGAAGGCTGCTTCGAAACTTCCTTTCTGATACCTCACATCAGAAGGCTCCACACCATAGAAGATTGGCACAATAGACAACCCCAGCTTGTGGTTGCACTCAACAATCCTTTGAAGCTCATCCAAACACCAAGCAGAGGAAGCATAGTTTGGTGAGAGAACAATTATTGCAAACATAGATTCTTCAATTGCTTTGATTAGCTTTGATGAGATCTCATCACCTCTCTCAAGGCCCTTGTCATCCTTGAAAGCAGTGATTCCCTTCCTTTCCAGTGAAGCAAACAGATGATCGGTGAATCCTTTGCGAGTGTCTTGTCCCCTAAAGCTCAAGAACACATGGTAGGTCCACAAGCGTGGGGTTGCAGAGGAAGAAGAGGCTTCACCCATAGAAAATTCCATATGTTGAAGATTCACTGCAATCTAGCAGCTTGTGCCTTGTGATGCTTCAGTTGTGTACTATGTGGTCTATCACTGATGCTACTGCTGCTGCCCGCAATTTGTAGGATTCTGCTTTGAGAGAAGAGTGACAAGTAAACAACAGTAAGTGTGAGTTCATGTAGTTCTGTGTCCTTCTAGGAAAGGGAGTGGAAGTTGGTTTGGCGGGTTCTATTCTGATAGGAAAGGACTAGGAAAAAGAGAGATGTAGTAGATAATAATAAACAAAGAAGAGTAGAAGACCATGCACAAAAGAGATAATTTTGTCCACCATGAAGAAAACAGGGTTCTTTTTCTAAGGAACTTTTACTTTAAATTTTTGGCGCGTTCCCCCATTGCCTTTGAACAAAATCTGGCACCATAAAGTAATGATTATAATAATAAAATGTGATTTCTTAGGTAGTCATGGCTAGTTATGGACCACGATGATCATCACTTCATTTTCCTGATCATTTTTCTCTCTCCTTTCTCTCCCTCTGCGCTCATGCTCCTCCCTCTGCTTCCACATATTAGCTTCAATCTTCCTACCATCTTTTTCAATGGCCGTCGTTCAACCTGCGGCGACTGGAGCAGGCGTGAGCAACTTGTGGTGAGAACCCATGGTGGTTCTTCGATGGCGATTGGCGGCACCTGACCTTCCCTTTCGAATGCGCCGCTGCCAGCTTCTCTGTGTTTGCCAGAGAAGGAATCCGCTGGCGAAGGTGAACGAGTTGCCGAAGACCGATTTTAACCCAAGCTTGACACAGTGTGGCAGTTGCATCTTTGGCTGTGCCATCGAGAACAAAGACACACAGAATAGGAGCTGCGAGACTCGAACCACACTTCTCCGAATCGTTTCTGAAAACATCCTTCCGGGTTTCTCAGAGGAAGAGTGCAAAACCATCATTCTATTCAGATTGGTGTTGTCTCTAGTTAATTTTTCTGGGTTTCTTAAGAACATGATTAATTTCTTTTTTTAAAAAAAAAGAAAAGAAAAAAACTGGGTTAAGCTGTAAGAATGATTTGTCATTGGTTATATTGATTTGAAATTTTGTATTGTTGTCTAGCTAGATATGATATGAGCAGTATTGTTTTGCTTGCGGGGTATCCTATCATTACAGATTTTTTTTTTTTTTGAGCCCACTTTAGTTTGAACTTTTGCCAACGGCGTGCTGAGTCTGAAGTTGTTCCTCGTGGTATTGGGGGAATGGGGAGATTATTTAGAATTGGTGTGTTGTGCAGTTGTGTGATGTGCAGGGCTTTAGTGAACGGGACGAAAGAAAGAAAAAGTGGAACCTTTAAAAATATAAATATAAAATTTAACAATTTTCAGTATTGATTAATTAAATCTTTTAAAAGCTGTTCTGACAAACAGAGAAAAAAATTGACGGTTTTTGGTTTAGTGAACACCATGTTACTAACTCAATAAGTTCTACTGTAAATTTCCACAGTCAACATCATCTTTCACTACTGTCCAAGGCACAACTATTTTTTCCAAAATAACTCCATATGTCAATTTTCATGCTGCCACATTGTTTCTTTACGATTCACTGTGAAATGCTTCAGCCACCGGAGAACACACCAAAATATCTTACTTGTATAAGAAAAGATAAGATGAGATTATGAGAGTTGTTCTGCAATTGAGCTTAATTTTATAAAAAAAAGTTAAACGATCCTTTCATTATATTTTTATATTAATTATGTATAAAATCATATAAGAGTGAGTAATTGACTAATAGTACGACCATATATTAGAATTAATCTAATTAAAAATATATAAGTCGAAATTAATTTATATTAAAATATATGTCCGAAAATTTCTCACAAAAATATGAGTTTCTAGGGAAAGAGAGTGGAAGCTAGTTTTGTAGCTTTCACTTCAATCATCACATTTTCTTTCTTTGATGTTTATGGGTGTTCATCACTCACTACGGACGCCTAATATTCTTTTTGTTTAAGGGAGAGAAAATTGGACTACGCATTGAACCAATCAAGACACTGATTTAAAAGTTTGACGATTCAATTAGAATATAATAAATAATAATATTTAATAAAATAATAATAATAATACCATATTATTTTTTCTTAACAATATTGAAAGCCCAACCCAACAATTAAACTAGTTATTTTTCCAACAAAATGGAAGGCCCAAAACCCAACATAGGTCCCAACCCCAACCATAAAAAATTGAAGCTGGCATCTGCAATTCCTTCTTGTTGCATCTGCCTTCTCTCACACAATTATTTTTTTATTTTTTTTCTCAACAAAAGGGAAGGTTCAACCCAACAAAGGTCCCAATCCCAGCAATGAAAAAACTCAAGTCTGCATCCGTCGTTCCTTCTTCTCCTTGCATGTATCCTCTCTCACACCCTCTCTCTTGGTGGACAGACAGATCTAAAATGGAGGCGAAGCAAAGGCAGAGAGATGACAGATCTGAAGCGTAGCGCGAAGCAAAGGCGGACAGATCTAAACCAGAGGCGGTGGGCGGAGGTGCTCAAGTGCCGGCGGCCATTGGGTAAGAAGATGAGATTAAGTGAATTGTGAACTGATCAAGGGACTGTGAGGCTTGGATTTTTTTTTTCTTCCTTTCAGTTAAAAACCTAAACCGGCCAACATTAAAAAACTGGGCCAGTCCACCGGTTTTTCCGGTTTTGACTGGTTTTGAAGTACTCTGGTTTTAGGCACGTAACCAGACTGGCAAGGCGACTGGTTTCCGGTTAATCCGGTCGAACTGGCCGGACTGGTCCGGTTTTCTCTTCCATGGTTCATTGTTTCTTTCTTTTCTTCACCTTTATGTCACGTTAGATTAACTTGCAGAGAAACTTCAAAGCTAAAAGTGGATTTTCTTGAAATAATGTATGGAAGGAAAGAAAAACATCAAAAAAACAAAACAGTAATTTACACTATCTTCTTTTGAGATTTAGTGTAATTACACTTAACACTCTTCTATTTTATAAAACTATCATTGACCTTCTCTGAGATTCGCTAAAATGATATTGACCTCCCCTAATATTAGTTTGTTAATTTAAGTAATAAAAAAAGATAACATAGAATACATATATAATTATTAATAAAAAATTATAATGTTTTGATAATATTTAATATGAATAAAAAAAATTTTATCACATGAAAAAAATTATAATTATAACTTATGATAAAAAAAAGTATTCTAGTTAATATATATGTCTATTATTACTAAAATATTATAATTTCATCATTAGTAATCATGTCTATATCTCATATTATCTTTCTTTGTTACTTAAATTAACGAACTAGTATATACAGGATAGGTCAGTGTAATTTTAGTGGACCATATGGAAGGTCAATAATAGTTTTACAAAATAAAAAAAGGTGTTGAGTGTATTTATACTAAATTTTGAGGGAGATTGTCGTAATTTTCTTTAAAAAAATGGGAGTAGAATGTCTCAGCATGTAGAAGTTAAGAGACAAAATGAAGATGATGATGGAAGAGGGTATCATTATGCCTAGTAACAATCTTTTTTCGTCTCCGATCATTTTGGTTAAGAAAAAGGATGGAGCATGACAATTTTTATTACATACTGTGTATAGCCCTCTATGCCATCACAATCAATAACACATTGCCTATGCCAACTCTAGATGAATTGATGAAAATGCATGGGGCACTATATCTCCCTAAACTTTATCTACGACCTTTATATTATTAAATACTTGTTCAGCCAAAGATAGGCAAAAAAAGAGCCATTCAAAATCATCTATGAGTGGGTAGACATGCATTTTGGCTTATCTAATGCTCCAACAACTTTCCAAATTTCAATGAATAAGGTGTTTGAAGGTTGCTTAGGAAACAGGTGTTGGTGTTTTTTTCTTTATATAATATATTGGTGTATAGGCTATAGCTCTTCTTGGCAGTTGCGTTTATCTCGTTTGGAAGAGGTCTTAACCTTGTTTCAATAGCACATTATTGTTAGCAAAACTCTCAAAGTGCACTTCTGGGGTTTTGAAGAGATTGAATACTTGAGGCATGTTTCTTGCAAGGGCATTGCCATGGATATACTTAACGTACAGGCTGTGAGGCATATAAGCCTACACTATATGGCAGTTTGCTAAGCATTATGCCTCAATATCTTCTCCTTTGACTGACATGCAGAAAAAGAGGATGCCTTTCAATGGTCTTTGGCAGCAACTGAAACAAATTTGACGTTGAAAGAAGCTGTTACTACTCCACGTGATTTGGCTTTACAAAATTTCCAACAGCAGTTTGTTCTAGAAACTGAAGCATCATGCCCTGGTATTGCAGCTATTCTCAAGAAAGAAGGAATCCTATGGCTTACTTCTCTGAAAAACTCTACCCTCGGATGCAGCATCAATCAATATCTTAGAGAACTTTATGCAATTACAATTTAGTGAATTTACAAATGCTTTATGAAAGTTCAGGCACTACTTCCGTCATTCTATGATCAAGATATATCATTGTAGCCTGAAGGATTTATTGAATAAAACTTACATACCCTTGGACAACAAGGCTGTTTGCATAAATTCTTGGATTTTGATTTGGAAGTTCAATATAGAGCAGGCAAAGACAATTTGGAAGCAGATGCTCTCTCCAGGTTCTTTTCTTGGGCTTAGTCAGAACCTCAATCGAGGCTTATTGACACTTTAAAAGAGGCTCAATGGGCAGGTACAACTTTGAGGCAGTTCCTCCGGCAAAAGGCAAATGCTGATGGATAGTAATTGCACTACACTGAGGGATAATCTGGTATACCTACAGACAGAACAGGCTTGCAGTTCCTCAGAATCCTGATGTGATCAAGCAAATTTCAAAGGAGTTTCTTGCCTCTCCTATAGGTGGTCATGCTGGAGTTAAGAAAACTGCCTCTCAGATATCTGCACAATTTCTCTGTCCACTCATGAGGAAAGATATCGGGAATTTTGTGAAACAATGTGAAATATGAAGGATAAATCAGCCACAACTTGTCCTGTAGGTCTATTGAATCATTTGCCAATTCCAAGTAGTATATGGGAATTTTATCTCTGTATCAACAACAATGTAGTATATTCTCTTGGCGAGACTGTAGGGTACTAGATTGAATATTTTCCACTGCATTGTTCTGTTTCATTGAGTTGAGCATTGTAGGCTCCCTATAAAACAGAATATAGCAGTGTACAAAGAAAAAAGCAGTAAACAAACCAACCTATGATATTCCCACCACTTGGGGGAGAGAAAAAAGAAAATGGTTGTGTCACCACAGAATAAAACACAAAGGAAGCCGTACACTATCATATCAAACATTTTGTGTATTATCTACAAGTTAGGTAGAAAGAGAGGCTGAAAGTGTCAAAGCAATATTAGGCATTGCAACTTAAAACCAATGAAGTATATAGAACTAGCATAAAAATTTATGTTTACCTAATGAATTAAAATAAATAGTAAACAACAAACGAAAACAAATATATGACATGCTCATCCAGAGGCAGAGAAAACAAATTACATGAATTCCACAATGGATGTTGAGTTGACTAGGAGCATAAGTAACAATGATTAATGACACAGTCAAATGGTAAGGATGTGCACAGTCCTTATGTGTGACATGATCCATTAGGCCATCGTATGGGTTGAGGTGAAAGAAACCCAATCAAGTGGACCACTTTAAAAGAGTGTTGGTGATTGCAAGCATGAATTCAACTGCTTTGAGGAGGTCTAGTGAAATAACATGTCCTCTCTCAAGCTCTTCATCATACTCTAAACCTGTGATTCCCTTCCTTTCTAGGGGAGCACATGAAAGGTCTTTGAAGCTTTTAACACTGTCCTGCCCCCTAAAACTCAAGAAAACATGGTAAGTCCATGACCGAGGAGTTGAATTAGGAAGAGGAAGAAGCGACTTTCATCCACTTTCAAATGCTGTGTATATATGATGCCTGCTGAGCTGAAATCTTCTTTTCTTTTTGCTCTTTCAGTTTCACTTTTTTCCCTCAAAACCTTCAATATCATGATTATGCACCCAACGAGCTGCAGAACACAATACTTTGAAACTAACATAATGAGCATTTTCAGTCAACAGTTCAAAGCGAGTGTGTTGGCGAAATTGGTCACGGACATACTCATTGTTCATACAGATAGTATAAAGGTGATAACCTCGTTTGCCCGAGATAAAATCCTCTGTGATACAGGTTTTATCATTGCAGCGGACAATCAAAGACCTTTCACAAGACGCATCACTGTAAAAACCATATATTTGTATCAGGAAACACAAAGCAACCCCCAACCTTTCATTATGTGGATGTGGGAGTGATACACAATTACCTTTCTGTTGGCAAACAAACCATGATGGTACTTCCTGCCTCGATATCAGCATTTGCATGACCCGACCATGATTTTGACTGATTGATGCAAAGACACTGAAGGCCTTTGATAAATTATTTAATGCAGATGTATTCAGTGAAGCACAATTGCATGCTTCCAATTCTGTTATATTTGATGGAAGCTCTGGCAAAGACCGAAGTTTCCGGCAACCATTTATTCGAAGACATTTAAGCTTTGAAAGTTTATGAATACTTATTGGTACACAAAGGAAATCGTTGTAAGATAGATTCAAATCCATCAACGATGGCAGGTAGCAAAAGTCACGAGGGAATGATTCTTCAGTCAGATAACAGTAACTCATATCTAGACTGCTTAGGAAGGGTAGCCTTGAGACAAAAGGTTGTAATTTGAATGCAGTGGCACAAGGATCATCTCTTGGCAATCTATAGATGTTTGGGCATTCTGAAACACTTAGAATTCTGAAGGACTTCAATCCATGAATGCTATCAGGAAGGCAAGTTAGTCTTTCACAACATGCTAAGTTCAAAATAGAAAGGCCAACTAAACATCCCACTGAGGTTGGAAGTTTCGTTATGGCAGTTCCTTTCAAAGAAAGCCTTGATAAATTTGCCATGCATTCCCCAAATTCTGGGAAATTTTCAAAGTAATTGCAATAATCGAGAATTAATTCTTTGAGGGAACTCATCTCCAATTTATTTGGAAGAGTTTTGAGACTTCTGCAGCTGCTTAAGTTCAATAGAATAATGTTCTTGTGGCATAGAAGGGATGGATGAACATCAACTAGGCACAAACAACACTGAAGAATAAGTGTTTCAAGAATGGGAACCCCAGAAAGATCAGGCGTTTGCTTTAGTTTCTGCGAAAAGCTCAAATTCGGGTACTTCAACCTGTCCAGAAACTGATAACAATAAAGAAATTAATATTAAATTGTTATCGTCTCTGATAAATTGTGCTAAAATTTGATAGGTATCTTGATGATAGGGTCTTACCTTTTTTCCATACCAAAGTTGTTCAATTTTGCTTCGTTTCAATTTAATTTCAATAATTTCACTTGGTTGATTTGCAAGAGGCAGAGTTTTCAAAGGACACTCATCCCAGTGAAGAGCTTTTAACGAACTGGGAAGGTAGTTGAGGTCAAGGGGACGGATCATGCCATGTAATCTGAGAAGTTTTAATTGACTCATACTTGAGAAGGCTTCAGTACTCCAACTTACTTCATAGCGTTCACCATAACCTAAACTCAGAACTATACCTTGGATTGCTTCAGTTCCCTATACGAGAAATCAAAATGAGAAGTCATACCTAATCTTACAAAATGAAGTAGAAACATAACACTCACAAGAAAACAAATATTGAATGCATTATTCAATTTGTATCTTAACATTGTATTAACTTTATCAACAGCAAATCAACATTTAACAATTGTGGATAATTGGCACCTACCTACCTTGTTTTTTGTAAGTACAAGATCAATGTCTTTGGTAGACCACAGCCTGCTACGTTTGCCCGGATCATTTGGAGATTCTTTAATGACAATGTTCTTGCCCATTTCTTGGAGCAAATCATGCATGTCCAACCTATTTTCTTCTGATTTATAGTTACCAAAGATCGTTCAATCAAAACATCAACTTCAATTTGTGGATCATAACCACACTTTTCTACAATATCTATTACATACTCTTTGTTCATCCCTTTGAAGAAGCATGCAATATCTAGAAAAATATTTTTCTCCATGGAATCTAAACCATCATAACTAACTTTTAGTGTACCAAGAATTCTGGAATGTGGAAGACTCTTTATTTTTTTCACAGCACTACGCCAAACATCAGCAGTTCTTCGATAAAGATAAGACCCAGTACCTCAAGTGTCAAGGGAAGACCACTTGTATATTCAACAATTGCATTGGACATTTCCAAATACCCTTCTTTAGCTTGATCTCGTTTAAAGGCTTTTAAACAAAAGAGATGAAGAGCTTCATTTTGAATCAAACATCTAACCTCCTAAGTGTCATATACTCCATGTAACTTTAGCAAGTGCATATCTCTAGTTGTGATTACTGCTCTACTTCCTGGACCAAACCAATCTTGTTTCCCAATTAAATTCTCCAATTGACTTACTTCACTTGGGTCATCGGGAACAAGAAGAACTTTCTTGTTAAATAGAGAGTTTTGTATTATCTTTCTCCCATCATACTCATTATTAAAATTACTCTTACTTATATTCATATAAGCAACAAGTTCTTTTTGTATTTTAACTAAATCATTTGCGGTCTCACATGCCTCTCTTATGTTAGCAAGAAAGTAACTGAATTTAAATTCATCTTGGATGGTTTCATACAGTGCTCTAGCTATAGTTGTCTTACCTATACCACCCATGACCGATATGCCCACAAAGCGAACATCATTCAATCCCATACCCATGAGCCTAATCACTTCATCCACCCTTGAAGAAATCCCTACTAAGTTTTCTGTGCAAGACGGCAATTTCGGAAGCAATTTTTTATATATTTGTTCAGTAATGCTCTCCACAAGTGTTGCCTCATTCCTGTACAAGACTATGTATATTTTAAAATCAAGTCCGACCAGATTCTCAGGCAAATATAAAGCAACAAATTTGAAAGCCCAGGTTCGTGTTTTATATTTTGTATATCAAAAGCTAAATTTTAAATACAAATCTTAACACCCTATGAAGGATAACCCATGCACCTTGAAGATTCTACTTGTTAGTGTTACAAAAAATATCCAGAAATAACTTTGTAATTTGTTCATATATGCGTTTAATTTATGATTTAAAATGGATTGCATTTTAAACTTGAATTGAATATATTTTTATTGCCTGCTAATGTATTAAATTAAATTATAGCTTTGGTCTCCAGTTTTAAAAAAGTGGAGGATGTGCTACAGCCTACAAAATAGAAGAATATGTGAAGATGACGAGAGACCACCTATATATGGTGCTTACCTCTTGGAGAAGAGAAAATCCGGGCTTGTAATCTTTTTTTTTTTTGGGTATCCACTATCAAATACGGTGACTAATCATTTCTTGTACTTTGGATTCATTTAAGGTAGATACTGATTATAAGTTTTAAAGTTGTTCTATTTCCAATGTGAGAATTGAATAATTGGCATTTGGTTAAGAAAGGAGAAAACATTTACCATATCAATTTGGCCTGTGATTAAATCTGGGTTTGTAATCTAACATTGTAAAATTTCAAAAGAAAAAAATGAGAATGATGCACATATAGTATAATATTCAATATTTACTTGATTTTTCAAATGCGTCAAAATAAAGTGGATGGATAAAATATCAAATTTTTTAAATTGTATAAAATTTTATAAATTTAATCCATTTAATAGTAATTCTAAATTCAATATTTGTATTATAGGAAAAAATGGAAGTAAAATTTACAAAAAACTTTGTATATAAAATAACACATAAAATCCATTTATACAATTTTTATCCCTGACTTTTACTCTTAAAAACACATTCTTAGAGTAAATATAATCTGTATTGTATAATCACACATATGTCGTTAGTATTAAAAGTGGATTAATAATAATTAATGATCACATAATTATTTAAAAATATCACTTAATTTTATAATTTAATCTTGATTATATATATAAAATCTAACAATCAAGATATTTACACTTTTCATTCTTACAATTGGTCATTCGTCTCACTGTATATATATCATAGGTCAAGATCAATTGAACCGAGGTAAAGTATAACTATACCATTAACATAATGAAGGTGAAAACCACTGAATTGTTATAACACGGTTAATTTTATATACAAAAAATTATAAACATATTTACACCGTTTAAAATTCGATACTTACAAATATTGTGTGGTCATGTATATATACGAAGTGTATCACGTGAAAGGACCGATCTATTATCATAATGAGATAATTAAATTTGAGCTGTACAATAATACATAAATAGTTATAATTAAAAGTTGATTAATGATAATTGATACTTATATACTCATTTAAAAAAATCACATAACTTTATATTTTAATCTTCACAATTCATATAAGATCTAATGGTCAATATTTATTTTTCTCACTGTTACAATAAATCACTGTTGATATGTTCCCCATATATATCACAGAGAGAGAGAGAGAGAGAGAGAGAGAGAGAGAGAGAGAGAGAGAGAGAGAGAGAGAGAGAGAGAGAGAGAGAGAGAGAGAGAGAGAGAGGGAGAGGAATAATTTGAGCAAAACAAATGAACCTAATGGCGAGACCGTGAGAGTAAACTTACTGGTATTTGGAGTCCCAGCCACAGTAACCGGCAACTTGTGTTAATGAATCTCTCCATCTTTTAACCTTCTTATGGTCTTGCCCGTATCTCTCTTCATGTTTTCTGAAAGCTTTCTTAAAGCTTCCTTTTTGATATCTCACATCAGAGGGCTCCACACCATGGAAGACTGGCACAATGGACAGCCCCAGGTTCTTCTTGCACTCAACAGTGTTTTGCAACTCATCCAAACACCAAGTGGAGGAAGCATAGTTCGGTGAGAGAACAGCGACTGCAAACATGGATTCTTCAATTGCTTTAACAAGTTCTTCAATTGCTTTAACAAGTTCAACAGAAATAACTTCACCTCTCTCAAGGTCCTTGTCATCCTTAAAGACCGTGATTCCCTTCCTTTCTAGTGAAGCGCACAAATGGTCGGTGAATCCTCTGAGAGTGTCTTCTCCTCTAAAACTCAAGAACACGTGATAAGTCCATGACCGTGGAGTTGCACTAGAAGGAGGAGACGAAGAAGAGGCTTCACTTACAGCAAATGCCATGTTCAACGATCCTTGTATTAAAGTGTGGCCTTTGATCAGTTTCTGCTCTAATAGGAAGGTGAAGGCTAAAGAACACCGAAGTCTTTTTTATTTTTGGTGAGAAAAGAACAAGCAAGGGTGTGAATTAATTGATTCGAATGATGTGCTGATCTTTGCATGAAAGGTAGTGGAAGCAGCAATTGTTGGATTCTTGCTTGGTAGCTTCTATCGAATCATGATCTACTCAAAGTCAACTATTTGCCGTATAAGTTTGGACTTCTGGTGCATATGCGTTACATGTATATATATTTAACATTTCTGTCGGATAATATAGCGATTTGATGTTTTGTTTCTGCAATATATTTTTTCTTCTTACTTGAAATATCTTTTTGATTCCGTTTTCTCTTAAAATAATATAGCGATTTGTTGTTTTGTTTCTGCAATATCTTACTCCCTCCCTTGCAAAAGAACTCCGAAGTCTTTTATTTTGGGTGATAAAAAAGATCAGAACAACCAAGTGTGAATTAATTAATTCGAATAATGTACTCTTTGCACGAAAGAGAGTGGAAGCAGCAATTGGTGGATTCTTGGTACCTTCTATAGTTCTGTCGGATAATTATCTACTCAAAGTCAACTACTTGCCGTATTGGTTTGGACTTTTGGTGCATATACATTAGCACTTTCTTTTATTTAACATTTCTGAACTGTAGCAATTTATTATTTTTCTTCCTTAAGATATTCATTTGATTCCATTTTTTCTTAAAATGATATAGCGATTTGATGTTTTGTTTCTGCTAACATATTATTTCGTTATAACTCATGCATTGACTGGGTTACTTTTAACTGGAAACGAAGAATGAGAGAACATAGAGCTGTCTATGGCATGATATAATGAGATTTTATTAGAAATATACTGCACATGTAGACAATTAATTATGAAGCAATGCCGATTGTCTACCAAACAAATTTGACAAGAATTATTTAGCTTCAAGTATGCTTTCCAGTTATGTTGTGATGACTTCAGTTCACATGTGGATAAACGCTTCTATGAGCTGTTTCCTTGGGCTCTGTTACTCCTGCCAAGACTGAGTAGACTACTGCTAATTCCAATATGCACAAAAAGAAAAGTAAATACTCAATTTAGTCCCTCATAAACATATGAAACAAATAAGTTAATTCCTAGGGATTAAAAGCTTCATATTGATCCCTCACATCATATCAATTCTCCAACATTATGGCTTTTAAATTCAGCAAAAATACATTGGTCAACAAAATTGAACCCCTTCAACAATGGCGCGAGAATTTGAGGCAAGAATTGCAGCCACTTGCAAATCTAGTCCATTTGCTTTGGATGTTGATTAGACTCATTGTTTGCCAATGGTGAAAAACGCTAACATTCAACCTCTGCTTATTAGGAGCTAGTGGGCTCAGCCTATCCATGCAAGGTGAAATAAGTAGTATTGTTGCTTAACTTAGTTATCCAACCATAACAGGGTCCTCATTGCTAGCTGATATTAAACCCAAAGTCACTGCTTCTAATTTGTGTTTATTATATCTTATATATATCTAAGGCAAATACAATTACATTAAGAAAATGAAGATAGTTTAACCTAAATAAGAAAAAGGTGCTCACTGCTCAGTTAGTTTAACCTAGATAAAGATAGCATATTTTAATAGAACCATAATTGATTTATACATAGAATGAATTGGTCTCATTCAATAATTTCATCAAGCTCAAAGTTAAAGCACACGAGTGTGACAGATTGTAATGGAGTGAGCCTATTCAAGAATGATGGAAGTATGGAACCCAACAAAGGATAGGAATTTTACCCACATGTGAGGCCACACTGAAGTCACCGTAGCACAACTTGGAAGCCACACTGAAACACAGCTATACTAAATAATTCTGGTCAAATTTCTATGGTCAAGTTTCTTTCTGCATCTGATGCTGCTTCTAAGTTGTCTTCATGGTTAAAGTCATCATATCAATGATATCCTTGCACTGGCAGCTCCTCCATATTCACCAATGGAGATGTTGATCAGCTGATGCCATTGTCAATTGCCAAATATATCAGCTCCAAATATGTTGGACTCTTATTGCATCTGCTCAATGCTTTTGTTCAAATCTTCAATATCTTGCCTACATACCAAACGGGCAGCACAGCTCACTATTTTCAAATCCAATGACTTCTGGAAACCACGTTCAGCAGCAGACGGGCTAAAAGTTTTTCCCTTTTCTTTGGTGTGTAACTGGGATTTCCTTAAAGGCATTGTTGTGGCACTATCTTTTGGAGTACTATCAAGGTTAAGCTTAAGAGCCAAAAATGGCCTTCTCCAAAACTTAAACTTTTTCTTTGTTAAAACCCAAAATTTAATCTTTGGTCTTCTATTTGGGAGTTCAGCTTGCTTAGTACTACCACACCCAGCCCTTATTGGTAAAGCTTTTCCTTTTTGAAGCAGTCCAAAGCGACTGTCTTCGCGAACTCTGTTGCCGAATTGATTGTTGGTCAAAAACAGAATATAAAGGTGAGGACAACCCGGCTTCAGATGAGGTAATAGCCTTCTCCTGATGAATACCCTACCAGTGCTACCAGTCAGATAACACTCCACTGTATATCGCCAGAGCTCAGATGGCTTAGCATAACTTATTAATAGGAAGCACAAAGCAATACCTATCCTTTCAGTCAGAACACAGTTATGAGGGACTGATACATATCCACCATTTTCATGTTCTACAAACCATGATGGAATTACACTGCCTGAGATCAGCATGTCAAAAGAATCAAGTACCTGTAACAGATAATAATAAGTTTGAATAAGTAAATTATAACTAGGAATGGAGATTACGCCACACATGCTCCCCGGAGGAAACTATTATATATTCTTGGAGTAAAACACCTAATGGCCTAGATTTCATACTCAGATTCGGAATCTCTTTTTCCTGAGTTTAGTGTCATTTTATTACTTGACAATTCGCCTTAGGTACCAAACCCATCAGGGTATCAAAAGCAACTCCTACAGATCAATTTTTGTAGTCATGTGTCATTCTATTGGCTAGGTTTGTTACTCCAATAGTACATAAGATTAATATCTCTAAAGTTACACATAGACAAGACCAGGATACAGACCTCAGGAGGATTCTGTTGAAGTGATGCAAAGAGACTGCATGGGTTGAATTTTGAAGTTTCCAGTGAATCACAGTTGCTTGCATCCAGTTTTCTTATACTACATGAAAGCTCCGGCAACAATTGAAGCTTCTGGCACCAATTTAGCTTGAGATGTGCCAGCCTTGAAAGCTTAGGAATATTTATTGGTATGCTAACAAAAGTGTTACCACTTAGATCCAAATACTGCAATGATAGTAAGTCACAAACATCAAAGGGCAGTGATTCTTCAGACAAACTACAGTAACTTAAATCCATACTGATCAAAGAGGGTAGACTCAAGACAGAACCAGGTAATCTAAGTCTAGTGACAGTTGCCTGGATCCTAAACTTCTGCTTGAAGTGAAGAAACAAATTCACCGGTCCTTCACACCCGACAAATGATAATTTTCTGTCCATAGAAGCAGTTCCAGCAGCACAAAGTTCCTCCCGACACTTCTTTCCCTGTAAACCCTCTGTCAATCTACAGAGCTTCGAGCAAGAATAGGTGTTCAGGTTTCTAAGGGACTTCAATCTATCAATGGTATCAGGAAGGCAAACAAGATTTTTGCAATTCTTTAAGTTCATAACTTGAAGGCCAACTAGACATCCAAGTGAAGAGGGTAATTTTCTTATTGCTGTTCCCTCCAAAGATAGCTCTTTCAGATGTTTCATACCTTCCCCGAACTTTGGAAGATTTATGAACTCAGAGCAACCAGTGAGATTTAACTCTAGTAGGGAACTCATTTCCAAATTACCTGGAAGAGCTTTAAGACTTCTGCAACCTTTCAAATTCATATGAACAAGTTTCTTATGGTGCACAAGGGATGGATGAACCTCAGTTAGGCTTGTACAACCTTCAAGAACCAATGTTTCAAGATTTGGAACGCCAGAAAAATCCGGTGATTGTGTTAGATTCTTGGAAAAACTCAAATCCATGTACTTCAGCATTTCCAATATCTGATCAAAATTTTAAATTTTGAAAAAATGTTATTAGCTTTCTAGGTCATGATAATCTTAAACAACGGTCTTGATAAAAGGGTCATACCTTTTTTCCACGCCAAAGTTGCTCAATTTCGCTGCGAGACAAATTAATGTCAACAACTTCATATGGTTGATTTGTAAGGGGTAGGGTTTTTAGAGGACATCCAATCCAGTGAAGTACTTTCAGTGAATTAGGAAGGCAGCTAAGGCCAAGGGGAAGTTGCACATTGCATAAACTAAGGAAATTTAGGTGACTTGTCTTGGAGAAGGCTTCAACGCTCCAGTGTGCTTCATGTGGTTTAAGTAAGTTCAAAACTATAGCACGAATTGCTTCAGTACCCTATAGAAAACCACAACAGAAAATAACTTACTATCACCAAATCATTTGAAGAGAAAATTTAAGGAAACAGAATATTGGACGTGTTGTTTAGTTTGTACCTTCATACCATATTTATTTTATCTAATATAAAACATCCAATAATCGAAAAAGATTTGACACCTACCTTATTATTTGTCAATACATAATCAATGTCTTCTTGAGACCACAACCTGCTACGTCTACTACGGTCATCTGGAGATTCTTGAAATACAATATTCCTGCCCATTTCTTGAAGCAAATCATGCATCTCCAAATTATTGCTCCACCAATCTATAGTTACCAAAGATCTTTCGATCAAAACTTCAATACCTATACTGGGACAATGACCACATTTTTCTAATATATCTATTGCTTTATTTCTATTCATTCCTTTGAAGAAGCAAGCAATATCTAGAAACAAATTCTTCTCCATGGGATGTAAACCATCATAGCTTATTTTTAGTGCATCTTGAATTCTAGGGTGGGGAAAACTTCTTATTTGTTTCAAGGCACTATGCCAAACATCAATAGGTCTTCTATAAAGAAAGGAACCCAATACCTCAAGTGCTAATGGTAGACCTCCACTATATCTGACCACCTCTTTGGACAAATTAAAAAACCGTTCGTCAGGATGATCTTGTCTAAAGGCTTTCAAACAAAAGAGAAGAAGGGCTTCATTTTGGACTAAGCCATCAACCTTATAAGTTTTATGCACTCCATGTATTCTTAGTAGGTGCATATCCCTAGTTGTGATTATTACCCTACTTCCTGGACCAAACCAATCTTCCTTTCCTGCCAAATTCTCCAACTGGCTCACTTCACTTACATCATCAAGTACAAGAAGAACCTTTTTTCGACATAAAGAGCTTTGTAGTATTTTTTTCCCATCATGTAAATCATGAAAATAACTGCTTCCTGCATTTAGCTGAGAAAGAAGTTCTTTTTGTAAGTGAACTAAGCCATTGGTGTTAGATACCTCTCTAATGTTATCTAGAAAGTAACTAACATCAAATTCAGCTCAAATCGCCTCATAAATAGATCTAGCAATAGTTGTTTTACCAATACCACCCATGCCCCATACACCTACAAAGCGAACATCACCCAACCTTGGACCTATGAGCAAATTCATTTTCTTCAGCCTTGAATCCATCCCAACAAGGCTCTCAGTGCGAGATGGCAACTTCGGAATCAGCTTTCTTTGTATTAGTTGTGCTATCCTTTCAACGAGTGCTGCCTCATTCCTGTACGTTTTGCAACAAGAACCATAAGTTATCATTTCATATTCTGCGAATCCAGGGTCAAATTCGAGAAAACAAACATTAACACTGTGAAGGGCCAACTCAAGTTGGCCATCAAGTGAAAAAACGGATTTTTCTTCTTTTTTTTTGGTCCTTTTGACACACCCTTTCATGTGAAACCAAAGGTAAAGTCACAAAGGAGATGCTTAACATTTTCTTTTACACTGTGATTGATGGTACCGAATGATGGCAATCGTAAAACCATTGACGAAAATGAGAACAATTTCTCATTCAAATCAACATAAACCCTTGTTCCACCAGTGAGGGAGGTTAATGATATGGATATGCTATGTGGATGTATCGACAATATAAAGTATAAATCATGTCTACAGAGAAACCATATGGTCTTGAAATTACATATATCCATGATAAAAAGGGTCCAATGGTAGGACAAGAGAGCTTACTGATTCTTTGAGTCCCAACCAGAGTAGCCCGCAACTTCCTTTAATGCGTGTCTCCATCTTTCTACCTTCTCCCTTTCTTGTTGAAAAGTCTCTTCATGTTTTCTAAAAGATTCCTCATAACTTCCTCTTTGATTCCTCACATCAGAGGAGTCTACACCATAGAAGACAGGCATAACCATCAGGCCAAGCTTCTTCTTGCACTCAACAATCTTTTGAAGCTCATCCAAGCACCAAGTGGAGGAAGCATAGTTGGGTGACAGAACAGTGATTGCAAACGTGGATTCCTCAATCGCCTTCAGAAGTTCAGCTGAAATAGCTTCTCCCCTCTCAAGGCACTTGTCATCTCTAAATGTTATGATTCCCTTCCTTTCCAGTGAGGCACATAGATGGTCAGTGAATCCTTTTCGAGTGTCTTCTCCCCTGAAGCTCAAGAACACGTGGTAGGTGCATGACCGAGAAGGAGAAGAAGTGGAAGAAGAGGCTTCATTTGAAGTGGATACCATACTTTCAGCAACCCCTGCAAACCGAGCCAGCTTGTGCTTGTAATTCTTGGGGGTGTGTATTTTGAAGTCTGCTCCTTCTAACAGTTCTCAATGCATGCTTTTTTAAGGATATACTGGTTGCAGAAGTAGTTGGACGTCAACCACCAAAATATAACGAATACGGATTTTTCCTTGTATCCTCGAGGAGGAAGACTTCCACGTTGACCAGACACCATAACAACGATGTGGAAGATCTATATCTACTCCTTTGAATCCCACTTCACTGAGAATTTCACTGTCAAACGCGGTTTTCATTCTTTTTCCTTCCCGGCGGTTTCCACGATGGTACATCTTGACTTATGAATCACCCACAAATGGAAACTTTCTTGTATTCCCCGGGAAAGAGAGATTCTTGCTCCTAGCGGATCTAACACCATTCAAAAGATTTTCGGAAATGTAAAAGTGGTGGGACCCAACAAGCGTGACGGTGGAAATGATAAACGCAGGAAGAGATGATTTCCTCGGTGGAGGAAATTACTTATCCCTATATAAATAAGGATGTGTTTGGTTTGTGGTTAAAAATGAGGGTTATATGATGAGTTTCCAATGTTATTTTACATTTATAATTCATTTAAGTAAATTAGATTTTTACTTTTACTCGTAAACTAAACACATATTTAGAATGGAATTTCTAGGAGTAATTTTGCTAAATTAACTTCCATAATGCAAATAAAATTTATATTTAATATATCAATATTACAATTTTTTATGATGTAATCTGATCAAATTTTCTTATCTACGTCATATACAACTTAGAAAATGTAAGAGTCAAACATATTCACAAATATAGTTGAAAGACAATATAAAAATATTTTGATTTCCTAGAGTATCAATCACTCACAGCATTAACCAATTTCTTTAAAGGGAAAACTTCCTTAAGGGGGTAAATCTTTGGCTACAACATCATTTTCATACACAACATCAGGAATTGAATATCTAACTAGATACATATTAAAGGGAATATTTAAAATATTTTACAATATTATTACTAAAATTAAATTCATACAAATACTGAAAAAGTATAAGCCCATCAGTAAGTTTAGTTTAGAAGGATTTTGAATTTTTTTTTAAAAAAAACCAACTATTACAAATAATATAATTTATAATGATTTAGATTGGACTATTTTAATTTAGATTTTAATTTCAAGCTGATTCAGTTTTTATCAATTTAAATTGGCATATATAAATGCATTTATTTTACGAGATAACTGGAGGTCAATCTCGTACGTTGTTTTAATTTGTTTATATTTTTAAAATTATTTTGATAAGAATACTTATAAAAAAAAGTATGAAAATAAAAGTTACATGTGAATATCGATAAATATTTTGAGAATTATTCTATTTATTTTATACCAAAATTCAATTACAAGTTTTTTATTAAGTTTATTGACCACTTTATTATAAACTAAAATATTAATCTAGTTTGGGTATTTTGGCTCTCTACAATTATAATAACTCTTAAACCTTTGGCTAAGGTTATTCTCGATAATGCAATATATAATTGTCTATGACAATATACATACATTGACATCTAACTTATGCTTATTATTATTGTATACCATGTTGTTATCAAAAGTCATTTTCTTCTTCAAAAAAGGAAAAGCCATGTTTATTACCAAAATTATTTGTTGAATAAGGACTATTATACAAATATTACTTCACATAATTATTTTTCTTTTAATTATATACCCTCCTCGATATCTAAAAGGTGATTTTGTTCCAATTGCATATTTTGTATACAAAATGTATGCTCTTAAGGAGCATAATAATTAATATTTCTTCCCTTTTATAAGGGTATAATAAAACCCTAATTATTAACCTCTTATACATACATTATAATTGATCAATTATTAGATCTCTTACATTCTGATTTCATTCTTTTTATTTGCTTAAAAATACTTTTAGCATATAGAGGATATATTTTTGTTTGAGTGAATACCTTATTTGGTCTTTCAAGGTTTTTACGTCGAACTACGTCATCCTTCAAGAAAAGAAATTAATCTCGTGGTCCCTCAAAATTGAAAATGATAGACATATTAGTCTCTTTGTTAGTTTTTTGTTAGTGGACTTACACATATAACATAGTACATTGATGACGTGCCGTTAAAATGTTATAGGCAAGTTAAATAAAGTTATTTTGAAACTTGTTACACTTGGTTTAGTGTCTAAAATTGCACAAAATGAATCATTTTATGACTTATATGAGATATTTGAATGACTCATTTTGTGAATTTTAATCGCCAAAATTAGTCATTTGAAGCTCTATTCCACTTCAAATGATGTATACATCACTTAACATTATGTTAGCAGGTCAATATGCAATTCTATTAATGTTTAAATAATCGAATACATACAAAGGGACTAATATGTCTTATTATTAAAATTTTAAGGGACTGTGAGTTGAATTTCAATTTTTAAGGGACTAAATAGTGTTCTAAAATTTTCTTGAGGGACTACACAATACATTTATTTATTTATTTATGTTTTTGAAAACTTAAATTGGCAACCTGGTTTCTCAGTGCATAACTAAACTAACGCAATGTGAGTGAAACCTTTCCATAATAATAAACATATAACATATCAGAGCTAGTTGGCACTTGAGGTGGCAAGCCAAACCACAATGCAGTACATTCTCTCGACAAGACTGTAAGGTTCCAGGCTGAATATTTTCCACTGCATTGTTCTGTTTCATTGAACTGAGCATTATTGTTTCCCTACAATATAGAATATAGCAGTGTACAAAGAAAAAGTAGTAAACGAAACAAGAACAAATCTATGAAATTCCCACTTGGGGGAGAGGGGAAAACAAAAAAAGGTTGTATCACCACAGAATAAAACACAAAGGAAGCTATACACTATCATGTCAAACGTTTTGTGTATCATCTACCGACTTAGGTAGAAAGAGAGGCTGAAAAGTGTCAAAGACATATTAGACCATTGCAATTTAAAACTAATTCAAAGATGACAAAGGCCTTGAAAGAGGTGAAGTTATTTCACAAGAGCTTTTGGAAGCAATTGAAGAGTCTAAGTATGCAATCACTGTTCTCTCACCAAACTATTTACCCTCAGATGCCATTGGAACTATTGCGTAGGAGAAATTCTAGTTTTTCGAATGTACCACATCAAAGAAGAAACTGGACAGTGATGTTCAGCACTAGGAACCATAGATTTGCAAATTATGTATATATACTATACTACTATCATTATAATTTATATTGAAAAAAAAAAAAGAAGGAAAATCAAGCTAGACATACCTGCAGCATGGTGCTGTACCAAACATCATTACAGAATCTATTAATCCAATGGGGAAACAACACAGGTGAACACAACTGAACCCCTTCGAAAATGGTATATGAAAATGAGGCAGCAGGAAGTTGCAAAGATATCAGATATGAATTTACTCATATTGTTGCATTAATTTTGAATTGGCCGACCCTATCTAGTGGGAAAAGGCTTAGGTTGCTGTTGCTACATTAATTTTGAATCTCTGTGTCTGGCTATTAGAACCTGAGCTAGTGGTCTCAGCCAGCTAAGGTTGACAGATTAATTTCGTTGCTTCCATTCAAGTGAGAGCAAATTGGTTACCCAACAATAGTTAGGTCATGATCACCTGATATTAATCGCAAAATTATTTCTCTAAGTAATCATTTTGTTTGTTATATACAGTAAATACAATTTCGTTAAAAAAACAAAATTACATAAGACAACATAAGATAAACTGATAAAGATGTTCATTTCAGTTTTACCTTAAATAACAGCAAAATATGTCTATACCAATAGAAGTTATTAGTTTGTTTATATAGCCACTTGCTCTCAATCAAATAGTTTCATCAAGCTCAAATTTATACCACATTGTTGTTATGGACTGACTCTACCCTAGAATATGGATAGATCCAAAGAGAATGATTGACATTGATTACCAACTTTTGAGGAAAATGAACTTACCGTAGCGTAAGTTGAAACTTGAAAACCAAGTTGAAGCACAGCTTAACAAGATAAATGGCCGACAAAAGAGGTGTCAAATTCTATCTTGTCTACTTGTGCATCTCCTCCATGTTCTTCATCAGAAAGGTTGATGCTATTGCCAAGATACTATTGTATCAGCTTCATCTTTCTTCCTAATCTCTCAGATGATTTGCATTTGCTCAAAGCTTTCAATCAAATCTTCCTCTGCTCGTTTTCTTTTGCTTTCAGTCAAACCTTCCCCTTCTCGTTTTCTTTTGCTTTTTCTGTCAGTCAAACCTTCCACTTCTTCTTTTATTTTTTCAGGTCTTTTAGTTTCACGCTCTTCACTTTCGTTCAAATCTTCAATATCCTCAAGACGCACCCAACAAGCTGCAGAGCTCAATATTTTGAACGCATCTTTAACAACATTGCCTTTAAATGACAGCTCAAAGCGAATTACTTGGGGAATTTCTTCACTCAAATTATCATTGGTCATACAGAATATACAAAGGTGATGACCTTGGTACCTTCCAGGGGAAACACTGGAGTAATGATTCTATGACATTGCCAATAGCCAAATGGAATGTGTCATGAAGCCTAGCTTTCCAAGACAATTTGGATGGTTGCAATAGGAAACATAAAACAATTCCCAACCTTCCATTTTGATGGAAATTATGTGGGACTTGGACTAATACACAATTACCTTCTTGTTGATGGACAAACCGTGATGGAAATCATGGAATTCTCCTCCCTGAGACCACCATTTGCAGGACCTCACTGCGATCTTGGCTATTTAATGCAAAGGCACAACATGCCTCTGATAAATTCAAATTGGATGTATTCAGCGACTCACAACCCCATGCTGTCAGTCCTCTTATACTTGATGGAAGCTCCGGCAAGAACCTAAGCTTTTCACAGCCATTTAGCCAAAGAAGTCTAAGCTTGGGAAGTTCATGAATACTTATTGGTACCCAAACAAAACTGTTATAAGACAGATCCAAATCTGTCAACAGCAGAAAATGGGCAAAATCATGAAGAAATGATTCTTCAGATAGAAAATAGGTTCTTAAGTCTAGACTGCTCAAATATGGTAGAGTTGAGAGAAAATGTGGCAATCCATGGAGATTTGAGCAGCCAGAAACATTTAGATTTTTAAGGGACTTTAATCCATGAATGCTATCGGGAAGGCAAGTAAGCTCTTCACATCTGCTTATGTTCAAATCCGATAGGCCAACTAATGATCCAAGCGATGTTGGTAATTCCCTTAATGCTGTTCCCTCCAAAGAAAGTCTTGATAAATGTTTCATGCAATCCCCAAATTCTGGGAGAATTGTGAAACTCGTGCAGAGTTCAAGGATTAATTCCTTGAGGGAACTCATCTGCGATTTACTTGGAAGTGTTTCAAGACTTCTGCAACTACTTAAGTTCAATACAACAAGGTTCTTGTGCTGTATGAGAGATGGGTGAATATTGGTTAGGTTGCTACAGAATGTAAGAACAAGTGTTTCAAGTATTGGAACCCCAGAAAGATCTGGTGTTTGCTTCAATCTCCTGGAAAAGCTCAGATCTATGTACTTCAACTTTTCTAGAAACTGATCAAAATAGAGAAATAGTTACCATCTTTTAACAAGGTTAATGCGATATAATTTGATAGAGCTCTTGATGAAAATGTCCTACCTTTTTTCCATGCCAAAGTTGTACAATATAACTCTGACATTTTAATTTCAACAAGTTCATATTGTTGATCTGCAAGGTGCAGAGATTCCAAAGGACAGAGATACCAGTGAAGGACTTTTAACGAACTAGGAAGGTTGAGGTGAATGGGAACTCGCACACCATTTAAACTGAGAAATTTTAGCTGATTGATATTTGAGAAAGCTTTATTTCTCCAACGTTCTTCATAGAAAATTTGATTTACAACTATACTTTGAATTGCCTCAGTACCCTGTACAGAAAACCATCATGAGAAGTAAAACACAAAAGTAAAGAAGACAAAATATCGAATGAATTTATTCGTTTTTAATCTTAGTACTAAACATCTTACTATTGTGGGAAATTTGGCACCAACCTTATTTTGTGCAAGTATGATATCAATGTGCTCCTTAGACCACAACCTACTACGTTTGCCAGGATCATTAGGAGATTCTTGAATGACAATGTCTGTGCCCATTTCTTGAAGCAAATCATGCATGTCCAACTGATTGCTCTCCAGATTTATTGTTACCAAAGATCTTTCCATCAAAACATCAATTTCAATTTGCGGATTATAGCCACACTTCTCTAATATATCTGTTACATCATCTTTGCTCATTCCTTTAAAGAAGTAGGCTATATCTAGAAAAATATTCTTTTCTGCAGAATCTAAACCCTCATAATTATTTTTAGTGTACTGAGATTTTTGGAATGTGGAGCACTTTTTATTTTTTTACAGCACTCTGCCAAATGTCAACAGTTCTTCGACAAAGATAGGAACCTAACACCTCAAGGGCCAATGGAAGACCACCGGTATATGTTAGAACGTGGCTTGCATCATGCATGGCCCACATCTTTATTTTGTTTGCCTCAAATGAGTTGTCCCTCACCGAAAGTGGTTTGCATAATCCAATGCCATTATTTTGTCCATGGTGCATTCATTGCACATAGTCTGAAGGCCTCCTATAAATAGAAGGAGGTATGAAACCGTGAAAGGCATCCAAGCAGAGAGCTCAAGCCGAGAAGCAGTTCCTCAGCGTAGTAGTATAAGGAGCAGAGTAAGTTTCTTGTAGTGTGAGAAAAATAGAGAGTGTGTGTAAGAAAATTCCAAGAGTGTAGTGTGAGTATACACTGGGGTTTTGGATATATTCTCTAGATCTCTGTAATACTACTAATTGTAGTAGAAGAGAGTCACATTGGGGATACACTATATTGTAATTACTCTTTAAATATAGTGGAATATTTTTCGGAGTTTGGCCCGTGGTTTTTCCCTCAAAATTACTAGAGGGTTTTCCACGTTAAAATTTCGTGTGCAGTTCTCTTAATTTATTCTTGTTGGTGTGAATACCAAAAGTGGATCCTACTACGAAGTATAATTCACGTGCTTTATTTATCCGTTACTCTCCACAATATTTTGGGCACGCTTCCGCTCACATTCATAAAGTGTTTATGACACTTGGGGTGTACCCGACTCTGATGATGATACCATAACAGTATATTCAACCACTTCATGGGACATTTCCAAATACCCTTCTTCAGGTTGACCTTGTTTAAAGGCCTTTAAACAGAAGAAATGAAGGGCTTCATTTTGGATTAAGCATTCAACCTTATAAGTGCCATACACTTATGTGTATTTAGTAGGTGTATATCTCTAGTTGTGATTATTACCCTACTTCCTAGACCAAACCAAGCTTTTTCTCCAACCAAATTCTCTAATTGACTCATATCACTTACATCATCTAGAACAAGAAGAACTTTCTTGTTGCATAAATAGCTTCGTATTGTGCTTTTCCCATCATACACATTATTGAAACTACTTGTGCTTATATTCATATAACTATGACCAACAAGATCCTTTTGTATTTGAACTAAGCCATTTGTCTCACTAATCTCTCTAACATTGGCAAGAAAGCGACTAACTTGAAATTCACTTTCAATGGCTTCATAAACTACTCTAGCAATAGTTGTCTTACCAATGCCACCTATGCCCCATATGCCTATAAAACGAACATCATTCAACCCAATACCTATGAGTCTAGTCACTTCCTCCACCCTTGAAGAAATCCCAACAAGGTTCTCTGTGCAAGATGGCAGTTTTGGACTCGACTTTGTATGTATGTGTTGAGCAATTCTTTCCACGAGTTCTGCCTCATGCCTATATAGGAAAGAAATTCTTTTTATCCAGTGTGACAAGAAACTTGAGAAAAAGAATAAAGTAATATTCTTTCTTGTAGAAAAAATTATTACTCCCCCTATTCTTTACTATTAGTCGTAGTGGAAATCGAATCATTTTGAAACATTGAGAAACCAAGGTAAAAGAGAAGGAAGGCGAACAAAAGACGATAACAGAAGTTCTCTAAAATTTTTGTTCTTTCAAAGCTTTTTATATTTTTTTATTGCAAACATGAGTTGTGGGCACCAGCGCAGATATGATTAACTCCAGAATCATACCAATCCAATTGCTTATAAGGGACAAAGCCCTTCCTCACTCACGATATTTCGGACGATATTGCTGAGATGAGCTTTCTAGTATATTGAAATTAAATTCTATGCATTTGTGACACATAATTTGAGCAAAATAAGTGGATCTTGTGGTGAAATAACTTACTGATCTCTGGAGTCCCAACCAGAATAACTAGCAACTTGTGCTAAGGCACCTCTTCATCTTTTAACTGTCTCACTGTCTTGTCCAAATCTCTGCTCATGTTTTCTGAAAGCTTCCTCGAAGCTTCCTTTTAGATACCTTACATGAGAAGGCTCCACACCATAGAAGACCGGAACAACATACAGCCCGCGTTTGTCCCTGCACTTAATAATCTTTTGGAGCTCATCCAAACACCAAGCAGAGGAAGCATAGTTTGTTGAGATAACAGTGACTGCAAACATGGATTCTTCAATTGCTTTTAGAAGCTCAACTGAAATAACTTCACCTCTCTAAAGGTCCTTGTCGTCTCTGAAAGTTTTGACTCCCTTTCTTTCCAATGAAGCACAAAGATGGTCAGTGAATCCTTTGCGAGTGTCTTCTCCCCTAAAACTCAAGAACACATGATACGTACATGATCGTGGCAATGATGGGATTGAAGTAGAAGGAGGAGAAGAAGAAGTGGCTTCACCTATAACAGATGCCATAAATGTTCAACCAGTGTGTACTTTGAAGTCCCGTGCTTGCAGCAGTGTGGTGTCCGGGGGGTTGTGGCTGAAGTCTGAAGAATATTTGTAAGGTAAGGAGTAAGACAAATTCTTTTTATTACCTCATTGTTATGTACACTGAATTATTTTTATTTTCTTTATAAAATCCATTAATTTTATTATAAGTATACGTAAAAATGAGATAATAAATAAGATAATCAACTTACACTGATTTGAAAAATTTTCGCAAAGCAAAAGATCACATAGACAAATGTGAATACAACGGTCAATCAGCCTCCTATCCTTCACCGATTACCGTATCTTAGGTATGTTGAGAGAAAGTAAGAGAGTTTTCAATCGAGTAATATTATTATATTTTTTTTATACACAATCGAGTAATATTATTTGAATATATAAAATTGAGCTCATTATTTAGACATTTATTTTATTATTTTAAATAAGATAGATGAATAAATTGAAAGAGGATAAATATCACACTTAATAATAATAAAAGGAGTATCCAAGTAAAATATTTATTTTTGTAGGTTAAAACAATAATATTACTTTATAGTAAAATACTGCCTTATCAAGCCTTTAATTACTTGATATCTTTTCGACAAAAGTCCATGTGTGTAGCAAACCTACATGAAGAAGGCATGAATTGCATTAAATGTAATTTTTGTTAATGTGCTTTCTATCAAAATCCAAAGATTGCAATCCTTATTCAGGTGGAGGATTTTGGCTTGTCTTTGACAAATTGTCAAGTACACTAATGGCACCTCATGCGGATAGCTTATACTCCTTTGGGGACAGAAGAGCTCTATAAATAGCAAGGAACAGAAAACGGATTCGAATATCAAATTCGAATAGAGAACTGATTTAAAGGTTTATTGTTCTAACCGATTCAACTGGAATATAATTAAAAAATATATTTTATAAATTTACTTATAAATAAATATACCTAGGATCAATTATATGCTATAAAATAAATTTAAAATATTAAAATATACAAAAAATGTAAAATAAAATTTTAACGTAATAATAATTTTAAAGCAGAAAAATTGCATTAAAGTTTCAAACAGTGTTCTAAAAAGTAAAAACAAAGGCATGCCTCCTTTTCCTACGAGCAACTCCATTGAATCTAGTTTCTGTGAACAACTCCAATATAGTAATAACCCCACACCATCATGCTTTCACAAGGCTAGGGAGCAACACAAGATATCATAGGCATTGCCTTAGCCTCCGTCAATTGCAAAAAATAACGTGCAATCAAGTAGCACATCATAATCGTATCCTAATCTTGGTGCCCTTTAGTGCACCCTCAATAGTTTGATCAACAGATCCCCCGTGTAACCTCACTTCCACTACTTAATGGGATAGAGTTGTCACAGCTGCCACCTGTTTTCCAATCCCCATTGAAGAAATGCCTAGGTGATATAGTCCTGAAGAAAGCTGAGGGTGTGAGACAAGCTGCATATCAAGCCATCTGACCACACTATAGACTATTAAGTTTTTGGCATTGGCAATTTCTTCAATCCTTTTGTCCTCATTTGGCTTTCTGTCAACATGCATTACCCACCTGTTTGCAGTAAGCTTCACCCAGTTCCAGTGGGGTCCCGTATTAAGAACCAAAAATCAAACCAATGAAGGCACCGTCTCCTGAAAGCTGGCGGGCAGTCTAAGTGCATGGCAACATTGGTATATTTGTCTCTGATGTCAAGTGGCGATAGCTAGTCAGCTAGTCCCACATTGGCCAAACAAGAAGAAGAAGCAACGTCTTGATATTATAAAGTGGAAAACGGGTTGATTCAAGGCCACCGCCTACGTGACTTAAGAAGCCCACATAAAAGGATGAATGTGTGTGGGCTCAAATGGGTCATGTTAATGAGTTAAATTATTGGGACTGAGTTAAAATTTTTCAAAAAACACTAATCGATGAGTAGAGTAAATTGCGACCGGTTTGCCGGTTTAAGTGGTTTTTGATCTGTTGTAGCGGTCTTTGACCGGTTTACTAAATTCTGGTTTTTTATCAGTAACCGGACTGGTGACTTGACCGGTTTCCGATTAATCTCGTTGGACCGGCGGGTCTGATTCCTTTTTTTCTTCCTTGATAAATAGAGATTTGGTTCAGGCACCTTTACCACCAGCACCAGTGATTATTCCAAGTTCACTTTCTTTTTTTCGTGGTAGAGAAGTTTGTCTTTGAGTCTTTAGATACTTTTCTTTGCGTGTTGATGATGAGTTTATATACCAATAAAAAAAATAATAAGCATTTTAGATATATTTAGAACTTGAATTTGAGTAAAATTTTATTATTTTTATATTCTTATTATATTTAGAATTTGAATTGAGTGAAGTGTAACCACATTTGTATCTCTATATTTTCACAGTAAAATATTTTATTGTTACGTTTACTTATAGATTAGGCTATTTATCGAGCCATATTAATTCTTCATATAATTTATTTTATGCTATCATATATTTAGTTCACGCTACTCTATATGTGCTCTGGACCGGACAGTTCACAACATTTTCCATACTGCAGGACCGGCAAACGTATATGGAGTCTTAAGCTCAATTAATTTGTTGTCTTTGTAGCTTCCACTTTAAGTCATCATTTTCACTATTCGCTTCAATTTTTTGTTTTTGCCCTCCAGTTTCAAGTGTGATTCACTTTCGGAGAACTTATAGCTAGGAAAATAATTCCTAAACAGAGAGAGTTGGATTCGTTGTCACTTGTGACTAATTATAAAAAGACATTTTAGAGAATATACAAATTAGTGTTGAGTCCTTATCCATCAATTAAAGATGAAAATATCACTCAATAAGTGGTCAAAATATAATTCAACCTGATGCTCAATAAACACCTCATAATGGAGCACCTAATAATTCCTACACGGATAGGTTCCAACAACAGTGGAATGTGCCCTTAATCCTAAGTCGCCATAGCATAACTTGAAAGCCACATCAAATCCAAGCTTAGCTAAGTGATTCGCCGGCCAAACAAGTGCCAAAGTTTCTTTAACATCCAGGTTCCGAAAATCGGACCGGACTAATCTATTGGACTGATTGAACCGGGAACTGACCTGCTATCCAGTCCTGATTAGCCCCCAAAATCGGTGGATATCGGACTGACCAAGAATCATTTTGAATTGGCCGGAAATCGGGCAAACTAGGCAAATCAGTTTTTTTTTTTTTTACAAAAAAGATGCAAAATGATATTATTTTGAGTTTTTTTAAAAAAAACGTAAAGTCTCATTTTTCCTAATTCTTTTCCTTTTCTGGTATGAGAATTAGTAACTTGAGAGATTTAATCCATATGGATAATATTTATTTTGATTAAGAGATGAATTATATTATATTCTATGGGTTTTGCTAATGCCTAAACTAATTTTTAGTTATTTATGACATATATTTTATTTTATATTTTTATATATTTATGTAAATACAAGTTTTATTTTATATTAGTTATATTCTGGTTGGACTCCCGGTTGAACCTCTGAATCTTTGAACCCTTGCTCTGACCGGTTCGATATCCGATCCAATTTTCATAACCTTGTTTAACACAAGATTCTATCTGGCATCTGACAATACATCTAAGTTGTCTATTAGTGCACCATCCATCTTCATGATCATATTTGTCATTATTTAACAATATCCTTCGACCTATCGCATTAATTTACACACATTGCTTAGTTCGTTTTTTTTTTTTTTTTGTCATTATTCTGGTAACCTCATTGCTGTATGTTCCAATCTCAAACATCTTGCTCACTAACGAAACGGGCCCCACACCTCACTATTTTCAAATCGACTTGCTTTGAGAAACGGCAGGTACTAGTAAGTCCAAAGTGACTATCTTGGTGAATTCCGTCGCTGAATTGATCAGTCAAGAAGAGAATGTAAAGGTGAGGACAATCTGGCTTCAATGGAGGTAACACCCTTTCACTGATGGTGTAACTACTATTATATGCACCAGCAATTCGACCGGCCATTGAACATTTTACTGAATAATAGCTCTCCTCATATGGGTCCGCATAGCTCACTATTAGGAAACACACAGCAATTCCCACACATTCATTATGGCGGACTGACACATATCTGCCTTCCTTTTTATGGATAAACCATGATGGAATCTCACAGCCTGGGATCACCATGTCAAATCTTGCATGGCTAAGAAGTAATTCCTGTTAAAATTAGTTGTAATGTCACTAGTAATAATAGGGGGAGATTACGTGGAACATCATTCACTACAATATAATTGAGATTTACTAACACTTCAAAAATATTACTAAATCGTATAATGATTTTAATAAAACTCTTTAACAAGATAGACTATATCAACATTTGAAACAATATTACTAAAGAATTTTAACAATTTTTTTTTATATTTTTGGTAAGACTTTTTAAATATTAGTAAAAAAAATTAACAACACTTCTTAATAATAAATATTAATAAAAGTTAAATATGGTGTAGTGTCAGCACTACACTCTAATAGACCGAAGTATAAGTTAAAGTATATTGTTATTCGATTATATATTATTTAACCCTTATGATAACTATCTAAAAGTAATATAAAAATCAATATTTAACAAATTGATGATATAAAAATAAAAAAGAAACTTTGTACTGTAACATATCAAAACTAAAATCATAAAATTACAGGCTAAATTTCTATATTAGAATTTTCTTTTTAAATAAATGTTTAACCCTAATCCTAGATAGGGATATCCGTTTGAATTCATCGAGTGGAGATACCTACGTATGTTATGTTTTGATTGTAACTCTAACTAAATAAAAGAATTTCTCCAGAAGTAAAAACCGAAAAAGCGAAGATATGCACCTTAGGGGGATATTTCGTCAGTGATGCTAATAGAATGCATGGATTGAATTCCGAAGTTTGCAATGAATCGCAATTGCTCGCATCCAATTCTCTTATACTTGATGGAAGGTCCGGCAACATTTGAAGCTTTCGGCAGTGATTTAACCTAAGAATTTCCAGCTTTGAAAGTTTAGGGATACTTGCTGGTGCTTTAACAAAACTGTTACCACTTAGATTCAGAAACTCCAATGAACTTAAGTGGCAAAAATCATGTGGGAATGATTGCTCAGATAAATTGCAGTAACTTAAATCCATGCTGCTCAATGAAGGAATACTAGGTTGGAATCCGAAACCAAAGAGTGTTGGTACACTCGCACTCCCAAATAGCAAATTGGGAAGACAAGAGTTCACTGACCTCCACCTAGCAAGTGATAAATGACGCACTTCAGTACAAGTTCCACTGACAAAAAGTTCCTTTAATTTCATTTCCCTTAAACCATTTGGCAGCTTTGAGCAACCCGAAACATTCAGATCTCTGAGGCATTTCAATCCACGAATAGTATCCGGAATACGAACAAGGCATTTGCAATCCTTTAAGTTCAAAACATGAAGGCCAACTAGGCGTCCAAGTGATTTGGGTAGTGTTCTTATAGCTGTTCCCTCCAAAGAGAGCAGTGAGAGATGTTTCATACTTGCCCCAAACTCTGGGAGATACTCTAATTTAGAGCAACCACAAAGAATTAACTCCTTTAGGGAGCTCATCTCCAGTGTACTTGGAAGAGCTTTAAGAATTTTGCAGTCTTTTAAATTCATTAGAACAACTTTCTTATGCTCTAGAAGGGTCGGATGAACCTTAACTAGTTTGGTACAACCTTCAGCAACAAATGTTTCAAGATTTGGAAGGCCAGAAAAATCGGGCAATCGCTTTATGTTCTTGGAAAAACTCAATTCCATGTGCTTCATTTGTGTCAGTTTCTGATCGAAGTAATAAGACAGAAAAAATGTTATCAGCTTAAAAGGCCAATGTGATAAATTTAAGGAAAAATAATTAATTTGCCTCCACTAATTTCCAATTGTGTGCATTTCTTTTCCAAACTTTAGAAACATAAAGAATGCAATCCTTAAATTTTATAATGTGTGCATTTTTATTTTGGTGAGGATAATGTGTGCATTTTAATTTTCTGTCACATTTTCTATCAGATATTAACAGCAATTGTCACACTGAGAGTTTCTAAGACCAAACTGTACTTCAATGAACTTAAGTTGGAGGGAAAAGTTAACCTTTTCGTTTATCTGAAAATTTGATACAAAAATTGATCACCTCACCTGACCTTCACAATTTCCACTAATCTTGGATAGCAAATTAAATTAGATGAAACTGAAAGGTAACTCTAGAAAAGTTTAATTAATTTGCAGATTTTTATAGTTATACTCAATTTTCAGTTAAATTCCAATAGTTAAAATTTTTTTAATATAATCACTGCATTGTAATCAGGTCTTCAGAGCAATCTACTTTACCTGACAAAAATTAAGGAAAACAAGCAACTAAAAGTCTAGTTGACTATTAGTGACTTGTCCTCTTCCTATCAAAAGCATTTGAAGTTTTGATTTTGGTTGAAATGGACTCCTCCGAGACTTGATTATAATTACAATTTTGACAATGTATAGATTTCATTAAAAGAAAGCTAATCAAATTATAGAATTTAATTATAAATTGAGTAAAATTATAAGGAATTTCAAATTTAGTAAATCTTAAAAGACAATTAAGGATTGCATTGTATATATTTATAAAGTTTGAGGATTGAGAAAAGCGATGAAAGCATGGTGAAGTCTCTTCTATAATTCAATAGGGATCTGGATGAAAGTTCCTACCTTTTTTCCTTTCCAAAGTTGTTTAATTTTGCTATGACACAAGTTAATGTCAACTACTTGATCCAATTGATTTGTAGGCGTCGCAGTTTTCAATTTCATGTGCTTCAGCAGTAACAAAAACTGATCCAAATAGTAAGATATATAACAGTTATAAGCTTTCAAGGCCATTGTGATTAAATTAAATGAAGTTATCAATGAAAGAGTCGTACCTTTTTTTCATATAGAAGTTGTTTAAATTTTCTATAGTTCAGTCTAAAGACATCAACTCGATCCAGTTGATCCGTAAGTGGTAGCGTTTTCAGAGGACATCCTTTCCAATGAAGAACTTTTAGAGAACTTGGAAGGCAATTGAGGCCAAAGCGAAGTTGCATGTCACATAAACTGAGAAATTTTAGCTGACTTGTTTTGAAGAAGGCTTCAATGCTCCAGTGTGCTTCATATGGCTGCAGTGAGTTTAGAACTATACCTTGAAGTGCTTCAGTTCCCTGTAGCAAACCAAAATAACAAGGGTAGATAGTAAATTGTATTCATCATCTGTGGTGGAATTTAGTATAATTATAATTGACATTTGTTTATTTTGAAAAATTGTCATTAGAGCACTTTAAAATTTGCTAAAATTACACTCATCTTGCCGATAGATATTAATTTGTTAATTTAAATGATAAAAAATAATATGAGATGTACATGATTAATAGTAATAAAATTATAATATTTTTATAATAATTGACATATATATTGAATAAGAATACCCCCTTTTATCATAGGTTAAATTTTAAGTTTCATCTTCCATATGATAAAGAAAAGTATTTTATTCAAGATCAATATGTTAAATATTGTCAAACCATTATAATTTTGTCATTAATAATTATAATAATCATACATACATACATACATATATATCACATAATATTTTTTTTGTTATTTAAATTAATAAAGCAGTATATGCAGTGAATATCAGTATAATTTTAGTAAATCTCAGCAACCTTTAGTGGCAATTTTGCAAAACAAAAAAAATACTAAATGTAATTACACTAAATCTTAGAAAAGATCATTATAATTTACTCAAATAACATGCTTATATAATGAAGTAAAGTACAAAGTTAAGAATAAAAAAATAATAATGGACACAATATTCAAAAGGTACCATTTTTTTGGTCTAACACCAAACATGCAACCAGTAGTTAAAAATTGGCACTTAGCTAATTTTTTGCAATTTTATGAAATGGTACTTACCTTATTGTTTGTCAACACATGATTAATTTCTTCCTGAGACCACAGTCTACTACGTCCTCCAGGATCATTTGGAGATTCTTGAACTACAATATTTTTGCCCATTTCCTGAACTAAATCATGCATCTCCAAATTATTACTCCACCGTCCTATAGTTACCAAAGATTTTTCTATCAAAACGTCAATTTTTGACCCCGGAGAATGACCACAATTTTCTAATATATCCATTGCTTTATTTTTGTTCATTCCTTTGAAGAAACACGCAATATCTAGAAACAAATGCTTCTCCATTGGATGCAAGCCTTCATAGCTTATCATAATTGCATCTTGAATTTTGAGAAGTGGATAGCTTCTTATTTGTTTCAAAGCACTATGCCAAACATCAACCTCTCTTCCATAAAGATAGGAACCCAGCACCTCAATTGCTAATGGAAGACCTCTAGTGTATTCCACAACTTCTTTAGACAAATCCAAATATTCTTCTTGGGGCTGATCTCGTTTGAAGGCTTTCGAATAGAATAACTCAAGAGCTTCATTTTGTAGTAAGCACCCAACCTCGAAAGTTTCATGCACTCCATATATTCTCAGCAGGTTCAGGGATCTAGTCGTGATTATTATCCTACTTCCAGGACCAAAACATTTTTTCTTTCCAACCAAAATTTCCAGCTGACTTACTTTACTTATATCATCGAGAACAAGAAGAACCTTTTTGTTACATAAAGAGCTTTGTCTGGGCTCTTTTCCAATATTAATATTATGAAAACTAGGATCACCCATATCCAAATGAGAAGCAAGTTCTCTTTGTATGTGAACCAAACCATTTGTCTCAGATACCTCTCTAACATTCCCAATAAAGAAACTGTCTTTAAATTCACCTTGCATAGCCTCATACAGAGCTCTGGCAATAGTAGTCTTACCTATGCCTTCTCTGCTCCATATGCCTATAAAGCGAACATCATGCTCCCCCATAGCTATGAGCCTGCTTACTTTCTCCACCCTCGAAGGAATCCCAACAAGTTTTGTTGCCCAAGAAGGCAATAATTTTGGAATAAGCTTTTTATTTATGTGTTGAGAAATGCTTTCAATAAGTGCTGCCTCATGCCTGTGCAAATAAAAAAAAAAGGAAAACAAAAAGAAAGATGTTGTATCAAGTCCAACAAGAACCATAAGTAAAGAAAACTGAAAATCAAAGACTTTCATTTTTATATTTTTCGGATATAAAGTAAAATATGAAATGAAAAACAAATAACACCTCCACGATGTGAAAAAATTAATATTCAGCCTTTGTAGCAACTATTACATTTCTTATCACATCTGAAATTAAAATTCAGTATAATTTTCATAAGTTATAAATAATATTATTTACTTTTTCCGTATAATAGTAATTTGTCTATCTTTTAATTAAAATTACATCAAAATTTAATATTATTAGCTCATAATAATTTTTATTATCCTTAATTTTCATAATTAATTTGCTTAAAATTTAAATTATTTTTCAAAAAGACAAACAAAATATTTTTTTTACTTTTGATTTATTTAATAATAAATTAAATGAAGAATTGCCCTTTACAGTCTAAAAAAATTACCATAATACTTTATTTAATTACACATACATAATAACATGAAGATTTTATTTTTTAATTTTCTAAATTTATAATGAAAACAATTATAAGAATAATTTAATTATCAAAATAATTACGTAAATATGCAAGCTCAAAAAAATGCCTAATTAGTTTTTCAAAATTTGAAAAATTGAATCTATTATAAATAACACAAATAAAATATCATTACTTATAAATTACTATATGTTGCTGAGGTTAATTGAAATAAAACATCTTGGAAGAAGTTTTACATCGCCTAACTCACAAATGAAAGGAGAAGTCCCGCATCGCCCATGATTGTAAGTGAAGAGGGTTTCCAAAACTATATATATGGATCTAAGTTCTTTATTTCAACTTAATTGCACCAGTCAGAAATACTTAAAAATTGTATCTGACTTTCTTTTTTTCTTTATACTCTTATCTTAGAGTGTTGGAAGACGATGTAGTTTAGATACTTATTTTGGAGAGTGTGAATATATAGGGGCCTATGGCAGCGCTTGATGATGATGAGAAAGTTAAGAGGGCCAAAATTATATATATATATATATATATATATATATATATATATATATATTAGATTATGGTAATTAAATTAAAATTAACCGTATAGATCACATATATAAATTTTTGGGTTTATTAGTGATGTTCCTATATAACAGATTAAAGGAATAGATCTTAATTATTAAACGTGCATACATGGATAGCTAGTTAAAATTAAAAGTCACATGATTATTTAAAAAATCACATAATCTTATCTTGGTCATAAGATTTAATGAGAAGAATTTTTTCATTACACTCTCAAAATTAACCACTTTTTTACTAATTACTCTCTATAACTTTAAAGCAAATCATTAACACAAAAAAATAATTTTTAAGAGAAATTATAATATTGCTCTATGCTCTTCTAATGATATGATATTGTCAATTGTTGAATCAAAATTTAAGCTTTTAAGTTTTGACATTTTCTCTTTAGAATGTATTCGACATGAGGATAAAAATGGATGACAAAATTTCAATTTGTGAGTAAACTTCATGTATAAATTATCAATAAGCTTTATATATAAACTTATTTTTACACAGTTAAGTTTAATTTCTCTTTAGAAGGTATTCGACATGAGGATAAAAATGGATGACAAAATTTTGTAAATAAACTTGATGTATAATTTATTCATATATAAAATTATTTTTACACAGTTAAGTTTATATAAGTGATGATACTATTTATAAAAAACTATTCCTTATTATTTTCATTACATGGCAGTACTTGTTTTTTTTTCCAATTGAAAATTAATGAATTTCTAAGTTGGATAAATCTCATTTATGTACTACATATCTATCATTAAGCCTATTTACTAGGCCTAGTGTATATGTAGATGAGAAAAGCTAAATTCCGCTAATTTAAAATCTCACTCTTATGTATTAAATAGTATTTTGATATTGTGTATATTAGAACTCACGCCATAATGAGTAGAATTTTGAATTACGAGAATTATAAGTTCATTGTCGCAAGAATTTAACACATACTTTTCACACACATATATAGATTTTTCTAAAAACAAAATTGTTGAGCTAGGGGGGGGGGGATCTTAGTGAAGTTCCACTAATGACTGGGGCCATGGGATATGTGAAAGAAAAGTTTATGCATGATAAAAATTTCCACATAATGTTATTCTCTAGTTTGGATTAACAGAAGCCTTAATTTTTCTCTGGTTTTTAAGTTTTTTACATTAGTTGTTATGTTTTGATTGCGCTCCTGATTATATTTCTTTATGTTTAAGAGTAGTTCTTGAAGGAGAATAACATTTTTCTTCCAACATAGGTTAAGGTCAAGATTCGAAATTAACGTTCACTCTTATTTATAACTATTACATTACTCGTCACATTTTATAATTAGCATCATTCTTATGTGTAATAATTACGCAACAATATTATTCAACATTGTTACATATTATTTAAAAATGAATTCAATAAAATTGTTTAAAATAATTATAAAAATATATTAATAAATCCGTGCTTAACAACCTAATGAACTGAACACCCAACACAACACAAGCCTAAAAAATAAGTAGCAGACGGGCAGAAATTGTACCAGACTTGCTTAAACTAGAAGCACCCTTCCACAACCCAATCCACAACCTTCTATTCTATCTACATTGGTCTAGGCTATGAAAAGGTGCTTCTCTCCTTGGCTAAAGTGCCTTTTCTAACTCCTCCTTAAATGGTATCTGATGGGTTGCATTCATAGACACATTTTTCTCTATACTCTAGGCATATTTCATCATTTTTTATACTAGAATTATTGACTTTTGGTTGATTTTGGTTTAGCCTTCATTGTGTGTTATTGTTTAAAGTCATGGTTAATTACAAAATTTTAATGAATAAATATATTTTAGAGCTTTATGTGCTTTTAATAATCTTTTGTGAGTATTATTTGCTTGCAGGGACTTCCTATATTGGTGCATGGAGCTTGTAGCAGTGTTTAATTTGGGAGAATTTGGAGAGCTAAATAAATGAGTTCTAAATCCTACTTGAACACATTTACAAGAAGTATTATAATAAAAAATTTGTATTTCTCTCTACAAAGTTTAGATTGAGGTAAATAAAAATGTTTTGAAAAAACTCAAGAAGTTCCTTAAAACTTTCATGTTTAGCTTAAAATCCAGTTCTAAGAGCACCTTGGTGAAAATTGAGTTACAATATTGAAGTTTGCTAATGCTCTAATGCTGTTCAACTTGACCCTTTAGTTCATATTTTGTCAATATCTGGAGCCATAGATATCTGATTGGGTTATTTTTACTGAATTGGAAAAGCTTATTCAAAGGGCTAACTTCTATTTCTAGTTCCAAGAGCTAATTCAAACTTTTTGGGCATCAAAATGGGCTTGTAAGTGTATGAATTGAAGCAGTATCTGTGCTAGTATCGACTCGTAAAACAACATTTTTTTAATTATTTTGGGGCCTCTTTTTTACATTGTGATTATGTATAGTATATACATACTTAACCTAGGTTAAATGACATCTTCCATGCTTGTTCTAGGGCTTCCTTTACTCTCTCTATTGTCTCTCTCTTCATCTCTCTAGGTTTTAGGAGTTTCCAATCCTTATTTTGGCTCCCGTTTAGGATTACGATTGTACTCTTCTTAACATTGATTTTGATCCTTCGCCTATCAAGGAGTAATTTTCTTTATCTTGCACAAGGTAACTAAGGAATAAGAATTGTACTTGTGGTTCTAATTTTTAATGCAATTTATGCTTAGTTTTTATCACCCTTTTGTTATCTCTCTTTAATATTAATTGTTAAATTATTGCAATAATAGTTTTTGAGAGCTGCCCGACTATGTGTTCATTCACGTTGTGGTTTTTATACATAATTAGGATTCTATTGTGATATTTGGTCAATTGATTAAATTACATTCATTTAGCAATGGATTAGAATTAATTATGTTGGAGATTAAGTTATTGTAATTGGTAATTAAACCAATACAAACTCATAGGACCATGATCATGGATTACTAATGTATGTGTTAGTCAAACCCTTAGTGGGAGTGCGATTGTATAACTGCTAGTAGAATTATATCATTGTTGTGTGATAACATAATTAATTAGAGTAACCACCTCTATGAATTAATCCTTTGAAACAGTTATTGAACAATTCTTAATTTGAAGGACTTCTTGTGCAAGTAATTCTTCTCATATAAATTTCCCTATTAATTTTCATTATCACAACAATTTTAAAGCCCCAAAATTTCAAATTAGCTAGTAACGTTTCCTTGTGAGAGGGCCTGAGTTGTGCCCTTTACTACTTTTTGGAACAACTTGGCACTTTTTAAATTTTAATTTGTTTGTGAATTGCAACAACCCGTATCAGTATTAGACTCCAGAATTAAAGAGAACACCGAAGGTGAAAGAGTATTGTTGTATTGTATTTGTGTATATTCACTTGAATGAATAGGGAAGTACAAAGAGAGTGTTATACATACAAGGGGTTGAAGCTAAATAGACTTAATCTAATATGTTTTAACAGAACTGGCTAACTTAACTAATTAAATGAGATTAGTTACAACAAACTAGTAGCTCATACTTATCACCCATCATCCCCCTTCAAACTCATAGGTGAGATAGCTAGAATCCTAAGTTTGGTCCTGAATTTCTCAAATAAAGCAACTTACAGAGGCTTAGTCAGTGTATCAACAATATGATTTGTGGCAGGATATGAAAGACAAACACTTGTTGCTAGACCACCATGTCTCTGACAAAATAAAGATCAATCTCAAAGAGTTTTATCTTGTTGTACAAAACCGGATTTGCTTCTAAATGGACAGCATTGATGTTATCATATAAGATAGTAGGAAGGCTTGAAATTGAGACATGAAGCTCTTTGAGTAAAGTTTGCAGCTAGGTCAATTATGCAGTTGTAGCTGCTAAGCTTATGAATTCTACTTCTGTACTAGATCAAGACACAACTACTTGCTTTTTGCTAGATCAGGAAATCAGATTGTTATGCAGATAAACACAGAACCAAAGGTTGATTTCCTATCATCAACATCTGATCCCTAATCCAATTCACAAAAGGCATTAACCTGAGTTCCTTGCATGGATAAAAGACTAAACATATTGAATAAGAGAGAGAACACTGAGAGTGAAAGAGTATTATATATTGTATTGTATTTGTGTGTATTCACTTGAATGAATAGAGAAGTACAAGGATAGTGTTATATATACAAAGGGTTGAAACTAAATAGACTTAATCTAATATGTTTTAACATAATCTAACTAATTAAATGTGTTTGGTTACAACAAACTAACAGCTCATACTTATCACTATCATCCCCCATTCCCCTCTCAAAATCATGGGTAAAATGGCAAGCATCTTGAGTTTGGTCTTGAATTTCTCGAATAAAGCAGCTTAGATAGACTCATTTAGTGTATCAACAATCTGATCTGCGATAAGGGCATGAGAGATAAACACTTGCTGCTGGATCATCTTGTCTTTGACAAAATAAATATCAAGCTCAAAGTGTTTGGTCCTGTTACAAAACTGGATTTGCTTCTAGATGAATAGCACTGATGTTATCACAGAAGACAATAGGAAGGCTTGAAATTAGGACCTGAAGCTCCTGGAGCACAATTTGTAGCCAAGTCAATTATGTAATAGTGCTAAGCTTATGAATTCTACTTCTATACTACATCTAGACACAATTGTTTACTTTTTGCTGGATCAAGAAATCAGATTGTTGCCCAGATAAACACAGAAACCAAAGGTTGGTTTCCTATCATCAATATCTGATCCCCAATTTGAATCACAAAAAGGCATTAACTTGAGTTCTTTGCATGGCTAAAAGACTAAACCATGTTGAGTGGTGCCAGCTATAGATCTCAAAATTCTCTTAACAAAATTTCAATTATCATCAAGGGGATTATGCATAAACTGACTTACTTTGTTAATGACATAGGATAGGTCTAGATGTGTGATTGTAGCATATTGAAGGCTTCTAACCACTGTCTTATAAAGAGAGGGACCTGAGAAGGTAAGTTGCCACTAGCTGAGAGTTTTAGACTAGAAAACATAAGGGTTGGCATAGGTTTAGTAGTAAACATGCCAGCTTTAGAAAGCAAATCCTTGATATATGTGGTTTGAGTCAACTAAACAGCCCTAGAATGAAGAGTTCAAAATTGAATTGCTAAAAAGAAACTCATTTGCACTAGAATTTTTAGAGCAAATGTGTTGTGAAAATCAGCAATGAGTTAAAAATCTCTTGAGGATTAAATCCAATGATCAAGATGTCATCAACATATACAAGGATGTAGATGATTGAAGTAGAGGAAAATCTAATGAATAAGGTTGTATCTGCCTTGGCATTGTGAAAACCAAAGTTGAATAATGTGCTACTAAGCTTAGAAAACCAAACTCTAAGAGTTTGTTTCAGACCATAGAGAGCATTGGTCAATTTAAAAACATAGGTAGAAAGTGACTATTGACACCCCTCAGGTTGTGTTACAAAAACCTCCTCTTGTAGATCTTTAGGACTATGCTATTGAAGTCCAACTGCCTAATTTTCCAACCTTAGTTAGAGTAATACTATAGACAAGACTAATCTGATTGTAGAAGGCTAAATCACTAGACTAAAGATTTCTACAAAATATAAACCTTTGCTTTTGATGAAAACACTTGGTCACAATTCTTGACTTGTACTTTTTGACAGAACCATCAAGTTGTCTTTTAACCATAAATACCCATTTGCAACCTATAGGGTTAACATTGGTGGGTTTTGGGACAAAGGACTAGTTTTGGTTAGCCTGCAATGGTTGAAACTCTTCTTTCATTGCCTTAAGCCAATGATAAGAATTGATAGCTTATGTTACTAACTTAGGCTTAGATTGGGTAAGCTCTAAGTCGGAGTTAAGAAGGTTAACTGCATAAGACTTTGGCTTAAAAATTCTTGATTTGGCATTGGTTTCATGGTGTGCTGATTTTCAGGAACCACATGCTTGATAATATATTGAGCATTGGGCTTATGAGAGGCCTTAGAAGGCGCAAACTAAGAAGGATTAGATTGGGATATAGGGTTGGCATAGGGCTACATAGGGGCAGAAATATTTGCATAAACTTCTGTATGAACTACATCATCAATAGAAACAGCTGAAGGTAACATATTAGAGGAAGTTTCTATTGAATGAGGGTTATGATGCCCTATAGAAGGCAACTCGGAAACATGAAGTATAGGTAGTAATTGTGTTGGCAGTATGCATGAGCATGGGTTTATGAGGCTGTGAAATAATGGGAATACAGGGCATGACATTTGGGACAAAATTATATTTAGGTGTACGTGTTGGTTTAGGATCAGATCTAGTGGAGAACATGTTAGAGTATGGAAATTCACATTCATCAAACACTACATTCCTAGATATAATTACTTTACTTGATGTAGATAAGCATTTGTAACATTTGTGTTTAGAAGAATAACCAATGAAAACATACAGGTGTGACTCATAATCAAACTTCCACATATTAAATGGTTTAAAATGAAGATAACAAGCATAACCAAAGACTCTAAGGTTATCATATTTAGGAGTTTTATGAAAGAAAAATTTATAGAGAGATTGGTTATTAGTATTAGGAGAGGGGAACTTATTAATGAGATATGTGGCTGATATGAAAGCTTTATCCCATAATTTTAAAGGGATGGAAGTAGTGGTTGGAAGTGAAAATCCAATCTTAGTAACGTGTCTATGTTTTCTCTCAGCATCTTCATTTTGTTGATATGTATAGCGGCAACTAAGCCTATGTTGAATACCATGGGTTTTGAGATAATTGGTAAAGGTGGAAGACAAGTACTCACCATCATTATTTGTTTGTGGGGAGATTGATTGTTGGGAATTGCATTACACTCTTTTTTTTATTTGAATTTTATTTTAATTTATTTCTTATTTTCTAGCAATCTTAATGTTATTCTTAGTCTAGCTATCCATTATTGATGTATGGTTTTTACTATCGAACGATATTTTAATTTATAAAATAAGACAAACTAGAATTCAACATAGGTTAAAGCAGCTAGAGATAGAAGTGTTTATCTGTGCAATTCTTGTTATTCATCCTTAGGATAAATTTAAAATAGTGAGAAAGATCGACTGTATGCCTACTTAATCTAAGAGGGTTGTAGTAGTGACAAGTCATGCTGTAACTATTAACAATGAGTAATTCAATTGGAAATAAAGTTATTAGGAAAGGATTTTGACAATTGGATAGTGTAATTAAGAGAACTTTGATGAAATTGACCCTTAACATTTGTCTTTCATCAATATTTGTTCTCAAATTATTTTAATCTTACTAGTTTCTAGATTTATTTTAATTATTGAATTATTTTACTTACATGTTTTCCCGAATAGTAAAGTGCCCAATTGAATTTATACTTGAATTTTAGTCCTTGTGGTATGACAATCCATTTTCACTTTTTTTACTTGAGACCCAGAGCACTTGCTGGAATTTGATTTTCACAAATTGGCTATTAAATGTTAGATAATGTAATGCCCTTAAGTCTGGGTACCATATCCAGGAGGATTATGAAAAGATAAGGATAAAGGAGTAGGGATGGAAGTAGCCATCCTATTAGAGTTTTGGAATCCCTGATCAAATTGGTGGAAAACACTGCCATACAGGGTGAGTAACTTTGCCACAGAGAGTTGGCACTGGGGGCAATTACTATTTGACTAAAACAATCTTCTTCTCTTATTTGATCTTCCTCTGCCTATGTCGAAACCTCCTTGGGTGCCATTTCTTGAACCTTGTATTGATATTTGCGCCATGTGAGCCTATACGATTGAGCTATCATCTTTCTTGAATTGTTTGATTAGGTCTTCTTGCGCTATCAATAATGCTTCCAATTCCTCCATTGAGAATGGATAAGATCACGACAATACAGTGGTGATCATTGGGCTATAATCTTCGTTGAGACCATTGAGTATTACTTCTCTGTGTTATTCGGTTGAAAGTAAAGCTTCAATTAGTGCAAGTGAATCAACAGCCATCTTGATCTTGAGTAGGTAGTCAGTGGCACTATCTCGTTGTTCCTTGATGGCTTTGAGCTGCATCTTTAGCTGCTTCACTTTGGCTCTAGTCTAGGAAAGGAAAATATGTTCAACCCTAAGCATAGTCACAACGCAATTGGTGAATGAGATTTCCATAGAAGCCAAAAACCACGCATGCAGCCAAGTGATTGTCTAGCTTGTAGCTCCTATTCATTGAACTCTTGGGTTTCATTGCCTAAAGCTTCATATTCTTGAGTTGCATATCTGAGAGAGAATATATCTTTGACCAAATGATCCTTGAGCTTGCTTGCTTTGATTGAGAAAAGAGCTTGATTTCTCCAAGTGATGAAATCCTCCTTGTCAAGCTTGGTGGTTAGAGGATTTGGGAACATCTTTGTTGTGAAAGTTGCAGCCATTCTCGACAGTGCAGACATTGCAAAAGGCGTAATGAGCTCAAGTTCCATGGAACTTATAGCTCTGATACCATAATAGATATCAGACTCCAGAATTAGATAGAGAGAGAGAGGGAGCACTGAGAGTGAAAGAGTATTGTTGTATTGTATTCACTTCAATGAATAGAGAAGTTCACACAGAGTGTTGTATATACAAGGGTTTGGAGCTAAATGACTTAATCTAATGTTTTAACAGAGCTAACCAGTTCAACTAACTGAGATTACTTACAACACACTAATAGCTCATACTTATCACTTATCACTCCTAACTACTTTGGTCAAAACTGAGAATTTCTCCCATTCTTCAAAAAGACGAAACTAATTGTACAAAAAAAAAAGGACGAAACTAAGCATGACTCCTAAGTCCTTTATGCATTATTACAACAGGTAGACACTACGGAAAGACAATATAATTGTTGGATACCAGAGTAATAAAAATAGATCAACGCAACTAAAATAGAGTTGAGAGAAGTGGAACTGACATATAATATTTAAGTGGAAAACCCCCTAATGATTAGGGAAAAACGACGGGCAAGACCGAGAAAGATTTTCACTATGTAGAAAATAAAAATTATACCTATCTCTGAATATAAGGAGAGAACAATAACACCATCTTTTATACTAGAAGAATATACCTATCTCTAAAAAGAAGAGAAACTCTTAGAAGACACTATATATATTTTTCTCTCTCTGGATGTGCTCTCTGTTGCTGTGATAATACAACTGATAGGGGAGGTTTCTATTTATAGGTGAAAGCCTCCTCCTTGTGCATCTAAATTCCTTCCTCTGTTAGGTGCACCAAACCTTTTTGATGCAATAATAATTGAACACAGTGTTAGTTACGATGCTACCTTTCTTGATAATACTACAGCGCTTCCTCCCTTGACTTTAGCCAACTTTGATTTTTGCAAAATGCCAACAAAAGTGGCTTTATGGCACGTTCACAATCTCCCACTTAAAGTCACTTTTAGCAAGCTTTCAAAACCTTTTCTCATCTTACCAGTTCCATGCTGCCTATGTTTCTGATAGGCCATAGGAAGATCTACATCATTTAAACTTATCAGTGTTGATCGGCTTTGTCATGATGTCTGCTAGGTTGTCTTTCATGTGAATCTTCTGCATGTTCACATTTCCTTCTTCTATTACTTCTCAAACAAAGTGATATTGAACTCCTATGTGCTTCGTCCTGGAATGAAAAGTTGGATTCCTTGCAATATGCAATACACTTTGACTATCACAATACACAATAATTTTTTACTGTTTGTGCCCAAGTTCCTCCATTAACCTTTGAATCCAAATAGCCTCCTTACAAGCTTGTGTAGCTGCTATATATTCAGCTTCTATAGTAGACAGAGCTACAATTGTTTGTAACTCAGATAACCAGCTCACAACTCCGCCTACAAGTGTGAACATACAGTCTATAGTAGATTTCCTTTTATCAAGATCACCTGCAAAATCTGAGTCAACATATCCTCTGCCAATGAACTTTGGTCTTCCAAAACATAGTGCAACACCTGAGGTTCCTCTAATATACCTTAGGATCTTCTTCATAGCATTCCAATGCTCGTTACCTAGATCTACCATAAACCGACTAACCAATCTAACTCCTTGAGCAATATTTGGCCTGGTACAAATCATGGTGTACATTAGGCTTCCCACAGCTGATGCATACAGTGCTCAAGATATTTTCATCCTATCTGTTTCACTGCTAGGACACATACTTGAAGATAATTTGTAATTCACAGGAAGTGGGGTTGAGACTGGTTTATAATCTTGCATGTTGAAGCGTCATAAAATTTTCATCAAGTGGTTCTTCTGTGAAAGACAGATCTTCCTGTCCTTTCTGTCTCGGTGGATTTGCGTCCCCAAAATCTTGTTTGTAGGTCCCAAGTCCTTCATATCAAACTCCCTAGCCAACTATGCCTTCAATTCTCGGATTCAATCTTTGTTGAGGCCTACTACCAACATGTCATCCACATACAACAATAGAATGATGAAAACATTGTTGTCAAACCTCTTGTAGTATGTACAATGATCTGAACTCAGTCTGTTGTATCCAAGGTGAATTATGAAGGAATCAAATCTCTTTTACTAACACCTTAGGGCCCGCTTTAAACCGTACAGAGATTTGATCAACCTACAAACCAAGTTATCTTTTCCTTTTTCCTTAAAACGTTCTAGTTGGAGCATATATCTCCTCTTCAAGTTCTCTATAAAGAAACACAGTTTTCACATCTAACTGCTTAAGATGTAAATCAAATACAGCACACATAGCTAACACTACACTGATAGTGGTAAGTCTGACAACTGGAGAAAATATCTTATTGAAATCAATATCTTCCTTTTGAGCAAATTCTTTTACCACCAATCTTGCATGATATCATTCCACTCGATTATTTCCATCTCGTTTGATCTTATAGACCTATTTGTTGCTAATGGCTTTTTGACCTTTTGGAAGTGCAACAAGTTCCCATGTCTTGTTCCTATGCAAGGCCTCCATTTCTTCCTGCATTGTTGCCATCCACAAAGAAGCATATGGATTATTCAAAGCCTCCCGAAAGTTTGATGGCTCTCCTTTTTCTATTAGAAGACAAAATACATTGTGACTTACCATAACATAGTCTGAATGCCATGATGGTGGCTTTTTCTAGCATGTTGATCACTTAATTTCTGTATCATTAGCCTCAACCGGTACTTGTTCATCACGTTATGGTTCTGCTTCAGAGTCATTTTCTATAGATTTCTCATCTATCTGAATCGTAATTGTCTATTTAACAGTGCTGTCATTTCTTTCTTCACTTTACAGTTCATTTTCTACAAATATAACATCCCTGATGACAATAACCTTGCGGGCAGTGGGATCCCACAAGCAATACCCCTTCACGCCGTCAGCATAGCCCAAGAATATACATTTTCTGGACTTCGGGTCCAACTTTGTTCTTTCTTGCGAGTTGTACATTACATATGTTGGACATCCGAACACTTGTAGAGAAGAATAATTTGCAGGTTTTCCATTCCATATCTCTATTGGTGTCTATAAACCAATTGCAGTTAATGGCGATCGATTAATCACATAACATGCAATTTTGATTGCTTTCGCCCAGAAAAACTTGGCTAAACCTATTGTTCTTAGCATTGCTCTTGTTCTTTCTAAGAGAGTTTTGTTCATCCGCTCTGCTACACCATTTTGCTGAGGTGTATGTACAATTATGAATTGCCTTTGAATACCCACATACTTGCAAAATGCTAGAAAATCTCCATCTACATATTCTCCTCTATTGTCTGTCCTCAAACACTTGATCTTCTTTCTGGATTCAAGTTCTACTCTGGCTTTGAAGTCCTTGAATGTTAGAAACACATCTGACTTCTTCTTGATTGGATACACCTATGGTTTCCTGGAGTAATCATCAATAAATGATACAAAATATTTTGTAACTCCTAAGGACATTTCTGGCGACTCCCACATATCAGAATGAATCAAGTCTAGAATGTGCTTACTCCGAGTAGTTGACCTATTAAACTTCAATCTATATTGTTTGCTTGTAATACAGTGCTTACAAAATGGTAAGTTCACCTATTTGAGCCCGGGAATGAGATAACATTCCGCAAGAACCTTTAAACCACGTTCCAACATGTGGCTTAGTTTGCGATGCCATATCATCATCGTTTCTTCTTGACTTGCTGATACAACTAATGCATATACCTCCCATAATGTATCTCCTTGAAGTCTGTATAGATTTGTCATGGTCTTTTCTGCTTTCATCAACACAAGAGCACCTTTAACAACTTTCAAGATTCCATCTTCAGTATAGGTCTTGCACCCAAGATCATCCAGTTGCCCAATAGACAATATATTCTTCTTCAAACCCTTCATGTGTTGCACTCCTTGAATTGTTCGAATGGAACCATCAAACAATTTTATCTTGACAGTACCAACACCAGCAATTTCTAAGGCATGGTCATCTCCCATGAATACAGATCCTTCCAAGACAGGTTCATAATTGTAAAACCAATCATGGTGTGGAGTCATGTGCCATGATGCTCCTGTATCCATTATCCAAATATCAATGAGCTTTTTATTGCTTCTAGAACCAATTGTTGCCTCGCTACATAGGATTTCTCCATCCTCAGAGGTACTCGCAACACATCATTGAGAGGTTGATGCTTCTGGAGCTTTATTTGTATTCTTCTCATTATTTCGACAATCTTTCTTCAAGTGCTCTCTCACACCACAACGATAGCATTTGAAGTTCTTCCTTTTTCTTGACTTTGATCTCCTCCGACCATGACTCCCACTGGAATCATGCTCCATTGATCTCCCTCTCATCACCAACAAAGCCTCTACATGCTTTGAGCTCTCAAATCTATCTTTCTTATTCTTGTGCCTGGACTCTTCTTCAAGAATAGCACTGGCAACATCATCAAAAGATAGATAGTTGGCAATATTATTATTTGTGATGTTGATGATGAGTTGATCATATGAGTCAGTTAGACTTTGAAATAGAAGCTCCACATGTTCATTCTTTACTATTTTATAATCTGATGCTATAAGCAGAATAAGGTATTCAGATTGTTGATGTGGTTCTTCACTGACCTGGAATCATTCACCCGAAGAGTATACAACCTCTTTTTTAGAAATATTCTATTGTGAAGTGGCTTGACCTCGTACAATTTGATAAGAGCATCCCAAATCTCCTTTGTTGTCTTCTTTTCTACAACACTTGACAATATTGAATCTGCCATTGCAAGATGCAGATTGGCAACAGCATTATCATCCATCTCTTTCCACTTTTCATCAGTAACTTCGGCTGGTCTACTTTCAATTGCTGGTAAGCAATTATCCTTCCTCAAAATTGCCTTTATCTTTTGTTTCCACAGGGAAAAATTATTCCCATTGAACTTCTTAAACTCAAAATTTGTTGCCATGGTACGTGTTTATCAGGATTTGTGTCTCTACTAGACTGGTCACTTTTTTTTTTACTGTGAATAGTATCGTATACGTGAACAGTACTGTATATGGAACAAATCCAGTATACATTAACAATACTATAAAAATATATAACTATACGTATAAACAATGACCAAGAATAGTAACCCGCAGTGTGAACTATAACCATTGGCTTTGATAAGCACCAGGTAAAATATTCTTTTCTGATATGGAAGATCAGAGTAAGCTGCAACTACATAGTATACTAAGAATAAATACCACCAAACCAAAGCTCTTATACCACTGTTGGGTACCTGAGTAATGAAAACAGATCAACGCAACTAAAATAAAGTTGAGAGAATTGGAACAGACACACAATATTTACGTGGAAAAGCCCATAATGATGAGGGAAAAATCATGGGCAAGACCGAGAAAAATTTTCACTATGTGAAAGATAAAAATTACACATCTCTTTGAATATAAGGAGAGAACAATAACACCCTCTCTTCTACTAGGAGAATACACCTCTCTCTTTAAAAATAGTAGAAATTCTCAAAAGACATTATATATATTTTTCTCTCTCTAGATGTGCTCTCCGTTGCTGTGATAATAAAACTGATGGAGGAGGTCTCTATTTATAGGTGAGAGCCTCCTCCTTGTGCATGTAAATTTCTTCCTCTGTTAGGTGCACCAAACCTTTTTGGTGCAGTAATAGTTGAACACAGTGTTGGTTATGATGCTGCCTTTCTTGATAATACTACACCACTTCCTCCCTTGACTTTAGCCAACTTTGATTTTGGCAAAATGCCAACAAAAGTGGCTTTATGGCACGTTCACAATAATTTGGTAAAGGCAATTTTCCTAGTATATTGCCATTGTTGTGGATTTGGTTTTTCTTATTGTGATTATCGATAAATGAGTATCGTCATTTTGTTGTACTTCTAATGTTTTTTATTGTTTGGAGTTAGTTGGCTACGGTGGTTTGGGTGCCAAAGTGGTGGGGGAGGGAGGATTTTCATTTTTAGGTACGTATTAACTATTTGTTAAATCATTGAATTGAATAATTGTATTATATTTTTTAATAAATTGGAAATCTCACTTATTTTTTTGAATGAAGATTTAAAGAAAACGTATTTGAAATGAAAACACAAATTTTGTTCTAATATTAAAAATTACTCATCTTGGATAGTTGCCAACACAAACTTGAATTAGTTTATCTTAAATCATATTTCTTTATTACAATTTGATATAAATCATTAATTAAAAAAATTCTGACAGCTCTAAAAATAGAAAATAAAAATTTCTAGTAATTATTTATATTGCAGCTTAAAAATTATTTAGGACCAACAATTAGAGAGCTGGAAAAGAGAGAATAGAAAGAGAGAGAATGCAGTGCACAAAATTAGTTGGAAAATTATTTAGGATAGAGTAGAATTACCAAATTGCACATATTAGAAATCTTATTCATAGAAAAGAGAATCGGGTTTTATATCAAAAGAAAAATGTCGACGATACCAACCGTTACATAAAAATATGGAGGTTAGCCATCCCGTATGTATGTGTGTGTATATGTATATATGTATGTATGTATGTAAATGTTGAACATTCAGTGTTCACAATTTGGGAGGAGTATCATAAACGCAACCCATATATTGTGGCGGAAGTGTGTTGAAGATGAGCAAGAAGGCTGTTAGGCATTGTTGCCCTTATGTAAGTGGTGTCTAAGTAGAAGGAGATGAGGAAATGGTAATGGTAATATTTGACAAAGAAAATAGGTGCCTTGCTATGATGTGTCTGATGTCTAGGAGCTCTTCGTCCATTTAATTCTATTTTCTTGGCTGGTTCATGATGTTACAGTTTTATTTTTTATTTTTTTTTTATTCTTTAGCTTTGGTTTGAGCTGGATTTTATCAAACGACTTATTTTCCTTTGTGGAATTTTGTTCTTAGCCCTTGACAATTATGAAAAGAAAATATAATTGTTTGATGGTGAAGTTTTTTATTTAAATGAGGCGTTGGTTGTTACTATATTCTATTGTCTATTATCATTCCTTATTTAATAAATTTTTTTTATCCTTAAATATTTCTGAAGACATTACTTGCTTTCTAGTCAATTGTGTTCATATATCAGTATGGCGTCCTCTTCCCCATGGTGCTATTAAGTTGAATGTTGATGGTAGTGTGTTGTTACCTCTGAGTGAGATAACTCTGGCTTCCGAGGTTGCTCACGGCGGTTGGCTTCTGGTTCCGGCGGCGGGGGTGCCTGCAAAAAGCACTCCGACGCCCAAGTCAGAATATGTGGGTTACTGTAGATGGTAGGAAGATAACATACCTTGTCTCGTCCCTTCTGCATTTTCTTATATCCGTTTTTTAGGGCTGAGGTGTACGGTACGGAGGGCATTCCAATCGTCTTGATGAGCTGTACTGTACGGCGGAATGCCAATCGTCCATCCATCCGTACGGTATGGACACTACCATAGGAGTTCAGAGACTTCTTTTCGGAATTGGGAACCTCTTCCTCGGATGAATGTAGTCTAGGCTTTCCCCGTTGTGTATCCGAGATGTAGAGGGGCTCGATCCGCCCGTACTTCATTCCGCTTTGGCGATTTGTGCTCCCCGCTTGAGGGGCTCCGGAATTCCCGGCGTCTGCTGATTCTATTTCATTCCGTCCTCATACCGACCTCGACTCCGCCCGATCGAGGCCAGGTCGGTAACATATGTTATGGGATCGGGAGTTAGCAGACTTTGGCGGCATAATTCGAGACTCTGATCTCATGGAGGGTGGTTGGCTTCTTGCTCAGGATCAGTAAATAAGATGCAAATTCTTCGAGTGGAACTCAAAGCTGTTTGGCATGTTCTTTTGCTTACTTGGATGCTTGGTTATGTAGATATGGATTGTTTGGAGGCTTTTTTGGCTGTGTCCATTGATAAGATTTCTCCTCATCACTTAAACCTTAGTTTGCTCTTGCATATCTATGTGCTGATTTTGTGCAACTAGTGTGTTCATTTTGGTTTAGTCCCTAGGACTGCTAATTGGGCAGTGGATCATGTGGCAAAGACTGGTGCTACTTTGGGCTTGGATTATTTCAGGTGGCATAATCCTTGAATGGAACTCAATAGCATTGTTCTTGTCGATCTAGACAGCTAGTCTTGGTTGTGTCTTTGTATTTTCCTTAAAAAAAATGATGATCAGATGGTTATCATTAAGTTAAAAACTATAGTTGTTAACGCAACTGTTTTTACTTAAATGCATTATCAAACACCATGGTCTAATCTGACTCACACAGGCCTTGCCAAGATAGGATACTGGCTTACAACCAATAATTCCCCTCCCAACACTTGTCATCTAGTGTCTGTGCCTTTTTGGGAATCGGGTCTCCAATAAGAGTTGACTCTTACCCATCTGGCCTTGCCTAGGTAGAATGTTGGTTTCCAACCAACATCCTCCTCTCACCACCTACCAGCATTCCATGCCTTCTCGGGAATCAAATCCATGACCTTGGCTCTAATACCACTTATTGGAAAAATATGTAATTTTCGCTTTAAGAACTACTCTTGCCTATCTTTCAAACATAAAAAATGAAAAGTACACTTAAAGAAGGAAAAACAAAGGTCTAAGAACCTCAACTGAAGCCATGAAGCCATGGCATCAGACAACTCTTCATAGGAGAAGTACTTTCAAGACGGGTTGTTTATTGAGGTGGGGGTGATGGGTGGTGTGATTTGGGAATATTTTCATGAATATTTCATTAAATTTAAATTTTGTGTAATTGAGTGTGTAGCTCAGGATCTAATTAAAAACTAATTTATGCAATATATTGATGTGATTATAAATTTTTAAACTATAGAAATCTAACTAAAAATGAGTAAATTATAAGTATTTATAAAATAATTAAAAGAGTGAATATTGTAACACTCTTCCATCTATTGTCACACCCTAATTAATGAGTTATTGTTGAGTGTTCTAAAATGCCTTTCAATTTTTTTCATAATTAAATTAGTAAAATATTACAATTTTTTGTCATACTTAATATTTTTAACTTTTTTGTTCCATTTTCTTTTGTCTATATAATCTTTTATTTTATGAACATATTTTCATTTTTACTCATTTTCTCATGAAATATATTAAATTTATCTAAAAATCATTCTTTTTGTAACAAATTTAATTTTTTTTTATCATAAATGGTTTAAAATTTGAATTAAGGTTTTTACTTCAAATAACTTTCTTTAAGTATAATAGTATTTTACTATTCTTTTCTTTTAATATTTTATAAATATGATATGAAATAAAATATCACTGTTAATGTAGTCATAAAAATTTTGAATTATAATAGAAAGTATAAAAAATTTAAATGATAATAGTAGTAATACAATTTGAATGAAATAAAATAATTCTTAATAATAACTTTAAAATTTAATTTTCACCGTCAATTTAGAAAGAAAAGTTATCATCATCACATAATATGTTGTCATTTTATTTAATGAGTATATTATCTCATATATTGTTAAAAGACCATAGATGATATATATATATATATCAAAATGTCTCGAATTTTGTGAAAGACCAAAAACATATTTTCAAGTTTTGAAGGATTAGCTGGTTTGCTTCCAGTATTTTGGTCGAAGACCAAATTAAACCGGGACTTTTTGTAAATTTTATTCTGCATTTTTCTTAACGAAACTTTACTTTGTATATTTAGCACTCACTATCGATCCTATGAGTAGTTACCATATAATATCTAATGCGTGATAAGTAAGGAAAGGGAAAATACAAAATAAATTTTTTCATTCTAATAACATGTAAGAATTTCTCTTAACACATAAACTAATTAATCATTTGGGATTCTATTAAAAATTTCTCAAGTGATGATACTATAATACCCAGTGTACACGTGTCAATAGACAATTTTTGTATGGCTTTAATGTCCCCTGGGACTTACCTATGTGGTCAGGTCTGGGATTTCTTTAAGTTTAGAGCTTGGAAAGCTATATGATAGAGCCAAATTTTTAGAATCAAAAGTCTTAGTAATTGTTTCCTAGAGAAAAACAAGTTAAAAAATAATTTTTAATAAATTTTAGGAAACCTCTAGACGTTTCATTTTTAGCCCATAAGTTTAGAAACTCATGAGAATTCTCGAATTTGAACTAGAATTCAAAAATTGGATTTTAATTGGTTGGGGTTTGATTTTTTTAATATTTTATTTGAATCCAAAAGGGGGTATTTCTTTATTTCCATTTATGTTTTAAAGTTAATGGAGAGTAAAATAAATGAGGACATTAACTATAAGTGAGTATAGAGGTAACCCATATGCCTAATGATAGTAAAAATATAGAATTGGACTTTCCTATCACCGCTATAGTGGTCAGAGGGATGCAATCTCACGGTTTGGGAGTTCTGAGGACCACTATAGCGGTCATAAGTGCACATTACAAAGGGGGAACGGTGTCGTTCCACTTGCGGAGACCTCCCCAATTCTATAAGACCTTTCTCACTCTCTTCCTCTCCCATTTCTTCGAGCAAGCAAGCCCCAACCCCATTCTTCTCCGTTTTTCTCTCAATCATCAATGTATGTATATGTGGTTAGATTATGTCTTATTTTCCTCCATTCTTCTATATTTTTGAGTTGGGTGTTATTGTTTCTCTCATTGTTAAGTGGGGGTATTCTTCCAATGTTGTTAGAGTAAATCTAGGGTTATTTGGAGAGACTCATAGATTATTTGATTCTATGTTGCTCTATGGTAGTTGTTAGTGTCATTCCAAGTTTCCAAGATCAAGTTGGTGGTACCCACATACTCCCGACTCTAAACGGTGAGTGGGTTCAAACTCATGACCTTATTTTAGTCATTATAATTATGTTTTATGTATTATTTTCATTATATATATGAAGTTGGAGACAAGATTATATATGGATTATGACTTTTTTTCGAGTTATGGTAAAGCTAATAAATATTATAATTTTGACTGTAGTATGAAAATGAAATTTAGAAAACCATGGGACCATGATTGATATGTTGAGTGCTCTGAAAATGTTTTATATGTTCATGGAAAGATTTGTTGCAAAATGTATGATTTAGCAAAATGTCAAATTGAGAAAAATAAATAAATACGTTCTTATGGATTTATGATACTGTCATGTTTTCCAGATTTAGATTTCAAGCTATGTTTTTTAATATTCAGTTAATATTTATATATAGGCGTTGCAAAACAAGAGTATGATCCAACTTTACAAATAAATACATTATATGATTTCCAATTTTTATAGTTATAAACCCCAATGTTTGAACTGTGATTTTAGAGTTATTAAGTATATTGAAAAATTTGTTAGTAAATATATGAATTTAGAACTTCAATTTTATAGTACCAAAAGGTATGGAATTCAGTATGATTTCTAGCAACTGCCAGATACATATTTGTGGGCTTGAAATTGGAATGCCTACAAGTGGTGAACCTTTGGACTCGATCAAAGTGCTCAAAATTTAGGGGCTCTTGTTCGCCAAGGACTGAGCACCCACCTTTTATATTTAAATGATTTTGCATTTATCTAAGGATTTTATGATTTCAAGCATAGAATAATTATATAGAGTTTTAAACCTAGAAAAGAGGTAGAACAAAGTTTTAGAGAAATGATTAGTTTTTAGAATTTATTACAGACTAGATGATAACTATAGAGAAACAAACAGTGAGTTAACGGCTAGAAAAAATGATCGTTAATCTTGGTACTAAATTGCCTTTAGAGGCAATCTCACAAAGTAGAGATTGAACCTAGTTAGGTGTCTGATTCGGATCCTTGAAGGATCCTAGAAATCAGAAAATTCGCTATGACATAGTTGACATGCATAGCTAGAGAATATATTGTTATGCAATGCATAAATAGGATTCATGCCTATCTATTAGAGTACTATTATTATACTTTTAGGAATTATTGATACTTTTCAGAGAATATTTGATTTAAAAATTATTATGTATGTGTATAGAAAATGATTTCTCGTTAGAATAAGAATTTAGATATGTTTTCCTATGAATTTATAAATACAGGGATATCTTTTCTATATATAGTTATGGATATAAATATCAAATGGCTTATGATTATTGCATGTATATTATATTATATTCATTGGTTTTCTTGTGTAGGTGATGGGTAAGAGTTCACTCATTGAGTCTGTTGACTCACCCCTCTCCTTTCTTCTCATAGTTGCAGGTACAATTTCAATTTTAGCTCAGATTGGTAGACACAGCTCTTCCTATCAATGAGCCTTATTTTGGAGTAAGACTTAGTATATGTTCATGTTAGTATTACAGTGCTCTAGTAGATGAGTAGGCAAGATCCAAGCTATGCTTTATTTTCAGATTATGTATTTAGTTTCAGTATCAGAAACAATCATGTATATGTTTTTGATTTATAAGTATGGATTTAAAATTTATAGAGTTTGATTAGAGTTTATATAATAACCAAGAGATGGATTCGTGATTCAGTTTTCCAGTGTTAAGTGGATTTTTAGAGTTTGAACATTAAATATTTTCAATTTATGAAATTAAATGATATTTTAATTAGAAAAAATGCTAAAGAATTCGAATAGATCATATTTCAAGTATCATATTATACTATTTTATGTATTTAAAGAGACACGTCACCTAGTAAACTTACGTGAGGATGAGATTCCTCGTGTACCGGTCATGCTTCTAAATTGGGTTGTGATAGATAAGCTTCTTTATTATCATTTTAAAACTTCATATGAAGAAAAGAAAAGAAAAGAAAAGTTAAGACCAATGACTCACACTAGTCACATATAAGGTTAACATCTATAGATTGAGGGTGAATGAAAATGCCATTTGAGAAACTAAAGGGGACGGGCATTTCTCAGCTAATTCTTGTTGTCATATATTTATTGTATATAATTTGGGAAAATTAAATAGTATAAATTATATTAACCTCCATGAGATTTAATATAATTATATTTATCATTTCTTTATTTTGTAAAATTATACTGACTTCTCTTACATATATTAATTTATTAATTTAAGTGATAAAAATGATAATATGTGATGTATATATGATTATTAGTGATAAACTTATAATATTTTGACAATATTTAACACATATATTAACTAAAATATCTCCTTCTTATCATAAATTATAATTATAGGTTCCATTTTTATGTGATAAAAAATTATTTTATTCAAACAATATATTAAATATTATCAAAATATTATAATTTTATTAATAATTATTATGTATATGTCACATATTATTTTTTTCACCTAAATTAATTAATTAGTATATGCAAAGAATATTAGTGTAATTTTAATGAATATCAAAAGAGATTGATGATAATTTTATAAAATAAAATAATACCAAATGTAAATGCATTAAATCTCAAGGGTAGTCAATATAATTTCTGCAGCTGAAAAAAAATTCAATACCAAGATAAATTATGTTTAGATAACTCACTCGTCTTTGGAACTCCAACCAGAATAACTTGCAACTTGTCTTAATGCATCTCTCCATTTTTTAACCTTGTCACCGTCTTGTCCAAATCTCTCTTCATGTTCTCTGAAAGCTTTTTCAAAACTTCCGTTTTGATGCCTCACATCAGAAGGCTCCACACCATAGAACACCGGCACAACGGACAACCCCAGGTTTTGGTTGCACTCAACAATCTTTTGGAGCTCATCCAAACACCAAGTGGAGGAAGCATAGTTTGGTGAGAGAACAGTGATGGCAAACATAGATTCTTCGATTGCTTTGAGAAGCTCTAACGAAATAACTTCGCCTCTGCCAAGGTCCTTATCATCTCTATAAGCTCTGATTCCTTTCCTTTCCAAAGCAGCATAGAGATGATCAGTGAATCCTTTGCGAGTGTCTTCTCCCCGAAAACTCAAGAACACACGATAGGTGCACGAGCATGGGTTTGTACCGGTAGGAGCAGAGGAAGAAGAGGCTTCACCGAGGGCAAACGCCATGTCTTGAACTTTCCCTGCACGACAGCTTGTATTGTGGCCGGTGTGGGTGTGTGTGTATACTGTTCTATACTTTGATAACTGCTGCTTCTAATAGTGCTTTGTGTGTACGGTTATGGTTGAAGGGTTATAAATAGCCATCATGCTGAGTAAGAGAGAGTAAATTTACACAGGGAAATGAGATGGAAGCTTCCTAGTTCCTAGTGTGAAGAATATATGGTCAATCGGGAAAAAGGTGGGGATTGGAAAAGCTTAGCTGGCTTTTTTTGTTTTTTTTGGCAAGCGGCTTTGGTTTTAATTCTTGGGAGGAAAGATGGTTGAAGCTAGATTTTTTGTTAATTCATGATGGTTCGGATGACGAATGATACGTCCAAGTCTCAATCCAGAGGCATAAACTGGGTTCGGAGTCAACGAAACTCTAGTCCAAGATCAAGAAGGGCTAATTCATGATGGTTAGCTATATTGTTTTTTAAATAAGGATGGTTAACTATAATTTACTGTAATAATAGAATAGTGCTACATGTCCTAAAACAAATATACAATTTTTTTTAAAAACTATAGTGTTTGTTAGATAAAATAAAATGATATGATTGACTTGTTAATTTAAAATTTAACAATCACGTCATATTAGTGTAAAAATAAAATTGGAAAAAATTCACTTGTTTAATATTTTGTATAATAATAATAATAATTCAATAATGCTTGTTGGTACCATATTTCGTTTACTAACTATGATGTGAATAGATTGACATGTTTTGATTGGCTATTGACTAAGTCATCCGTAATCAAGGAGAGTGATTTTCACTTTTCTTTTCCCCCAACGCTGCCGTGTGAGATGGAGAGGGTTTTTTCCTCCCCTGTTTGAAAACTATCCACTTTTAAATGTGTATAAGAACTAAGAAAATGATTGAAGTCATTAGAAAAACCATTTGCTCTAATTAGACCAATCTATTGAACTATTCCAAATCAATCAATCTTTAGAAGAAGTCCCAGTTTAATTTGGTCTTCGACCAAAATATTGGAAGCAAACCAACTAATACTTCTAAACTTGAAAAATATATTTTTAGTCTTTCACAAAATGCGAGACATTTTGATTTTCAAACATGTAAAAGATGATAGAGGGACAACTTTAAAATATCTTGCATTTTGAAAGATAAGGAACTTCGGGAAGACCACGTTATATATATATATATATATATATGTTATGTTAGGTGTAAGTCTTGATATAATTATATATTTTAACAATTTTTCATAGGTATAGTATTTAATTAATTTAATTACTGAATTTAAAGTTCTTACTTAATAGATCAAATATATTAATTTTCATGCAATTTAAAAAAAGATTTGATATTTTATTATATCATTTTATTTTGAAGGATAATATATTTTTAAAAATACTAGTAAATATTAATCATCAGAATACATGCATATTGTAATTCGATTTTTCTAAAATTTAGCACTATGCTTGATCATCAATATGATATCATATAATTAAATAGTCTGATCAACTAAATTCAATGTATATAAAAAATTGTTGAAGAGTGTAAGTGTACAAAACTTACACCTGGTGAAAACGGATCCCCCCCTCCACACACATATAATTTAAGGTGTTTTAAAAATATGAGACAAAATACTCATTAAATAAAATGACAACATATTATATGATGATAGTAATTTTCTTTTACATTGATAGGGAAAATTAAATTTTAAAGTTATTATTAAGAGTTATTTTATTTCATTCAAGTTTTATTACTACTATTATAATTCAAATTTTTTATACTTTCTATTATAATTCAAAATTTTTATTACAACATTAACAGTGATATTTTATTTCATATAGCATTTATAAAATATTAAAAGGAAAAAGTACTAAATACTATTATACTTAAAGAAGTTATTTGAAGTAAAAACCTTAATTCAATTTTAACAACATTTATGATAAAAAAAAATTGTTAAAAAAATTGATTTTTATGTGAAAATATAAATTTAATATATTTAATGAGAAAATGAGTAAAAAATGAAAATATTTTGATAAAATAAAAGATTACATGGACAGAAAAAACTGAACAAAAATATTAATAATATTAAGTATGAATTAAACATAAAATAATAATATTTTGATAATTTAATTATGAAAAAAAAGGTGAAGAACATTTAGAACACTTAAACAATAACTCATTAATTAGAATATGACAATAGACATAAATGTGTGATAATAGTCACTCTCTTAATTATTTTATATAAAATAAAAAACCATCACCCCCAACCCATTAGGCAACCTGCTTCCCCTATGAAGAGGTGTTTGATATAATGGTTTCACGGCTTCACCTCAAGTTTTTAGACCTTTATTTTTTATTCTGTAAGTGTACTTTTCATATTTTTTTAAACTAGGTTTGAGAGATTGACACGATTATGTTCCTCTTGTTATTTTATTTTTCTATGCTCAAGGATATTTCTAAACGGGTGTGTATATTTTCAATTAGAACCAAGGTCATGGATTCAATAATTTTCGGAAAGGTACTAACTGCTGCTAATAGGTACTGAGAGGGGGATGTTGGTTGGAGGCTAATATTCTGCCTTGGCAAGGCCAAGTGGGTCGAAGTCAACTCAGGTTGTAGGCTTAATTCTTGGAAAGATACGGACTATAGATTAAAAAGTGCTGGGAGGAGAGTTGTTGGTTATAGGTCAACATCTTGCCTTGGCATGCGCAAGGCCCATATAGGGTTGAAGTCAAATTAGATCATAGCACTTGATGAAAGACTTAAATAAAAAGAGTTGTGCCTTAGCAAATAGCTATAGCTTTTGACCTAATGGCAAGCGTTTGATCCAACATCAACATCACTGAAAAGCTAAAAGAAAAGATAAAAAGAAAAAAGAAAGCAACATATGTGAAAAAGGAAGAGCAGAAAGCATATGGAAGAATGCAATAAGAGCTTGTTGAATATTATGATGAATCTCAAGTTACAAATGAGCTAAACTTTGTGTTTATATACAAGGAGTTGAATGCTCTAACTATCAGTAACTAACTATAACAGAAAATGGAGCTAACTAACTGTAACAGAAATGAAGCTGACTCTAGATTAGGTAACACCCCTTGCAAGCTTGCATTGCTCAGACAGTGAAAATCCAGCATGCCAAGCTTGAGAAGGATGTTGGAGAAAGGTCCTGGAGCTATAGCCTTGGTTAACACATCAGCAGTTTGTTCCTTTGTGCATACTAGTAGAAGCTTGATGAAGCCACTTTGAACTTTATCCTTTACAACATGATAGTCTATCTTTATATGCTTGGTTCGTGCATGAAAAATGGGATTTGCAGCAATGTGTATTGCTGACTAGTTGTCATAGAAATTGGAATTGGTTGGGGAATTGATATTCTAAAATTAGCCAACAAGTAAGCAAGCCATTGTCCCTCACAAGTGGCATTAGCTAAGGACCTGTACTCAGTTTCTGATGAAGATCTAGCCACTGTGACCTCCTTTTTGCTTTTCCAGGGTACTAATGATCGTCCTAAGAAGAAGCAATAACCAGAGACTAATTTTCTACTATCAGTGCAAGATACCCAATCTAAGTCTGCATATCCAATTAGATTCAATTCTGATGAGGAAGAGAAGAAGAGACCAGATGCAAGAGACAGCTCTAAGTACCTAAGAACTCTATGAGCAGCCTGCATATGTGTAGAAGTAAGGTAGTCCAAGTACTGAGAGAGCTTTCCCACTGCATATGCAATGTCTGGTCTTGTGTTGGTTAAGTAAATCAATTTTCCAATAAGTCTCCTATAGCTCAAAACATCATGCAATACATCTCCTGAATCCTTTGAAAGTTTCAGAGTGTAATCCATTGGAGTTGATACTGGTTTTGCCCCTAATAAACCAACATATTCAATTAGATCAAGGGCATATTTTCTTTGATAGAGTGCAATTCGCTTCTTACTTTTGGCAACCTCTAGTCCTAGGAAGAATTTTAATTCTCCTAAGTCCTTGATTTTGAATCTATTATCTAACAATCTTTTAATAGTGTTTATTTCTCCCAAATCATCACCTGCAATAACAAGATCATCCATATAAACTAGTATGGTAGTGAAACCTCGAGGTGACTATTTTGTGAACAAGGAGTAATCAAATTTGGATTGTGTATATCCAGTTTCAAGGAGGACAGAGGTCAGCTTGGAATTCCATTGTCTGCTGGCTTGTTTAAGTCCATATAGGGACTTTTCTAGCTTGCATACTAGCTTGTCATCTAAGATGCTAAGGCCAGGAGGAGCTTGCGTATACACTTCCTCATTCAAATCACCATGGAGGAATGCTGTATTGACATCTAGTTGGTGAATAAACCATTGTTTTGCAGCATCTATGGATAATAAAAGCCTTAAAGTAGTCATTTTGACTACAGGCTGAAAGTATCTACATAGTCAAGACTTGCCACTTGAGTATACCCTTTAGCAACCAATCTGGCCTTATGCTTTTCAATGCTCCCATCGAGATTAAACTTGACCTTGAACACCTATTTGCACCCAATTTCCTTCTAACCAGGGGGAAAGGTAGTGAGGGACCAGGTCTTATCTGTTTCCAGAGCAGCTAATTCAGCTGAAGTTACTTTTGTCCAACATTCTTGAGAAATAGCCTCATTATAGCTCCTAGGTTTAGGGTTAGTAGAAATAGCAAGGAAAAAAAAACTGTGTTTGGATGATAAAGCAGAATATGAAATGTACTTTGAAATAGGATACCTACAAGATGATTGAAGTGGTGGAGAGGAGGCTATCATACAATGAAAGTCCTGGAGGTATGAGGGGGCTTTCTTAATTCTAGTTGATTTTCTAAGGTTGTGCTTTATGACAGGAGGTGGTGAAGTTGTCACTAGTTGGGTTAGTTCATTTTCAAGTACTGGTTCTATGGGGATTGGTATGTGTGTGTATGATGTAAGTGGTTGCCTTGGCCTAGTGTTGTGAGCAGATTGGTGTTGGATGTTAAGGGTTGTAGTATGTGTGTAATTTCATTATAAGAAAAGGGATCAAATGGATGGAGTTGTGGTGTTGGTAGGTGACATTGTGGTTTTCCAACAAGTTCAGATGCATTGCAATTGATATATGGGAAGAAATTTTCATAGAAAACTGCATTTCTAGATACAAGTAGTTCTCTTGTTTTAAAATCAAATAAGATGAAGCCTTTTGTACCATCTTTGTATCCAAGGAATACACATTTTCTTGCTCTTGGATCTAACTTTGTCCTATTTGCTGTAAAAGTTGATGCAAAAACTAAACATCCAAATACTTTTAAGTGTGTCAGATCAGGTAGCATATCAAACAACTTTTGGTAAGGAGAGTTATTGTTTAGGAGTTTGCTTGGCTGTCTGTTAATGAGATGGACAGAGTGAGCTACCACATAGCGCCAAAAACATTTGGGAATGTTTGAGTGAAAAATTAGTGCTCTAACAATTCCTAGGATGTGTTGGTGCTTTCTTTCCACAATTTCATTTTGTTGTAGGGTTTCTAAACAGGATGTTTGGTGTATGATTCCTTTTGAAGAATAAAAATCTTTCATCAAAAACTCAGAACCATTATCTGATCTAATACACTTGACAATTTTGTTAAATTGTGTTTAAATGTATTGTACAAATGATTTGACTAAGAGGGCTACTTCATATTTTCTTTACATAAAATATATCCATGTAAATCTACTCATATCATATACAATGGTTAAAAAATATTTATAAACAGCAGTGGAATGAGTATAGATTGGACCCCATATATCAGTGTGAATCAAATCAAACGCATTAATAGAATGTGTTACACTTACAACAAATGGAAATTTTCTTTGTTTTGCAAAATGACATGGCTCATAAGGCCTTGCATCTAGTTTTGAATCTATGAAAGGAAATTGTTTTTGCATTACAAGCATCTTGTCATGAGAGATATGTTCTAGTCTGAGATACCAAGAGGCATGTTGTGGAATAAGGGTAGGAGTTGTGGCAGCCAAAATTTGTGCAGAAGGCTTCATATTTGTTGAAGGAGTTGGTCCTTTCATTGTGTAGAGGCCGCTTCCTTTTCTATCTATACCAATTATCTTCAAAGAAACAAGTTCCAGAATCTTATAGTGTGTTTTAGAAAACAGAAAAAGACAATCAAAAGCATTTGTTAGTTTAGATATATACATGAGATTAAAGGTAAATGAGGGAATGAACAACACATTTGTGAGGTAAAGGTTTTCTGAAAAATGAATTGTGCCAGCAAATTCTGCTATAGCTTGAGAGCCATTAGGCATTTTAACTAAAATTGGTTTAATGTGATGGTAAGATTGAAAAATATCTAGAAAAAATGTAACACAGTCTGTAGCACCACTATCTATGACCAATGTGTTGGTTTTATCAAAAGTTATGGATAAAAGGTAGGTAATACCTGGCTCAGTTGGTACATGGTGATTGTTGAGTTCAATGGTTGAGACATGGTTTGCACTATGAGAAGGCTGAGTTTCTTGGTGCTGAAGGAAAGCAATTAAGGCAAGTTACTGCTCAAAAGACAAATTAAGACTTGGTATGTCACTTGATTCCAATTGGTTAGAAGGATTAAGTGCTTCACTGAGTTCTTCTTTGTTTGCATTAATGGAAATGTTATTTGCAGTGGCCAATTTCTGTTGGCGAAGGTGTGGATGTTTCTTGAAGCAAGAATCAACAAGGTGGCCTGTTCTTCCACAGAATGAACATGAGATTTTGGAAATCCCTCTGCCACCTTGCTCACGACCTCTTCCTCCTCTTCCTTTCCCTTGACCTCTAGATGAGGAGGAGGTTGAATTCCCATTATGGGATTCTGAACTTGTTGAATGAGCAAAGAGAGAGCTAAATCTATGTCTAGTAAAGGGTTCATGAGCATTACCTGAGATCGCACTGTGGAATATTGTTCATTGAGGCCATGCAAGAAGTGAACAACATAATCTTCCTTTATTGTAATTTCTGACAATTGCTAAACCACAATTTTACGAACTAGTGCATGAAACACAGGGAGGAACAGGTCTGAAGTTTTCCAACTCCTCCCAAATTGATTTCAATCGAGTAAAGTAGCTTGTAATGCTCATATCACCTTGTTTGACAGCATGTAATTCTTCATTCAACTCAGCTATCTTGTAAACATCACCTTGATAATATCTTCTCTTGAGGTCTTTCCAAAAATCATATGCAACATTGATCCATATGACACTCTGTGAAATTTCTTGGCACAACGAGAGATTAATCCAAGAAATGATGAAGGTGTTGCATTTATCCTATGCATCAAAGAGAGGATCTTGTTTCTCAGGCGGGGAAATGGAACCATCAATGAAAGATAGCTTATTTTTACCTTTGAGAGCAAGCCACATCAATCAAGACTAGGTATTGTAATTACTGCCATTTAAGATTGAAGAAGTAAGGGGAATACCAGGGTTCTCATATGGATGTATGTAGTATGGGCTTGATGGATCTTGCTGGGGATTTGCAGCTCCACGTGAAATGTAAGCTTGCAGGGCTGAAAACTAGTTCAAGATGTTGAGAAGACCTTAAATGTCCATGGTGGAAGCATTCAAAGGTGTATGTGGATTCATCATTGAAGCTTCATCTGCCATGATACAGCAGGGATCGATGCCTAAAATGGAATGGCTCTAGATACCATGTGAAAAAGGAAGAGCAGAAAGCCTATAGAAGAATGCAAGAAGAGCTTGATGAATATTATCATGAATCTCAAGTTACAAATGAGCTAAACTTTGTTACTGATAGTTAGAGCATTCAGCTCCTTGTATATAAACACAAAGTTTAGCTGATTGTAACTTGAAAATTCATCATAATATTCAACAAGCTCTTCTTGCATTCTTCCATATATATGGAATTGACTTTTGGGATGCAAAACTTGTCTTCTAGATTTATATGAAAAATAAAAGGTCTTTCAATACTCTTGTGATTATGATTTATGCATCCATGCGAAATTGACTCTTGCGAACCTTCTCTTCTTTTAATGTACGCTGTTTGCGCCTATTAGTTGATCTTTGTTTCAACCTTCTCTTATTTGATGGCTCTTGATGGGTTGGGCTGGTTGGTGTGGTGGGGGAGAAAGAAAGGGCAAGGATGAAGATGATAGAAAGAATATTATAATGAATGTTTTATTAAATTTGACATTTTTGTAATAGAGTGCATAGATAAAGATTTGATTTGAAACGGAAAACATCTAATGTAGAGACTTTGATTGCGAATTTTTATTCATTATTGAAATATGGTTACAAATTTTTAAATTATAGGAAATTGAAAATTTGATTAAACTTTACAGATCTATAAATTAATTAAACCTTTTCAAATATACTTACTATTATGTTATGTATATAATTATTATACTATAAAAATAAAAGAAATTAATTATTTAATATTTATTTCTAAATAGTTTTATTAAATAAGTTAATACAAAAATACTCATAATATTTAGTCTCCATTTCAAAAATTATTATGCAAACTTTTTTCATAAAATGAAAAATACATAAACACAAATCATTATATATGAACAATATGCACCAATAATAATAATAAATTCAAATAATATTTAAAAAGTTATTAATTTAATTGTTTTGGTCTTTTTAAAGTATCCATTGCATCTGATCTATTTAATTTTAAACCCTAAACCCTAAACAAGTTCATTTAAGGGAATTGATCTAGCCATGAATTTTAAACCTGTTCTATTTTTTCAGGTGATAATCAAACTCTTAATACATTGATTAACAAAGAAGAGGACTTTTACTACCTCATCTCAGTTTGAGATTGATTTGAAATAGTTATATAGATTGGTCTAATTAGAGGAAATGGTTTTTCTAATGAGTGAGTACCCTTATCTTTAATATTAATTATCTATCTACTTTAATTTTTTTTTTTGCACATTTACCCTCTCTCTTCCACTAATAAAGTGTATAACCAGGGGGTATTTGTTTCAAGGTTTAAAATTACATTCCTAGGAATCACATTCGTTGAAATGATATTTCTGGAAATATTTTTTTGGATATTTTAAATAAATTGTTTGTTTAACATTAAATATTTATGAGATTATTTGTTAAGATTCCCGAAAATAAATTTAAAATTTATTTATTTTATAATATATATTCCTGGGAATATATTTTATAATTCCACAATACCTCTAACACATTTATTTTTTTTATTATATTATTATTATCATCATCCAAAATAAAAATTACACTTCCAATAAAATAATAAAAATAAAAATTAATTTTTTAAATTTGTTGTTCTCGATCAATATAACAACTAACAAAAAAAATTTAAATTGAGAGTGTAATAGATATATGAAGTGCACATAAGCGCAGGAAAATAAAAATCGTTGGGAAGTAAAAAATTAAGGGATATTTTTGTATTTGTACTAAATAATTATCATTTACAAGTCATGAGAATTTTTTATTCTCACATTTTATTATGGGAATGAGATTTTACTAAATTATGAAAGTTTTTTTTTTTGAGGAAATAATTTATATTTGGGAATAATTTTGCAAAACTGATAATAAATATGAAAATACATCATTCCCAAATAGTTGTTCCCAGAAATAACTAAACATACATTGAAACAAACAGTCTCCTAAGAAAAATATTATATTCACTTAAATGGACTATTATGTATGGAAAAATAAAATTTTAGAATTGGACAATTGTTTCCAAATGAAAGGAGAAGAATATAGTATAAATCAATTATGACTAGGAGTATTATGGATAATTAACTCTAATTCATTGGTAGCATCAATTCTCCTCTCTGTCCACTGACTCCTCAATTATGTATTGGATGAATGAAGGGTTTAAGTGCACATTGCTAATTCTATCCGCTTAATCGCAAGAGAAATTCATAAATCTTAAAAATCATATAACTTGTCTCTATAACTAGAATATACACAAATTTCCAAATTCATAAATAAACAGTAAACAATTCATGATTGGTCGCAAGTCACAACATAAATTGCAATACGAGAAGAAGAAAAACTTTTAATCTATCAATTCCAACATTAGGCAAACAAAAACTTAGTCGCATGTCATTCCCATTTTAGATTTCACCCCACCATTGACAAATAGTTTACAAACTCACAAAGAAAAAGAAAAATAAAAAGTAAAAAGACAGAAAGATTTAAGAAAAACTCAAAATTCGTGGCAATGATTTTTGAATATCTCCTCCTCTAGCCGTTTTGCCTACTCCCAGAGTTAGGCTTTGTCTCCATTACGTACTTTCCTAAATTCCCTCAAATCCTCACTTTTTCGAGTTTAAAACCACATCAAAATTCTAAAATAACGCCACCAGCGCTTAAATGCTAGCCTTCTAGGCGCTTAAACACAGAAGCATATGAAGTTAAAACGCTAATCATGTCGCCAATGCTTAAGCATTAGCTAAGCGCTAGCACACTAGCGTATAAAATTCTACACTTCAGCTGATGACAATTGTTTCGGTACCTGAAAAATGCAATAAAAAAATCTATAGTTACACTACAATAAACCCCAAGTTTACTAACATGGAAAATCTAAGCACCAAAATCTTGATAACAAACACTTATCAAAGATTGAATTAAACGGGTTTATGGATGAGACATTAGACTCTAAACATCTCTACAAAAGATGGAACATAAAACATGCATGTATTTCAATATTCAAGAACATGTATTTCGTTTGTGTTTTATGGTTTCAAGAATTTGCAAATTCAAAGTACACATGATGTATGTGGTCCATAGGGGTATTTAGTTTACATGACTCTATATGAACTCGAAGCATTTAAAAATAGCCATGAACTCGGGTTGATCAAACCAAGCAAAACATCCAAAAACAAGCGAGTCTCAATTACAGTGATCTTTCATTCTTTCCCATATCTCCCTTATCCCCTTCAATCAATTCACACGTGCTCCTTCTTTTGCATTTGAATCTCAGCTCCTTCCTTGTTTTTTCCTGTACCTATTGATCAAAAGTTAAATGCAAAAAAAATAAAAAAAACTTCAGGGGTCGTCTTCTTCCATGTAAAGCATTCACTTAAATTCAATTTGCTTTTATAGCCATATTGGCATTTTTCATTCAATGGCATAAATGGTCAGAAATGGGATGAAAATAAAATCTTGAAGTTGCAGTCATCGCCAAAGTCACTTTCTCCAAGCCCGGTCCAGCATTGATAATGCAACATATATTTGGCTCCCGAAAGCCCGAAATGTATGCCTTTACAATGATTTGTATTAAATTTTTTGTTCCTCGGACTATAATGAAACTTGGACGGAAAGAAGAAAAGAAAGAGTTATTCTCTTAGTTAAGAAAAAATGTGTCCATTCAGGAAGGATAGAATCAAATCTAGATCATGAGGCTGACTAATATTAATTTTTTGTCCGGATTTGTTAATGATTTTGCCTACACAATAACGCTAAGCTTACTAGTCCTGTCAAAGATGTATATAAAAAAAGGTCGAAACTCAACCTACTTGCAGATGCACTATAGGCAAATTTGTTTTCCCTTTAAACTAAATTCGAAATAAAATTGGAGAGACGACAATGGCTGAGTACAACTACACTATAAAGCAAGCAAAACAAAGTCAGATGCACAAGTAGAACCAGAATAAAACACACCAATATAACTATGAGAAGACAGAGTATCTTAAATTTGGAGGGTTACTTCAATGATATAATAAGTAATCAACAATTTGCAGATGTTAAATCCAATAGCTGCTCATCTTCAAGCTACTAGGTTGCTGTAACATAGGAATGCTACTGAAGCTTACTTCTCTTTATTCCTTAACTTTGCTTCTCTTCTTTAGGAATGGCAATACACCAGAAATTTCTGAGTTGATTACTGCTTTGTCTCCCTTCCAAATGCTGATTAATAATAAAAAGTTGTTCCCGAACAAAGTTATACTTAGACCTATTTGTCAATATATGAATTTGTAAAACTATGAATGAGAAGAGCAGACAATTTCTTTTGTTTATTTGAATAACTTTTTAATCCAACCTATAATGTCTTTTGTTTTGCCGAAGAAGTCATAAAAAATACAAGTGTTTTACTATAAAACAGAAAAAGAAAATTAACTCTTGATGAAAAGAGATTTACTATAAAAGAATAAGAACTTATGATTTTGGGTAAAATAAGCTGTTTATTCTTTACAGTCAGTCTTGTTTCCAGTTTGTTGTGATTTTATATTTTTGGACTTATAATGCAAAATACATGCTTTTAATCTATAGAAATGTTATTCATGTCACTCTTTTCAGATATATATTTTTTAAGGGACATCCAGAGAAATATTATGTGTCATTCTTTAAGAGTTTAGGATGTGGTTGGTTCGAGAGTAAAACTAGGGATAAAATTTACCTAGATTAGCTTCTTGTGTAAAATAAGACATGCAACTCATGTAGATAATTTTTATCCCAATTTTTACTCCCCAACTAAACACACCATAAACTTTTCTCTCAACCAATATTTAAGAAATACTTTAGATATGTCCTAAAAGAGTGATATAAATAACATTATTCTTTGATTTATTATTGAAATAAGCATCAACAAAAGGAGAATATATGCAAGGACGGTGAATGTGAGTATTTTCATACCCAACTAACCAGTAACATGAACATGAACATTTTCACTAGTGTCCCCTTCTTGATTGCGTATCTGCGTTCCCGAGTTTTCCTTTAAGTAAGGTTAACATTGCTCTGCGTCGTGTTATAAACTCTAATATCAATGATTTATGCAGTTTCAACACATTCAATGCATTCTCCTCCTCCACCGCAACGAAAAATCTGGACTCTATTTCCGCGTATCTCTGCATAATGTCTGACACCAATCCCAGCTTCATCTCCAACCCCAACTTCAACTCCTCCTTCAATTCATGTTCCCTTAAACAATTGTCCAATTCTGCTACGCATATCACGCGGACCCCACACTCTTTGATACTAATCATTCCATCATGTTTGTTCTCATTATCAGCTGGAACACAGAATCGAAAACAAACTTGATTTTCATGACTTCTGAGAATGCTGTCACAGTGGAATGCATCATACCATGTATAAACATGATCCGAATTCAAATCACTGATGGCGTTGTCATGCCATGTACTTGAGCACCCCACCATTTCACCACCCACCGAGTAGCATTGACATTGGATTTTAGCATTACTCTTCTCCTTTCCACCAGACGGAGAAAGAACCACACAGTAAATGAATCCCAAGCAGTTACAACGTGCAGGAAGTTGAATGGTAATGGAGGAGGATTCCGTTGTTTGATATCTGAACTCCCTTGGGACTCTGCTCCCTGCCAAACAAACCTCAACTCTGTTATAATTATAGCAGTGTGCATCCCAACTGTACACTCTTACTGATACACTGTGAAATGCATCACTCATCATTGTCAAGTGGGCACCTTCAACAATGCACTGGAGTGATTCTTCACTCAGTTTCGTGCAATTCTTGAATGAAATGTATTTCTTCTTTCCTTTCATTTTTGCTGCAAAACTCATCAAAGTGGATAGTGACAACAGTGATGTGCAGTTTTCGGCACAAAACTCTTTGATGAATGGTGGGAGCTCTGGTAGATACCTAAGCTTGGTACAATTTTCCAAGGATAGAATCTCCAGCTCTAGAAGATGCTTGATGCTAGCCGGTAACTTATCCAGACCGCTTCCATCTAGCCTTAATTCACATAACTGTGATAAGACTCCGATGTTGTCAGGGAGTTCAGACAAGTTATGACAATCCTTCAAATGTAGTATTTTTAGAGACCGTAAGCCAGCGCATAGGACATGAAGCTTTTGTTTGTTAATTGCTTCATTGCAGTTGGAAATCCTAAGCTCCTGAAGAGATTTCAGCCAAGATAGCTCATTTGGAAGATTCTTAAGTCTTAAACCTTCCAGATTGAGCCACTCAAGCTTGCATACATGCCCAATTGATGAGTACAATTTCTCAATTCCTGTATTTGTTAAATCTAACCTTCTAATTAAATCTGATGAGATTGAAAATTCCTTAAGACTTGAGCAGCCATTGACACTAATCTTCTCCAAAGATGGTAAATGCTTCTCACTTATAAGGCTCTTCAGTTCTTTACACCTATCCAGCATCAAAGTAACAAGTGTATCCAGAGAAAAACAGACTGATGAACAACACATAAGCTTTCACAACCTGAGAGATACAGCCATTTAAGTTTTGATGCCCCAGATAAATCTGGAAGCTTCATCAACTGTTTACATTCATTTAGGTCAATTCCCATTAAATTCACAAGATCCTGCAACAATTCAAAATGAGAACATTTCACACTTGGAATCCCTCATTCAATCATATCGAATATATATATATATATAAGATACCTGCTTTCTCTGCCAAAGTTCTTCAACATCACTATATGGTATGCGAATTTCAACAAGCAACTCAGCAGAAAACTTTGGTGGAAGAGCCTTCAAAGGGTATCCATGCCACTCAAAGTACCTCAATTTATCAGAAAATGAATTGAGGACTCCACAATGGGACACATTACTTGATCTCGTACCCAAAGAATAACGGAATCTAAGGAATCTCAAACTGCCCATCACCTTGAATGCATTAGCACTCAAGTGCAAATCATCCTTTTCAGTCAAATCTAATGTTATGCCTTGGACTCTGTCGGTGCCCTGAAAAAAACATGAAAGTAAACAGATTTGAATTAGCCATAATACATGTGTAAAACATGTCTAGAAAAACACAAGTGTATCTTTTCCTTACCTTTGCATATTTAAGGACATCATACACGTATTTAATTTCCCTCAGTCGGCTACGTCCTCCAGGGTGCTCACATTGTTCACGAACAATCTCCAAACCCATTATTTGTAGCAACTCATGCATTTGTATTTTATTGTTATGTGATATTGTTATTAGAGCTTTATTTAGAAGGGCAGGTATTCCAGACACTGGGTGGAAGCCACTGGCACTTAGCATACTTATGGCATGATCTTTATCTTCGCCCTTGAAAAAGAATGCAATGTCTAGAAATATCTCCTTCTCTAGATGATTTAATCCATCATAGCTCACTTTTAACACACTTTGAATTTCGTCATGGGGATACTCCTCAAGTTTGCTCAACGCATCTTCCCAAAACCCATGACTTTTGCCACGAAGATGTAAACCCAAAACTGTTAAAGCTAATGGAACTCCCCCGGCATATTTAACTACACTTTCTGAGAGATGTTTATATCCCTTTTCAGGATGTTCTTTCTTGAAGGCATTTAAGCTAAAAAGATTTAGAGATTCTTGAGTTTCCCATTTTTTGAGTTCATATACTTTACAAGCTCCTTCAAGTGTCTCCTTATCTCTTGTTGTTATAATGAGTCTACTGTGTGGATTTAGGTCACCAAGCTCTCCAAGCAAATATGCTAAGTGCCCAACATTACTCACGTCATCAAGTACAAGGAAAATTTTTGATCTTCTAATCCTCTCCTTAATGTATGAGGATTTTACAACATCAGATGAGTGAATTTGTTCGTTTAATAGGTCAGAGAGAAGCTTAACAAGTAAATTTGTTTGTGGGAGCTTGTCATATTCTTCTCTTACATTTGCCAAGAAGCATGAACTGTCATATTGGTTAAAGTGTTTGGCAAACATAATTTTGGCAATGGTTGTCTTACCTATCCCGCCCATGCCCCAAATTCCAACTGCTGGAAACTTTTCCACTAGTGATTCAATCTCTCTACAGGCTTTATTATTTTCAATGATGCCTTCTAGTTCATTAGGGTATCTCTGGTACAGTGTTTTCTCAATATCCTTAACAAGTTCCTGGATGAGTTCAGCATCGTCCCTAGCATATAAAAGAATAAATAGAACAAAAGGAAATATTCAGATATCAATAGTATAGAAACTATTAAATATACATTACTCGACTGTAAAATTTAAAAGAAATATGTCGATGATAAAATACAAATTAAAAGGCATCAATACATAGTTATATATGCTTTTGGCAGGTATTTATTGGTAGTTAGTGCAGCTTACATACATTTCATCAATTTTATTTGCATTTTTTATGCTTGTGAAAATATTCCAACATCATTTTAGATGTTAGAATGTGAATTTCATTGTTAGGAGTTTGATATTCCAACGGAAGCATTTGTGACACAAACCTGAAAAGGCTGCAGGGATCTTATTTACTGTCATTCACGCCTCTCATCTCTTGTTTATCTTGCCTCTCTGCCTTTACTTACATTTCATTTAACTTATTTTCCTGGATTATTCAAGTCTTATGACAGTTTTATTGACTGGCCTGGCTATTTCGAAACTTACATTTACGCTAACTTGAATATTGTCGATTCAAATCTGTATCAATATTTAAAACAAAAGGAAAGAAAACAGATTAGTTACTTGTAAAATTACTGGATCCATGACACTTTTCTTATTATTAGATACTTTGTTGCATGAGGAATGCGACAAATAATGGGACGGAAAAGCTTTTATATATATATACCATTGGTGTTGGAATTCCAACCACTCTATATCCATCGTTGGAGCAATATTTCGTACAAGACCTCTCGTGCATCCAAATAATGGTATTGGTAACTGCTTCTTTATCATTCAGTTGACTCTTTACTTGGTTTTAGTTACATAAGCCCTTGTCATCAAAGCTTCAAAAGACGGTTTTTTTACTCATATTTGGCTATATGACTAATTCTTGAAGTATTGAGGTTGCCCTCTGTTTTAGGGACATATGTACATATACAAGAATAATTAATAAACTCATGAAAGTTAATGCGCTGTAAGGAAGAGCGGGTAGTGTGGAGGTAAGCGGATGTACATGTTCGGAACGCACTGTAGAATCGAGCGGGCAGTAGTGCTGGCAGGCCATAAAGAGGGGAGTTAGGCAATTGATCACGGGACAGCCAGGCGGACAGTCAGATAAGTCAGGCGGATAATTATAAATAATAATAAGTGTCACGTAACCCGAGATGGTTTGCCACTGCCCAACACCGCCAGAAAAGGCCAATAAGCGAGTGGCACGTGGAAAGAGCCTTGAAGGATGGGACCCAAGGAAAGGGGGTGACTGGACAGGTGAGTAGACAGGGAGCAGCCAAGTGGGACTGAGCATGACGTGTTAAGGGAGAGCGCCGGAAAGAGGATGGGGGACCCTATAAATACGAGAAAACGCGAAAGAGAAGCGGGTGGAAATTCTGAAAGCAAATCACGCAAGTGAGCGATACACCAAGAGAGAGAAACCCATCCTTGCCATTACATCCTTCCAGCTCATAGTGCTAAGCGCACCGATACTAAAACACCCTCAAGAAAAAATCTTTTATACTCCCGAAGGAAATCAATTTTTCCTCCATGAAATCACTTCAACCCTTGAATGTTTTCTCTCAACCTCTCTCTCTCATTCACCCTAGGTGCATCAAAGGTTGATATACAATTTAGAGTAAATCCACTCTTTCTCCCGGTGGAGGAAAGAATTACTCCACCCTCAAAGGCTCAAAGTCGCATTGGAAATATCCATCAACCACTTAACCAAATAAGCTTGTCACTTGGACCACCTTTGTGAGTTCATCAAAACACAGTTTAAGAGACATTGATGTGCCATTCTTTTAAGAGTAATTTCTAATTGCTCTACCAAAAAGATTTTAAAACATGTAAGAGAGAAGTAATTTATGCAAATGAAGGTCGTGAACCATTTTACATCACTAGCAGCATATGTAATTATCTATAACATCAACAGAATACTCAGGAATTCAGCCAAAAAAAGGGGCAAATTACAATGACTTTTTACGAGGTTTGATAAAATACAAACCAACTCTTATCTGTTTATTCGAGTGACATTAACCTCCCTTGCTAGTAATGATTTCACAGGGAGTAATTTTACAAACGTATAGATATGCTAGATATTTTAGAGCTTTCTTTTATTACTCCCTCTGTTTTATATTATCTATCGTTCTGGACAAAGTGGCACATGAAAAAAATCAACTATCTAAACACAACGATTTTTTAATGTATCAATTTGTCCGAAGCCAGACGGAGTGAGCAGTTTTGTTAATCTTGTATTTTCTGCTTTAGACCAACTTATTATGCATTGGTTGTAGGTTGGTATAAGTCATACATTTACTGCCCGTATACATTAGATTAACGAATATGGGAATATGTATGCAATTTTCAAGCTGTAGTTCCTGCTCTATAGTCATCTCCTTTGGTTTTTCTGTTCTAGTTTTTCTAAAACTATGTATTGGCAAATTTCGATAAATAAAAAAGAAATTAAAATATAGATAAAAATTACCCGTATTTAGTAGAGACCCATCCAGAATAATTGGCAACTGTAGTGGGAGTGGCCTCCGACCCAGACCGGGTCACGACAGCATCATCATCCTTGAAGGACACATCGCTACTTAGATCTCGATCATGTTTCGTTAATACTGCCTCGTAAATACTCCCTGTCTGCTCCCGCACTTGTGATGGACTTATCCTGTGGAACACAGGTATAACTACTTGTCCCTGGTCTTTTCTGCATTCCACTATTTGTGCCAGCTCTTTCAGGCACCATCGTGAATTAGCATAGTTTTCAGAGAAAACCACGATGGATATATATGAGTCCTTGATTCCTTGGGCCAGCGCGGGCCAAATCTCATCTCCTTTGTTTAGATTATAATCTATGAATGTCTTAATTTTCCGTTGCTCAAGAGCTCTATGCAGATGGCTTGTGAAGCCGGTGCGGGTGTCCTCACCTCTGAAGCTAATAAAAACATCGTACTTCTTGCTAGAGGAAGACATGACCTCTATTAGCTCTAATTTCTTCGTTGATTGTCAAGTAGAGATAGAGTGAAGCAAGTTGGCTGCATATATAGCGGATGCATCACAGACCCTGAAAGTCCAAATATCAGAAAGTGGGTGGAGGCTAGTTAGGTAGGGGGGTCATAGGGAAGGAAGAAATTTTCAAATACGCGTAGGGTTTAACAAAGAGAAATGTTTTGTTAACCCCCACTTTACCGTATTCCGTGTACAAATTCGGGCACTTCCTGTAGTGGCCCGTGTGGAGTTAGTGACCAAGTTGGTCACTGAATCTGAACAGTTGAAAGTTGAATAACTCCAGACGGACCACTGCATAAAGCCCCGGGAGTTGTAATCTAATCCTGATAGGATGACTGATGTCTTACCTAAACCTTTGGCTAGAGGAAAGCAACAAGGGAAGCAACGCAAGATGAGCCAGATGGGACTGAGACTCAGACGTATGTAAGTGGCAGCAGTACAAAAGAAAAGAAACAGGGCAAGCAAATCATGAAATCAAGAACCATCTTCGCTGGCACACACTCGTGTCCCTTGTGTGTCCCCACCTCATTCATACAATACAAGTCCAAAAGGGATGCATCTGGCTCGCACTTTCGGCACAGGATGGAGCCTTCTACGGTGGGGAGAGTGAAGCTGTGGAGTATGATGGGGAGGGTAGGATAGTGAAAATATTGAAGAGTGAGGGGCACATTTAGAATTATAAAAGAATGATAATTAATTTTATAATTAAAATTGACTAATCTGGGATTAAAAGTTTAAAACACCAGTTATGCTATTTTCCCTCCTCCTCGACAAAAACTTTCCCCGCTCCCCCTCTTCCCCCTGCACTCCAATCTTCTCCGTCTCCTACCTCCATGCCAAACACCTCCCTGTTATTCATTGGAGAAGCCCCTATCACCGGTTGCACCCTCATCGGCGTTCTACCCTCCTTGGCGTTGCAGAACCGCCAATCTTCCCCCACCATGGGTTCCACCTTCCTTCGCGTTCCAACGTCATCAGTATTGCAGAACCCTCAATCCTCCTCCCCCACCACCGGCTCGAACCCTCCGTGGTGTCCCACCATTCAGAACCACCAATCCGCTTCCTCCACCACCACACTACTACAAAATTGGTCTTTCACAACACTCAACTCACGGCGATTGTGAGGAAGGGTCGTCGCTCACCATGACATAAAGCATTTCCCTGTGGTTAGAGGAACCGCCGTCGCTTCCCCTTTCCTCAATCACTACTCCTCAGTGATATTGGCGCTCAAGGTCCCAGCCTTGCCTGCGGTTTTCATCTTTCTCTCGCTCTCGCTCTCACTCAAGGTTTGCCTCTCAAATCCCTAATCCTATTCAAACCCGGTCTCTCTCTCTCTCTCTCTCTCTCTCTCTCTCTCTCTCTTTCTCTCTCTCTCTCTCTCTCTCTCTCTCTCTCTATATATATATATATTGTGCTCAAGGTCTCTCTTCCTTTCTCTTCTCTTGGAACATAGGAAGCCCCAAACCTTAGAATCCACTCTCCCTGGAAGACGAAGAAAAAGAACCCCAACCCCAAGAAACAAAGAGTGGGGTCTGGAGAATACTAGTGCCGAGCCTAATTGCTTCTTCTTCTTCACTAACTCTTCTCTCACTTGTCTAGCGACTTCCCCACTACCCACTTCTTAGGGTTTCACTTTTTTCCCTTTCAATTCAATCCTCAATTTCATTCACAATCGCACGTTGGTTCTCTTTTTCATTATTCATTTTTTGTAGGTTGAAGCCGAAGAGCAACCCGAGATTTCCAAGGCTTATTCCATCTCTATTGTTCCTTACTTTGTTACCTTCAAGGTTTCTTTTTTTCTTTTTTGTTCAAATTTAAATTCTATACTCCTTGCTTTAGTGCTTTATTTGTTTATTAGTATCAAATTAAATTGCAGAATGCCGGAGTCAAATTTATGTGTTTTGTCTATTAAGAATCATGAACAAGAAAAACGGAAACATAATACATTTATGTGTTTTGTCTGTAATTGCTCTGTAATTTAGTGATATTGGTATGTCACTGATGCTTTTAATTTGAATGTTAATGGGCAATTAATAAGTGGTAAGAATGGTTATGATTTCAACTCTGTAAGGAGATGGACCAGCCAAAAGAAACTGGGGTATGGCCTCCATGAATGTGATAAAGTAACTATGTCAAAAACTTTTTTGGTTTTTTTTCTCTCTTAGAATCAATGAAATCGGTTTTCATGCTGATCTTTTAACTATTTTGTTGATTTTCCCAGATATTTGTACCTATCCATGAAGAGAAACATTGGTGCTTGGCTGCTATCAATCAGAGAGACAAGAAATTCTAGTATCTTGACTCACTGAAAAGAATGGATACACATGTGCTGAAACTGCTGGTAAAATTTTTGGTTTATTAGTTATCTAATAAATTTCATATTCCAAGCTCATGAGTTATTATCTCATTTCACACTGGAGTTAATTAAATAGGAAACTGATGAAGGATATATCTGTCTTTACATTAGGCTGTTGCAAAGTTTATCTAATGTTTATCATTGATGCCTTCTAGGCTAGGTATTTTGTAGATGAAGTAAAGGACAAGATTGGAAAAAATATAGATGTCAGTTCTTGGGAAAAAGAATTTTTAGAAGACATTCTGAATGTAATAATGGGTGTGTATTATAATCAATGCATCTAGGACTTAGTTTGATATTTTTTCCCCTGCTCTTTGAATAATGAGAAAAAAGATTCTGCAGTAAAAAATAGAAGTGCTGATATATATCCTCTAAAGAAAGTACAAGTTACTGGTTCAAAGTTCAGACTGCTAGCCTTATAAAATGAATCTTATTTTCTTGCTAGTTTAAAATTAAAAACAAAATACTATTGTGTAGATATCAAATATGAAAAAGGAATAACTAGATAAATGGAAGAGACCTGATGTCATTTGATTTTATAAGCAAACAGTCAAATACATATATTTTTATGCATTTGCCATTTTTAAACTTGCATAAAGCTCTATTTAACTCTTGGTTTGTTAATTTATTGATTATTTGTCATTGAGATATTGTTGGGAACTACGAATTTTTCTAGGGGCTTTGCACGTGGAAATTTTCTAGGCAGCCAAGCTTATTATTAGTAATAGTTGCTACTAATAAGCATTGTTCTTGGTCACCAGAACTTGATAATATGTCAAATTGCTTGAGAGAATTTGTTTATTTGATTAATTAATTTCAGAAACCAATACTTAATCATCATTGGATATTTGGATAAAGACTTTCTGCTTTTCTTTTGTTTTCTATATGATGCTCTCACAAGCGGGGTAGATTGAATATTGTGGAAGAGGATGATTGACAACCCAAAAAGAAGGTTCATTTGGGGGTTCTAGTTGCATAATGGATTTCAATTGCAAGCCAGCCAATGAAACAGAGGCAGAGTTACAATCAGTTTTTTAGCAGTTTCCATTACTCCAGCTTTTGAGTTGTTGAGTTGAATTATTTTTCCTTTTTCTTTTCCCGAGATCTTATAGAGTTGTCATTTGTGAATGTTTAGTTCCATACTTACCAAAAAAAAAAATCATATAAATTCTCATGCTTTCAGGAAGGGGGCTGTTGGTGATGTTTGGTTAGCAACTTATCATCAATCAAGTGAGGATTATGATGAGTAACGTGAAGTTGCTGCCATTGTTTGTGTTCTTATGATTATTTTATTTGGTCTTTTTCCCACTCAGCCCTGTTTGGTTTCCGAGAAAACAAAGGAAAAGAAATGAAGGAGAAAAAAAAGAGTTTTGTTGAGCATTCAGCGTTGAGAAATCAAGTAGTGAGTTATTTGAGTACAAGGAACCATGAAATTTTTTAGCATTTTCAAGTTTATTGAAAATTTTGAAGATTTCAAATTTTTTTTTTCATTAATTGATTCTCTTTTTTTTTTTTGGAGATTTGAGAAAATCATTATTTTTCAGTGGTAAAGGATTGTATTACATGAAGGAATCATTGATTCATTGTTTATTTAGTGTGTCTACCACTAGAGATTAGAGATAGGAGATATACACTTACTTGCATGAAGTGAGTTGCATGGTTGCACTGTTGCACAGTGACATTTGTTGAACTTAACAAATTTCAAGTGGGTCTTGCCACACAGGAAGTCTATGCACGAAGAAAATTCAATTTTTCTATTTTTGGGTTGTTGTTTGGCTTACTAAAGTATGATTCAGTCTTATATTTACTGGGAATTGTCAGTTGCCAATTTTTTTGTTTTTATAGATCAATGGTGCATTTGTTTCATATTTTTAAAAAAAAAAATTTTTGGAAAAATGAACTTTTTAGTTGAAAAATATTGCTTTTTAGAGAAGCTATTCAAATCCCATCTTCTTAAAGTTAAATACAAATTAAAATAAGCCGTTTTTAGCTTTGGTATAAAAGCTGATTTGAATAACTTCTATGAATCTGATGGAATTTGGACATTTCTTTCATACAATCTTATATATATATTTTTTTCATTTTGCTTTCTTTTTGGTGCTCATTAGGTGAGAACAGCTTGTCTTTGAAAAGATTGGAAGAATTGTAGAGGCAGTTACTTCAGTTTCAAAATGAAAACGTGATTTTTTGTCTTTACAATTGTATTCTCTATTGCCTAAACTGTTGATAGACAGAAATGGATATTTTCCATCCGTTCAGGAATGCTGCAATGCTATGCTGCTTGACTTGTACTATCAATGCTTGTTTAGATTTAGATGAAAAGTGGTCTTTTGTTTTCTTCCAAACGTACTCTTTTACTATTTCCCTAAGAAAGAATAATTTTCGAATGATAATTTAGCATTAAGAACTAAATTGTCACAGGCCAGTCGACTGAAGCAGGTATCTGATCTCCTGAACACTCTTAATTCCCTTTGTTCAGTGCTTGGTTTGGATGTCAAAGACAAAATATTCGAGATTTGCCCCACTATGGTTAATTCAACTATAACAAAAGATGTAAGTGACCATACAATAAAGAATTTGTCCTTTGAAGTGAAAAGTTTGAGAGAGGTTAAAATACAGAGAATACAGAATGTCAATGCTATTGCTCTTATCCATCATCTCTTAACCAAATCAGGTGAGCATCACCTTATAGGATTCTTGAAGTTAATATTCGTGATGTCTGTGATGTGTGCAACTAAATACTTAAGTGTTAGATGTGAAAATGAAATAGGGCAAAGGTTGGATCATATTGTTAATGTGCTTCACATTAAAAAAAGTGACCTTTATCTGTTTTGTACCTTTTTATTTTCCTAATTTTGATCCCTTTTACCAGGAAATTAAAATTATGTTTTCATCTTTACAGTGTACTATGTGATTTTTTGTCCTTTTCTTTTTGTAAGAAAAAATGGTCTTACCCTGATATTTGATTTCATTAATGTATTTGAGATACTGCTTCGTTAAATAATGAAACTAAATGACCTTTTTCTCCTAGGAAGCTAGAGCCTTATTGAGAAGGCTTGAGTATCAAAAGGGTAATTTTGAAGCTGCAGTTCATGTATGTGAAGGAATAGCCACTTGTTCATCTCGTCACTTCCAAGGTCACTTACTCACGCCTTCCATTTATTATTATTATTATTATTATTATTATTATGAACCCTCATTGTTCATTGTTAAGGGGTTACAATGGTTTGCTTTGATTCGGAATCAGATAGTAAAAGAAAATTGAGCATGAGCTGTCTGGATTCAAGTCTAGCTACCAGAAATTCGTGTGCCTTGAGTATCAAACCCTCGCTAATAGAAAATGGAGGGCACTCCTTCATTCCCAATTCTAAGTAACTTCATCTTCGTGTTTCTTTTTCTTTTTTTTTTTTCATTTTCAATCTATTTTTCTAATTGCTTACTTTTGTTAGGTTGGAGAATTTCAGGCTCTAAATTTACTTCTTGTAGAACTTATGAATTAATCAAATGTATAAAAATTCAGGTTGATTAATTAAGCATTTGCTTTTAAAAAGGAGAAACAATATCTGACCTACTTCTAAAAATAGAGTACAAAGAGTCCTATTATTTTCATATTTAGAAGCTTATCTAACAAGTTACACAAACTTTTAAACTATTATTTTATTAATAGAAAATTCTTATAAAAAGGCATAAACAAACACACCATCAACGAGGTATAAGTTCAGATGTTATGGATGTTGAAGGGGCCATTGTATTATTGAATTTGTCTACAATCAATGAAGGGGAGATTCTAAGAAGAGAAGGGAAGAGGATAATATTTCTAAGGCAAGCATGGGTGAGATAACAAAAGTAATGGACTACAGTGTGTGCAAGAGATCAAGAAAGGTATGAATGATATGCATGTGGCCAGTGTTACGTTTAGTTTTTAGTGAAATGCAGGAATTCCATAGCATTTTGTTTTTAGTCATCACAGAAGGGTGCAGTTTGTTTGGTTGGTTATATAGACTATTTCAAATTACCTGTTTATTTCTGGTGCTATTATGGTCAGATTCTAAAAAAAAAAATTATTTTTTTTTGTTTCTTGTATAAGCTAAGCACTGCTAGATTATCTTCCAGTTTAATAACCCTAATAGAATTGAATTCTGAAACTTTACTCCTCTGCTTGTGCTATGCTTAATAATGACTTATATTACCTTTTATATTGAGTCAAAAACTACTAGGTAATATGCTTACTGGTATATCACATCAGAGACCTTTTCTACCAATAGTGAGATTATAAATTTGTACTCATATAGTGAAAGGCCCTTTGAGCTGCAGAAACTAGAAGTTATTCAGTTTCATCTCTGTAAAATGGGATTCAACTCTTGAAGCACTTACGAAGGTTTTCGTCTGTAGCATATTCTTAGTGAATTTTTGTTGCCTTTGTCAGGAGGAAAAAGATAGTTAAATAAAGCACATTAGCCACTTTGTAGTCTAAGTAACTTAAATCAAATATAAATAGCTTTGCATTCTTCAATTTTTTGAATGGCTTCATCACTTTTCGATGAAATCAAATCAATGATTAGTTTAAAAGTAAAATGATTAAAGCTATTAGTATGTAACAAACTAAGAAGCTCTCATTGTTATTGGAAATTTTTCATGGATTAATAGAAGTGGTGTTGGAATAAGATGAAAATGCTCTTCTTATTATGCTTTAGTACTTATCATTACAATTATTTGATAATGGATGGTCTTTTCAAGTAAGGGCTATGAGTTCTTCTAAGCTTTTTTTTTATCTTTTGTTATGTAATTTGTTTTGTTTTCCTGGGTAATTTTTTTTGTTTTTGGGAAAGAGATTTTAAATTGCAAGGAATGGACTCCATCAAAGTACCAAACCCTGACAAATTCATGTAAATGCAAAGAACGGGAGCAACTTTTCTCTAAGTTATCCAGCATCACCATGTTGTCTGGTTTTCTTCATTCTTCATGCAAATTGGATTTCTTGATACTGTCATGTTGGATGGACCATTTCCATCACAACAGAAGTCTTTTGTCTTTTGCTAGAGGACAAAATATTAGGTAATAGTAATTCCATTTTGAACCTTTCAAATTAGTAAAACTTAGAAATCCTTGTCCTTTTTACTCAGACTGAATTGTGTTAGTTATTAACTTATTATAACTAATCCATTGCAAATTACAATACACCAGTGTTTCCATTTTTACACACAAGTTAGTATTAGGTAATAGGTACAGGTGCATTTTTTCTTCTCTACTGCTTCACATTCTTCACTGTTTCACATCTTGTCAAATGTTGACTGCTTGGTTCTTAAATGCCATTGAGAAGTACCAATGATTGGTAAAATTGCTTGCATTGTTTGTATGTCTGGTTATTTGAAACACATCTTGAATAAGTTTGTGTCTTCATTGGGAGAGACCATTAATTTGGAGTGATACACCGTGTACCCTTCATTCTGTTTAATATTGTCACTTTAAGAAGCAAAATTCCTTTGAACTATTTTCTGGTAGCAATGAATCATATTAAACATGGTTAATTTTAAGTTACTTTAGTTGAATCTAAGAAAGTGCTGGGAACCTTATAACTTAAGCTAATAAGATTAGTGTCAACACCAACTTGTTTTTTTTTTCTTTTATTGTTATTATTATTACTTTTATTTTGGTCATCTTGCTTATTCTTTATACTTATTTTTTACCGTTAACTTTACGAGATTTGGTTTGTTTTCGATTTAGATTCTAGATTTGGATTGATCGATATCGGCCCTTGTTTCTACTAGCCATGACTATGGACATGGTGGACTATCAAGTATCAAACACCTAGTTTATTCTTTGTTTTAGTTCAATCACAAGGATTATGCAACTTGTCTTTCATGCTATTGCAAGATTATCAAGACTTTCACATTTTGTAATTTGTCTTATTATTACGATAAGAAATTGAAATATTTGAGACATGTAAGATCTTATATTTTATTGTGTATTTTGATCACTTTTTTTTGTATCTTTTATTATAATTAATGCAAAATTATTATCTTCATATGCTTGAAATTTTTGGATGCTGGGAAGCAATTGTTATATTATGATGACAAAATTAATAAGCAAAAAAAAAATTATGAAGGCACCTACAAGGTTATTACCATTATGTAATGATTACTAGTGACTTAAAAAATAATTATCAGCATATGATGCCAAATTAGCAGCAACTGACAGCCTAATTCAAGGGGAATTCTAATTATTTTAGCACTAATGTCATTTGTATTTGTTGGTTTTGGTCCTAAAAAAGGGCTAGTGGCTAAGGAAGCCTTTAATTAAGTTAAGTAAATCTTATGAGAGTAGGAAAAAGATTTGAAGAGACATGCAAAATTACTAGTGTTTTACACTAATTACCTGTGCTTCTAACAAAAGTTACCAGCGAGGATTGCGAAATTACCAGCATTTCTTAGTCCAATCCAGGGGAAATTTTAATCATTTTGGCACTAGTGTCATTTGTATTTGTTGTTATTGGTCCCCAAAAATATCTACAGTGTAAAGAATCCTTTAATCAAGTTTAGTGAGACTTATGGGATTGGGGAAAATAATTTAGAAGATACTTGTAGGATTACTAGCTTTTAGCATTAATTACCAGCTCTTCTAACAATAGTTACCAGTGAATAATGACAAATTACCAGCAGCTGTTAGTCTAATTCAAGGGGAATTTGTAATCATTTTAGCACCAATATCATTTGTATTTATTGATATTGGTCATAAAAAGTGGCTACTAGCTTAGGAAGCCTTTAATTAAATTGAGTAAATCTTATGGGAGTAGGAAAAAAAAAATTTGAAGAGACCTATAGGATTATAACTTTTTCCAAAAATTACCAGCACTTTCTAAAAGAGTTACCAATGAGGATTGCGAAATTACTAGTGTCTATCAGTCCAATTCAAGGGGAATTCTACTTGTATTAGCACTAGTAATTTTAAACACTGGTAATTCATGATCAAACACTGATAACCATGTGGAAAAGCTAGTAATCGTACAAGTCTCTTTAAATTTTTTTTTATTGTTCAATCCCATAAGTCTTACTCAACTTACTTACGGTCTTCCATAACATTTTTTTTTTGGGACCAATCCCATAAGACACTAGTGCTAAAATTATTACAATTTCCCTTGATAGATGCTAGTAATTTGGCCATAGCCCTTGGTAACTCTTCTTGAAAATGCTGGTAATTTACGAAAAAGCTAGTTATCATGCTGGTCTATCCAAATTGTTTTTCCTACTCCGATAAAATTACTCAACTTAATTAAATGCTTCCTTATCTAGTAGCCTTCTTTTAGGACAAATAACAATAAATACAAATGACAGTAGTGCTAAAATAATTATAATTCCTCTTGAATTGGACTGACAAATGCTCGTAATTTTGCATGATTTGCTGGTAAATCCTCTCAAAAGCACTTGTAACTAGTGCTTAACACCGGCAATGCTACAGATATGTTCTATATTTTTTCCCCAATCTCATAAATCTTACTCAACTTGATTAAAGGCTTTCTTAGTCTGTAGTTTTTTTTTGGGACCAATATCAATAAATACACATGACACTAGTAAAAAATTATTACAATTTCTCTTCAATTGGACTGCTAGATGTTGGTAATTTTACAGGATTCGCTAGTAATCCTTTTTAGAAGCGCTGACAATTAGTTTAAAATGCTAGTAATCCTGCATATCTCATCTAAAAATATTAAACCCAATCCCATAAGTTTTACTCAGCTTAATTAAAGGCTTGCTTGCCCTGTAGCCTTTTTTAAGGACCAATATTAACAAATACAAAAGACATAAGTGCTAATATGATTAGAAATGCCCTTGAATTGAACTGTTCATTGCTAGTAATTGGTGTTGTATACTGGTATTTATTTTTTAAGGTGTTAATAATTATTAGAAAACGCTAACAACCTTGTAGGTGTCTTCAAAATATTTTTTCCATTCCTATAAGTCTCAAGTCTGCAACTAGATTTGGGGTCAATTCACACAAACAAAAATAACACCAGGGACACAAATATTAGAATGAAGCTTGTAATGGACTGTGCATAGCGAGTATATTGGGCCTCAGTATATAAAAATGACACCAGGGCGATATATTAGACTGAAAGATTTTGATTAATAATAAAAATATTTGTAACTTGAGTCATTTGGTGAGTATTTGTCATTTTGCACAAATTAAGTACATACTATATTCAAGATCTTCATTATTGAAACTTTGAAATCTTAAATTGCTTTGATCATTTAGCTTACTTGAAGGATCTGGAACCTATAAAAAAATCATACAAATTTTAAATATATGTGGTAATAATAAAACAATACATAGAAGTTGTAAATAGCAACACCAATTATCTCACCATATTCATCAATTGGAGCATCATAGTCATAGCTTGTAATGATGAATGGGCCTCCAGTTGATCTTCCAAAGTTAGTTCCTCAGTCAATAAAAGTTGAAAGATGATAAAATAAATAAATAAATAAATAAATAAAGGATATAACTGTGCCTTATTAGCTCTAGTTTCCATTTGATTTTCTTTTCTCTCAACATGCCATAATGTTTTAAGCTTGAACTCTTCATAATAACTCTTCATTATTTTGAACCTTTACGGTAGCAATTCAAAGAGGTTAAAAATGATTAAATATACCAATTCAACAACTGCACTCTCCATCTACAAGTACCATCAATACATCAAGTATTAGGCAACGTTGTTCTATGAGCTTTATGTTTAGACTAATACTAACACTTTATGGCAACGTTGTAGGGGATTTATTTACCGCTCAAAATTTCCCCTATATATGTTCTACAAGCTTCAATTTAAGTTGAAGAAGTTCCGAACCTTTACGGTAGCAACGTGTTGGATAAATGCCTCTTAAGCAATTTGCAGATTTGACATGCTGTAAGAAGCAACAAAAGCTGATGTTAGATTTCCAAAACAGCCCCACATCGAAAATAATATTTAAAAAAAAAAGAATAAAACCCTTTATATAAAAAAATAATATATTGTTCTGCATTCATCCGAAAAAAAAAACAATAGAAAACTATCATCACATCAAATAATTGAAAGGAAGAACAGGAAAAAAGAACAAAAATTGAGTTTATTGTTGAGATGGAGAAGTAGAAAATGGAGGAATCAAAATACTTGAGAGAACAAAGATGATATCTTTTGCTGAAGCAGAGCTCCTCACGTCACCACTATCGTCTTCCTCCTCAGTTTAGAGCCCTCGGAACAATACTACTCTTCGATCTTGCAACGACATCGTCTTTAGTTGTACAAAGGACGCGCTTTGAAGAGAGAGAGAGAGAGAGAGAGAGAGAGAGGCAGTGCTTTGAAGATGGCAGTGCGGGTGAGGCAGAGGTCGCGACGTGGAGGTTGGTTGGGCGGAGGTTGGGTCACTGGAGAAGAGGTCACGACGCGTAGGTTGGCGGAGCTTTTCTCAGTGAAGAGTGGTGCAGACAAGGGTTTCTCTGGCGCAAAGAATAAAAGGGGAGTGAAGAGTGGCACGAAAGTGAAATAAATGGGTTTTTCAGTGGAGGGAACGATTTTCTCAGTGTTTTTTTTTTTCCCTTACTTCTCGAAACTGAGCTTTTGAGATCTTTTTTTTATCTCAGATTTTATTATAAAATAATTTTCTTTTCTTGGATTAACGAGTTTATTTTTTGAAAAAATATTTTTTTTCTTCTTTCTATATTATTTAAATTTTTAATTAAATCATTTAACTAATACACTCTTTAAAATTAGTCCTTTTTAAATTTTGAAAGTTCGTGTATAACAAAACCCAATAAAATTTGAGTTAAAATCTAAAAGTTTCACAATGAACAAACAATTTATAAAATATATGTGTGTGTGTATATATATGCTCGATGAAAAATTTGCTCAAGTTTTATCCACTATTCAGATTTTGTATCCATTTTCAAGGTACAATTACAATTGTAATAATAAAACAAGTTTCAAATTCAATTGAAATAAAAAAAAAAGCACAAATTTTGCTCTAGTTACCATAGTTCATTTTTTTTATTATAAGATTAAAAAAATCAAGACATAGCACAACCCCTTAAAAGAGCTGACATTTAATTTAAGTTTCCCATCATCATTTTCTGAGCAACAAATGACAAAATTATAATTAATATTTTTTATTTTTTTATTGATATGCATGTATTTTTTACCAACATTAAATAATATAAATAAATCAAATATTTAAAAAAGTAAAAGAAATTGTGACATGTATCATTAGATGTTTTACCACGTAACCTATCAAGCTAAACCTAAAATTGAATAAAATGACTAATTTGAGGATTATTGTAGTTTAAGCATTTACTTAGAAGATTTAAAAGTAAAGGTATCTATTTGTAATTAGCTAAAATGTTAAAGAATGGAAATGCTCTTTTTTTTCCTTACTTTATTAGAAAAGTAAAAAAAAAAAGAGACATAATAAAACATTGTAATTTACTGAGCTTTGTGGCAATTTTACTGAACTGTCGTAATTTCATTGTCATTTCTTTCACTAGGATTATGGCAGCTACTAAAACCGCCATGCTTTACTGAGTATTGTAGTGGATTCTGGGAACCGCCCTAATTTCACTGCCAAAATTCACATGATTTTTTGTATTGTCATTTCACAAGCTTGAGAAAGGGACACCAAGGAGCTTCAACACTAGACAGGGGAATCGAGAGCTTGAGTGCTGGACAAGGGAGTCGAGAGCTTGAGCAGCAAACATAGGAGCACGACCTTGACCGCTCTTCAGTGATCGAGAGCTTGAGAAAGAGACCGAGAGCTTCAGCAATAGATAGTGGAGCTTGACCTTCACCGCAGGAGCACGACTGCGAGCTTTAGAGAGGGAGACGGAGAGTGCACGACCTTAAGAGAATGGGTTCAGGGAAGAGAGGTGATTTGGGTTTGACGAGCTTGAGAGTAGATCAAATTTGAGAGGGAGAAGCAAATAGGTCTCAGAGATTAAGAGATCGGTGGGAGGGAAACACGCAATGGAAAGGAAATTAAGTAAAGTGAAAATGAAATTTTGGGATCTACTATTGTGTGCTCTTCTTAATTTCTCCATATGTGCACCCGCTATAGTTGTATACCATGGCTGTGTATAAACACCTAAACCAGGTGTTGAAATAGCATAATTGTTTTATAAATAAGTATGACATATCAATTTTATTAAAGTGCAGTGTCTTGTCATGTCAAACTATTCAATATCACAATAACAATTACTGTAATTCTTCAGTCTGTTCGACCTTTATTGCTAATCACATGCGGGAATATTCCCTTCACCAGCAAAAAAATGCGGCTACAAATTAAAGGACTAAAAATGTACATGGCCACAAATATTACTTGGAGAAAATCAATTCCAAAATATAGTCCAAAATATCATATCATTGACAAAATATTTTCGAAAACAAATTTTATTTACTTTTAACACTTTAATGATCCATAATTTTTGACAAATTCAAGCAAATGCTAATTGGTCCTTATTTTCATCAACAAAAGTCATTCTTAGAGAGGTTATTTTACAACAGATATGATTTTTGAAGATTAAAGTGGAAGTTTTATAATACCAACTTACCGCACAATGGGATGTGTTTTTAAATATATGATATTTTTGGAATAAAGTACGGGTTATATAATGTGAAATTGACATAAAACATAATCAGTTATGTTAGCAAAAATGGAGGTCAGTTGACTTTTGGGTGGTCTTGTCACGCAACACTCGAGTTTTCATGGTTATAGCCAGATATAGTTTTTTTGGTTTTTAGAGCTATATTGTCAGCGACATGATCTTTCAGACATAAAATTGATAGTCGTCGGTGATAAAGATTTAACAATTCTATATTGATTCATCTATTTTTTAATAAAGCAAGTTAAATGGTCCCTTTATTTGAGTTTATATGATATTTTTTATTTATACATATGAAGGAAACTCCTTCTCCCTTATTTTCTCAAAATTTTGGTGAGTGATTATGAATTTTTAAACACTTGTGTAGTAATTTACCCATCAATATAATGATTACGGTGGATAGTCACAGTGTAATTTTTCATGTAGTTACACCTTACTTGTTCATTGTCCAGAGATAGAGATTAATATTTATTTGAATTTTATATTACGATTTCATATTACACAATAATGGCTTTGAATCTACCATTCATGTTATCGAACTAAGTGCACATTAGTTAATTTTTCAAGAGGGTTGGAGTGCAAAAGTATTGTGAATGAACTAAATTAGAAAATCCCCTATGAATTGAATTGATTGAACATTAATAGTTTAAGAAGTCCACTCTCATATGAACAACTAGGTGAAATCAAATCCCTATCATCTTAATATGCATTGAATTATTACTGAATCATTGATCCCACTACAGATTTCAAATTTTACCTTTTTGAAATTTTTAACTACTGTTTTAATGTTGTTATTGTTTTTTATCTCATTTTTTATAAAGTTAACAGAGGGAGAATACTGGAGTAAGAGAAGACAAAATCTCTTCCAAATAGGATATGTTTCAATAATATATATTTTAATAATACATAATATTTTCACAATAATTTTTAAACCATTACTAATGTTTTATCTTCTTTTTCTACTCATTGTTTTCATTGTTTACTTCTACTTACAATTAGTTTTAAAGAAAGCATAATATTTCATACAATGTTATATCAAATACTATAAACTTTTAACTTTATCACACCATATGCTATCTAACTTTATTCTATTAGTCGTGTCAATAAGAAGGTCTATTAACATTTTAATATTATACAAGCTATTTCACATACCACTACATATACAACATATTTAACTTTTTCCTTTTTTTGAGTTTTTGAATGTATTTACTGTCGATAGCTGTGTGTAATGCATAGAACATTGAGTTATATGATATACTAATATTATTCATAATTTCAATATTAGATTACCAAAAAAAAAATTGTTATTAATTATTTAAAAGCAAAAATTATATATTTTTATCTCAACATTTTTTTTTCTGGTACTTATCAATATTATACGATCACATGCTCCAAATTACTGTACTTTATATGTTAACATCCTCACTCTCATTTTATTGAGCCCATTAACACTAATTGCAAAAGCTAAACCGGGGCTGCAAATTTAATTCAGATATTTTACGTTCTTGCACTGTTGGGTCACACATGCAATTCTAAGGAATTTGGCCATTCCTTGCATTTGTTCATTTATAGGCAAAAAGGGAGAAGGACCATGGAGGTCCTGGCCCATGTTAGAAGGAGCCAGGATTAAAATGCTATACTACAATATTATGAGAAAATCTTGAGTCACGGGACAAAGTGAAAAGTGGAAACTGAACTACAGTCAACAATTTGGCTGATGATTAAAGTTATTTATACTCATAATTATTAATATATTTTTATTTATTATTAAATAAAATAATAAATTAGATTGAGATTCATATTTTATTTAATAATAAAAAAGAATATATTAATATAAATGTCACATAAATTATATTTACGAATTACTTTTCTTTTGATTGATTGGCCTATTTTCATGCTCATTGGTCCTTTTAAGTAAGAAATTACATTTGACTTCACTAAAGGAACAAAATTGACGCCAATTTCTCTTTCTTTACTTTTCCGATTAATTGATTTGATTAGTATAATACTAGTTAAAATACAATAAGTTTGTTATATTAATAATTGAATTTGATTTCAATATATTATTAATAAATTAAAATGTGAAAATAAAAAAGAAATAAGTGGATTAAAGAATTATTGATAATTTAAATTTTATGAACTTAAAGAGGATAACTTTTGAATTTAGGACTTTTTTGATACATTTTAAAAAAATTTAGAAATTATTAACATATTTGAAATTTTCAAAGATCAAATTGAACATATTTTGATTTAGTACCAAGCCAACATGCTACGTAACATACCAAGTGGGATCAATATGACACGTATAAAAAATATAACATTGGCTAATATTTATTTAACTAAAGATTAAAGTGACTTACGAAATGATATTTCAGGGATTAAAGAATTATTTTTAAAATTTCAAGAACTATAATGAAATATGCTTACAATTTCAGAGATTAAAGTAACATTTTACTCCATCTATTATATTGACTAAAAATATAATCAAAATCTCAAATTACATACTTATCAAATTTAAGTATCTAAAGTAATATTCTATTTGTGCCTTTTAACTCCATCATTTCACACCACACCATAAATAAATAAAATTGTCAAGCACCTAGAAAGTATGTAATCTATCACACATCCTATATTAAGTCATATTCAATAAATATAATAAAGCTTATAAACTCATTTACAGTGTTTATCAAAAAATAAATCATCTATATTTTTTAAATAAATATAATTAACTAAATTGATTTAGCATGCTACTAAATATATTTGGATACATTTAATAGATGTCACTAAATATATTTAATATACAGTGTACTTTAATAATTTTGCTGGCATGGACAATCACGTACGGAGAGAACCGAAAGTAAAATATGTGAATTATTAAAGCCACTTGAACCTAAAATCAAAAAGAGATGGCTAAAGTTTAAAAAAGGTACAACAGCCAACACCATAAATGCAGACACAATTATGCTAAGTAGAATCATTAAAGCCACTTGTACCTAAAGTCAAAAAGGAATGACTAAAGTAAAAAAAAAAAAAAAACGCAACAGTCACAACAATGAAGGCACACACAATTATACTAAGTAGAATTATTAAAGCCACTTGTGCCTAAAGTAAAAAAAGGTCGCTAAAGTGAAAAAAAAGTGCAACAGTTAAAATAATGAAGCCAGACACAATTATACTAAGTAGAATTATTAAAGTCAGTGGTGCCTAAAGTCAAAAAGGAGTGGTTAAAGTAAAAAAAAAAAGTGCAACAGTCAAAACAATGAATGCAGACACAATTATACTAAGTAAGTGCGCGAGTTTCCCGAGGTACATGATCTATATATACCATAGTTTTCAAGATATCAAATCACTAGATTATTAATCTAATTAGTGAGTCATTGATTAAACCGATTAAATTAGATTCAATTAAAATAAGATGGATGCTAGGATACAGTTGAGAGTCAACGCCAATGCTGGAGTTGCCTGGGTGGAAGCACATGGACATGCCACGTGGGTGCTTTTAGTCACTTTTTCAAATGTGGCTAAACGATTTAAACACATATAGTTAAACACCATCACAGTCTCCACCTTCCTCCCTGCTTCTCTCTTCCACTTCCATGGCTCCACCCTCACTCCCCCTGCCTCTGCCACAACCTTCCTTCCTCCGACGACCTCTCCCCCTCCCAAATGCCCCTACTACTTTGTGAGCTAAACCCCAACTCAGATAATCTGTCACCACCCAATTTGGGAACATGACCGGCACGTGAGGAATCTCATCCCCACGTAAGCCTTCTGGGTGACTTATCTCTCTAAATGCATAAAATAGTGTAATATCATACTTAAAATGAAATTTTATTACAAATCTATATTATTTTCTCTAATTAAAATATAATAGTCAAATCCATAAAAACTGAAGTATTCACATATATAAATCTAATACATTTTTATCATGCTTTAAAATCTAAGATTTGAAGACCCAATCATAAACTCATTATCATTAGCTTTCACATAAATATCTAATCATAGCCCATATTTCAAAATATATTCTAGAGCTCTAAAACATATAGGGAAAATACACATTCTCTTAAATTATCTATAACATCTCAAAATACATGCGTATTCTAATCCACACTGCAAAACTACTGGAGCACTCTAAACTAACAGAAATCCTAAACTAAGCCTTACAACAATGCAAAGCTCACCAAGGGATAACTGCAGCTACTGGATCAGTGGCTGAACGACATCTGTACCTGCAACTATGAGAGGAAGGGAGAGGGGTGAGTCAACGGACTCAGTGAGTGAGCTCTCACCCATCACCCACATGGGACAACCAAGAATATACACAATATAATATACATGCAGCAATCATAAATCTTTTCATATTTAAATATATAGCTAGCTCTAGGAAACACTTTTCATTCCATATATTTATAAATAAATATTTCTAACTCAAAATAAAGCATGAAATCAATTTAACTGGGGGTGCGACAGAGCGTCGGGAAACAGTATGCTGAAAATAATAAATATATCATAATAATAAAAGCTATAAAATTTTAAACTGTAAAGTGAGACTCTGTCCCTGGCGAATCAGAGCTCCTGCTGAATCTGTAATAGTCCCTCTCGGACAAGCTGTGGGCACCTAACTAGGTCCCATTTTCTGTAACTGCTAGGGGCAAAACTATCCTCTAACGGACAACTTGGTACCAAGGTAACGATCTCTTCACAGCCGTTAACTAACTGTCTGTTTCCTTATCTCTACCGGCTAAACTAGTTTGACAAAAAGAAAACTATAGCTGAAAAGTGTCCCTGGCGAAGCAGAGCCCCTGAATTCTTAGTACTCTAAGAGTTCTGAACTCATATAACCCTAACAATCTGACTTTAGCATAACTGTGGCCATGAAAATCGAGCCTAAGGGTTCACCACTTGTAGGCATTCCGATTTCAAGCCCACAGAATATGTATCTGGTAGTTGCTAACAATCATACTGAATCCTGTACCCTTGGTACCATAAAACTGAAGTTTTAAATCCAATTCTTAACTAACATATTTTCATAACTTAATAACTTTGTTATTATACTTCAAAATAAAAGAGTTCATAATCACAAAACCTCTAAAACCAAAATATATATTTCTATTCATCAAATTAAATCATACTCTATCAAATATTCTTCCAATATATATACATACGTCAACTAAATACTCTAAAATCATATTTATAAATCTCAAGGCTTGAATCAATAGCATATCATAAACTCTTAAAAATATCTAATAAAATAAGAACTATTAAATCATATACTCTTGCATAATTTGCAACTTTCTAAGTCATGAATTATTCCAAAAATCATTTCATTGGCAAATAAAACATTTTCATAACACACAACATATTCATGGTCCCATGGTTTTCTAAATTTCATTTCATGCTATATATTCAAAATCATGGCTTTGCAAAACTTATACATTCATATTTTCATCTCTAATACCATATTTAACAATCATCATGCGTCAAACATAATCATAATGTCTAAAGATAAGGCTATGAGTTTGAACCCACTCACCTGGAGGGGAGGGAGAGTTAACGTCAATACCAACTGAGCTCCGGGGAGCAGGGAGGGCACCAATGTCGACTATAATAATCATAAAACTCAATATTAAAATCTATCAACCTCTAAATAACTCTCATCTAACTCTAACAAAATTGGGAGAGCACCCCCCACTTGACAACATTGAGAGAAACTAAAGACCCATACTAAGAATATGAAAGAATAGAAGAAAAGAGACCAAAACCCATTAACCAACACTTACCTTGAAGATTGAGAAGAGATGGATTTGAATGAGGTTGAGAGAAAATGTGAGAAAAGGAGTTTGGGGGTGAGGGTTTCGGACTTGGAGGTGTTTTCACGAGTTAGGGAGGGTTTAAAAAGGGTAAGGGGTTCATTAGATGATGCTACGTCGTTTCTGATATTTTTGGGTATCAGGGGGACCGCTATAGCGGTGTATGACCGCTATAGCGGTCATAAGTCATCCCGTCCCTGAGCGCCTCACTTACGACCGCTATAGCGGTCACAAGAATACCAAAATCGTAACTGCACCTCCTGTTAGGACCGCTATAGCGGTGATAGTAAAACTCAATTTCTGCAGAATTTGCTGTCATGGCATAATCTCACCTCTATACTCACTCACCTATTTCCATATCTTTATTCTAAATTAAATAATTTATTTTACTTCCTATTAAGTAAAAAAAAAATCACTCTTCAATTCATTTATCTTTGGAGAGCAATTACCGGGACTTTTGATTCCAAGAAAATAACTCTAACATATAGCCTCTAAAGAGGTGCAGGGCTCTAGACTTAGCGAAGACCCATACCCGACAGCATGGGTGGGTCCCAAGGGACTTTAAGGCCATACAAAAACTCGTCTACTGACACGTGTACACCAGATATTACATAATCACACTTCAAACCCCAACCAACAAATCAAACAATCAAAGCCTCATAATTAGATTTTTTTTTTTTTTTAAAAAAAACACACACACACACAACAACAATTGCACAGCACAATTGTTCACCACCATGGAAGCCACACCACTCAAAGTGCAGCCGCCATCACCGTTGCACCGTTCCCATTCGCTGGAGCTACACACTGCCGCAATCCAAGCTCAACCCGTTCCTAAACCGCCACCGTATCGATCTTCAGCGCGCTGCTGGAGGAGCTTTGTGTCGCGCTCCACCATTGTACCAGCGCCCCTTCTCTTCTGCCGTTCCCATTGTATGTTGTGGTTGCGCCCTTTTTCGTCATCGCCTTCAAGCGAAAGTGAAAGAGGCGTTTGTTGAAGAACAGTACGAGCTCGTAGTGGCGCTTGACGACCTGCTTGTCGACCTCTTCTTGACTTATTGGGGCTTGACGACACCGATCGAAGGTGTATGAGACCAATTATAAACCAAGCACAAGCTATGTTGAAGACATTGGATCTCAAAACAAATTAAAGACTGGGGTAGCAAAAGTTGGCGCAGAATAGCAGCTTGCTTTTGAATCACAGGACCATAGACAGATACAAAAGCACTTATTATATAATATATAATGATCCCCTCCATGTTCCCCCTGCACTCGCGATTGAGGAGAGGTCGTGGGAGGAGGGAAGGGTGTGGCGGAGGTAGGGGGAGTGAGGGTGGAGCCATAGAAGTGGAAGAGAGAACTAGGGAGGAGGGTGGAGACTGTGGTGTTTAGCTACATGTTTCAAACCGTTTAGCCACATTTGAGAAAAGTGGCTAAAAGCACCCACGTGGCATGCCTTTGTGCTTCCACCCAGGCAACTGCAGCATTCGCATTGACTCTCAACTATATCCCAGCATCGCCTTAAAATAATATATAAAATTACAATTTAATACAAGTTAATATGTAATATATATATTTAGTGGGATATATAGAAACTGAGAAGCATGTGGACAAACAGCAGCCAGCGCCTTTCACTCTCCAAATACATAGGTTCGATTCTTGCGAATATATAATATATATATTTAGTGCGACATAGATAAATAAAAAACCATGTGGTCTAATGGCACTCCATTCAGCCCAGCGCACCGGTTCAACGTTGGTCCGCCTGGTGCGCTCCCGTACCCTCTCGCACTGATGGGTCATAATAGCAACAAAACTCGATCTCCTCACATTTCCAAAGCACTTCTTTCTTTCTGTCTCCCCCGCGAGTAATAATTCCTCTAAAATTCTTGTCTCTCACTGTTCCTTCTTCATTTCAACACGCTCACATCCATTTCTTCTTCTCATCATGGAGTGCTCTCATGTATTTTCAGAAGCCAAAGAGGACACGAAGAACCTTACCCCAAAAAGTGATTATTACATTGACCCGAGTGAGACTCGGGAGTCGTTCAAGTCACCTCTGATCCTTTCTGGATCTGACAACTACCCGAAGTGGTACCGAGCAGTGGTTAGGGGTTTCACTTTGAAAAAGAAGCTGGGTTTTGCGGATGGCAAGATTGCGGTTCCAGCGAAGGACCACCCTATGTATGGAGCATGGAAGCAATGCAACGAGCTGGTTCTTTCTTGGATCCTCAAAGCCGTTTCTCCCGAGATCGCTAAAAGCGTCCGGAAGATGGACAATGCAGTTGATGTGTGGAGAAACTTGAAGGAGCGTTTCTCCCCTGGGGACCAGTTCATGATTTCTGATATCTTGGAAGAAATCTACTCTTTGAGACAGGGAGAGCGAGATGTGGGAAGGTATTAATTTATAAATTAGAGCAAGTATAACATTATTAGCCAGTAAAGATATACTCTCTCCGTCACAATTGTCGGTCAATTTGGATAAATTGATATTTTGAAAGGTTAATCTACCTTTTAACTACCAATTGATTTAGTGGGATGAAGTGTTAGATCCTTTAGGCAATGTCCAAGATTGGAATCCTAGAATTGGTGAACTAGAGCAAAGTCAATCTATCTACGTAACTAGAATTGGACAACTTTGTTCAAATGAACAGATAACGAAAGGAAGAGAATATTCAATATTGTCTTTAATTTATCTTAAGTTATTTTTGTAATTGTTACTTTTATGTGACAAGATATATATAAATCACATTTGAGTTGAACTAACATTTCATTTCATTTAAAATGTCTTCAGCTACTTTAATAAGTTTGGTGTACTGTGGAATGAACTGGAACTTCTTCGCCCTCTACCTGTGTGCACTTGCGTGGCGGCAAAGTGCTCTTGCGGTGCTATGCAGAGAGTGAAGGAGCAGAGAGAGCAAGAAAAAGTGGGGAGGTTCCTCAAGGGTCTTGATGACCAACGGTTCGTTGCAATAAGGTCCCGGATAATGCGAAAGGATCCTTTGCCACCTATTGGCGAAGTCTATATTTCGGTGTCTCAGCTGGAAGAAACACAGAGCCAAGATCTGAAGCAACCTCAGAGTCAACCACTCTCTACTTCCAAACAAGCCAGTAGTGAAACCCAGCCTGATAGAGGTAATAATTCATTCCCTCCTATTTAATTTCATAAGTCATATTAAAATAATGATATTTAGAGTTGTGGAACGCCTTATGGACACATTTATGTATTTATATTAATCAACGAAGATTACTAAGATAAAAATGTGTTAGTACCATATTCTATGAGCTTTATCATTACTCCATAAACTATATATATCTTGTAAACTTTATTGAGAGCTTTAAAATTTATGAAAATAGCTAATGAGTCAGAAATAGTACATGAGAGCTTTGTTAGCGTTTGGAATGATTTAATTAGCAAATGAATTGATTTGAATTGAAATAATTTGAATTTTTTTAATTTTTAAATTAAATTTTATTTTTGAAATAATTGAATGAAATAAGAAATGAACCGATTTAGAAATCAATTTTTATATCTAAAATACAATAGATTATATTTGAAATCATTAAAATAGGAAACAAAATAATTTGATTTGCATATAAGTTTAAAAATTAAACCTATCAAAATCAAAGGATTTGAAAATTAAAAAAATAGAATTTGATGAAATTATAAATCAATTAATTTTTTATTTGTTTCAATTTCAAACAAATAATTTGATTTGCAAACTATCTCATTTCCATTTTTACATGATTTCAAACACAATATTTGTAATTTTTTTCACGTGAACTTTGTTTACTAAAATTTTTAATAATATTTGTCATTATATATGTATATATATTAATCTTGGAATATTTGTTAATATTTGTACTACGTAATGCAGAAGTCACAAAAATTGATAAGAAGATCCAGCTGGATCGTTCCATCCATCCATGCCCATTGACGTTGAAGCCGGCCGGAGAATCGTACACCTGCAGTGGATGTAAAGAACTAGGGTTTGGACGCAGCTACCGTTGTGAAAGCAGCGAGTGCAATGATAAGTGCGGCGTTTACGTCCTCCACGAAGACTGTACAAATGCTGCAGTTGATAATAATTCCCCTGATCGTCATCCATTCTTCAAAGAAAGCAATTTCTTGTTCCGTACGAAGCCACCTAGTTATCCCAGAATTTGTGATGCTTGTAGAATGGATGTGAAAGGGTTTGAGTACCACTGCTCCGACACGAGCATGGATTTACATCCGTGCTGTTTGAAGCTGAAAGATAGTATTTCTGGTAGTGAGGGAACCGTGACACTGAAACTGTCCAAGACAACTCGCACCAAGTGTCAAAAATGTTGGAAAGTTGGTAAAAATAATGACAAAGGATGGTCATACGCATCATCAAATGGAGAGCATTGTTATCATGTTTCCTGTTTCAAGGAATTGATCTATGAGGAATATAAGAAGGGTTATTTCTTCTTCAAAGAAAGGCCGATGGTGACATATGATAACCCGCAGACTCAACTTGAAGCACCAGGCAAAAAGAAGATGGTCAAAGTTAGAGGAAGCTCAAGTGGTTCAGGGACAATCAAGATAGCGTCAGTGGTATTCAAGTTAATATTTTCAGTCATTTTTGGAAGTCCTGTTTCTTTAGTTCTTGGTCTTCTTGAAGCCCTGGTTCCAGCTGTGGGCTCGGAACTTCGAAGTCGACCACTCTATACTTCCAAACAAGCTAGTAGTAAAACCCAACCTGACACAGGTAATAATTCATTCCCTCCTATTTAATTTCATTTGTCATATTATATTGATTTATACATAAAAGTTAACCTTAGATTTTTATCTCATCTTCTACCCTTCAACCATTGAGGATAAAGTGGTAATTTTATTATAATTAATTTTTATATATAAAATTACGTATAAAGTTTAATAATTAAATTTTTTTTATAATTTTGATCTTCTAAAAATATCCTAAAAGTGAATTTGATTGAGAGGTATAAGTGGAAGTAAAATCACATAATTAAATTTTATATATAAAATAACACATTAAATTTATTTATACTGCGACTCAACACGAATTGCCTTTTTATTTTTTGGGAAATATTATAATTAGTGCTAAATATTACATATGAAAAATTTATCTCAATAAAATAAATATTTAAATATAATGTAACATGTCCAAATATCAAACCAAAAAAGAGTAAAAGAAATGAATATTAGTTTCACACACTCAAATAATATATTTTACAATGTATATATGTAACATGTTTTCTTCAAATGCTATTCTAATTGTACTTGATAATGGTGTCAGATTTAATTTGGAGGCTAAAAAGTGATTGAGTACCTTAAACATTCTTCATTTAACTATATTTTGTGAAATAGAGTATGATTAATATATTTTTTGTAAAATAAGTTTAGCTGAAATTAATTAAAGTTTACATCTGTAAAACTTTTCACCTTATAAGGATTCTAATCAACTCTTTATACATCTCATCATCTATAAATTGCCAGGTTTTGAAAAACTGCAAAATAAATTATGTATTTGAAATAATGATTGAAATACATAGACTTTAATTTACTTGTTAACATAGTAGATGTCATAGAATAATTGAGTCACCTGTAGAATATAGATATCCTGTTTTGCATGAGCTCCCCTATTCAAACAAATGTATTTTGGTTAATATTTTTATATTATTATAATTATTGCAACTAAATTTCGAGATGAATAATCAACAAAAATATAGTTACCTAGAATCACAAACATAATAACCATAAGATAAATTACTTCTCTGTTTCCTAAAGTTATGAACTTATCCAAAGTTAGTATTGATTTGACCTCCAATGATTGTACAACACATTTTCATATAGGCACTCACACACATAGAAATACATAGTATAAAAATGTGTTAAGACACATAATTATATTACCACTCAGTCTTCTGGGACCATAATTCTTTTTTTGTCAACTTTCAAAATTGAATTTTATCTGTTACTATTGTGGCTCCTAAATCAAAAGAGTAAATTTGTAGACGATAAACCTATTATTCCAATTTTAAATAGACAAAAAATAAAGTAATAAATAAATTAAAAATAAGATTTTGATTATATCATTGTTTAATTTAACCTTGTTGTCAATTGTATTGACTGAGGTAAGAGATTGTTTATCTTTCCAAGTATTCCAAAGCTTTTCAAACTCTCCTTCCTACATAAATAACAAGTGTATTTATTTTGTTCAAATAAAAAAAAACCAAAAATCTAAAACAACAACTTAATACTTAGCTTACTTGTTTGGCAAAGTACATGTCTAAATTATTTCTTTTCAACTCTTGACATATGTGGAAGAGTTCCTCAAATTTTGATTTGTCTGGACATATGTACACAATCTTCAAGTTATAATTGATTTACAAATTAAAACAAAATAAAAGTTGATTACAATAAATATAAAAAGGCAATGTGAAAATGTGAGTGTGTAAGACAATAATTATCTAAGATTGAGATAACAAAACTTTTTTAAAAACAACATTCCTAGTGAATTCTCCATTTTCCCTTTCAAGTTTCCTTTCTTTGATCATTACTTTTGTGCTACATTAAGAAACACCTCTAGATAGAGCAACTTTCAATTGTCCATGGCTAAAAACATGTTTTGGTAGATAAATCCCAACATTAGGAATGGTTTGTCTTTGTGCCTTATTAATTGTTAGTGCAAAGCTCAATTTAACAAGAAATTGCTTTCTAACAAGCACAAACGGTAGTCCTGCACTCTTTTCTATTTTTGTGTTTTGTCATAGGCAGAAAAGCTCTTTGTCTAGAGTGATGATATGTTGAAATTTCTACATCTAACATGTTCCAAAAAGTTCCACGATATAGTAACCTTGTATCATTACATAGATAAGCTTTTGGGTCAATGTTTCTCCACAACATTAGAGGTGCACCTTTTTTTAACTTTGAGGATATGTGGTGGCAAACCACCTAGGAAAATAGAGTTTAGGTATTGTTGTTGATATAAATTATTTATATCACCTTCAACCTCATCAAATGATACCAAGTTCCGCTCTTCTCACTACCAAAAAAATGTTGTTATTGACAGATTTTACCGATGGATTGTTTTTATTATTGACCTCAAATTTAATTTTTGACGGATTGTCACCCGGCAATAATGCAATTGAAAATCTTTACCAACAGAAAAAATCCGTTGAAAAATGTTACTCCTGGATTTACCAATGGATTTTTGCATAAAAAATCCATCAGTAATGAGCTGCACAATTTGCCACCAAATTCGTCAGGGAATAATGATTACCGTTAGATTTTTTATTATTACCGACGGGTTTTTCCGTCGTTAATAATTTAATTTAATTTGTTATTTTTTAATCCGAGTTTTACCCATGAATTTTTCCGTTAGTAATTATTGAATTTTATAATTTTATTATTTTATCGACGAAATATTTCATCAATAATTATTAAATTTATAATTTTTGTTTTTAGTTTACTGATGGATTTTTTCATCAGTAATTTTATATTTTAAGTTTAATTTATTCTTTGTATTTATATTACTGACGAAAAAATTCGTTAGTAATCATTTAATTTTTCTTTATTTTACCGATGGAAAAATCCGTCGATAATTGATTTTTTTTAATATATATTCTGTAATTTGTGTGTTACCTGATCAGTTAAGAGTTTTTTTTTATTTTTTTTATTTAAAGCTAAGTATAAAAATATAAATAAAATTTAATAATGGAAGTTTATAAAAAATCCCTAATAAATAATAAACTCTACGAATTTAAGTACAAAATATAAAATAGATAAAATTGTCAGAAAATGTACAGACATAAATATAAAAAAAAAATTCAACATATAACAAAGAAAGAAAAAACAATAACCAAAATCAGGAAAGTTAGCAGCATCATCATCATTGCCACCACGCTCATCATCATCATTGGTGTATAGTAGTGCGGATGAGCCTGCCTGTATCTTCTTCCACAAAGACATCATCTCCTTTTTCATCTTTTTCATCTTCGTGTCTATGGCATTTTCCTTATCCTCCATCTTCTTTTACATCTTTTGAAACTAGCTAGCGCTATCTCTTCGCGTCCTTCTTTTGCATATGATCAAGTTCCGCGTTAAGCAGGTGAACTTGCTTCTCATCATCTTCGGCAGTGGACCCAATGCTTGTAGATGCCACAGTGACGGATGTAGAGGACAAACTACTCGTAAAAATGACCCCATGCCATAGGTGTAGTTCTTGTAAGGACCATCGCCTACCTGTTGCCACAACTGGTCCTCATCAGTTAATGATCACGTACTCATTTAAAAATATCATCTTATTTTATGCTTTAGTTTTGACCATTCATATCCAATAACCCATATTTACTTCTCTCACTTTCATATTAAAGCACCTATCCCACTTGAATCGTTTTATATCGAAGTTCCTTATCTTTCAAAATATATTTTAAACTTGTCCCTCTATCATCTCTTTTTTGCATGTTTAAAAACAAAATGTCTCGCATTTTGTGAAAGACTAAATACATATTTTCATGTTTTGAAGGATTAGCTGGTTTGCTTCCAATATTTTGGTTCAAGAACAAATTAAACTAGGATTTTTTCTAAATTTTATTCTGCATTTTTCTTTATGAAACTTTACTCTGTATATTTATCACTCACTATCAATCTCATGAGTAATTACCATATAATATCTAATGCGTGATAAGTAAGGAAAGGAAAAATACAAAATATATATTTTCATTCGAATAACATGTAAGAATTTCTCTTAACACATAAACTAAGTAATCATTTGAGATTCTATTAAAAATCTCAAGTGATGACAAGATTCTTTATTATCATGTTAAAACTTCATATGAAGACATACCCATATATAAATCCATCATCAAGCCAAGTTAGAACACATAAATACCAACTCAAGGCATCACATTTGGACCATTAACTCTCTAGAATAGTAAGTTTTCAAATCCCATTTTAAGAGCTTTCACATCAAAGAAAAAAGGATTAATGTGATAAGAAACCCCTGCCAACTTGAAGGCTAGAGAGAATGGGAGGTCCTAGAGCTCCAAGGGACTTGAGGAGGCCAAAATCTTCCTTCCTCCTACACCTCATAGTCGCGACTAGCAGAGAGGGAGAGATGGAGAGCTTCTCTTTTTTTTTTCTTTTTTTTTTCAACCCAAATGCAAATGAAGGAATGAATTGGTATTGGGATGGTGGAAATGGAGGTGGGTATGGGTATTTAAGAGGAATGGAGGTAGTGGTGATGATGGAAGAATGGGGGTGGTGGTGGTGATGGAAGATGGATAAGGAAGTTGGTGTGCGAGTGTGGAAGAGAAAATGAGAGGAGAGGGGAGTGGGGGCGCTGGTTCATCACTTAAGGGGTTAGGTTTCTCTTGTTTTATTTTTGTGAGTATGAGTGAGTGAGGGGGTGTTAGTGTAATATGTGGAAGTAGTTTAGAAATTCCACAGTAATAGAGAGATTAAAATGATACTAAACATGTATAAAATAATGATTTAACAAACAATTTTAATCAAACAAATATTATTATACTCTGGTGTCTTGGAATTTGAATTTTGGGTGAAATTCTAGATGGGAGGAAACTCTAAATCTTCAAAACACTCAAATTCATAAATTTTACATAAATCAACACAATAACTAACATAAATATGCACTCAAACTGCTAAGGAAAGAATGTCTAATTATCTATTATCAGATTAATTAAGAAAATTAATCCCTAATTAAACTTAATCAACTCTGTTAGCACATAATTATGACTAAAAGAAAATCAGGACGTTACATAATCTTTCAACAGAGAGATACATTCGTTAAAGGTTAAATCCAAATATTTTCCAACATGCCTCAGGAGCACAAATCCATCTATCATTAACATATTGTTGAACCTAATCAATATAAGAACCTTTATGACCCTCCATTGGTACTTGATCTGGGCCTTTATAGCAATACTCGTAAAGATATATAACGTCCCTAATTAAACTCAATCAACTCTGTTAGCACATAATTATGACTAAAAGAAAATCGGGACGTTACATAATCTTTTAACGGAGAGATACATTCGTTAAAGGTTAAATCCAAATATCATTAACATATTGTTGAAACCTAGTCAATGTTAGGGCAGGGGAGCCCAACAGGGGGAGATACAATCAATGGGCTAAGAGAGAGCACCATAACACCAAGTCGGCTGCCACATCTTGACCCAAAACCTTAAGGCAATGAGTTATGGCTCCTTCCACATTATATACTACTCACTTAGTCCATCCTTAACCAATGTGGGACATCATCTCTCACACTTAACCTCAACAATCTCCCCCTCAAGTGTGAGACCCACCACATTGTTCCCCCATCAGCCATCCACTCTTCCCAGCACCTGCCACCCGTAGTCCGTGCCTTTCCGGGAACCGAGTCCAACCTTGGCTTTGATACCACTTGTTGGCACTATTGGATTTATACGGAAGCGATTTAAGGACCTAGTACATTTGTATGCTTACTGAATCATCATTGTTTCACAAACACACAAGGAATATTACCTCTCGGAGTGCCGATCTTTGATGATCTCCCTCGCCTGAGAATCCTTGTGTGACCACACGATTGATTTCCTTGTAGTCGGTTGAGGCAGACCTTCCAAACTATTTCTCAAGGGGAAGGAGATAGTGTGTGGGCAATTTCTCTCTTTCAGGAGATGACCTTTCCTCTACCTCTGTGACTATTCTCTACTTATGGAGAGGGTTAAGTGTAGTATATATATGGGTTCCTAGAAAACCTAACCCTTAGATGTAACGAGCTCTAGGTTTCTTGGGCTCTTCTTACACACTAGGCCCTATTGGGCTTTAGTGAAAGAGCAAAAACCCAACAATCTTCCACTTGCTCTTGAGTACAAACTTGAGCTTAAAGCCCAAGACCATGTATCTCACTAGTCATCATCAACTGAAATTTCCCCATCCCTTATCTTGAGCTAGCCTAGGGATCTACCAGTTGTTATTAATCAAGGCTCATGATAATCAACAAATGATTATCTAATTCGGTGCTACTCCACTAAAAGCTCGAACTTGAACTCCAAGATTAATAACATATATAACATGTATATGCATCACCCCTTTGTAGAATGTCTATAATTGATTGACTAGTTTTCTATTACCCAATCAATTATTTAATCCCTTGACTATGATAGTTTCTCTAATGGATTACATGCACTGGCCAGTGTCTTCAATATCCAAGTACTGAAACATATTAAGGGGACATTTCCTACAAATTTCATATTGTTTATCTCATAAATACTGATAATCAAACAATCTCACTCCCAAAATACCGAGTTATTGGCCGTCAATAGATTGCACCTCACCTGTTGGTAAATCAAAGAATGAAAACTATTTGATTACCTATTTATAATAAACTCAGAATTAAGAGAAATCTTATAACTATAGTTATCTGGAGATTTGATACCTTATGACAGAAAAAACACCCTTAATCAAATCTCTCCTTGATCCTTTCAATGTGAATGTTAATTCACACCAATATTTTATAATGATTCGGACAAAACCATTTCATAAAATATTGCAGCCTAAATGAAATGCCCAACTTTATTTAATAGCTGTGAACCTGTTCATCAATTATGAGAACCTATGATCATGTCCTCCATGAACGTATCCATATGATCATATACTTCACAATTGATCCGGACCTTAGTGTTTGTAAATAGTGTGCGGAATAAATGAATAATATCTCATTTATAACATTCAAAAAAATTACAATGTCATAATGTCTTGCTCAAAAAGCACAAAACAACAAAGTGAAATAACAACTTCCTAAAGCTATAGCAAATCTGGAATCCTCTTATGACCCATAGATGTTTTATGCCTCTCGAACACACGTTCAAGCAAACTCTTAGTAAAAGGGTCAGCAAGGTTCTCGTCCAATGCTATCTTGACTACCACTGTATCTCCTCTTTCAATTATATCTCGGATCAAGTGGTACTTCCTCTCTATGTGCTTTTATCTTTTGTGACACCTTGGTTCCTTGGACTGTACTCGCTTCCACTGTTGTCACAGTAAAGTGTGATGGGACGACTAACACTTGGTATCACCTGAAAATCCGTTAAGAACTTCTTTAACCATGCGGCTTCCTTTGCAGCCTCAGAAGCAGCTACATACTCAGCCTCTGTGGTAAAGTCAGCCACACATGATTGTTTGACACTCCTCCAACAAATGTCCCCACCATTAAGAGTGAACACATACCCAGAGGTGGATTTTCTTGAGTCAATGTTTCCTTGGAAATCTGAGTCTGTATAACCAATGGTTTTAAGACTCCCATTAGAATAGACCAACTTATAATCTCTCGTTATCCTAAGGTACTTGAGTATATGTTTAATCGCTATCCAGTGTTCGTCTCCAGGATTAGATTGGTACCGGCTTACTACTCCTACTGCATAGCAAATATCTGGTCTGGTGCACAGCATAGCCTACATAAGGCTACCTACTGCTGAAGCGTAAGGTATCCTACTCATGCGTTCTCTCTGCTCAGGAGTTTTAGGAGAATGCTCCTTAGAGAGATGAATCCCATGCCTGAAGGGTAAAATTCCATTCTTGGAATTCTCCATGCTGAACTTGGCAAGTATTTTGTCGATGTAATTAGCCTAATATAATGCCAATAACCTATTCTTCCGGTCTCGCAAAAGTTTAATACCAAGAATATAATTGGCTTCCCCCAGGTTCTTCATATCAAAATGCTTGCTTAGCTAGGTCTTTATGCCTAATAATACCTCCGTATCATTTCCGATAAGGAGTATATCATCCACATAAAGTACCAGAAAAGATACTGCGTTACCTTGGATCCTTTTATACACACATGGCTCATCAGGACTTTTCTCAAAACCATAAGACTTAATGGCTTGATCAAACCTGATGTTCCATGATTTGGACGCTTGCTTAAAGTCCATAAATGGACCTTTGCAACTTGCATACCATGTTTTCTTTCCCTTTGGCTATGAACCCTTTTGATTGCTGCATATAGATATTCTCTTCCAAATTTTCATTTAGAAAAGCAGTTTTGACATCCATTTGCTAAATTTCATAATCAAGATTTGCTGCAACAGCTAAGAGAATCCGGATGGACTTGAGTATGGCAACCGGCGAAAAAGTTTCTTCATAATCCACACTTTCTATTTGGGTGTACCCTTTCGCCACCAATCTAGCTTTGAAGGTTTCAACCTTCCCGTCCGATCCTCTCTTTCTCTTGTAGATCCATTTACACCCAATGAGTCTTACCCCTTTTGGTGCATCTATAAGAGACCAAACTGATTTGGAATACAAAGAATCCATTTCACGATTCATAGCCTCAAGCCATTCCTGAGCATCAACATCTTCTAGTGCCTCGTCATAACTCGTGGGATCATCATCTTCTTCAATGATGACATCTTGAGGCGATTCGCCTAACAAGAGAAATCTTGCGGGTTTACGAATCAATCTCCCACTACGACTTTGCCACACTTGTTGTTGTGCATCTATAGGGGGATCCAATTCTAGATGAGGACCCTCATTAAGTGGATTAACCAATTCATGATTTGGTTGTTCTTCCACAAGCAGTAACTGCATCTCTACAGGTTCCACTTGTTGATCATCATGCTGAACTTCTGGTTCTATTTCTAGTTCCTGTGTGTGTTCAACATCAGGTATATTTTTCCCTCTTTGAACAACCACAGGAAAAAAAAGCTGGAACCGCCTGAGGTTGAGGTGAAACTTGATCTGAGACTAGCTCATCAAGAATAACCTTACTCCTTGGCTTATAATTTGCCATATAGTCCTCCTCTAAGAAAATCATGTGTGTGCTCACTATGACCTTCTTTTCTTTCAGACTATAAAACAACCAACTGCTGGTTCCTTTAGGATAGCCTATAAACATGAATACTTCTGTACGCGAGTCCATCTTATTTGGTTTATGTTGTAAGACATGTACCGGAGTACCCCAAACCCGAATATGATTCAAGGAGGGCTTACACCCTTTCTATAATTCTATTGGTGTCTTTGAAACCGACTTGGACGGAGCTAAGTTCAATAGGTACATAGCAGTTTCTAAGGCATATCCCCATAATGAATTAGAAAGAGATGAATAACTGAGTATAGATCTTGCCATTTCTAAAAGAGTTCTATTTCTCCTTTCAGCAACTCCATTTTGCTGGGGTGTCGCTGGAGAAGATAATTGTGAAACTATCCCCTCTTTGGTCAGATAAGACCTGAACTCTCCAGATAGGTATTCACCCCCTCGGTCAGACCGAAGAGTCTTAATTTGAACACCAAGATGCTTTTCTGCCTCAGCCTTGAACTCTTGGAATTTTCCCAAAGCTTCAGACTTGTGACGCATCAGGTATACATGTCCAAATCTAGAGTAATCATCAGTAAATGTGATAAAATACTGATACCCGCCTCTGGCCTGGACATTTATCGGTCCACATACATCAGTATGTACCAATTCCAACTGAAGTGTGGCACGATTTCCCTTGGCCTTGAAAGATCTCTTAGTCATTTTACCCTCTAAACAAGATTCACAAACTGGTATTGGTTCAAAGTTCAGGGATTTTAAAATCCCACTATTGACCAAATCTTGTATCCTGTTAGAGTTAATATGACCCAATCTCAAGTGCCAAAGATAAGTTTCATTGGAAACTTTTCTTTTCTTTGATGAATGAACATGCTTAACATCTAATTCAACATGAGTAACTTCATAGGGCACAGGACTAAGGAAATAAAGACCATTAAACATTACACCGGAATAAAAGAAGATGAACTTCTTATTGAAACTGAGGAATTAAACTGAACTGTCAAACCATGTTTAACTAAACAACTAACAGAAATTAAATTCCTCTTAAAATTCAAAATAGATAAACAGTCTTCTAAAACCAAAGTTCTGCAATTATCAAAAGATAAAATAACTTATCCCACTGCTAGTGCAGACACAAGCTCCCCATTTCCAAGCTACAAAACTCTTTGTCTTTCACTTACAGGCAAGCTATGTTTGAACCACTGCAAAGTTGAATAAACTCTGTCCTGAATCAATGATTCATTTATCATTGTAATTCTCCACTGAACAAGCCTCAATCACGTGTAAATTACCGGTACCTGGTTTATTCATACGTGGGTAATTTTTCTTCCAATGCCCCTTTTGTCTGCACTCGAAGCACTTGCCTTTTGGATACTTCATTGCAACTGGTTTGGTAGTTAGAACACCTGATTTCTTTTTTTTCTTGTTCTTGTTCCTTCCCTTGGGTTTCCCCTTAGGTTTCACAGAACTCTCACCAGTAAAAAATGCACTGCCCTGCTTGACTAGAGATTGTTCAGCACTCTCAAGCTCGTGCATCAGCTGAGTAAGGTCAAGATTCATTTTATTCATATTATAATTCATTTTGAACTGATTGAAGTATTTAGGCAGTAATTGCAAGAGAAGGTCAACTTTTACTTGTTCAAATCTGACCCCGTGGTCTTCAGCCTTCTTGAAGTTTGCTATCATTGTTAGACAATGATCCCGCACACTTCCTCCAGACATCACTGTCTTGGTGACTTCATTCAGTGCATTCTGCCTAGCAGAGCTGCTAGACGTAGCAAACATGCCATCAAGAGTTTGGAGCATCTTTGCTCCACTCTCAATCATGCTCACTTGCTCTTGAAGGTGACTGGTGAGACTGGCTAAAATATAGCAGCCGACTGCCACATTTGCCTTCTCCCATTTTTCCTTCTCCTACTGAAGAAGTGTCTTTGTTGCCTCATGCGCATCTTCAAAGTTTGCTTACTGCATAGGGGTAGTCAGAACAAAGTTGAGCTTTTTATATTGAAGAACAATATCCAAATTAGTTCTCCATTGTTTGTAGTTTGTACCATCCATAGGTTTTTGACTTAAGATAACAGCTAAAGGATTGAATGAAGACATTTTTCTGAAAACAAGGAAAAAACACACTAATTACAAACTAGAATAACTATAAACAGATACTGCGCTAGTAGATTCTGATAACTACTACTCGTTTATAGTTTAACAATCTATTAGTTATCTTTACAAGACTTACGATGGGCAAGATACTTGTAAAACTAATATTGTTATTTTGGGCCTTCAGTTCCATTGCCAGAGCCTCGATAGGAGGGTTAACAACTTTACCAAAGTTGAATGTATTTAACCATTGTTTACTTTCAAAATTCTCTTTAGTGTCTAAGTGTTGCCAACGATGGGCCGTACAAAACTTTACTAAAATTTTGAAAATATTAAGGTTTAATCTAGTGAAATCCGATTATCCTTATCCGATGGGGCTTCAGCGATAACCTTTTCACTAAATTTGAGCCCGTAGGTTTTTAAATTAATTACTTAATTAAAAACCTTCACCCATTCAATATTTTAAAATTTAGAATTTTCCAATTTCCAAGAATTGTTTAAATTCGAGTATTCTTTGTTTGATTTCAAAAACTATGTAAGCACCCGCAAGCCGATTAATGTGCAAGCTTAGCTTATCGGAATTTTAAAATCATTAAGGTCCTAAAATTCGGTCATGATAGGCAGCGTGTGCTCCACACAATCATGATACATGATTGTGGTATGCAGCGTGTGTTAACACATGACCATTTTAGAAGACTCACAAATTACTCGCAATGTAAACAGTTCTCTTAGGAAATAATTTGGATTATTTGTCTTGATTTTAATTATTCAAAAATTAATTAATTCAATCATTAATCTAGATTTTTAACAAAAATCATAATAATTTTAATTAATTTTGGAGAATAATTTTGAATCAAAATAATCCTATAATAATTATCATACTAGTCGCGGAATGACAAAATAGCTATTATGCTCATGTAATTTTCAAGTTATGCAGCAATGTGGCACCACCTATTCTATATGATATGTTATCACAATAAGCATGTTATCTATCATATAATTCATCCATTCATAAAATAAAGCAATTTAAATAAAATAGACTTTAATCCATGGTTTCCTAGAGAAAAAAAAAATAATAACCAAAAAATGTTCCAGTCCTTCTTGTCCTTCCTTTTAGTCCATAGGTATTTATCTCAAGCCTTTTTATGGTAACCATGGGTCCATAAGCTCAAAATACCAAATTTTGGCAAGAAAACCTAACACAACTTCAAGGAACCCTAACTGTTTCACCCACTGCGCCGTCACCCGAACTCGGATCAGCACAAAATTTTAGGGTTAGGACCGCCATGAAGAGACGAAGCCAACGCCAATGGAATCACCCAATTTGGATGTCCCATGCACCCTCACTCTCTCCATCTTCACAGACGCGTGGAAACCACTCTCAGAAACTTTTGGAGGCGCGTGGCGGCACGTGGAGGCTCCCCTGGCCGCGATCCACCCACCATTTTGTTCGTCTTTCCGTCCTCTTTCCAACGATATATGATACGTCCAATTCCAAGATCCAGAGGTCCACGAACATGTCCAAACAGTGACGAACGTCCTTCTTTTTGCATCTTCTTGATCTTCTTTTATTACAATTTTTTTTTATAACATAAAAAAAATAATACAAGAATTGAAATAAAAATCAAGGAGGAAACCTAATCATATGGGATTAGCCACCTTGTTACAACCCAAGAAAATACGTTCAAATCTCTACCATGGATTAAGGTTGAAAACCAAATAAAGCATTGATTTTTTTTTTTTATGAAAAGAATTATAAAGATAAACATACAACACATATGATCAACGAATATAGAATCCTAGGTGCCATATTTCATGAAGCAAACTAATGATATGAATAGTGAAACTAGATTCACATACCAATGTACAACCATGCTCTGATATCACTGTTAGGGTGGGGGAGCCCAACAGGGGGAGGTACAACCAATGGGCTAAGAGAGAGCACCATAACACCAGGTTGGCCGCCACATCTTGACTCAAAACCTTAAGGCAATGAGTCATGGCTCCTTCCACATTATATACTACTCACTTAGTCTATTCTTAACCAATGTGGGACATCATCTCTCACACTTAACCTCAAGTGTGAGACCCACCACTTTGTTCCCCCATCAGCCAACCACTCTTCCCAAAGACTGCCACTCCACAAACCTGCCTTCCTGAATCGAGTCCAACCTTGGCTCTGATACCACTTGTTGGCACTATTGGATTTATGCGGAAGCGATTTAAGGACCTAGTACATTTGTATGCTTACTGAATCATCATTGTTTCATAAACACACAAGGAATATTACCTCTCGGAGTGCCGATCTTTGATGATCTCCCTCGCCTGAGAATCCTTGTGTGACCACACGATTGATTTCCTTGTAGTCGGTTGATGGCAGACCTTCCAGACTATCTCTCAAGGGGAAAGAGATAATGTGTGGGCACTTTCTCTCTTTCAGGAGATGACCTTTCCTCTACCTCTGTGGCTACTCTCTACTTATGGAGAGGGTTAAGTATAGTATATATATGGGTTTATAAAAAACCTAACCCTTAGATGTAACGAGCTTTAGGTTTCTTGGGCTCTTCTTACACACTAGGCCCTATTGGGTTTTAGTGAAAGAGCAAAAACCCAACAGTCAATATAAGAACATTTATGACCCTCCATTGCTACTTGATCTAGGCCTTTATAGCAATACTCGTAAAGATATATAACGCCCTTAATGCTGCTACAAACTTCAACATTCACATGACGATCATACTTCAATAGTAGCCAAGGATTGTAAGGGATAACCCATTTATTATCAACTGTGACATTTTCATTAAGAGGCACTGGTTGGCCAAATGTAAAACACTGCATTTCTTTTAACTTTTTTTTTAATATTTTTATATTCGATTACTCTAAAATTGATTCTTTTTACTATATTTTTAAATTTATATTGAATAATATTTATTACTTATTCATTTAAAATGTAAATTAGATATGATGTCGAAATGGACACATGACAGTTTTTTGTTATTTGATAATGTAAAGATAACTACATGGTTAGTGCATGATAATTAGATTTTTCAGGTTTAAATATATTCTTTATCATTATAAATATCTTAAACATTTCTTTTAATCCTTGTAAGATGAAGTCATTGAAAAAAACTATTAGTCTCCAAATAGAAGATTATGATTGTAGTGGTCTTTCTTGAAGAGGGATTCATGCACTATTTTTCTAGATTAGCTGTCTTGTGCCTTTTTTTTTATGATTTCTCTTTTGGAAGGAAATTAGTAGTCTCATGGTTCGACTACCTTGTTTCTGCAGTAATAAGAGGAATGAAATCACAGAGGATTTTATGTTGGGCCTCATATGTTTGGGTCCATTATGGATCCCAATTCATTGATCATTGAATCAAACCATTCAACAAAAATAGTATTAATCTAATTGCTAATAATAGGAGATCCATGATGGATCTAAACATATGAGGTCTACCTTATGATTTGCCAAAAATTACAAGGAAAGTAAAAACAAATGGAAGAGATGAAGCAGCAGCAGGTGAGCATTTTCCTGAGAAATGAAAAGAGATGGAGGGTTTGTCTAAGAGTGGCAATTCCATAGAAATTGAAAAACTTATTGAGGGTGAAAGGGTCATTTGTTTGTGACTTTTAACCGTTTTAAAAAAAACTTATGTAAGAGAAATTATTATTTTAATTAATGCATAATCAAATCTGCAACTATTTTTAATCACACTATGGTGTCACCTTTTGAATGGGCCAACACAGCTTCATTCATGAAGCAATTATTTCTCCCAACCAACGGACCAACCCAAGCAGCTAACGCTCACAACCTCGTACAATTATAAGCACCGCTCTGCTAGAAGCCATAGGCATCAAATCAAATCAAATTAAGTACAAACCACAACACATATTCTTGAGATAATTGAATTGAACATATGGCATCGATTGTAGGTGAAGCCCCTTCTTCCTCTCCTCCTCCTACTTCAATCCTACCACCACGATCATGCACATACCACGTGTTCTTGAGTTTTAGCAGAGAAGACACTCGCAAAGGGATCACTGGCCATCTCCATGCTGCGTTGAAAAGGAAGGGAATCAAAACATTCATAGATGACAAGGACCTGGAGAGAGGTGAAGTTATTTCATCAGAGCTTCTGAAAGCGATTGAAGAATCAATGTTTGCAATCACTATTTTCTCACCAGACTATGCTTCCTCCCCTTGGTGTTTGGATGAGCTACAACATATTGTTGAGTGCAGGAAGAACCTGGGGCTATCTATAGTGCCAGTTTTCTATCGAGTGGAGCCTTCTGATGTAAGGCATCAAAAAGGAAGCTTTGGGGAAGCTTTCAAAAAGGCTATCTATAGCAGAGAAGCTTTCACAGATTCGGACAAAAGAGTGAGAAGGTTAGAAGATGGAGAGATGCTTTGGCAGAAGTTGCTGGTCTTTCTGGCTTCGACTTCAAGGATAATAAGTAAGTTGCCTTACCAATTATGAGGTCTATTTGTTTTATTTAATTATTGTGTGCAATAAATATAAGAACACAAAATAATATTTACTTCTACGTATTCAAGTTTAAAGAATAAATATATAAAGAAAATTATAATCAGTGAAATGGTGGATGCAAGCTATTTTTGTATAACCTTTTTCATGGGTAATTAATAGTTAAAATCAGAGGAGAAAACTGTTATATTATATAGTCAGGATTGAGATCTATAATCAATAAATTAAATGACCATTTTACATCTGAATATAATTAATTAATGGATTTTTTGCTGATCAGTGACCTAATGGCAAAGGTTAAGGAAGCAAAAGTAAAAGCTTTTATTTTGAAAAGATGATTTTTTATATTTTCAATGCATAAAATATATCATAAAGTTTCATAATTTATTTTTTTTAGGTATCCTTAACTATTATCTCAGAGCACTGGTCAATAAAACTCTTAATTAATTAAGTTCAACTAATAAACCATTTATTTAATAGATGACTAAATTATAATAGATTAAATTAGACACTAACAATTTTAAGTAATTGAAAAAGGGATAAATAAATATTATCTTTGTTTTCGAAAAAGTATCACTTTGCGAAAGTAATTTCTCTCACTGCTGGAAATCATACAATTTATTGAAAAATAAAATAAAAATAATATAAATCATGCACCGCATGTTACAATCCAATCAAACTTTAATTTCAAATTTAAAACGTATCAGTTAATTAATATATTTGGTTCAATCAAGTCACAACTATAATTGTCATAACTTAGCCACCAAATCAGATTTTAATTTAACAATCAATTACAATTTTTTTATTTTAAATATATGATGATTATATTGTGTCTAAATCTAAATATTATATTAATCGGTTAAATTCTAAACCGAGCTTTTTGGCACTTGTGAGTGATAAATTCAGAAAATTTAAGTTATGGGAGGTAAAAATAATATATAAGCATAATGAGAAATAGATTGAATCTTACTTATGTTTTATTTATGAGTTTGGAGTCAATTTAATATATATATATATATTATGAAATGACAACGTTGAAAGTGATTTATGGGCTGGATGATTACCACATATAAATTGCATAGTTCACACGATTTAATTTTATTGATTAATTGTTTTAGCCATATTAACTCGAGTTGCAAGTGTCAGGGACGGATGCACGTAGAGAAGGGAGGGACTCATGCCCCTCCCTAAGCCCTATATATATATATATATATATAGAGAGAGAGAGAGAGAGAGATACAAAACCTCTTTCAACTCAATTAATCAGCTTATCAAATTTCTTATATATATGCGATATGCTTCTTAAGGAAAAATTGAAAAATTCTCTAGCATAAGAAATGTTATCTAGCTAATAGCTAGCCTAGTAAAAATTAATGTCACGGGGAATGACTTAAGTATATATCTAACTATTTTTCTTAAAAGTAGGAGTTGTAGTTAGTCCGTATTGTATGTATTAAACTTGGATGTTGAATGAAGTTACAATATGCATTTCAACTACGATCTCTTGTTCCTTAGTTTCATGTGATCCTTTGCTAAGACCATGATTCGTCCTCAGAAGTATAATTAGTCCTTCTGGCTGTTCAAGAGACTAACCTTTAGTTACAAATTTATTTCCTGAGATTTTGTAATAACCAATTTTTTTTAAGTTGAGTTTGTTCTTCTCATAAATTGTCGAGGTTTATGTTTAGCATTTTGCCATTGATACGCAAAATATTAAACGAGAACTTGTGTTTAAATTACTTTATTTTGCTTGTGTTTCTTGCTGGACTTGATGAAAATTTCCTATACAGGCATGAGGCAACACGTGTGGAATTTATTACTGAACATATACATAAAAAGTTGATTCCAAAATTGCCATCTTCTACAAAGAACCTTGTAGGGATTGCTTCAAGGGTGGAGGAAGTAAGGAGGCATATAGGTATTGGGTTGAATGATGATGTTCGCTCTATAGGCATATGGGGAATGGATGGCTTAGGTAAGACAACTATTGCTAGAGCAGTTTATGAAGCCATCCAAGGAGAATTTGAAGTTAGTTGCTTTCTTGCCAATCTCAGGGAGGCACGTGAGAGAAACAGAATTGTTGACAAACAAAAAGAACTTGTTGCTCGAGCAAATATAAGTGCAGATACTTTAAATAATGAGCATGATGGACAGAGAATAATACAAACCTCTTTATGCAACAAGAAAGTTCTTCTTGTTGTTGATGATGTTAGCGATGAAGTCGAATTAAAGAGTTTGGCTGGGGAGAAAAATTGGTTTGGTCAGGGAAGCCGAATAATAATCACAACAAGAGATGTACATTTGCTAGAGATTTATAAAGTACAAGGAACTTATGAAGTTAAAGTTATGGACCACAATGAATCATTTGATCTCTTTTGTTCGAAAGCTTTTAAACAAAAAATGCCTATAGAAGAGTATTTGGATTTGTCCAAAGAACTGGTGGAATATAGTGGTGGCCTTCCACTAGTGCTTGAGGTATTGGGTTCCCATCTTTGTGGAAGATCCGTTGATGTTTGGCGTGATGCTATTAAAAAAGGAAAGAGTACTCGACTTCCCACAATTCATGATAAATTGAAAATATGTTACGACAATTTAGATGTCATGGAAAAGAAAATTTTTCTAGATATCGCATGTTTCTTCGAAGGAGAGGAAATAGATTACGTGACAAAATTATTAGAAAGATGTGGTGATAATGCTAGGATTGGTATTGATCTTTTGATTGATAGATATTTGGTCAAGATAAATGAGGAGAGCAATGTGTTTGAAATGCATGATTTGCTTCGAGATATGGGTAGGAGTATTGTTATCTAAGAATCTCCAAATAATCCTGGCAAACGAAACAGATTATGGTCTAGAGCGGACATTGATCTCGTACTTAAAAATAATAAAGAAAGTGTAAATTTTTTTAACATTTATTAGTCTTTGATTCCTACCTTTTGTTTTTACTTATAAATTAGGCACTAAATTTTTCTCATTTCAATTAAATATAATCTCTATAGTTGTTGTCATTCAAGAATCTCCAAATGATCCTAAAAAACATTGCAGGTTGTGTTCTAAAGAGGACATTGATGTTGTACGTACCAAAGAGAAGGCAGTGCCAATCTTCCCACCACTGTTAGATGTTTAGTGTTAAACAAAGTAAACATAGTATTATAATACAAACGGAATACTGGATTTAATGTTTTGTTTTCTTTTGTTTAATGTTTTACCTCACTATGTAACTTTGCAAAAGTTCTCGTTCTGGTTTTCTATGTAGGGAACTAAAGCAATTCAAGGTATAGTTCTAAGCTCTGGATATGATGCATGTTGGAGCCCAAATGCCTTTTCCAACATAAGTGACTTAAAACTTCTCATAATACAAGGAGTAGAACTTCCATTTACCCTTAACTGCCTTCCCACTTCATTAAAAGTTCTTCGTTGGTGGAGATATCCTTTGAAAACTCTTCCTCTTGCTGAAACACAATATGAATTTGTTGGCATTGAACTACAATTTAGCAAAATTGAAGAACTTTGGCATGGAAAAAAGGTAGAACCCTTTTGTCAAGAGCTCTATTAAATATTATCACTTATCTCATAAAAGATGATTAATTTTTTAATAGTTCCTTGTTTTGATCAGTTTCTTGGAAATCTGAAGTACCTGGATTTGAGTCATTCCTGGTATCTGAAGCGAACACCTGATCTTTCTGAGGTTCCTGTGCTTGAGACACTTGTTCTTGAAGAATGTTCAGACCTAGCTGAGGTTCACCCATCCATCGTAAAACACAAGAACCTTGTTCTGTTGAATTTAAGCAAGTGCATAAGGCTTAAAACCCTTCCAGGCAAATTACACATGTGTTCCCTAAGGGAATTAATTCTTAAGGAATGCTGGAGTCTAGAACATATCCCAGAATTCGGCAAATGCATGAAACAATTGTCAAGGCTTTCTTTGGAGGGAGCAGCTGCAAGAGAACTACCCACTGGTTGTTCAGTTGAAGTTCCTGATTTGAATTTAAACTACTGCAAAAACATTGTTTGTCTTCCCAATACCATTCATGGATTGGAATCCTCCCTCAAAATTCCAAATGCTTCTGATTGCTCAAACCTCTTTAGGGAAGAACATTGTGGCATTGAATTCAAACTGCCAGAGTCTATCTCAAGGCTATCCTTCCTGAGCAGTTTAGATTTGAGTTACTGTGGTCTAACTGAAGAAACATTCCCTCATGATTTTTGCCGCTTGTCATCATTGGTGAATTTGAATCTAGATGGTAACTACTTTGTTAGCATACCAATATGTATTAGAGAACTTCCCAAGCTTAGATGTCTTAAGCTAAATAGTTGCAAAAGGCTTCAATTTTTGCCAGAGCTTCCTTCAAGTATAAGACAATTGGAAGCATGCAATTGTCCTTCACTGGGTACACCTGAATTCAATCCTTTATCAGAGGCATGCAATATCTTTGCATCATTTAGCCAAGGTAGTGCTCAGGTCTTGCATGTGCTAATCTCAGCGAGCAACATTCCATCTTGGTTTGTCCATAAAGAGGATGGTAATTGTGTATCAGCCCCAGTCCCACAAAAATGGCCCCTAAATGAATTGATGGGAATTGTTTTATGTTTCGAATTACATTGGAATGATTCACTTGTGGGACAAGTCGCATTGTTGGATGTCAGCAATGGAAATAGATCCATTAGCAGCATCAAGATTTCACCCCGAGCGCAAGGCTGTCACCTTTATATTCTCTATTTGGCCAATGATGGTTTCTCTCATGAAATCCACCCAGACAATCACTTTGAATTGTCAATAAAAGATGTTCCTCTTGATTGTTTCGGAGTATCGTGCTCTGCAGCTAGTTGGGTGCGTATGCTGAAAGATTGAATCTGACATAGTTCGTTCCTAGCAAACACCTTTCTATTGAAGAATATGGATTTCACTTTGGATTGTGGTATGCATTGGTTCCTTGCTGAAGGGATGTGATTGAGTGGCTTTCTTCTTAGCCCATATGTCAGTGTGCTGACTTAAGGTGATCCTCCGCCTAAACCATTGTATTATCTTATTCTTGAACCCTCAATAGATTTGAGGTTGGAGCTTGGAAATGCCTATATGAAGGCTTATGCTGGTTTGTGAATTTGATTCATCTTTATTTCACTTTTTCTATCCACATTTTGCAAAGCTTTATATAAAATCTTGAAATGATTCTTTTGCATATAAAGTTATGCTCATGGCCGGCCCAACATTCAGCGTGGAACCTGTGACTTGTTTTTCTGCCTTCAAATGAGTATGCCATAGATTTGTTCAAGTTTATTGTTTCCTGTTTTTCTTAATTTATTTGGAAACCATAGTTTAATTTTATGTCAACTCACGGCAAGAAATGTGGATTATTGGCCGATATTACCGATGTTTATGTCAGTTTTGCCAATGGACTGACGGGAAGCCCATCCGGAGTAATAGAAAATGCAAATACACAGCGGTTATCCGTGAAGGACAACCGATCGGTAAATTTGTTGGTAGTATTTTCCACTGATTGAAGAGCAAAAAAATAAAAAAAATTACCAATAGATTTGTCAATGGAGTACTGGTCAGCATGATAAGAACTCTACCAATGAAAGTTCTATTGGCAGTGATAACTTTTTTACAATGATAAATTATTGATGGATTAGTTGATAATAATTGTGAACAAATTTTATTTGGATTACCTAAAAAAATGGCTATATAGTCAAAATTGTAAATCATCTTGACTCAATTATTTTTTCACTTTATTTTCTTAATGAAAACAAATATAGAAAACAAAAAAATCCAAAAATAAAAATTGAAAGTCCTTTGGACCTAAATCGCCGACCCAAACCACATATTCAAATGCTTAACCCTTCTTTAGAATTGAAATTTTTTTTGAAAAAATATACCAAAAAATGAAAAATAATTTGGATTTTCACATCAGCTGCTTCAGCCCCTCTATGCAGGGGCAGAGTGACCAAATCACATAAAATAGAAGTCAGAAAAGAATGATGAAGAGATTCAAGCTTGTAAGTACTCGAAAACAGGACATTAGAAACATTATCCAAAACCAAATCACAAAAAGGGGGTCAATGGAAAACAAAAGAAGAAAAGATGTCAATACCTGGAGGCTGCAGGAAGTTTTCTTGTGAGACTAATTAAATACGTGTGTAGAAAAAGGAATTCAGGAGATCCCGGGTGAGACAAGTGACAACAGGCAAGAATCAGAAATTTTGTTCAATAAGTTTATATATTGCAACCAATGGTTATAATTTTCAATTCATGAAAAAATAAGACATTCTCATAAATTTACAATTTGCTTCGTGAAAAATGATCAATCAATAGCAGCATGAATCACACATACTTGCTATGCGTTATGTGCTTTCAACAACTAAACACTATGACTTAATAGGTTAAAGCGAACCTACAAATATAACTAGGATAATATGTTGATCAACAGAAGAAATCCCCCTTCTAAAATGGGATAAGCATTTGAATTTTGACCTAGAAGGTTGCAGCCATTCGCTCATTAATTCTAGCTGAGAACTTTAAATTTTGACTCCTTTTGCTTTGACTATTGATTTTACACATATTTTGCTGCTAAAGGAGTGCAAAAGGTTAAGGTCCAACCTGCACCTGGCTGCCAGGAGCTAGTGGTCTCAACTATCCTGGGTACATTAAGTAGTTTTGTTGCTTTCAGATATGTGATTGTAAATTGGCTATGATGAAAATGATACTTCAAATTAGTCAACGTACCCATACCATTGATAGAATAGGTCATCACAATTGCATGCAATCCAAGACCATAATAAGATCCTAATTGGCAATTGATAGAAAAGGTCAAAAAGATCCTGTAAATCTCATGAGAAAAGTACATTGATCAGCAAAAATGGACCACTTCTAAAATGGCATATGAAAAAGAGGGAGGAGGATGCAAAGCTATCAGACGTAATTTTACTTATATGTTGTGTGCCTGGCTCTTAGGGAGCAGAGTTGTTGATATCAAGTGGCTAAAGTGGACAGAGTAATTTTGTTGCTTCCATTTAAGTGAGGGTAAATTGGTTTATTCAACAATAATTAGGTCCTAAGCATTTCTCTAAGCAATCATTTTTCTTCGTTATAGCGTAAATACGATTTCATTAGTGTCATATACGAAATTTGTCCTACAAGATACCAAAATATGAAAAATGTGTTCATCTCAGTTTTGCCTAAACAAAGCAGAATATTTACATATCTACAAAACTTATTTGTTTATGGACTCAGTTGTTCTTGTTTAAATAGTTCCATCAAGCTCAAATTTATACCACACCAAGCAAGAAATAATATTGCTATATACTCAGTCTAACCAAGATAAATAAATGAAAAGGATAGAATTGATTACGAAGATACATTAGCGTAAGTTCAAACTTGAAATCCATGCTGACGCACATCTTAACAAGGCATGGTCATCCACCTTAACCAGATCTTGTCTGCATCAGACATTGCATCTTGAACTGAGCATTATACCTTCCCTGAAAAACACAGAATATAGCAGTGTATAAAGAAAAAGTAGTAAGCAAAACAAGAACAAATCTAAATACCATGTAAGTGGCTCCTCCACGTTTGGAACTTGTACGAGTCTGAAATAAAGTTCCAGTCTTCTAAATACCATTAATTGCATGTGTGTCAAAAACCACATCCAATTTCACAAACAAACAAAACACACAAATTCTTACTCTTGAAATTAATTTTCAAACCATAATTTTATACTTCATTTTCCCCAAAATTAACATATCATCTTTCTCTTCAGTAATAAACAAACTAGCAGAAACAGGTAGCTAAGAACCTGATTAACTTTGTCATTTAAGGGCTATACGAAATTAAGAATAAAAAAGAGCAATGTGGAGGCCATTGGAACTATTGCGTAGAGGCAGTTCTAGTGTTTCGAAGGTGGCAGATCAAAGGAGGAAAACATGAAAAATGCAAGAGTTAGGTTAAGAGAGAAAGAGAAGAATCTAAATGTGTTATATTTCTCAAATGATCACACACTAATTGTTTACAATATAAACTGTATGTCATGAATCAATTCAGCTTATGCCTAATTGTTGAGCTCACAGCAGACTCGGGTGAGAGATAACCAGAAGTTATTTAGTTATTGCTATTCCTATCGTCCGTCTCAAACTCATGTGGAAGCATTTGACAATGAGCTTGTTACGAATATTCTGAAACATAGTCAGCTATCTGATCTGTTGCTGGAATGTGACTTACAAACACTTGTCTTTGCACAAGTCGGTCTTGAACAAAATAAAGGTCCAGGTCAAAATATTTTATTCTACTATGAAGAATAGGATTAGTTTCTTGGAGAATAGCACTCAAGTCATCACAGAAGACTGAAGGTGGAGTGGAACAAGGCTGATGCTCCTGCATAAGTGACTGAAGCCAGGACAATTCAGTTAAACAACGGCCAAGCTTTTTGGGTACATTGTCTAGTACTTGATTTATGATATTAGGCTATATTTGATTAAGGGATAAAAATGAGAATAAATTTTCTACGATTAAATTTAATGTATAAAATTATATAGAGATGAATCATAGAAAATTTATCGCTATTTTTACCCTTGAACCAAATATACTCTTTAGAGATTTATTTTCTTGCTATTTTATATTTAGATTCCAGTGCCTAGTACATAATGAATGCAAACATACCTCAGAATATCCATAAATGGCTCATAAACAAGAGAGAAAACTCTCACAAACTCAAACTCTCAATTTATGCTTAAACTCAAGGATGATATTACATAAGGTATTTGGCCCTATTTATAGTGATTTTAGGAACCAAGGATGATAAGGAAACAGGTAAGGATGCAATGAATCAACAACAAACATCTTGAAATAAAATTCAAATAACTTGCAAAATAGTCAAAAAAATGGGCTCTTCACATGGTTCACATGGATGGTGGTTGGTGGTGATGCATGCATGGTCTTAAGTGGGTTGGTGGTGTGCATTTAAGTTCCTTTGTCATACTCCTCGGGTTGGAGAAAACTCGCCCTCGAGTTTAGCTCTATCTCATCATCCAAATATGGCGAAAGATCAGCGACATTAAAAGTTGCAGAGACACCATATGTTCCTGGTAGTTCGACTTTGTAAGCATTGTCGTTGATTTTCTGCACGACTTTGAATGGTCCATCAGCTCTAGGGGACAACTTAGCATTTGGTTGATTTGAAAAGCGTTCCTTTCGTAGATGGATCCATACCAAATCTCCAACTTTAAAAATTTGTCGCTTTCGATGTTTATCACGCTGAGCTTTATACTTTGAATTTTGTTTGTTGATCCGCTCTCGAACCTGCTCATGCAACTTTTTGATTTCTTTTGCTCGGCTATCTGCATCTGAACTATATTGTTGCTTGTCAGATGAAGGGATCAAATCCAGTGGACTATGTGGACGAGTGCCATAGACTACTTCAAATGGACATTTTCCAGTGGCTTGATTAGTTGAATTGTTGTAAGCGAATTCAACTTGGGCCAAAATGATATCCCACTGTTTTAATTTTTGTCCAACAAAACTTCGAAGTAGATTTCCCAAAAGTCGGTTAATCAGCTTCGCTTGTCCATCTGTTTGTGGATGACTGGCACTACTGAACTGAAGCTTGGTACCCATCTTCTTCCATAAGGTTCTCCAAAAGTGGCTTAAGAATTTCACATCTTGATCGGAAGTAATGGTTTTAGGAATTCCATGAAGACGCACAATTTCTTTGAAATACAAGTCAGCAACTTGAACAACATCATTGGTCTTCTGACATGGAATAAAGTGGGCCATCTTTGAAAATCTGTCCACAACTACCATTATGGAATCCTTTTGTCACTGAGTTCGAGGTAGTCCAAGGACAAAGTCCATGCTAACATCTTCCCAAGGTGCTTCTGGAATGGGTAGTGGGATATAAAACCCCGTGTTTTGGCTTTTGGTCTTTGCCAAGTGGCAGATTCTACATCGTTGAATATGTCTGTTGACATCTCTTTCAAGCCTTGGCCAATAGAAACTTTCTTTTACTAAAGCCACAGTTTTATCTCTTCCAAAATGTCCTGCTAATCCTCCATCGTGGGCTTCCCAGATAATGGATTCCCGTAGTGAATACTAAGGAATGCACAAGACCTTCCTTTTGAACAAAAATCCGTCATGCCTGTAGTAGTCTTGGAAGGATTGTGATTCTGTTAGGTTCCAAAACTTTTGGAAATCAGGATCATCCTGGTATAGCTCCTTGATAGTCTCAAAGCCAACTACCTTTATTTGGAGAGTAGATAGTAGTGTGTGACGTCTACTGAGAGCATCTGTGACATTTTGAACACCGGCCTTATGTTTAAGTAAGAATGGATAAGGCTGTAGGAACTCACTCCAAGCAGCATGTCTGCGATTGATCTTCTGTTGAGAATTCAAATGCTTGAGGGCTTCATGATCAGAATAGAGAATAAATTCTTTGTACAGCAGATAATGACTCCAATGTTGCAGGGCACGGACAATGGCATAGAACTCCTTGTCATAAGTGGAATACTTGAGTTTACCATTGTTGAGCTTTTCACTGAAGAAGGTTATAGGATGGCCTTCTTGGCTTAAGACAGCACCAATTCCAGTGTTGGAAGCATCACAACTGACTTCGAACACTTGATCAAAGTTTGGAAGGGCTAACACAGGTGCTTCAGTCAAACACTTTTTCAACTCCTCGAAACTTTGCTGCGCTTGCTCTGTCCATTGGAACTTGTCTCCTTTTATACAATCTGTTAGTGGGGCAGCAATGGAGCTAAAACTTTTTATAAACCTTCTATAAAATAAAGCTAATCCATGGAAGCTCCTGACATCATGGATTGACTTTGGGATTGGCCAACTGTTGATGGCTTCAACTTTGCTTGGGTCAACTCGAATGCCTTCAACAGTGATGATGTAACCCAGAAAAGTCACTTCATTGGTTAAAAAAGAACATTTTTGCAGATTGGCATAGAGTTTTTGTTCGCGTAGTGTCTGTAGCACTTGTCGAAGGTGCTCTAAATGCTCCTCTTTGCCTTTGCTGTAGATCAAAATATCATCAAAGTAGACTACTACAAATTTTCCAATGAACGGTCGAAGTACTTGATTCATTAGGCGCATGAATGTACTTGGGGAATTAGATAAACCAAAGGGCATCATAGTCCATTCATATAGGCCATCTCTGGTTTTGAAAGCAGTCTTCCATTCATCTCCTAGCTTGATCCTGATCTGGTGGTATCTGCTACGGAGGTCAATTTTGGAAAAGATATCGGCACCATGCAGCTGATCTAGCAGATCATCAAGTCTTGGTATCGGAAATCGATACTTGATGGTAATCTTGTTAACAACTCGACTATCGATACACATTCTCCAACTACCATCCTTCTTGGGTACTAAAATTGCAGGAACAGCACAAGGGCTAATGCTTTCTCGTATCAACCCTTTCTTCAGAAGTCCTTCGACTTGACGTTGGATTTCAGCATGCTCCTGAGGACTCATTCTGTAAGTCGTTGCATGGGAATGACTGCTCCAGGAATACAGTCAATGGCATGTTGGATGTCTCGCATTGGTGGTAGTCCATGCGGAATTTCTTTGGGCACAACATCAGGGAATTTAGCTAGCATGTGTTCAATTTCTACTGGAAGTCCGGTTTCTTCATTTGATTAAAACAGTAGAACAAATCTCATGTTCTGGGCTTCCTCTGCTGTTACCTTGAATTGTTCTTTTGTTACCAAGGTCACCAATGGTCTTGATTCCTTCTTGCTTTCATTAACTTCACTTGGTGGTAGAGGAGTTAACTTGACTTTGACTCCATCCTTGATGAAGGAGTAAGTGTTGGTATAACCGTCATACAAGGCACGACGATCATATTGCCAAGGTCTTCCAAGGAGAAGGTGGCATACATCCATAGGAATAACATCACACCATGCTTGATCTTGGTACTTTTGACCGATGGAAAATGTTACAAGGCAACGTTTAGAAACCCTCACTTCACTACCTTTGTTGAGCCACTGTAAATTGTATGGATGGGGATGGCTTTGTGTTGGCATTTTCAATTTCTCCACCATGTAGTTGGAAACTACATTTTCACATCTTCCACTATCAATGATAACATCACCAACCTTTCCTTGTGAAGTGCAACGAGTATGGAAGATATTATGCCTCAGCCATGGTTCTTCTTTTGCTGACATTGTGTGTAAGCTTCGTTGAATCACCAAAGATTCTCCATGATCAGCACCAGTGAGCTCTTCATCATACACGGGCTCTAACTCCTCTTCTCTTTCAGGTTCTTCTGGATCTTCTTCTTGTTCAGTTCCTTCATAAGCTTCTTCTTTGATGATGGTAATTGTTCTCCTGGTTGGACAATTGGAGGCTATATGACCAAAACCTTGGCATTTGAAGCATTTGACGGCCTTGGTTTTGTTTTCAATGGTGATAGGTTTGGATGGAGGTTTGCCTGAAGTACTGGGTTGATCTGTTGGTGTTTTGTGGGTATAGGAAGGATTTTCAATGGAGGAAAAAGTTCTGTAAGAAGATCTTTTGTGTATTTGTTTCTCCACTCTTATGGCTAGACGAATAACATCATCTAAGGACCAATATTGTTGGAGCTGAACTGGATGGGCAATGTCAGTGTGTAGTCCTCCCAGATAACGAGCTATTGTTTGCTCCTCCCTTTCTTGGATGTCACACTTCATCATCAACTTCTCAAATTCTCTGGTGTATTCTTCTACAGACAAGTTTTTCTGTCGAAGATTCTGTAGCTGAATGAAATTATCTTGATAGTAATGAGAAGGCAAGAACTTTCGAGTTAGTTCTCGACGCAATTTCTCCCATGTCTTGATCTTGCTTTTTCCTTCTCGTTCACGCTTCTTTTTAAGATTCTCCCACCAAATGGAAGCGTGCTTCTTTAACTTTACAACAATGATCTTCACTTTCTTTTCTTCTGGTATCTCCTTGTATTCAAATACTCGCTCAACAGTTTGAAGCCAATCAACAAACTCATCGGGTTGAAGTTTCCCTTCGAAATCTGGAATCTCTACTTTGATGTCATCATGTCTAAAAGGTTGTCTTTGTGGACGATGGCTTCTAAATGATGATGCATCACTACTAGATTCATCATTATCTGATTGCATGTGATGTGCTTCTAACAGAGCTTCTTTGTGCGTCTCATTTCTCAGTAATTGTTGGATTTGTCTCCTCATTTCTTCCATTTGAATTTCTCGGAGAGTTGCTTCATTTTGTCTTCTTGGAGGCATTTTGTGTGTAGGAAAACTTTGTGAAATACCAGGTTACCGGATCGGAGATTATAGTTTTGTAATTAGAACACCAGGGAAGTTCCCAGGAAAGAGAGGTGGCGCTAAGCGTCCTTAAAAACCAAGTCTTTCCTTAGCCAGATCTTTCCTGAAATGTGCCTTTTACAATCCCACAATTTCTTTTCCAATAACAAATTCTTTTCTGATGTGGAAGATCAGATAAAACTGCAACCACAGAGCATACTTGGAATTTTATAGGAATTTGGTATTTTACAAATAGGTATGGAGCCAAAATTACAATTTATGAACTTTGGAGGGCAAAAATGTAATTTGGGAAGGCTAGATAAAATTCTAGAAGTTAGGGGTAAAATAGTAATTTTATGAGAATTAAAGGTAAAAGATCATTTTGAAAAGTTGAGGGGCAAAATTGTAATTTTCAAAAGTTCGGGGACTAAATTGCAATTATCAGAAGTTAAGGGTCTAAATTGCAATTTTTTGAACCTTTTGGTGACTGGGCTGCTGACGTGGCGATTGGTGACACGTGGCAGAAGTTGAGTGGCTGATGTGTCGCTGACTGGACACAGCAGGTTGACATGGCAGATGACGTGGTCGTCTTCTACCTTGATTTTCCGGCGACAATTCCGGCGGCGGCTCACGGTGGTCCGGCAGCGGCTCACGGTGGTTCTACAACTCCGGCAACTTTGCCGGCGAATTTTCTGGCGAAGACCGTGGCGGCGCGTGGAGGCTCCGTTGGCCTTGAAACTTGCTACCCAAAGGTTTTTTGACCTTCCGGACGCAATGGCGGCGTTAGTTTTGCGAAAAAATGGCTGTAAAGTGGAGTTTTGGAGGGGGCAGCCTTGGTGCACCTAAAACACCACCCAAAACTCAAGCTTTCTGTTGATTTTTTCCACTCAAACTTAACTCTGGGATAGAAACCTTGCTCTGATACCAAAATGGCTCAGAAAGAAGAGAGAAAACTCTCACAAACTCAAACTCTCAATTTATGCTTAAACTCAAGGATGATATTACATAAGGTATTTGGCCCTATTTATAGTGATTTTAGGAACCAAGGATGATAAGGAAACAGGTAAGGATGCAATGAATCAACAACAAACATCTTGAAATAAAATTCAAACAACTTGCAAAATAGTAAAAAAAATGGTCTCTTCACATGGTTCACATGGATGGTGGTTGGTGGTGATGCATGCATGGTCTTAAGTAGGTTGGTGGTGGTGCATTTAAGTTCTTTTGTCAATAAATCTTTGAACTTTGCAAAACACGTATGAGCCACGAGAAAGTCAACATCCAACGAGCTGTGTAATGTTCCAATTTGAAGCGGATAATGCAAAATGATGTCCAATAATGTCAGGGAAAGAAACAAAGCAAAGCAAACATATTAATTAGAATAAGTTGAAACTTGGAAAATCCAACCTGAAGCACAGCATATGCATTTCTGAGACAGCATCTATGTTGTCTACTCGTGCATCTTCTCCATGTTCTTCATCGGAAAGATTGATGCTATTGCCAAGATCCAATACTATCAACTTTATATATCATCTTATTCTCCTTTACTTCCTTTCATTCTTATGGATCTTTTAGTTCCACGCTCATCACTCCTATTCAAATCTTCAATACGCACCCAACGAGTCGCAGAGCTCAATATTTTGAACCCATCTATAAAAGCATTGCCTTTGAACGACAGCTCAAAGCGAATGACTCGTTGAATTTCGTCACTCAAATTATCAATGGCCTTGCAGAATACACAAATGCGGTAACCTTGGAACCTTCCAGAGGACATAAATCCCAATGAAGAACTTTTAATGAATTAGGAAGGTTGAGGTGAATGGGAACTGGCACACCATTTAAATTGAGAAATTTTAGCTGACTTATATTTAAGAAAGCTTTATCTCCCCAGCGTTCATCACAGCAAAACTGATTTAGAACTATCTTTTGGATTGCTTCAGTTCCCTGTATAGAAAATCATAATGAGAAGTAATGTATTTTACAAAATGAGATGAAGCAAAAAGTAAAAAAGATACAATATTGAATGAATTATTCAATTTTTATCTTAGTACTAAACATCATACTATTGTAGGAAAATTGGCACTTACTGGCTCAGAAACAAGAGAGAAAACTCTCACAAACTCAAACTCTCAATTTATTCTTAAACTCAAATATGCTAATACATGAGGTGTTTGGCCTTATTTATAGTGATTTTAGGAACCAAAGATGATAAGAATACAAGCTGGAATGATAAGGATGCAATGAAGTAAAACAACAAAATTCAAACAACTTGCAGAAAAAGTCAAAAAAATGGACTCTTCACATGGATGGTTGGTGGTGGTTGGTGGTGGTGCATGCATTGTCTCAAGTGACAGAGGTTTGTTCTCTGTCATACTCCATGGGTTGGAGAGAACTCGCCCTCAAGTTTAGTACTAAAAATATGGTGAAAGATCAGGGACATTAAAAGTTGCAAAGACACCATATGTTCATGATAGTTCGACTCTATAAGCATTGTCATTGATTTTCTGCATGACTTTGAATGGCCCATTAGCTCTAGGGGACAACTTAACATTTGATTGATTTGGAAATCATTCCTTTTGTAGATGTATCCATACCAAATCTCCAACTTTAAAAATTTTCCGCTTTCGATGCTTATCACACTGAACCTTATACCTTGAATTTTGTTTGTTGATCCGCTCTTGGACCTGCTCATGCAACTTTTTGATTTCTTTTGCTTGGCTATCTGCATCTGAACTATATTATTGCTTGTCAGACGAGGGGGTCAAATCCAGCTAACTATGTGGACGAGTGCCATAGACTACTTCAAATGGACATTTTCCAGTGGCTTGATTAGTTGAATTGTTGTAAGCAAATTCAACTTGGGCCAAAATGATATCCCACTGTTTTAAATTCTTACCGACAAAACTTTGAAGTAGATTTCCCAAAAGTCGATTGACTGCTTCTATTTGCCCATCTATTTCTGGATGACTGGCACTACTGAATTGAAGCTTGGTACCCATCTTCTTCCATAAGGTTCTCCAAAACTGGCTTAAGAATTTCACGTCTCGATCGAAAGCGATGGTTTTAGGAATTCCATGAAGATGAACAATTTCTTTGAACTACAAGTTAGCAACTTGAATTGGTCTTCTGACATGCAATAAAGTGGGTCATCTTTGAAAATTTATCCACAACTACACTATGAAATCCTTCTGTTGCTGAGTTCGAGGTAGTCCAAGGACAAAGTCCATGCTAACATCTTCCCAAGGTGCTTTTGGAATGGGAAGCGGGATATATAACCCTGTGTTTTGGCTTTTGGTCTATGCCAAGTGGCAGATTCTACATCGCTGAATATGTTTGTTGACATCTCTTTCAAGCCTCGGCCAATAGAAACTTTCTTTTACTAAAGCCACAGTTTTATCTTTTCCAAAATGTCCTGCTAATCCACCATCGTAGGATTCCCAGATAATGGATTCCCGTAGTGAGCACTAAGGAATGCACAAGGGCTTCTTTTTGAACAAAAATCCTTCATGCCTATAGTAGTCTTGTAAGTATTGTGATTCTGTTAGATTCCAAAACTTTTAGAAATCAAGATCATCCTGGTATAGCTCCTTGATAGTCTCAAAGCCAACTACCTTTATTTGGAGAGTAGATAGTAGTGTGTGACGTCTACTGAGAGCATCTGCAACAGCATTTTGAACTCCCACCTTATGTTTAAGTAAGAATGGATAAGGTTGTAGGAACTCACTCTGAGCAGCATGTCTGCGATTGATCTTCTGTTGAGAATTCAAATGCTTGAAGGTTTCATGATCAGAATAGAGAATAAATTCTTTGTACAACAGATAATGACTCCAATGTTGCAGGGCATGGACAATGGCATAGAACTCCTTATCATAAGTGGAGTACCTGAGTTTACCATTATTGAGCTTTTCACTGAAGAAGTTTTGGGATGGCCTTCTTGGCTTAAGACAGCATCAATTCCAGTGTTAGAAGCGTCACAACTGACTTTGAACACTTGATCAAAGTTCAGAAGGGCTAACACAGGTGCTTCAACCAAACATTTCTTTAACTCCTCGAAACTTTTCTATGCTTGCTCTGTCCATTGGAACTTGTCTCCTTTTATGCAATCTGTTAGTAGGGCAGCAACGTAGCTAAAACTTTTTATAAACCTTCTATAAAATGAAGCTAATCCATGGAAACTCCTCACATCATGGATTGACTTTGGGATTGGCCAACTGTTGATGACTTCGACCTTGCTTGGGTCAACTTGAATGCATTCAGCAGTGATGATGTAACCTAGAAAAGTCACTTCATTGGTTAAGAAAAAACATTTTTGCAGATTGGCATAGAGTTTTTGTTCAAGTAGTGTTTGTCGCACTTGTCAAAGGTGCTCTAAATGCTCCCTTTTGCCTTTGTTATAGATCAAAATGTCGTCAAAGTAGACAACTACAAACTTTCCAATGAACGGTCGAAGTACTTGATTGATCAGGCACATGAAAGTACTTGGGGCATTGGATAAACCAAAGGGCATCACAGTCCATTCATATAGAGCATCTCTAGTTTTGAAAGTAGTCTTCCATTCATTTCCTAGCTTGATCCTGATATGATGGTATCCGCCACGAAGGTCAATTTTGGAAAAGATATCGGCACCATGTAGGTAATCTAGCAAATCATCAAGTTTTGGTACCGGAAATGGATACTTGATGGTAATCTTGTTAGCAGCTTGACTATCGACACACATTCTCTAACTACCATTCTTCTTGGGTACTAAAATTGCAGGAATAGCATAAGGGCTAACACTTTCTCGTATCAACCCTTTCTTTAGAAGTTCTTCGACTTGACGTTGTATTTCAGCATGCTCCTGAGGATACATTCTGTAAGCTGGTCTGTTGGGAATGACTACTCCAGGAATAAAGTCAATGGCATGTTGGATGTCTTGCATTGGTGGTAGTCCATGCGAAATTTCTTTGGGCATAACATTAGGGAATTCAGCTAGCATGTGTTCAATTTATACTGGAAAAATGGTTTCTTCATTTGATTCAAAATATAGAACAAATCCCATGTTCTGGGCTTCCTCTGCTGTTACCTTGAATTGCTCTTTTGTTACCAAGGTCACCAGTGGTCTTGATTCCTTCTTGCTTTCATTAACTTTACTTGGTGGTAGAGGAGTTAACTTGACTTTTACTTCATCCTTAATGAAGGAGTAAGTGTTGGTATAACCGTCATACAAGGCACGACGATCATATTGCCAAGGTCTTCCAAGGAGAAGGTGACATGCATCCATAGGAATAACATCACACCATGTTTAATCTTGGTACTTTTGACCAATGGAAAAGGTCACAAGGCAACATTGAGAAACCCTCACTTCACTACCTTTGTTGAGCCATTGTAAATTGTATGGATGGGGATGGTTGTGTTGGCATTTTCAATTTCTCCACCATGTAGTTGGACATTACATTTTCACAGCTTCCACTATCAATGATAACATCACACAAACCTTTCCTTGTTAAGTGCAACGAGTATGGAATATATTATGCCTCAACCATGGTTCTTTTTTTGCTGGTGCTGTGTGTAAGCTTTGTCTGATTACTAATGACTCTCCATGGTCTGATGGAACATATTCTTCATCATATATAGGCTTGATCTCCTCTTCAGATTCTTCTGGGGTTTCTTCATCTTCAGGTGCTTCATAAGCTTCTCCTTTGACAATGGTTATGGTTCTTTGAGTTGGACAGTTCGAGGCTATATGCCCAAAACCTTGACACTTGAAGCATTTGGGAGCGTTCGAAAGGTTTTCATTGGTGCTTTTAAAAAGAAGTTTGCTTGAGGTACTGGATTGATCTATGGGTGTTTGGTGGGTAGAGGAAGGATTTTTCATGGAGGAAAATGTTCTCTAAGAAGACCTTTTGGGTACTTGTTTCTCTACTTGTATGGCTAGACGAATAACATCATCTAAGGACCAATATTGTTGGACCTGAATTGGATAGGCAATGTCAGTGTTTAGTCCTCCCAGATAACGAGCTATTGTTTGCTCCTCCTTCTTGTGGATGTCACACTTCATCGTCAACTTCTCAAATTCTCTGGTGTATTCTTCCATAGACAAGTTCTTCTATCGAAGATTCTGCAATTGAATGAAATTATCTTTATAGTAATGAGAAGGCAAGAACTTTCAAGTTAGTTCTCGACGCAATTTCTCCCATGTCTTGATCTTGCTTTTTCCTTCTCATTCACGCTTCTTTTTAAGATTCTCCCCCCCAAATAGATGCGTGCTTCTTTAACTTCACAGCAATGATATTCACTTTCTTTTCTTCTGGTATCTCCTTGTACTCAAATACTCGCTCAACAGTTTGAAGCCAATCAACGAACTCATCGGGTTGAAGTTTCCCTTCAAAATCTGGAATCTCTACTTTGATGTCGTCATGTTTAAAAGGTTGTCTTTGCGGACGATGGCTTCTAAACGATGATGCATCACTATTAGATTCATCATTGTTTGATCGCATGTGATGTGCTTCTAACAAAGCTTGCTATGCGTCTATCGTTTCCTATAGCTATTGGATTTGTCTCCTCATTTCTTCCATTTGAATTTCTCAGAGAGTTGCTTCATTTTGTCTTCTTAGAGGCATTTTGGATGTAGGGAAAAATTTGTGAAGTACTAGGTTACTGGATCAGAGATTATAGTTTTGTAATTAGAACACCAGGGAAGTTCCCAGGAAAGAGAGGTGGCGCTAAGCATCCTTAAAAATCAAGTCTTTCCTTAGCTAGACCTTTCCTAAATTCTTTTTCAATAATAAATTCTTTTCTAATGTGGAAGATCAGACGAAACTACAACCACAAAGCATACTTGGAATTTTTCTAAAAAAATTTGGCACTTTACAAAAATTTTGTGGTAATTGTAAATATGAGGTGAAAATAGGAAAATAGAAAATATTATGGCCTAAATTACAGATTTTGAGAAATTGGGTTAATCTGTAATTTTCAAAAATTATGGGACAAAAGTGAAATTTTTAAAAGTTTCAGGGCAAAATTGAAATTTTCAAAATGCAGGGGCTAAATTGTAATGGTCAAAAAGTCAAGGGACTAAATTGTGATTTTCTGAAACTTTTGATGACTGGGCTGCTGACATGGCACTTGGTACACGTGGCAGCAATTTAGTGGGTGATGTGTTGTTGACTGGACACAGCAGGTTGACGTGGTAGATAACGTGGTCGTCTTCTACCTCTGATTTTCCAGTGACAATTCCGGCAGCAACTCACGGTGGTTTTGCAACTTCGAAGACTTTACCGGTGAAGACCATGGCGGCGCTTGGAGGCTTTGTTGGCCATGAAACTTGCTACCCAAAGGTTTTTCGACCTTCCAGACACAATGGCAGCATTAGTTTTGTGAAAAAATGGCCATAAAGTGGAGTTTTTGGAGGGGGCAGCCTTGGTGAACTTACAACACCACCAAAAACTCAAGCTTCTCGTTGATTTTTTGCACTCAAAACTCAATTCCAGGATATAAATCTTGCTCTAAATACCAAAATGACTCAGAAACAAGAGAGAAAACTCTCACAAACTCAAACTCTCAATTTATTCTTAAACTCAAAGATGCTAATATATGAGGTGTTTGGCCCTATTTATAGTGATTTTAGGAACCAAAGATGATAAGAATACAAGCTGGAATGATAAGAATGCAATGAAGTAGAACAACAAAATTCAAACAACTTGCAAAAATAGTCAAAAAATGGACTCTTCACATAGATGGTTGGTGGTGGTGCATGCATGGTCTCAAGTGGCAGAGGTTTGTCCTCTATCACTTACCTTATTTTGTGTACGTATGATATCAATGTCCTTCTTGGACTTCAACCTACTATGTTTGCCGAAATCATTGGAAGATTCCTGAGTGATAATGCTTTTGCCTATTTTTGAAGCAAATCTTCCATGTCCAAATGATCATTCTCCTGGTTTATTGTTACCAAAGATCTTTCAATCAAAACATCAATTTCAATTTGTGAATTATAACCACACTTTCTAATATATTTGTTACTCTGTCTTTGTTCATTCATTTAAAGAAGTAGAAGATATCTAGAAAAATATTTTTTTCCATAAAGTGTAAACCCCCATAACTTATTTTTACTGTATCCATTTGGAATGTGGGGCATTTTTTATTTTTTCAAAGCACTAAGCCAAATGTCAACAATTCTTCAACAAAGATAGGAATCCAAGACCTCAAGTGCCAATGGAAGATCACCGGTATATTCAATTACTTCACGGGATATTTCCAAATACCCTTTAGGATGATCTTGTTTAAAAGCTTTTAAGCAGAAGAAATGAAGGTCTTCATTTTGGATTAAACATCCAACCTTGTAAGTTCCATATACTTCATGTGTATTAAGCAAATGTATATCTCTAGTTACGATTATTATTCTATTTTCTAGACCAGACCAATCTTGCTTCCCAGCCAAATTCTCTAGTTGACTTACATCAGTTACATCAACATGAACGAGAAGAGCTTTCTTGTTGCATGAGGAGTTTTGTATTGTATTGTCTTGCTCACATCATACACATTATTAAAAGTACTAAGTACTTGTATAACTATGAGCTACAGGATCCTTTTGCGGTTGCACTAAGCCATTTGTCTAACTTATCTCTCTAACAGTTGCAAGAAAGCAACTAACTTGAAAGTCACCTTCAATGGCTTCATAGACTATTCGAGCAACAGTCATCTTTCCAATGCCACCCATACGCCATATGCCTATAAAATGGACATCATTCGACCCAATACCTATGAGTCCAGTGATCTACTCACTTCCTCCACCCTTGAAGAAAAGAAGGTTCTCTGTGCATAATGGCAGTTTAGAATTGACTTTGTGTGTATATGTTGAGCAATTCTTTCCGCCAGTGCTGCCTCATGCCTATATAGGAAATAAAGCATTTTTATCCAGTGTGACAAAAAACTTCAGGAAAAAAAACAGTAACATTTTTTTCCTAATAGAAAAAATTATTAAAACAGAAGGAAAGGATACAAAAGAAGATAAAATAAGTTCTCTAAAATTTTTGTTCTTTCAAACGTTTTTATATATTTTTTTAATGCAAATATGAGTTTTGGGCACCAATAATGCACATATGATATGATTAACTCGGGAATCATACCAATCCAATTGCTTATGAGGGGGAAGCCCTTCCTCACTCACATGATATTTCAAACAATATTGCTGAAATGTGCTTTCTGTTAGTGTATTAAAATTAAATGTATTTAGGACACATAATTTGAACAAAAGAAGTGGACCTCATAGGGAAATAACTTACTGATCTCCGGAGTCCCAACCGAAATATCTTGTAACATATCTTAATGAATCTCTCCATCTTAAAACTTTCTCATTATTTTTTCCAAATCTCTGTTCATGTCTTCTAAAAGCACCCCCAAAGCTTCCTCCTTGATGCGTAACATCAGAAGGATCTAGATCATAAAAGATTGGCAAAACAGATAGCCCAAAGTTCTTGCTGCACTAAACAATCTTTTGGAGCTCATCTAAGCACCAAGTGGAGGAAGCATAGTTTGGTGAGAGAACAGTGACTGCAAACATGGATTCTTCAATTACTCTCAAAAGTTCAACTTAGATAACTTCACCTCTCTCAAGTTCCTTGTCATCTCTGAATGTTTTGATTCCCTTTCTTTCCAATGAAGCACAAAGATGGTAAGTGAACAATCCTTTGCGAGTGTCTTCTCCCCTAAAACTCAACAACACATGATATGTCCATGATCGTGGTGATGATGGGATTGAAATAGAAGGAGAAGAAAAAGTGGCTTCATCTACAGCAAATGACATATATGTTCAACTAGTGTGTACTGTGAAGTTTGGTGCTCGTGGCAGTGTGGTATTTGTGGGGTTGTGGTTGAAGAGTATTTATAAGATACAGAGTAAGAAAAAAAATCTTCATAATATCTTATTCTTGTACACACTTATAATAAAAGTGAATTCTATTCATTTTATTTAAGTTATACTTACTTGTTTATAGAACTCATCAATTTTATTATATGTAAAGATAAGATAGTAAAATTGTGCCATCCAATAATTTTTCATAGAGCAAAGATAATATACACAAGCATGAACATAAGGCTTACCCAATCGGCCTCCTTTGGTTCATGCATTACAATAACTTGGGTTTTCTCTTTTAGTAAGCTGTCTGGAGGTACTTCTCGAAATGCTTACTATAATTGGACTATGGGGGAGGGGAGGAGAGAGAGTGAGAGACAATGCAATAATGTTATTTGAATATTCTCATTTTATCACCATAAGAAGAGATGCATGAGTGGGATGAACAAGAACCAACATACCATTCAATGGTGATACAGTAAATATTTAATTGAAATACCTAACCTTGCATGTTCAAATAGCACTATTTTCCATATTACGAGCCCGGCAAAAGGGGTTGGGAGCCTTAAGCGCAATTAATTTGTTCTCTTGGTAGCTTCCACTTTAAGTAATCATTTTCATTATTTTCTGTTTAAACATAGTCCATCATTTTTTTTTCTCCAGGTTCAAGTGTGATTCATTTTCGGAGAAATTATAGGCAGGAAAATAATTGCTAGACCGAGAGAGTTGGATTATGTTGTGATTTCTGACTACTTATAAGACATTTTAGAGAATATACAAATTATTGTTGAGTCCTTATTCCATCAATTAAAGATAAAAATATCATTCAATAAGTGGTCAGAATATAATTCAACCTGATGCTCAATAAACACCTAATAATGGATCACCTAATAATTCGTAGACGGGGAGAGTCCAAGAAAAAAGGAACGTGCCCTTATTCCTAAGTCGCCATAGCATATCTTGAAAGTCATCTCAAATCCTGGCTTAACTAATTGGCCGTCCGAACAAGTGCCCAAGTTTCTTAAACAAAAGATTATATCTGGCTGGCATCTGACAAAACATCTAAGTTGTCTATTAGTGCACCATCCATCTTCGTGGTCATATTTGTCATTATTTATGTATAATATCCTTCAACCATATCGCATTAATTTACATATTGCTTGGTGGTTCTGTGTGTGTTTTTTTATCACTCTTCTGGTAGCCTCATTGCTATATGTTCCAATCTCAAACATCTTGCATACTAACCAACTGGCCCCACACCTCACTATTTTGAAATTCACTAGTTTTGAGGGACAGAAATATTATTTTAACATAAAAAAATAAGTATACTCCAATTGGACACACTCCATCACTCTTAAATGTGAAAGTTACTTCTATTATCACAACTCTTTTATCACATCTAATGATATATAATAGATGTATGTCTTAATTAAATTCTCATTTTGAAAATTTATTTGAGAAACGGCAGCTACTAGTCAGTCCTAGCTCCAAAGTGATCATTCAAGAAGAGAATGTAAAGATGGGGAAAATCTGGCTTCATTGGAGTTAACACCCTTTCAATTCGGCCGGCCAATGAACATTTTACTGAATAATATCTCTCCTCGTATCGGTCAGCGTAACTCACTATTCGGAAACACGTAGCAATTCCCACACATTCATTGTGAGGGACTGACACATATCTACCTTTCTTTTTTATGGATAAACCCTATGGAATCTGACAGCATGTGATCACCATGTGAAATCTTGCATGGCTAAGAAGTAATTCCTGTAAAAATCAATTGTAATGTCATTAGTAACAACTGAGGGAAATTACGTGTCACGTAGTGCATGTGTACGTGTGTGTGTCTATATATATATATATATATATATATATATATATGTGTGTGTGGTATAAGTTTTAATATACTTATATCATTCAATAATTTTTTGTGAATATACAATTTTATCAAATCAATTGTTGAATTCAAAATTATAATCAAACAGATCAAATATATCAAATTTCATATAGTTTAAAAATGATTTGATAGTTTATCATGTCACTTTATTTCGACATAATATATTTTTTAAAATACAAGTAAATATCAATTATCAAAATATATGTATATTGTTATTCGATTTTTTTAAAATTTGACATGTCTAATCATTAATATAATATCACATAATTAAATGGTTGAATCAATTAAATTAATTTTCTATAAAGAATTATTAAAAGATGCAAATGTACAATACTTACATAAACGAATCCAATATATATATTGCCAATCAAGAAACCCAAGCAGCTTCCGCTCACTTTTAGTTCATTCACAAACGCCTGGTCTGTTACTCTTTAACAGCTTCTAATTCTACTCTCAAACCAAAACTCTATAAACACCGTACATCAAATTAAAGTACACACCATCACCACAAGAATGTTGAACATATATGTGGCATCGGTTGTACCCTTAAGTGGTGAAGCCTCTTGTTTCTCTCCTCCTTTTACTTTAATCCCACCACCAGGATCATACTCGTATCATGTATTCTTGAATTTTAGAGGAGAAGACACTCACAAAGGGTTCACTGATCATCTACGTGCTGCGTTGGAAAGGAAGGGAATCACAACTTTCAGAGATGACAAGGACCTTGAGAGAGGTGAAGTTATTTCACTTGAGCTTCTAAAAGCAATTGAAGAATCTATGTTTGCAATCATTGTTCTCTCAGCAAACTATGCTTCCTCCACTTGGTGTTTGGACGAGCTACAGCATATTTTTTTCGTGCTCCAAGAGGCGGGGGCTATCTATAATGCCGATCTTCTATGGTGTGGAGCCTTCTAATGTGAGATCTCAAAATGGAAGCTTTGAGGAAGCTTTCAAAGAACATGAGAAGGAATTTGGACAAAATATATAGTGACAGGATTATTAGAAGATGGAGAGATGCATGGACACAAGTGTATGAGAATGTAAAGGTGAGGACAATTTGGCTTCATTGGAGGTAACACCCTTTCCTTGATGGTGTAACTATTATTGTATGTATCAGCAATTCAGCCAGCCACTGGATTGATCCATGAAGAAGGTAATGTAAAGGTCAGGACAATCTGGCTTCATTGGAGGTAACACCTTTCACTGATGATGATGTGACTATTATTGTATGTATCAGCAATTTGGCTGGCCACTGAATTGATCCCTCAAGAAGAGAATGCAAAGGTGAGGACAATCTGGCTTCATTAGAGGTAACACCCTTTCACCGATGGTTTAACTATTATTGTATGTATCAGCAATTCAGCCGGCCATTGAATTGATTCGTCAAGAAGAGAATGTAAAGGTGAGGACAATCTGGCTTCACTGGAGGTAACACCTTTTCACCTATGGTGTAACCATTATTGTATGTATCAGCAACTCAGCCGGCCACTGAATTGATCCGTCAAGAAGAGAATGTAAAGGTGAGGACAAATTGATCCGTCAAGAAGATAATGTAAAGGTGAGGACAATCTGGCTTCATTGGGGGTAACACCCTTTCACTGATGGTGTAGCTATTATTGTATGTATGAGCAATTCTGCCGGCCACTGAATTGATCCGTCAAGAAGATAATGTCAAGGTGAGGACAATTTGGCTTCATTGGAAGTAACACCCTTTCACTGATGGTACACCCTTTCCCTAATATGGTGTAATTATTATTGTATGTATCAGCAATTTGGCCGGCCACTGAATTTATCCCTCAAGAAGAGAACATAAGGGTGAGGACAATCTGTCTTCATTGGAGGTAACACATTTCCTAGTGCATGTATATATTTACATATTATTTTCTTCCTTTAATAACATTTTGTGGATATACAATTTTATCAATCCAACATTTGAATTAAAAATTCTAGCCAAGTAGGTCAAATTTCATACAGTTTAAAATTGATTTGATAGTTTATCATGTTACTTTATTTTAATAGATAATATATTTTTAAAAATACAAGTAAATATCAATCATCATAATACATACCTATTGTGGTCCAATTTTCTAAAATTTAATATATTTAATTATTAATATAATATCACATAATTTAAAAGTTAAATCAATTAAATTGATTTTCTATGAAGAATTATTAAAAAATGTGTGTATATATATATATATATATATATATATATATATATATATATATGGGTTACTTGATTAACATATATAATATTTTATATATTATATTATATTATATATTATATGCCAATCAAGTAACCCAAGCAGCTTTTAGTTCATTCACAAAGGCCTGTTCTTTTACTCTTTACCTTGTAATACTACTCTCCAACCAAAGCTCTACAAACACCGTACATTAAATTAAAGTACACACCACCACAAGAAAGTTGAACATATGGCATCGGTCGTACCCTTAAGTGATGAAGCCTCTTGTTTCTCTCCTCCTTTTACTTTAGTCCCACCACCAGGATCATACTCGTATCATGTATTCTTGAATTTTAGAGGAGAAGACACTCGAAAAGGGTTCACTGATCATCTATGTGCTGCGTTGGAAAGGAAGGGAATCACAACTTTCAGAGATGACAAGGACCTTGAGAGAGGTGAAGTTATTTCACTTGAGCTTCTTAAAGCAATTGAAGAATCTATGTTTGCAATCATTGTTCTCTCAGCAAACTATGCTTCCTCCACTTGGTGTTTGGACGAGCTACAACATATTTTTTCGTGCTCCAAGAGGCGGGGGCTATCTATAGTGCCGATCTTCTATGGTGTGGAGCCTTCTAATGTAAGATCTCAGAAAGGAAGCTTTAAGGAAGCTTTCAGAAAACATGAGAAGAAATTTGGACGGAACAGTGACAAGGTTAGAAGATGGAGGGATGCATTGACGCAAGTTGCGAGTTACGCTGGCTGGGACTCTAAGGATAAGTAAGTTTCCTTACCAATCATTAGGTCTGTGTTTTTTTTTTTTTTTGTTCTCACCTAGGGATAAATCTCTGACTATGAAACTCTTTCTATGCATATTATCAAGAATTGAACCCCTGACTAAAATTTTAAGAAATACAAATAGCTATCAACAGTATTATGTTTCTTGATTATCATAAGCTCTATTTGTTTTGCTAAAATATCATGTACCATAAATAAAATACCATAAAAAAATTCACAAGTCTAAAAAAAAAAAAAGTCCCTTCAATTCCACTCTTGTGCAATTTGGATCTACTACTTTAAATATCTTCATGTACATTTTGAAGGCTTTTTCGATGACACGCGCATCTCAAGTGCCTTTTTCAATTCAAAAACTAAGGGTCTGTTTGGTTTACTGTTTCCAGTTTTCAGTTTTTATGAAGAAAAAATTGAAAAAATTGGAGGCTGTTTGCTTTTAGTTTTCAGTTTCCAGTTTTCAATTTTTATGTTCAGTTTTCCATATTTTATGAAGGAAATACTAAAAATTCTGAAAATTACAAATTCTAGTTTTTTCAGTTTTCCCTTCACAATTTCCTGAAAACTGGAAAACTGAAAATTGGGCCTGTTTGCTTTGCTAGAATCAGTTTTCAGTTTTCAATTTCCAATTTTCAGTTTTTGTGAAGAAAACTAAAAATCAAAACTACAAATTCTGGGCCAGTTTCTTGATTTTCCTTCACAAAACTAAAAGTCAAACCAAACCTAAAACTAAAAACTATTTCAAAGAAAGCAACAGTTCTTAGTTTTCAATTTTCAATTTTTTCAGTTTTTACTTCTCAAAAATTGAAAACTAAAAACTGGAAATTGAAAACTAAAAACTGGAAACAGCAAACCAAACAGGCCCTAAGAATGCTTTTGGTTTTGACCATTTTCTATTTTCATTTTCATTTTCATTGAAAGTGGAAAATAGGGATAAAAATATGTTTAGTTCATTACTTTTGAAAATAATTTTAGAAAATGTTTTCTTAAATAAATGAAAATTTGAAAACAACAATTTCTCCTTTTCAACATTTTCTCTCAAGTTTTTGAAAACATGAAATGGAAAGGGTATATAGGAAAAAAACATGGTGGCATAGTAGTAATATCAATGAAACTTCTTGTTTTGGGAGTAATTTATATTCACCTCATTTGAGGTTCACTAAAATTGCATTGACTTTTTTTTACAGATACTAGTTTATTAATTTAAGTAACAAAGAAAGGTAACATGATATATATATATATACACACACACACACACACATATAGTTATTAATGATAAAATTATAATATTTGACATATATTTTAACTAAGATACCTCTTCTTTTTATTATATTGTCACGACCCAACTTATAATGTGACAGGCGCAAAGGAAAATATTCTCTAGTAAGCCTTTACCCACAAACCACTATTCTAGAAAAATGGACAGAGACTCCCCCTTTTTTTGATCATTTTCCAATTTCAATAATACCTACAAGGATCAATAGATAAACCCACAGAATCTAGAGCATCAACCATCCTTAGAATGCATCCTCAGTAGCATGACAATTATCTTATCACAAGTTCAATAAGCCATCCGATTTCAAAGCTACGTAAATGCAATTTATTAGTTACAAACATAAAACCAAATGAAGTTACAAGCTCTTTACAGTGACATGAATTAGCAGGCCAAATACATAACCATATATAGATATATATATATACACACACACACACACATTCTAATATGATCATAATAATAAAATCAAAGGGTCCTGTCTATGACCTATGGAGTAAGTGACATACTAATAGACATTATAAGAGAAAAAGACATAGAGAATGGCTGATGAATGTATATATTCTGTATATATTGAGATGTTGTGTATGATTTACAAGGAGGTGTGTCTATTTATAGGCCTAGAATAAGATCAAAATATAATGACAAAATTAATCTAATGTAGACTTAAATCAACTATAACTCAATTCCAAGTATTAGCTAAATCAATCTAAGATATAATATGATAATATTGATTCTTAACACTCTAGATTTGAACTCAAAGCCAAATTTAAGTTACCTCAACTATATATCAAAATGCTACCAAAGGGTGTTGCAAGTTACAAATTTATTTCCTGAGTTTTTTAATAAGCTAAATTTTTTTGTTGAGTTGGTTCTTCATGGATTGTCGAGGTTTTTGTTTAGCATTTTTCTTTTATGCATAAAATTTTTAAATCAAGTCCCAGCCATTATAAAAAATAAAATATTACATGAATATTCTATTTCTATCTCTCTCTTTGAAAATAGAATATTTCATAAATATTCTATTTTTAATAATAATAGAGATCTGATTGAAAAATCCCATGCATTATAGGGATCCATTTTAAAATTTTTAAATTATAATAACTTAATTGCAAATTGAGTCAAACTATAGAAACCTACTAAATAATTAATTTATTTTTGTATTTTTAAAATTACGTTAGTTATAATGAGATTTGAACATAAAATACATATTACGCAATTCCTCATTACTAGACCAATCCTAATAACTTGTGTTTTAATTGGTTGCACTTTATTTTGCTTGTATTAACTTATCAAACTTGATAAAAATTGTTTGTACAGGCATGAGGCAAAACTTGTGGAATGCATTGCTGAAGAAATACATGAAAAGGTGATTCAAAAATTGCCATCTTCCACAAAGAACCTCGAAGGGATTGCTTCAACGATGAAGGAAGTGATTAGACATTTAGGTGATGTTGTTCGCATTAAAGGCACATGGAAAGCAAGCAGCAATGGTAAAATGAGCTACCCAGGTAAGACAACTTATAACTGGCACTAATATAAAATTCTTGTTCCATATTTGTGCATTAATCATTCCTAATTTGTTCTTTAGAAGATATAAGTTTTCCTATGTTTTAATATAGTTTATGACTTCCATATGTGAGGATTATTGTCTTATTATTTGAATTTAAATTATTATTTTGAGCTCATCATATGGATAAAGATTCTCACCTGATATGTTTGGATGCAGAATTACAGATAGAAGTGAATCCAAAAATTATGATTTGGAGCAATTTTTGGAGGTGATTGGATCAAACAAGACGATTTGTCCAAAATCTATGAGAAAATCATGGAAATTCCAAAATTTAGTATTTGGCTGTTTTTTTCCTTTAAATAGAGGATTGTTTTGGACAAAGAGTGCACCAAAGGTTTAGGGAGAGTCATATGTTACGGATTGGTGTTTCTTTCAATGGACATGACTTCAATATTTATCATTTAATTTGTTGTAACTCTGTAAGATTGCCTCAAGTTATTTTACTTGTGTATATCAAAAGTTTGATATAGTAACAGGCCGGATTTGAACGTCATAAGAGAGCCATTCAAATAAAAAGTGGCATTGGTTATGATATCTTCAAAAAGATGGTTGTGTTAACGTGATTCACCTCATCTTCTGGAATATTGCATGGTCCACTCATGTATCCCGTTAGATTGATATTGATGGTTGACATTTGAAGATACAACAATTATATAATATTATAAAATAAATAATAATTTTAGAAGTAAAAATTAATACTTTTCAAAAGACTAAATTATCCTTCCATCTCTCTCTCTCTTTCAATTCTCACTAATCTCATTACAGCAGCCACTAGCACCTTATTTCCGTTGCTGCCTCTGGCTGCTGCTTTGTCTTTCGACCCAATGGTTATGTTCCAGCAAAGATGGCAAACATATGAATAGAAATCTATGACCTTTGTTTTATTAATCTTTTTCATAAACTTGGAGCGGATGAAAAGTTGGGAATCTTGCTCTCTTCTTCACATTTCTCTTGCGCACATATTTTTTGAAGTTGCTAGCCTCAACCACACACCCCAAATTCCAATCATTTGAAAAATCAAATGTTAACTGAAAACTATAATCTTAGGAAGCAAAAAGGTTTGTCCTATATTGGGTTTGTGCAGGGAACAAGAGAAGCAAATAAACAAATAAATAAATAAAATGGGAACAAAATTTTAGTTCATGAGATCAAGTTTCATAGAATGACTGTAATGCATTATGAGTGAGTTGTTAATATACAGTGCTGTGAAATTTATATTTTACTTTAATAAGAATTTGGGCCATGCTTGTTAATTTTTTGAGTTGGTCAAAATGGTAGAGTAGGGAATGTGGTGGGGAGCAGAAAATGGATTGCAATGGAAGGTGGAGTGTTGAGTTGAGCATCCACGGCAATGATGATTTGAGTGTTCCTTCAATTGTTCTTGATGGCTGGAGAGGAAGGATGGGGGTGAGTAGTTGAAAAGGAAAATTTAAATCTAAAAGAGGGCTCATGTAGTAATTTTAAGACAACTAAGGGAGGACTATGAAATGATGCAAAAGATATGCTGGATCACAGTAACATGACCTGTTAAAGATAACTAGTAACAGGTAGCGGATAACATGGTTGCTTCCATGTTTGGGATTATGCTCCTTTAATTTTTATCTGTTGATGAAAAAATATTACCTCTGGGTGTCGGATAAAGTGGTCAGACTGTGTTTTGGACAGTGCAATATTCTATTATTAATTACCATTAGATTTTCATTGAACGCTCCATATTAAAAAAATACAATAATTATATAAACATTATAATAATTATAAAAAGATAATAAAATAAAATAAATTTTCAAATTACAAAATTAACCCTTTGTTGATTTTCAATTCTTCACTCAATCACTCTCCTTTCTGCATTCACCCACCGTCATCTCCACCTTTCATTGTTGATATTGTGCCAACTGTAGTCAATGCCAGAGGGAGGTCACCCTATAATATGGCCGCCACCCCAATCATTGCTTCCCCCTAGCCATCACCACCTACCCACCTAACCATGCATTTTCACCAATAGGCAGTATCGCACAAGCCTTCTAGAGGTGACATGTTGGAGTTCAAGCTATGAGACTATTTTTCCATAGATCTCTATGAGTCCTGAGGACTTAAAAGAGATTAAAATTGTTGGGATGAGCTTAGATTACATGAGGAGGGGTGACTGTTGTGAGTTTACAATCTTTTGAATGAATACCTTAAAATTATAGATCGTTCATTCGTTCAATCTAATAAATTAAAAATAAGTTCCCCCCCTCCAACCCCACCAACTGAAAACATTGCATACATTCCAATAAAGTGAACATTTTTATTGTTTTCACTTTGATTTATCTCTATGTGAATGTCTATGGGGAGCTTAAATGTTCATGGTAGCCACTGCCCATGGAAAAACACGATCGAGAAGAAGATTAAAAAAAATTAAAAGACATAAGAATTAGTGATGTTGCAAACGTATAGTCTTAGTCCAGCATGTGCTTTAGATCATGGCAGAATGAACAGAGACAGTGCTCTTGCATCATGGTGGTGATGTTGGAATGGGGAAAAGGGATTAGAGAAGACAATATGTGAGGGTTGTTGGGTAATTTTATACCAAAAATAGAAGGAGCATCAAATATTCTAAAACTAACGATGGCCAAATTATCCTTCACCCTATCTTTGTTTTTTAATAAGTATTCATCTACAAAATTTTAGTTTTATATTATTATTTAATTTATCCTTTTAAGAATTCTATACAATACTAATTTTTTTTTCCATAATACCCTATGCGAGATAGAGAAAAAGAGTTAGTAGATAGATTAAATATAAGAGAAAGTATGATAATAACGATAGTGTCATAAAATATACTTAAATTTATCTAACTTAACATTTATTCAATTATTTTCTTAATAGATGTATATAAGTGAAAATAGATATTTACAAGAATGGAGGTAATAAACTATTTAGATTAATAATTAATAAATATTGTATAAAATCAATGAATGAAATACAATTTTTTTTTTAATCAGACAAAATTAAATAGATTTATGAGTTTCCCCTTTTGTCCCTCCCTTCTCTGCCTCGTCTATCCCTCTTGGCCAAAAGAGATCTATCCCACCTACCAGCCTGTTGACGACCATGACTGCGCCTCACTGGCTACTGCGGCAGTGTTCTAACACTAAATTTTGGGGGCAAGAAACTCACCTTCTACATCGGGTGCAATATCTCGATGCTATTTTTGATCTTGGTTTAGGAGTTTCTTTATTGTTTTGCAAGGTTGTTGCTTTTGCTATTGTTATGGTATTGCTCTAGATGATGCTAAGCACACTGTTGAGTGAAAGATTTTTTGTCAGGGAGCAGTTTGTGGTGGAGGCAATGGAGTTGTGGTTGTTGAGTAGTTTGTAATAATTATTATTATAATATATATATAATAAAGAGAATGATGCACATGCTGTAACGTTGCCTTTTAAATATAGCAAAGGTTTACGTTACTTTTCCTTTTAATTTGAAATGAAAGGAAGCAACGAACTGACGTGAGGGGATATAACTGCCTGAACGAGTAGTTTCCATTTTGAAGAGATATGTTAGTAATCTTTTAATAATCAAAAGGTGGTTAAAAATCTCTATAAATATGTGCTATATTTATCTCTTTATACACAGAAAATTTCAGAATAATTATTAAGAGAGTTTGAGTGGCTTTGTTTTATCCTTAAAAGAGACTTGTCTATCTATTCCCCTAAGAGTATACGGGCAATATCTCTTTAAAGAAAGTGATAATCACGCCTCAAAGCCTACCAAATATTCTGTTATTTGTATCAAGTATTTCTAACAATTTTAAAGAGATATTCCAATGGAGTCAAATTCATCTTCTCTATATCCTATCAAGCAAGACATCAAATTTGATCATTTTGATGGAACAAATTTTACTCGATGGAGGGACAAGATGGTGTTCCTATTCACTGCATTGAAGGTCTATTATGTTTTAGATCTAGACTTATCATCTTTGCCCAACCCCACTCCAAATGATTATGAGGAAATCAAGAGCACAAGAAAGAAATGTGAAGAAGATGAATCAATTTGTCGTGGACATATCCTAAATATCTTGACGAATCGTTTGTATGATCTCTACTCCAATCTCAAGACACCAAAAGAAATTTGGACATCATTGGAGACTGCATATAAGAATGAAAAACAAGGTACGGATAAATTCTTGGCTTTACAATATTTTGAATTTAAAATGTTTGATACTAAGCCAATTATGGATCAAGTGCATGAATTGCAAGTGTTAGTATCAAGACTAAGAGATCATGAAGTTAAGATTCCCGATGCCTTGCAAATTGGTGCCATTCTTTCTAAACTTCCTCCATCACTAATTTTATAAAGAAAGTTTTGCACTCTTCTGAAAAATTAACATTAGAACAATTTCAAACTCATCTTCAAATTGAATGTGAAACTTGAGCATATGATGCACAATTTATGCCTTCAAGTTCTACTGTTAATTTTTTCAATAAAAAAACTTCTGATGGAGGAAAGTTTAATTTAAAAGCATCCAAGAAAGGTGTTTCATTTAAAAAGAAAAGGGATGTGCAATGCTTCCACTGTGGCAAGAAAGGCCATTTTATTCGAGATTGCAAGCATAAGAAGGCAGGGAGAAACTTCAATTCTAAAAATTCTAAGAAGACAAATCTAGTGGAGGAAGCAGTCAAAGAATTGGTTGCTATGATTACTGAATTAAATATGGCCGGCACTCCAACCAAAAACCAAGATTGGTGGTTAGATTCTGGTGCAACAATTCACATATGCAATGACATAAATCAATTAAAAAATTATGTGGAATTGAAACAGAATGAAGAAGTGTTGATGGGTAATCATGTTACTGCCAAAGTGCAAGGAAAGGGGACTGTTGAATTAAACTTCACTTCGGGACAAAAGTTAACACTACTAAACGTGTTTCATGTTCCAGAAATTCTCAAGAATTTGGTCTCTGCTACTTTGCTTTCAAAGAAAGGTTTCAAGATTATGATAGAGTCCGATAATGTAATAATTTCTAAAAGTTCTATATTTGTAGGAAAAGGATATTCATGTGATGGTATGTTTAAATTAAGTATTAATGAAATAAATAAGGATTCTATTTATATTGTTGAGTGTGATTCCTTTTTCTGGAGTTCTAGATTGGGTCATTTAAATTTTGGTTCTTTAAATTTTATGTCAAAAAATGGATATATTGTTTGCAATGATAAACAAGTAGATAAATGTGAGATTTACATACAGTAAAAAATGACCAAGAAACCTTTCCTTAGTGTTGAAAGAAAGACTCAGTTGCTAGAACTTATACATTCTGACATATGTGAGTTAAATGGAGAATTAACTAGGGGAGGAAAAAGATATTTCATCACTTTTGTAGATGATTATTCAAGATTTTCATTTGTTTATTTAATTAGAACAAAAGATTAAGCATTCCAAAAGTTTAAGGAATATAAATCTGTTGTAGAAAATCAAAAGGATAGGAAAATAAAAATACTCCGTAGTGATAGAGGAGGAGAATATTTTCCTAATGAGTTTGACAAGTTTTATGAGAAACAAGGTTTAATACATCAAAAGAGTGCACCATATACACCACAACAAAATGGTTTGGCTGAAAGGAAAAATAGGACATTAGTAGACATGATTAATGCTATGTTGGTAAATGCAAATTTGCCACATAATTTATGGGATGAAACATTATTAACTACATGTCACATACTCAATAGAGTACCTTTAAAAGTTATAAAAATTTCTCCATATGAATTTTGGAATGGTAGAAAACCCAACTTAAATTATTTTAAAGTGTGGGGCTGCATTGCATTTTATAAAGTCCTTGACAATCAAAGAACAAAATTAGGACCAAGAGGAATCAAAAGAATTTTTGTGGGTTATGCACAACATTCAAAGGCATATAGACTTTTAGATATAGAATCTAATGTTATTGTAGAATCTATACATGTTGAAATCATTGAAACTAAATTCTTGAATGATTCTTGTAGTAATGAGTCTGTGCATGGACAAAATGTATGTTCTAGTGTTGAAAGTTCAAAAAAGAAATTTAATGACATTCAACTAGAACCAAGAAAGAGCCAAAGACTAAGAAAAGAAAAAGATCTTAGCTCTGATTTTATCTTTTCACAATCTATTGTTTTTCTTATAGAAGGAAGTAGAGATAAAATTTATAGTAAAATACCCATTGTAATGACCATTGAGGATGATCCAAAAACATTTCAAGAAGCTATGACTTCTAGAGATGTGGCATTTTGGAAAGAAGTCATCAATGATGAAATGGAGTCTATTATATCCAATAATACTTGGGTATTAGTTTATCTACCTCCTAGATCAAAACCCATAGGATGTAAATGGGTATTTAAACGAAAGTATAGTACAGATAGTTTTATCCAAACCTTTAAAGCCAGACTTGTGGCAAAAGGTTTTACACAAAAAGAGGGTATTGATTATTTTGATACTTATGCTCCAGTGGCTAGAATAACATCCATAAGAGTGCTATTAGCATTAGCATCTATATATAATTTAATTATACATCAGATGGATGTTAAAATGGTCTTCTTGAATGGAGATTTGAGTGAAGAGATTTATATGCAATAACCAGATGGATTTATTCTTCCTGGAAATGAAACTAAAGTTTGCAAGTTGATCAAATCTCTTTATGGCTTAAAGCAAGCACCAAAACAATGGCATGAAAAATTTGATGGTGTTATACTATCAAATGGATTCATACACAAATAGTGTAGATAAGTGCATTTATGCTAAGTTCACCATAGAATATGGCATTATTGTATGCCTATATGTGGATGATCTATTGTTATTTGGCATAAATATGCTTGGAATTTGTGAAACCAAAAGTATCTTACTTCAATTTTTAAAATGAAAGATATGAATGAAGTAGATAATATTTTGGGTATAAAGATTAAAAGGGAAGGCAAAGGTGTAATTTTGACACAATCTCATTATATTGAGAAAATGCTTACAAAGTATAGTCATTTGGGAACTAAGGAGTTTAATACTCCTTATGATTCTAATGTCAAATTAATAGAAAATAATGGAAGGATAGTTTCACAATTACAATATGCAAGTGTAATAGGCAGTATGATGTATGCAATGCATTGTACAAGACCGGATATTGCATTTGCAGTTTGTAAGCTTTCTACTTTTACAAGTAAGCCAAGCAATGATCATTGGAAAGCAATTATTAGAGTGCTTGGCTATTTAAAGAGAACACAAAATGTGTCTATTTGTTATACTGGTTTTCCTATTATGTTGGAAGGTTATTCAGATGCTAGTTGGATAACTAGTATTGGTGATCATAAATCCACTACAAGTTAGATATTTACTTTGGGAGGTGGTGCTATTACTTGGGCATCCAAAAAGCAAACTTGTATTTCACATTCCACTATGGAATCTGAATTTATTGCATTAGCAGCTGCAGCAAAAGAATCAGAATGGTTGAGAAATATGTTATTAGATATAAAGTTGCAGCCACAACCGATGCCAGCTGTTCCTATATTTTGTGATAGTGAGGCAATAATGTGTTTAGCCCACAATAAGATATATAATGGAAAGTCTAGACATATAAGTTTGAGACATGCCTATGTAAGAGAATTAATTAAGAGTGAAGCCTTAACTATAATCTATGTGAGATCAAATAAAAAATTTGGCTAATCCACTTACAAAAGCACTGCCAAGAGATGCATTACAATTGCATTCTACAGGAATGGGATTGAAACCCTAGTATTAAAATGCATTAGTAATGGAAACCCAACTTTGAGTTAGAAATCTAACAACATAAGTTCAATGGGTAAAAACAAGTTACTATGTATTGGACTAGATACTGATTTTACTTTAAGGTCTCATTCTATATATGATGCTCAGTGTGTATTGTTATAACAAGAGGATGACTAGATGTCTTAATGAAATTGTTAAATGTCTATAGTAATAGGGAAAAAATGACAAAATTTCACCTATATGAATATTAAACTGGTGCCGCCTTGAACAAGGGTCAAAAGGTTTATCCTTGTAAGTATTCATGAATGTAGGATTAGCACATGGCTATAAAAGTGCTATAAGCTTGTTGTAAAAGCCTCTTAATAATTGTATGATATCATGTGTGTAATATTTTCAATTTGACATGAAGAATTATGGTTCAATACTTGTACACTAATAACTTTGTTTAATCTTAAAATGTTCACACTAATGGAAAGTTCAAATCCATGAGATATTTTCTATTATGCATGATATTATAGATGATATTACAAACTAGTGGGGGATTGTTGAGTAGTTTGTAATAATAATAATTATAATATATATATAATAAAGAGAATGATGCACATGCTGTAACGTTGCCCTTTAAATATTGCAAAGGTTTACGTTACTTTTCCTTTTGAAATGAAAGGAAGCAATGAACTGATGTGAGGGGATATAACTGCCTGAACGGGTAGTTTCCAATTTGAAGAGATATGTTAGTAATCTTTTAACAATCAAAAGGTGACTAAAAATCTCTATAAATATGTGCTATATTTATCTTTTTATACACAGAAAATTTCAGAATAATTATTAAGAGAATTTGAGTGGCTTTGTTGTATCCTTAAAAGAGACTTGTCTATCTATTCCCCTAAGAGTGTACGGGCAATATCTCTTTAAAGAAAGTGATAATCACGCCTCAAAGCCTACCAAATATTCTGTTCTTTGTATCAAGTATTTCTAACAGTGGTGGAGGCAATGGGGTTGATCACCGATGTTTCTAGGGAGGAAAGGAGGCAAGAGCAGGTGGCTGAAGAAAAGAGCCATTGCAGAGCCATGTGAGAGAAAAGTGAAGGATTGAAATGGAACTTTAAAATTTAAAAGAGTCAATTTAGTAATTTGGAGTGGACCATGGGATAGACCAAAACATATACCGGACTATGTTATGCGGCACCAACAAGGTCACTCCCATGTTTCGGATTATCATACTTTCCTTTTAATTTTTACCATTGAAGTTAATAATCCCATCAAATTAAGTTAATAAAAAAATCACACAAAATTTGATGGTATCATAGTACTTAAGAAGGGGGGTTGAATTAAGTACTTCTAAAAATTTTCCTACACACTCAACATACTCTTTAGTCAAATGTCTCCTGTTATCTCAGGAGATTTTTCATGATTGAAACAGAAAGACTTGCTGATTGAAGAAAAGCTGAAATTTGTGATTAATTTGCTTAATTCAGAATTTTGTAAAAATAATAATATGAACAAATACACTTTCAACAAAGCTCTTTTAGAATCTTAATGACAACTTTGTGGTCTGTATTTTGTTAGGATTGAAAGAACTAAAACAGTGATACAAAACTTTGAATGTAGAAAGTTTGGTTAAAGGATTATATTTCAGTTTTCTGAAACAGCAAGTGATTAACAGATATTTAAAGAGATTAAGTAGAAAAGCTTAAGACCAGAGATTTTATACTGGTTCGGTTCTCAATCTTAGAACTTACATCTAGTCTTCACCCTCTAGGTGAGTGTATTCACTAAAATCTTTGTACAACCAGTACAACAATGAGTGTTCTTTTATCCAAGCCTCTCCAAGCTCAATCCAAGTAGTCTTTTCAATGAGCCTCTCCAAGCTCAACCAACCAGTTTATCTTCACAAGATAAACAATAACAGTGTTTGATCTAAAACTTGTTGTTTCTCTCACAAAAATATATCTCCTTATATAACAGCTTTCTAATAACTACTCTTAGAAAAATATGAAACTGATACATCAAACTGAGAGAGGAAGAGGAAGATGCCTATTTCTCTAAATTTCGAATTTGAAAGTTGCAGTAGTATAGCACTTGGTTTCTGATTTTTCCTCTTATCTTTGATGTCTTCCAAGCTCACCTTTATAGGAGGGTGAGAGTTGTTTTGACCATTGGGAGGCTTGGAGACTTGATCACATGCATTCTGATATAGCATTTCCTTTGAGGTGAAGAATGCTACTTCTGCTTTTTCCCTTTAATCCTTGTTCAGACCAGAAATGTAATAGGAAAGGAAATGGACGTTGGACATGTGAGAGAGAGGGTCTTCTGACTTGTTTTCTTTTTAGCACCATTTGAAAAGCCATTAGCACACTTTTCTTGGATACTTCATTAAGCAACCATTGTGAGGCTCAAAGTTTGCCATTCTCGGCAAACACCATTATGCACCCTTTTTCCTTTTTCTGCTCTTTGCACAAATATGCTAGTGCTGCCATCTTGATGTATTGGTTCTCTCACAAATACATTCATCAACATATGTCAACCGAAAATAAAAACTGAAACACTAAATAAGCTCATCAGAAAGTTCAGCAAGAGTGATTAATCTATTTTAATTAAGATTAATATAATTTTCTCAAAGTGTTTTGTCATCATTCAAGGATACATAAACCAACAAAATTAAATAATATTATTTCTAGTCTAACATATAGAGTTCCAACTCTCAAAGAACATATTTAGATCTATAATGAAGATGTTGAGTGCATGATAAGCGCTGCTAAACGACACTCTAACTTTACTGGTCATTTAGTTCACCCTATAGCAACATTTAATGCCGATATTGGCTTATTCAACAATGATGAAGATTGATCGGTCCACTAGAGGCGAAGACAGGGGTGGAACAAATGATTGAGGCACAACAAATTTGTACAATATTGGTACACCGTATGTATGAGAGGCGCTAGAAATCAAAAACCAAAAGAAAGGACACATTTGGAGTACAGTGGGAAAAAAAAAAGGAAAAAAAGCCAGCTGACACTAAACTTGAAACTCGCAGATTTTGGGGGTAATGCAATTTATTTGGCACTAGAAAATTTTATGGACATGTAATGCAACTTTGATTGTGGAAGAGAGTCATAGCTTGTTTTTCCCTTTCCTTACATGACTGGGTCATTAGTTGTCTCATTAGGGTTTCCTTATTGTTGCAAGTCTTAACATGGTCTCTCAAAACCCAATAAAATTGAGCCACTTGTGAGTAGAAGCAGGGGTGGCAAGAAAGTCCCACTATGATAAAGGGGAAATTAATAAGGTGGCTCGTGTTTAACCTTGTTTAGCATATACAACATGGCAAAAATTAATAAATGGCCCTGTGACTAACTCGGTTCTCCATGGCAAAAATTATTACACTTCTTTACGATATGGGTTTGATCTTAAATGAAGATGTTTGCTAATTTGATTCAAAGAATGATCCTGGATTAATTTCATGGAGCCAAATTGGTAGGTTATGCACTAAAGAACTCTGAAAGTTTGAATACGAAATTGTTATATCCTTCGAAGTGCACATTCTCCTTTACTTTGGCAATGACACAGTAATTTGTTGCAGTTTAAGGTTTAGACTGTTTACGTGGATTTGCATTCGTTTTGATGTAGTAATTCCAAATTTGTTGAGAATTTGATTCCTAATGGTGTTGATTTCATTTATTTGATTTTTCACTTCCCTGGATTAGAATTCTTCAATGGAGAGGAACTTTGGTTTATTTGGTTTAGTGAAGAAAAGATTCGTCTTGTTTCATTCTAATGCACTATCATGCTTCTGTGATTTGTTCTATTATTCTTGCTCCACCTATGTATTGTGTTGCTGAAGTTTAAATTAATGGATCATATTTGGAAAATGAATAAAAAATGTCAAATGGTATTTTGCGCTTGCTTTTGCTTTTATGAGTTTTTCTTAATAATGTTTAGATTCAGGTGATAAAAGAATTGTCCTGTTTTTGCACTTCATTTTGGCAATGGCCATTGACTATCAATTAGATTTAGTTATGGCGTGTGGTCCCGCATTTACTTTGTGGGCTCAATGACTATCTATATTCTTTCCAATGGGGCCACTTCTTGGAGCTTAGGAATCCATCGTTTCCCGAGTTTCAACTTGCATATAATTATCAAGTCTATATTCTTTAACTTGCATATACTTATGTGCTTCTATTTCAATTTTCAGCTTGAGTTTTAACTTGCTGAGTTTTGAAGAGAGTCACACATGATTTGGTTGCTGAGCTCGTTGCCTTAGAGCTTTGCCTATTCTAGAAAGCTTAGGAAATGTGGGGTTTGGGTTTCAAATTCTAGAAAGCTTAAGTCCAAAATGACTATCTTGGTGAAATTACATCGCTGAATTGATCATTCAAGAAGACAATGTAAAGCCGGGGACAATGTGGCTTCACTGGAGGTAACACCCTTTCATTGATGGTCTAAGTATTATTGTATGCATCAGCAATTCGACCAGCCAATGAACATTTTACTGAATAATATCTCTGCTCATATGGGCTAGCATAACTTACTATTAGGGAACACAGAGCAAGTCCACACACATTCATCATGGGGGACAAACATATAACTACCTTTCTTCTTGATGGATAAACAATGATGGAATCTCACAGCCTGGGATCACCATGTCAAATCTTGCATGGCTAAGAAGTAATTCCTGTTAAAATTAATTGTAATGTCGTAAGTAACAATAGAGGGAGATTATGTGACACATCAGTACGTTACCATATATTGTTATTTAATTATATATTATTCAATCTTTATGGTAATTATCTAAAAATAATATAAAAGGTCAATATTTAGTAAATTGATAATCTAAAATTAAAAAACTTTGTACTGTAACATCAAAATTAAATTCATAAAATTACGTGCTAAATTTATATGTCAGTTTTTTTTTTTTTTTGGGTTAATAAAAGTTTCAGATTGAGTGAAAAGCTGACTCCAGTCCCGGATCAAGACATTCCTATGTACTCATTGAGCATTGAGCACTTACCAATGTTATGTTTCGAATTTTGATTGTAATATAAAGATTTCTCTAGTTGCAAACACCGAAAAAAACCAAGATACGCACCTTAGGGGGATATTTCGTAAGTGATGCTAATGGACTGCAAGGATTGAATGCCGAAGTTCGAAATGAATCATAATTGCTCGCATCAAAGTCTCTTATACTTAGTGGAAGCTGCGGCAACATTTGAAGCTTCTGGCAGTGACTTGAGAATTTCCAGCTTTGAAAGTTTAGGAATACCAGCTGGTGCTTTAACAAAACTGTTACCAAATTCACATACGACAATGAAGTTAAGTGGCAAAAATCATGTGGGGATGACTGCTCTGATAAATTGCAGTAACTTAAATAAATCCATAATGCAGCATTATTAATGCTCAATGAAGGTGTACTAGAAAAAAGTGGTAAAGTCCCAAATAGGAAATTGGGAAGACAAGATTTCACTGACCTGAACCAAGCAAGTAATAATTGCTATGGAAAATTTACAGAAACTAGCTAATCTAAAACTAAGGCTAAAAAATATGTCAACAATTTTCTTCCTTGCATTTAATTCATCACAAATGATTATATTTTCAAACAAAGATACCTTATCCTAGACGCTAGAATATTCCTAATAAATATTCTTTCTTATCCTTAACAACTCTTATCCTAATTCTATCCTTATTGGATAATTTCCCCTAATATTCTACCATAACATAATTGACTCTCTTGAATACCGGTTCCTTTAAACATTTCATTTCCTTTAAACCCTTTGGCAATTTATAGAGCTTTGAGCAACCAGAAATATCCAGAATTCCGAGGCATTTCAATGCTCTAATAGTACTTGGAAGCAAAACAAGATATTAGCAATCCTTTAAGTTGAAAACATCAAGGCCGGCTAGGCATCCAAATGATTTGGGTAGTGTTCTTATAGCATTTCCCTCCAAAGAGATATGTTTCATACTTTCCCCAAACTCTGGTAGATATTTTAATTTTAAGCAACCACAAAGAATTAACTCCTTTGCAGTCTTTTAAACTCGTCTCCAATGTACTTGGAAGAGCTTTAAGACTTCTGTAGTCTTTTAAATTCATTAGAATAACTTTTTGTGATGTAGAAGGAGTTTGGTGCAACCTTCAGCAACAAATGTTTCAAGATTTGGAATGCCAGAAAGATTAGGCAATCGCTTTATGTTCTTGGAAAAACCCAATTCCATGTGCTTGATCTAGTTCAGAAACTGACTGAAGTAATAAGACAGAAAATGTTATCAGCTTTAAATGCCAGTGTGATAAACTTAAAAAAGAAAATTAATTTTCCTCCTCTAATTTACAATCAAGTTCTTGAGTTTTGAGTTTTGACTAAACTCAATATAGACTAGGACCAGGAGAAGACAATTTGGCAGCAGATGCTCTCTCTAGGTACCTTTTTTTTTTTGTTGAGCATAGTCAGAACCTCAATTCAGGCTTATTGACACTTTAAAGGAGGCTTAATGGGTAAATACAACTTTGAGGTAGTTCCTCCAGCAAAAAGCAGATGTTGATGGATAGAAATTGCGTTATAACATGAGCAATAATTGGGTAGGATGGGGTGTACATACATAACAGGCTTGCAGTTCCCCAAATTCTTGATGTGATCAATCAAATTTTAAGGGGGTTTCTTGCCTCTCCTAAAGGAGTGAAGAGAGCAGCAACTCGGATATCTGCACAATTTCTCTGCCCATCCATGGGAAAAGAAAAGATATCAGGAATTCTGTGGAACAATGTGAAATATGCGAAAAGGCAAAATCAGCCACAACTTGTCCTGTATGTCTCTTGAATCCTCTTCCAATTCCAAGCAGTATATGGGAATTTTATCTCTGTATCAGCAACAACTTAGTGCATTCTATTGGCAAGACTGTAGGGTACCAGATCGAATACTTTCCACTGCATTGTTCTGTTTCATTGAACTGAGCATTTTAGTTTCCCTATAAAACAGAAAATAGCAGTGTACAAAGAAAAAAGTAGTAAATGAAACAAAAACAAATCTATGACATGCCCACTTGGAGGAGAGAAAAAAAACATGGTTGATGTCATTTAAAACATTTTTTTTATCATCTAACAACTTAGGTAGAAAGAGGCGCTGAAAAGTGTCAAAGCAATATTAGGCCATTGAAATTCAAAACCAATTTAAGTACATAGAACTAGCATATAAAGTTACGTTTCCCAAATGAATTATGAAAAATAGTAAACAACAAACAAAAACAAATCTATGACATGCTCATCCAAGGGCGGAGAAAACAACTTAATGAATTACACAATGGATGTTGAGTTGACTAGGAGCATAACTAACAACAATTAATGAAATTGTCCAACGGAAAGGATGTGCACAGTCCTTATGTGTGACATGACCCAGTAGGCCATCATATGGGTTGAAGTGAAACCCAATCAAGTGGATCAGTTTAGAAGGAAACCGTCCTTCATTCCACAGCGGACCATCATAGTACCACAATATTCCATATGCGAAATCTTTATTCACCTTGATTTTTCTTCCACATTAATTTTGAACCAATGAAAGTTATCTTCCAGGTCTTCAAACACATCTCGATATTCATCAAATGCTGGGTGCGTCTCTAGTGCATTGCATAGATGAGAAGCAGGAATCAAAAGAAATGATCATTATGTATACAGTATATTACAATGGCTATAGTTTACATCAAGAAAAGAAAATCAAACTAGCCATACTTGCAAAGTAGTGTCGTACGCCTTCCACAACCAAACATCAAGACAGAATACGTCAAGAAGAACCTGTAAAGCCCACCAGAAAATTACAATAGTGAGCAAAAGTGAACCCCTGCTAAAATGGCATATAAATGATTGGTGGGACAGGGTTTAGGGACAGTTGATTTCCGTCAAATAAAAGTCTTATAAAAGACGCGAAACGTAGAAGATGTCCATTCTAGTTTTAACTAAATAATGTGGAATACAGTTTATTTGCATACAACTAGAATTGATTAGTTTGTTTATAGATTCAATTGATCTCTTTAAGTAGTTTCATCATGCTCAAATTTACATCACACCAAGTAACAGATTGTTACATACCGACTCTAACCAAAAGAAAGGCTAGGCTTGTTTATCTGGAGCTTAAAATCCAACATGAAGCACAGCAGAAGCACAGCATCACTAACCATCCGAACAAGTGTCAATATTCCACATGCATTAGAGCCTGTTAGCATTGAGACTGCATCTAAGATGTCTATTTTTCCAGCTCTTCCCTGTTCTTTACTAGAAAGGTTGATGCTAGTGTCAAGAACTGATTATTATATCGACTTCAAATATCTTTGATTCTTACTGCACTGGCATTGACTTAATGCTTTTGTTCAAATCCTCAATATCGTGCTTATGCACCCAACAAGCTCCAGAGCTCAATATGTCCACATCATCATTGCTGTCTTTAGCTAACAGTTCAAAGCAGTTGTCCTGGCAGAATTCGCCATTGAAATAATCACTGGTCAAACAGACAATGTATAGGCGAACACCTGGTTCCATTTGATGCATCATCCTCTTGGAGATGAATCTCTTACCACTGTGGATTGCCAAAGACCATACAAAGGATCCACAACTAGAACCAGATAATCGTAATAGGAAACACAGAACAATTCCGACCCTTTCATTTGGAGGACAATTTTGTGGGACTGACACACAGTTACCAGCTTCTTGTTGGACAAACCATGATGGGATTCTTCTCCCTGAGATCACCATGCTAAAGACATGACCACAATCTAGGCTGCGTGCTGCAAAGACATTATATGCCTTTGACAAAGGATTGAACTCAGAAGTATTCAGTGAATCACAGTCCCATGCTTCCAATTCTACCATACTTGATGGAAGCTCTGGCAAATACTGAAGCACCGGGCAATGATTTAGCCAAAGATGTCTAAGCTTGGGAAATTTATGAATACTTACTGGTACACTAACAAAACTGTTACGAGATAGATTTAACTCCGTCAATGATGGGAAGTTGCAAAAATCGAGAGGGAATTCCTTTTCGGTTAGATAGCAGTAACTTAAGTCTAGACTTCTCAGAAGGAGTAAACTTGAGACAGAAGGTGGCAATTCAAGTTTAATGTCATAAAGTTTCTCAAAATGCTTCATTGCTGTTAAATCTGTTGGCAATCGTCGAAGTGTTGAGCACCAAGAAGCATTCAAAATGCTAAGGGACTTCAATCCATCAATGTTGTGCGGAAGGAAAATGAGATCTATGCAACAATTTAGGTCCAAATCAGAGAGGCCAACTAAAGATCCAATTGAAGTTGGTAGTTTTCTTATGATTGTTCCGTTCAAAGAAAGCCTAAATAGACGTTTCATGCCTTCCCCAAATTCTGGAAGATTTTCTAAACTCCAACAATGACTAAGAATTAATTGCTCTAGCGAACACATCTCAAATTTACCTGGAAGAGTTTTAAGACTATTGCAGCCACTTAAATTCAATAGAACAAGGTTCTTATGGTGCACAAGAGAAGGATGAACCTCATTTAGAGTGGAACAGTGTACAAGAACAAGTGTTTCAAGGATAGGAGCCCCAGAAAGATCAGGTGTTCGCTTTAGTTCCTCAGAAAAACTCAAATCCAGATACTTTAGCTTTTCCAAAAACTGGTCAAAATAGACAAATGTTAAAAAGGTTATCATCTTTAAGGTCAATGTGATAATTTTAACAGAGCTATTGATGAAAGGATCCTACCTTTTCTCCATGCCAAAGTTGTTCAATTTCGCTATGCTGTAGTTTCATTTCAACAACTTCATAGGGTTCATCTGCTAGGGGCAGAGTTTTCAAAGGACAATGTTCCCAATGAAGAACTTTTAGTGAACTAGAAAGGTAACTGAGGCCAAAGGGTAGTTTCATGCCATATAAGATGAGAAATTTTAGCTGACTTGTTTTTAAGAAGGCTTCAGTGCTCCAATGTGCTACATAACTTGATCTTAGAACAATACCTTGAATTGCTTCAGTTCCCTGTGAAACAAGCATGATAAGCAACACATTTTTGTATGGTGTGGTATAATATAAAATGCAGCCTTAAGGATTCAGAATATTGAATGCATTATCCGGATTGTTTGTTAATATTATATTTATTTTATATAAAACCAAACATTTGATTGTTGAAAATTTTTTTGAGGACTACCTTATCTTTTGTAAGTACTTGATCAATATCCTCTCTAGACCATAACCTGCTACGTTTGCCTGGATCATTTGGAGATTCTAGGAATATAATCCTCTTGCCCATGTCTTGGTGTAAATCATGCATTTCCAATGTCTTACCCTGATTTAGTGTCACCAATGATCTATCGATCAAAATATCAATTCCAATTCCAGCGTCATAACCACACTTTTCTAATATATTTGTTACTTCATCTACCTTCATTCCACAAAAGAAACAGGCGATATCTAAAAAAATATCCTTCTCCATAGAATCTTAAGTGTCATAACTTATTTTTAGTGTATCAAAAATTTCAGGGCATGGAGCACTCTTAATTTTTTTAACAGCACTATGGCAAACATCAACCGTTCTTCCATAAAGATAAGAACCCAATGCTTCAAGTGCCAATGGAAGACCTCTAGTATATTTGACAATCTCTTTGGACAAATCCAAATACCCTTCTTTAGGTTGATCTTGTTGAAAGGCTTTCAAACAAAAGAGATGAAGAGCTTCATTTTGGACTAAACAACCAACCTCACAAATTCCATCTACTTGATGTATCTTCAATAAGTGCGAATCTCTAGTTGTAATTATTACTCTACTTCTAGGACCAAACCAATCGTGATTCCCAGCCAAACTCTTCAATTGGCTTACTTCACTTACATCATCAAGAACAAGAAGAACCTTCTTCTTGTGTAAAGAGTTTTGAATTATCTTTTTCCAATCATCTGTATCATAAAAATAATTATTATCTGCATTTAGATGAGAAAGAATATATCTTTGCAAGTGAACAACACCACTTGTCTTAGATACCTCTCTAACGCCCCTAACAAAGCAACTAACTTCAAATTTAGCTTGGATATGTTCATAAACTGCTCTAGCAATGGTCGTTTTACCTATACCACCCATGCCACATATACCTATGAATCGAACATCATTCCAGCTTGTTCTAAGGAGCGATAACACAATACTCATCCTTGAATGAATACCAACAAGGTTGTCAATGCAAGATGGCAATTCTTGAATCAGATGTTTATGTATGTCTTGTGTAATTCTTTCCACAAGTTTGGATTGAGGCCTGCATGCAAAGAAGAAAAAAGTATTGCACTATATGCCGCAAGCAAATGAGAGCATTATTTTAAAGCTAAAATTGAAAACACAAGTTCTCATTTTATATTTTGCAAATTCAAGGTAAAATGGGAAGCAGAAACCTTGGCTCGCACTCTGAAAGACCAACTCAACTCAAAAGATCCTGAAATTGTTTTATATCTTTTTGAAACAAGAAGTGAAGTCAAGTAAGTTAAAAAAGAAAAAGAAAAAGAAAAGTAAAGGCGTGCATATGACAATGCTTATATATGTAGGAATCACAGCCTTTTTTTTAAAAAAAAAGAAATACCTAAATAAAATTTGTTATTTTTATAGAATGTGTTTCTTTTTCTTTATTAATTTAAATAACAGAATAACATAATTTTTTATTACCAATAATTTAATTCAAATTTACCATCATGAACTAAATTGAAAGTAATTTAATTTTCTTCAATTTCATATGAAAGTAAAATTATATATAATTTTCTTAAAATAAAATTATATATTCATTATCATGCAAATCATATTAATTTTTTTTATTTCAATAAGTAATTCTTGATCACTTTATTGTTTAATTATACACTTGGTCAGTAAAAAAGATTTGCATGGCCATCACTGCATTATTTAATTAGTTTAATGTCTCATATATGCTAAAATGATTTTATACCTTTGGTTGTTTTAAGTACACTTGTTTCTCTAATGTCCGGAGTCCGAGTATTGTAATTGGAAAGGGAAAAAAAAAAAACTCTCTAAATGATATTGTAAAATCACATATGTAAGGGTAATTTTTTTTTTAATGCTAGATACATATCAATTAATTATATAACTAATTTAATGCATATCTTGTTACATTAATTTTCTAAAAAATAAATATGAAAAAAAATAAATTAAAAAAATAAATTAAGAATCAATATATAAATTACTAGAAATACCATGCATAGTGAATATAGTAAGATGGCATATAATGAATCTGGAAATTTTGCTTCTACCGCATTCACCAAAATCCCCAGTTGTTATATGTTGGTACCTATAAGCGTCTAAAGAAATAAATTTTTCATATAATGATTTTTGAAATTTAATTTGAATACATAGATATTTTTGTACAAGTATTTGATCATATATTGCTATATTAATAAAATAACATTAGCCTTCATCTCTTTATTTTAAAAGTTATGCATATAGAAAAAGAATTCGATTGAATCATCCTAAAAAAAAAAAAAAAATCTATCTTGTAAAGTTTTTAGATGACTCGTGTAAAATTTTTTCAAATTCTATCTTGTACCAGTAGACCTGATTTCCTTACCTGCCAAAAGAAAGACCTTATTTTCTTAATCAATTCAGAAAAAAAAAATAAAATGGATATGCATATCGATGTAAAAAATAGAGAATGAGTTATAAAAAGTCCCTCTTACCGATGCTTACAGTCCCAGCCAGAGTAACCTGCCACTTGGGTCAACGCACCTCTCCATCTTTTAATCTTCTCGCTTTCAGGTCCGAATCTCTCTTCATGTTTTAAAAAAGCTTCCACAAAACTTCCTTTTTGATACCTCACATCACCAGGCTCCACATCATAGAAGACTGGCAGAACAGATAGCCGGAAGCTATTCCTACACTCAATAATCTTTTGTAGCTCGTCCAAACACCAGGTGGAGGAAGCATAGTTTGGTGAGAGAACAGTGATTGCAAACTTACACTCTTCTATTGCTTTCATAAGCTCTTGTGCAATAACTCCACCTCTCTCAAGGTTATTGTCATCTCTGAAAGTTCTAATTCCCTTTGTTGTGAGTGCTGCATACAAATGGTCGGTGAATCCATTGCGAGTGTCTTTTCCGCAGAAGCTCAAGAACACATCGTAGGTCCTTGACTGTGGCCGAGGAATTGCGCTCGAAGGAGCGAGAGATGAAGAGGCTTCACTAGCAGTAGATGCCATGCGTTCAACAACCCTATCTTGTTGCTATCGCCTTATATCTGTGTGGTATCTTTGCTGGCTTGTGGTTTTAGATAGAATTACAGAAAGGAAAAGTGAACTGTTTCATTTGAAGGATTCATTGTATTGTATCAGCAGAAATCTGTCAACCGTAAAATACCGCGGAAGTCTGAAGGAAAGGACTTTGGTAGCTTCCTTTGTGAAGAAGGGGACAAATCAAGAAGAAAGAGGGACATAGCCATTTTGGACCACGGACTTGGGTGCAGGTGGCTTTCACTTTCAGTTTCGAGGGTTGCTGTTCTAATTTGACAATATTTCGGTGTTGAAATAGATTTTTATTCTGTTTCACATCTGGTTTTCTCTCTTTTCTTTCTTGGCAGCTTCTACCGTGGCACATCTTGTCATCTTGAGTCTTGACCTCACCAATAAATTGTTAAAGATAAAAATCATTCATGTTCTTTAAAGATCTTTAAATTGGAACAAGTGATTTTACCACGTGATATTAAAATCTCTGCAATTATTTATGGGTCTCATTCTGATAAATTAAATTTTTGAAACAAGTGATTTCATATTTTAAATGACGTTGAAATGGAGGTTTCGGGAGTAGTTTTTGTTAAAATTAACTTACAAAATATAACTATTAAAAAAATTATATCCATCAACAAAGGTTGGTTTAGACTTTGACGGATCGTTTGGATCAGCAGAAAAAAGAAAAAAAGAAGGAAAAACCGAGAAAGAAAATGGGTATATCTTATGACTTCCGTCGTTTGGTTTTGACATGAAAATGGCAGGAGAGGAAAAAAGTGTAATGGGGCCCATATGAATTTTTTTTTCATTGCTCATGTGAGCAGAAAACTGTGAACGAGAGAAGAAAAGTGTGAATTGACTATTTTATTTCTGTTAAAATAACTTATCACTTTTATAATTTTTATATAATATGGATAGAAATAATATTTTACATGTTATTTATTTTCTTTTTTCTGATTATCTCTATCATTTTCTCTTAATCCAAACAATTTTAAAAAATATTTTTTCTCTTTATTTTTTGTTCTCTCTGTCTTCTTTTTTCTTTTTTCTTTTTAATTTTTTCTTTAATCCAAACAAATGCTTGGACCGTATCCAAACCAAAGACTTTAGACCTTATAAAGTGGGATATTGGTGATCCACTCATACCAAACAATTACTAAAGAGAAATGATTATATATATTACCAAAATAAAATTAAAAAAATGATTTATTACGCGTTTGCAATCGTTGGAAGATTAATTACGTATATAATACATTGATTTTTAATAAAAGCAATACTTGAAAGTATTAGACATAAAATATATAAAATACATGAGCGAGTCTCACATATTCAGTATAATCAGACATTGATAATACGTGAAACCATCTCACATTTTATGGGTCCAATTCCCAAGCCTCTCTGCATGCATAGAAAGAGGTCAGAGCTGAGATAGAATACATGACAAGCTCTCACGTATTATGAGCAATGACCTTTTGTTTGGCAAGTCAAGCCTTCCTATATGAGACTGAAAATCTATTCTTTTCATGCACTGAGGCTTGCAACACTCTAATAAGAACCGTCGGGTCGGTATCCATCAAAGAAAATATGCAAGAAGTGATTACATGAACATCCAAGTGAGAATTGTGTTGAGAAACTTCTCCAGCTAAGAAAGTATGCTCTTCGTTGTCCTTTTGAACCTCCCACAACCCCTCTTCCGTCTATATGTGACGCGGATGCTCCAATTATACCTATTTCCAAAGTGTTTGCATTTGCTTTAATATTTTGTTTGATCTGACTCATGCACCTTGTATTCAACATCTTTTCGGATGCTAATTTTTAACTGCAAGTAGCATGGACTCTTTATTTGGAAATTGTTGGCCCTCTTGCAAAGGGGACTCTCTAGATAATTACATAATGTATACACCACGCACACTACCCTCCATGCTCACCTGCACTTCTTTCGTATTCAAATTTGAATAGTGACCAACCCGTTGACTTTCAGAACGTATGAAAGTTTGTGTAAACGGCTAGGACTGAGTGGGGGGCATTATCTCATCATCATCATCTTGCGGCACTAGAAAGTTTCATGTAATATGAAAATAGGCTAACATTAATCAACAATTGTAAATACTCAATTGTAATAAATGATAAAGATTAATTATTCTGTAGATCTGAATAATTTCACTTGGCTTTCACTATGTCACTACATTTTAAAAGATTAAAGCTTAATTAAAAACTTTTAGTTAGTACAATCAGTGAAATTTGCATTACATAATACCAACAAGCACAATAATTAAACCAAGAACAAATTAACCATGTATGCACAGTAATAATAAGTAGCACAAAACATGAATTCTTGATTAAGCAACATTAAAAAACTAGTTAACCACATTCTTAAAATAAAAAAAGTAAAACAATAATCCATGGATGAGAATTCTTGAGCTCAAGAAAACAATTTAAAAAATAGCTCTAGTCCAATTAACAAATATTTCCCCAATTCATGAATAAGACGCGAACAATATTAAAAATAATGTCAGCTACAAAATCCTAAAACATACAAAAACTCTAAACACTCGAATTAAATCTTACCATCGTTCGGCTCTTTTTCAAAAATCACTTCATTATAAGGCTCATATCATGCAATTAGACCATCTAGTTGAAGTTCTTTACCACCCTCGACTGCAGGTTCTCCGAAGATCGAGCCATGCGTCCTTTCTTCCAAATTTACTTGTCCAACATTTTCATTTTGCATTGGACTTTGCCTTCAAATTATTCTACAAGGCTAAGTTAGTGACATCCCATCAAAAGCTTAAAGGGGATTTGATCCTTCATAACTCAATTGCAACTCTTTCACAGCTACAAATACCTCCATAACATGAAGGTTAGGAAACTGACTATGACTATCAAACATCATCATTAAATCATCATCAGTATCAATGCTGCAACTATTATACCGCACCACACCTTGACTGATCAATATAGGTAACTAATATATCATTTGAGTGATTTTCTTTTCTTCTTCCAGTAATTTGTAAATAATTTTGCTCTGACCTCAGAAAGACTCATAGATGAATGCACATCTATAAGTATTGGATTTTGACCACAAAACTTTACTCCATATTGTGAATTTTGAATGATTTCACAATTAGACTAAATAAGTAAATAATATCTCCCAGATTTTTTTTTTAAGATGAGAAAAATATAGCTCACACACATGTAGATTATGTGCAATTTTAGTTAACAGGTTTTGCATTGAAGAGTTTTTATAGAGGCGAGTGTGCGTGGGCTATGGAATACGTTGGAGCTTCTCACGTAATGGATGTAGAATACATGTAACTATATCATGTATTCTTTGGGGGCAAAACCATAGAATACGTGACACGATATCATGTATTACATAAACTAAAACGTTGCACATGCTCACATATTCCCTTTAAAACGTAATTAATCTTTCAACCGGCGCAAATGTGTAACAAATTATTTTTCTAATTTTATTTTGGTAAAACACCCTAAGTTTTATTGTTTCGTATAGGTCCTTGAAATTTTTAGAAAAATTCAAATAAATTCCAATACTTTTATAAAATTTATAATTGAATTCCTAAATTTTAAAGTTTTTGTAATTAACTCCCTTGTCTTGTCACAAATTTTTGTTAAAGGACCGTTAAACAAAATAAAATATTTCAAAATGCCATCTATATGTTTTTTAATTTTTATTGTTATCTCATCCTATTGACCCTAATCTCCTTTCACTTAACTTTTTCCTTAATTTCATTAATTTTAAAATTAATTAGCAGATCACATTATTTATCCAAAAAAGCAAAAATAACATTTTCAATTTCCGATTACGATAAAATGAAAAGCACGAATTAATGGTGCGCCCGAGGACTTAATAGTTAATAGGATCCCTTCTACTAGTATAGGATCGGCCATTGATTTACACAGCAGCACGGAAGACAAGGTCAGTAGCGCAAGTATGCTTGTATCGTCTTTTTCTCTTGTGTTGTGTGGGTGAACTGTGAAGTAATTATAGGCAATAACAAGGAGCTTTGTTTCTTTTCAATTTTTTCACCTTGGGTGCGAGGGATAAGATGAATGGGATGTCCCTAGACAGAGTGAAAATGATCTGCCAATTAATTGTAGAATTAATAAAATGGAAGGAAAAGTGGTTGGAAAGATGATTAGGGTTAATTAAATTAATATGATGAGATGACATTTCAACTCAACTGAAATGACACATAGATGGATGGTATCATGAAATATGCTATTTTTTTTATAACGGCACTTTAATGAAAGTTTACGGTGAGGGACCTAATTACAAATATTTTAAAAATTTAGAAATTCAATTACAAATTTTAAAATTTTTTGGGACTTATCTGAACTTTCCTAAAAAGTTAAAGGACCTGTAGAATAATTTAACCTTAAATGTATTTGCTTGCTAAAGATGGTTTGTTGTAATATTAGGCAAAATTTCTCCACCCATGCACATCCTGTTTCCAAGTTTTTGGTTTTCAAAATTAAAAGTTATCACATCAAGAAATTACCACAACGGTGGACACGATCAATGTTTTATTTCATTTTTCTGCATTCACGTGACCAAAAGGTGGGATGATTTTGTAGAGATACCTGCAACCGCTTCTATAATTTGTCCGGATACTAACCAAATATCATAACATCATGCCATAGGCAGCTCCATGTTCTTACAAGGAAGGATAGTAATCAAGGACAAACTGTATGTTATTATAAAAGTCAATATCTTGTGGATACCCGGGTCATGGACAAAAAAGGGAAAAAAAAAAAGAAAAAGTCAATGTCTTTGACTCTTATTGCTCTTGCTCGATGCTTTTGTTCGAGCCTTCAAATCTTACAAAAGCACAAATCAGCCCATCACCTATTTTCGATTCCCATTGCCTTGGATTAAAACATTCATGTTCTCCCTTCATTCATGATTTATATTTGATACTTTGATATGAAAACTGATTTTACAAGATTTGATATTATTTGGATAGTGTTACCTCTATTTAGAAATAATTGTTCAAAAGTCAATATATACAGCCATAGTTACAAATTATAGCAAGTTACATTGACTTTTGGAAAGTTATTTCTAGACAGAGCGGGTATAAAATACAATCATTTTTAGATATGTGATTGACACAATAGATATGAGATATTGATGCTCATTCTTCCATTTTAAAGTGACAAACATCTATTTAAGCGTTTGATTGGTGATACTATGTATGAAGAGGGTCTCGGCCATAGGTAAGATTCATACTTTGTACCTCAAGACGATACTCTAGTTTAAAAATATGTCACGCGTATAATTAAAGGACAAAGTTGAGAGATTGCAGTGAAAATACTCATTTGGGAAAATGGTAGAATCACAAGTAACTACTAGCTGCTTGCATTCAAAAATTGATTTTGCAAATAAAACTGATCGTAGGTCAAAATATCTAATCATGTTTAAAAGGCTACGAATCACGTCACAGAGTGGTTGAACGGGATTTTAGTTGGTGTTGAAAAACGGGGCTCCAAAATTGTTGTTAGATGGGTTATCAATTATCATAAGATTTTTCCTCTTTGAAACAGTCCAAAGCGATTGTCTTCATGAATTCCATCAGTGAATTGATGGATGGGTCACAAAGACAATACAGAGATGAAAACAAGCTGGCTTCATATACAGTGAGCACCTTTTCGTGATGTTAGTTCTTGCCATTCCAACATACTGATATACAGAGGCACTGCTTCTCATATTGGTCAGCATAACTTAATATGAAACACACAGCAATTCCCACCATCCAAGTAGCTAAGATCGAGATCTTACCTGGGATCGGACGGGATATGCAAAATCGTAAAACGTGGGATCGTAACACGGATCGTAAGATCCTACCAAAACTAACATACACATATATATTTCATATAACATTACATAAATAAGTAAAATAGCCACAACTAACATACTTAACTTCAATTTAAAATGCAAATAGTCCAAGAGCCATAAGCCCATAAGTCACAACCATTTTAATGACAATTTTTTTTTTTAACTCAAATAATACCTAATCAACAGTCAACAAAATAATATGTGAACAGAAAAAAAAAATAACAGTAACCCAAAATTTTAGCCATATCAAAAAACGCCAACCACACTTGCACCAAAAAAAACCCAACCACACTTGCACCCAAAAACCCAATCCGTATCCCTCAAAACAAAAACAACAAAAAAGCCTAATCACTAAAATACTAAAAAACCCCGACCATAGTTAAAGAAACCCACTATCACCTACCCGGCTACCCCTTGATGATGACTGTAGAAGTAAAACAACAACATGAACAAAAAAAAATAAAAAATAGCAGAAACAGAACGGATGCACGATGAGACAGAAGCAGAAATAGCAAAGTTGAGGCGTGCAGAGGTGCTGCTATGTTGCGGACAGAGGTTGCGCGACGGGGAGGGAGACATGCGGCCGGCGCTGTGATGGTGGCATGAAGGTGACACAACGACAGCACGTCGGCGGAACACGAACTCAGGGAACACGAATAAGGGACTTAGCCACTCAAGGAACCAGAAGACCCGAAGCAGAACGAAGAAGTAGAACCCGATCTGGAAGCTTACGGAGAAGACGTTGGCGGAAGGCGGCGCGACCGACGAGGCAACATCGGCAGTGGCTTTGGGGACAAATCGGCACAGCAGTGGACTCCGTCGGTGTTTGGGCCGCGTTTGGGCCGCTTCACCAAGCTCCATCGTGGAATCGTCCGGAGCGTTGAGATCGGCCGATTCCAGCGATCTTACGATCTTCCCCGGCGATCCCATGGCGCAACGAAGGGAGCGAGCCAGAGCTGGGATCGGGATCGGAAATGGGTTGCGAAATCGTGGAATCGTGCGATCTCACGATGTATCGCGCGATCCTAGCAACCTTGCCACCATCTGATCCACCTGTATGTAATGAAAAACACTGTTGATATATAAGTAAGACAAAGGAATAATGAAATCCTCATACATGCACATGGCTCTCTATAGGCATTGTTAACTCCTTTGTACAGTAGTACACATTCTATTCCAAATTAATTGGATTGGCACCCACAAAATAATTTCTCATCCAGGTCATGACAATCCAGCACGTAGTTGTAGTTTCTGGTCCCAAAATTCAAATCAAAGGAAAAAGATGCATAGTCCTCACATGTCACATGACTTGCTTGACCATCATTTTGGGAAATGTGAAGTCTACCAAAGCATATAACTTCACTAGGAAACCAGCATGTACAACAATCCAGATGTGAGATCAAAATCCAATTTCGTTCTTCTTCCAAGCAAATCTTGATATTCACCAAATCCCACGCCAGACAATTGTATAGATAGCAAGCAGGAATCACAGATTTTGTTCAATAAGTATATATTTTGCTATCAATTATTACCATTTTCACATCACAAAAAATAAGGTCTCATCGCCAATTGATATCAATCCCAAAACAAGGTCTCAATCGCCAATTGATATTAATTACCCGATTTTTAGGATAAACTTAGGTTACCGTTGCATTACTTGAACACTAACATGGAGCACAACTTAACAGTCTGGACTGTTCAAAAAGGGTAGCCTTGAGATAGAAGGTGCCAATCTGAATTCAATGCCACAATCTCCCTCTAAAGAAGGCATTCTACATAGATTTTGGCACAGAGAAGCATTTGAAGTTGTGAGAGACTTTAATCGATGAATGGTATCAGGAAGCTAAACGACATCTAGGCAACCATTCAAGCTCAAATCAGAAAGTCCAACCAAATATCCAATTGATGCAGGTAGCTTCTTTATGACCGTTCCCTTCAAAGAAATCCTTGATAAATGTTTAATCCATTTCCCAAAGTCTGGGAGATTTTCAAAACTCCAGCAATCATTAAGAATTAACTCTTTTAGGGAGCTCATCATCAATTTACCTGGAAGAGTTTGAAGCCTTTCGCAGCCACTTAAATCTAATAGAACAAGATTCTTGTGGTGTACAAGGAACCCATGAACCTCAGTTAGGCCTGAACAAGATTTAAGGAGAAGTGTACTGAGAATGGAAGCTGCAGAAAGATCTGGTGTTTGCTTTCGATTCCAAGAATAACTCAAATCCAGGTGCTTCACCTTTTCCAGAAACTGGTCAAAATAGAGAAGATTAAAATGCTACATGTTTTTTATAAGGTCATTGTGATAAAGATTTAACAGAGCTCTTGCGAGAAGGGAGATGCCTTCTTTCCATGCCAAAGTTGTTCAATTTTGCTAAATGGAAATTCGATTCAACAATTTCATATCGTTCATTTGTAAGGAGTAGAGTTTTCAAAGGACATCTTCTCCAGTGAAGAACTTTCAACGATCTAGGAAGGCAGTTGAGGCTAAGGGGAAGTTTCATGCCTCAAATTATGAGAAGTTTTGGTTGACTTATATTTGAGAAAGCTTCAACACTCCAACGTGCATCATAGCTTGAACTTAGAACTATCCCTTGAACTTCTTCAGTTCCCTACATAAAGAGCCACAATGAGAAGTTTTGAGATCTTACAAAATGAAGTAAATACAACTACAAAATGAAGCAAATAGATGATCAGTGAATCCTTTGCGAGTGTCTTTCCCTCTGAAACTCAAGAACACGTTATACGTCCACGACCCTTTGGTTGCACCAGAATGAGGAGAGGAAGAAGTAGCTTCACGTACATCAGATGCCATATGTTCAACGATCCTTGTATTAAGCTGTGGCTTGATGAGTACTGCAGCTACCACTTTGTTGGATTCTAATCCGCCACAGAGGTGTAGGCTAAGAACACGGAAGTATGTTAAAGTAAGCAGCAAGTTTGGAATAATGTTGTCCTTGCACATGAAAGAGAGTAATGTTGTGCACTGTGCATGTAGGGAGAAATTTTTAGGTGCCGATAGATAGCTTGCGACGGGTTTAAACCGGCTCCACACAGGTCGGGTGGATGCAAGGCAAGTTTAGGGTGAATCCACCCTAACCTGCCCGCACCCCATGTATTTTAATATATATATATATATATATCTGTAACATTATTATATGATTATATATACATATTTTAAAGAAAATTACTTAATCCTCAATTCTTAATACACTAATGAGTAATACCTACACATTCTGTCATTCACATTTCACATTCACTCCAGCCTCCTTTGTCTTCAATCTCGGTCATCCACTCTGCCCATCAATAAGGGACCTTCAACCTTTATCATCTTTGCGGCATTTCTCGAGAAGCTTATAGTCCCTTGTCATCCTCTACGTCTACAACATCCCTCGTCATGAAGTCATTATAGTTTTGTTGTAATTTGATATATGTTAAACTTGCTTGGAACTTGGTTGTTTTTTTTTTTTATTAAGGATTTTTTTTTGTTATGATAATAATTACTTTATAATTTAAATATTAACATTATCATTAGTTGTATTTTATGTTTTGTGTTTGACTTTTTAGATTTTGAGCTAATTTTAGGTTTTTTTAAAAAAATAGCGGAGCAGGGTGGGTACCCGCCGGACGAGTACGGGTTTAGACTTATAAAACCCACGGGTCGGGACGGGACGGGTTGAGGTTCAGGTTACATGATACGGGGTGGGGCCAGGTTGAGTAAAAACCCACCCCAACCCGTCACATTGCCATCCCTAAAAAAATGTTGTGTTCTAATTTTTTTGCATTTTCAATTTTTGCATTAAAAATATTGTGAAAATGGAAAGTAATGTTATATTGACCCATCATAATTTAAGTATTGTATATCTCAAAAATAGTCAAATAACTTGGGAGCACCTAAGAATTTTCGCGAATACGTTAGTTAGCCTGTTTGTAGCCACATTCTATTTAACATTTCGGAGCTGTCCTATATAGTTGCTACTTTACATATTCCGTTCATTCTATTTGTCGTCTTGAATGACTTGATGACCAGAACAATTATGTGCCGTTTGTGTGACTTAAATGAAAGTCGAGGTCAGAGTGAAAATAACTTATTGCATTTGATGGGAAGAGGTGGAAGTTAGTTTATTAATTAGTAGGTAGCTTTATTCAATCACCATTTTTTATTGATTTCGTCAAGGACTTATCCGGCATACTAATCTTTTTAGTGGTTTCCCTGTTATATTTGGAATTCAAGAAGGTTTAAATATCCTTTATAATTGGGCACCACTCAATTTATTACGTGTTAGATTTACTGTCGCCTTATTAGGGATGTCAATGATGCAAATTTTCTGAACTCAAGAATTTCTAAGCAAATTTTATGAATAGAAGAGAGCTGTTATGAATTATATTAAACCTCGAAAGAGATCAACATTTTAAAATTAACTTTATTCCAATGTTGGCTTCCAAATAAAACAGTATTATATACCATGTCGTAAAATACTTCTTTCGGTGGACGAATTACTTTAAGCTAACGAAAACTGCCGCTGCATAAAGGTCAAGGCACAGCACTTTGTGTGCCTGGCTATGAGGGAGCAGAGTTAATGATCTCAAGTGGCTAAAGTGAACAGAGTAATTTTGTTGGTTCCATTTCAGTGAAGGTAAATTTTCAGCAATAGTTAGGTCCTAACCATTTCTCTAAGCAATCATTTTTCTTTGCTATATAAGGAAAATGCAATTTCATTAAAAGCAGAAATCTCTCATATACGGCATTTGTCCTATAAGATACCAAAATATGAAAAAGGAGTTCATGTCAGTTTTGCCTAAACAAAGACAGAATATTTACATATCTACAGAACTTATTTGTTTATAAAATCGGTCTTGTTTAAATAGTTCCGTCAAGCTGAAATATATGCCACACCAAGAAGGAAATAATATTGCTATACACTGAGTCTAACTAAGAAAAATAGATGAAAAGGATTAGAATTGATTACCATGTTACATTAGCATAAGTTGAAACTTGAAAACCATGCTGAAGCACATCTTAAAAAGGCAATTGGTCATCCATCTTAACCAGATCTTTTCTGCATCAGACATTGCATCTAAGTTGTCTACTTTTGCAGTGCCTCCATGTTCTTCACTGGACAGGTTGATTCTGCTGCCAGGATCCAATCATATTAGCTTCAAGTATCTTTGACTCACACGATTTCAATTTGCACAAAGCTTTCAATCAAAATTTCCTCTTCTTGTTTTCTTTGAGCAAAGCTTTCAATCAAAATTTCCTCTTCTCGTTTTCTTTCTCTTTTAATCAAATCTTTCTCATCTTGTTTTCGTTTTCTTTTTCTGGACCTTCTTGTTTGAAGCTCTTCATTTTTTTTAAGATTTTCTATGTCTTCAACACGCACCCAATTGGCTGCCGAGCTCAATATTTCCCAGTCATCTTTAAGAATGTCATCTTCAATTGACAGTCTAAAGTGATTGTCTTGGTGAAATTCATCACTGAAATACTCATTGGTCAAGCATACAATATAAAGGTGATAACCTAATCCTACTTCAGTTGAAATCTTGTCTTTGATGATCGTATCACCACTGCGGATAGCCAAACCCAATCTCATTGTTTCAAAAAGTGAGAATTCCAGAGCTGATTCTGATTGTTGTAATAAGAAACATAAAGCAATTCCTAACCTTTCATTCGGAGGGCAATTATGTGGGACTGTCACACAGTTACCTTTCTGTTGATGGACAAACCATGATGGAATTTCCCTCCCTGTGATCCCCATTTGTAAGACCTGACCATGATCTTGGCTATGTGATGCAAAGGCACTGCACACCCTTGATAAATTATTGAATTTGGATATCTGCAGTGAATCACAATTGCATGCCTCCAAATCTCTTATACTAAATGGAAGCTCTGGCAAAAACTTAAGATTTTGGCAACCGTTTAGCTTAAGAAGTCTAAGCTTTGGAAGTTCATGAATTCTTATTGGTACACTAACAAAACAGTTACCATCTAAAATCAACTCTGTCAAAGAAGGGAAATGACACAAATCGTGAGGGAATGATTCTTCAGTTAGACAGCAATCACACAAAACCAGGCGACTTAGAGAAGATAGCCTTAAGATAGAAGGTGGCAATCTTTTGAGGCTCTTGCATGAACTAATGTTCAGAGTTTTGAGGGAATTCAATCCATGAAAGGTATCAGGAAGGCAATCAAGGTTTCTGCAGCCGTGTATGCTCAAATATTCAAGGCCAACTAAACATCCAAGTGATGCTGGCAGTTTCCTAATGGCCGTACTCCACAAAGAAAGCCTTGATAAACTTTTCATGCATTCCCCAAATTCTGGGAGACTTTCAAAAATCGTGCAACTGTCAAGAATTAATTCCTTGAGAGAATTCATCACCAATTTACCTGGAAGAGTTTTAAGTCTTTTGCAATTACTAAAATCCAATAACACTATGCTTTTGTGACGTATGAGGGATGGGTGAACCTCCATTAGGCCTGTGCATCCTCTAAGAACAAGCGTTTTGAGAATGGGAACCGCAGAAAGGTCTGGTGTTTGCTTTAGTTCCGTTGAATAACTCAAATCCAAGTACTTCAGCTCTTTTAGAAACTGATCAAAATAGAGACATACAAAAATGATATCATATTTTGTGAAGTCATTGCAATAAAATTTAGCAAAGTTCTTGACAAAAGGGTCCTACCTTTTTTCCAAGCCAAACATGTTCAATTTTGCTAGACAGCACTTTCATTTCAACAACTTCATTATGTTGATCTCCAAGTGGCAGAGCTTTCAGAGTACATCCTCTCCAGTGAAGAACTTTCAAAGAACTAGGAAGGCAATCAAGGCCAAGGGGAAGTTGCACGCCATATATACGGAGAAATTTTAGTTGATTTGTCTTTGAAAAGGCTTTAATACTCCAGTATGCTTTATATAAAGATTGATGTGGGCTGAAAACCAAAATATGATTTGCTTCAGTTCCTTGATAGGTATATTGTGTGGTTAGAGCTAAGCTTTGAATTGCTTCAGTTCCCTGTTGAGAAACAAAACTACAAATGATATTCACATAGGAGGAGGTAATAAAACAGACACAAACTAAAAGAAAAATGGGTGGAAAAATTGACACCAACCATATCTTTTGTAAGTACAAGATCAATGTCTTCTATAGACCACAACCGGCTACGTTTACCAGGATCATTTGGAGATTCTTGAATGACTATATTCTTTCCTATTTCTTGAAGCAAATCATGCATCTCCAACACACTGTCCTCCCCACTTAAAGTTATCAAAGATCTTTCAATCAAAACATCAATTTCAATTTTTGGATTATAACCACAATTTTCTAATACACTTGTAACATAATCCATATCCATTCCTTTCAAGAAGCAGGCAACATCTAGAAAAACTTTCTTTTCTGTGGGATCTAAACCCTCATAACTAATTTTTAATGTGTCAAGAATTTTGGGATGTGAAACGCTCTTTATTTTTTTCAAAGCACTATGCCAAACATCAATAGTTCTTCCATGAAGATAGGAGCCAAGTACCTTAAGTGCCAATGGAAGACCACCACTATATTTGACAACTTCTTTGGACAAAATCAAATACCCTTCTTGAGGTTCATCTTGTCTAAAGGCTTTCAAGCAAAAGAGATGAAGGGCTTCTGTTTGTACTAACTCTTCAACCTCATAAGTCCCATGCACTCCATGTATCCTTAGCAAGTGCATATCTCTGGTTGTGATTATTATCCTGCTTCCAGGACCAAACCAATCTTGCTTGCCAACTAAATTTTCCAATTGGCTTACTTCACTTATGTCATCAAGAACAAGAAGAACTTTCTTGTTGCAAAAAGAACTTCTAATTACCTTCTTTCCATCATAAATATTATTAAATGCATTTGTACTTATATTCATATGAGCAACAAGTCTTTTTTGTATTTTAACTAATCCTTTTGTCTCACATGCCTCTCTAACATTCTCAAGAAAGCAACTAACTTTAAATTCACCTTGGATGGCATCATAGACTGCTCTTGCAATAGTTGTCTTACCTATGCCTCCCATGCCCCATATGCCTACAAACCGAACATCATTCAGCCCAATGCCCATGAGCCTAATCACTCTCTCCACCCTCGAAGTAATTCCTACAAGGTTATCACAAGATGGCAATTTTGGAATCAACTTTTTATGTATGAGTTGAGCAATGCTTTCAACAAGTGTTGCCTCATGCCTATAAAGGAAAGAGAAAAGAAAAATCATACAGCCAATACAACAAGTGCCGGCAAAACAAAGGAACAATATTTAAGAAACACAAGTTCTCTTTTGATTTTTCTCAACGAATACCAAGTAAAATGTGACACACAGTATTGTATCTTTAATCTAACTTTGCAAGACAGAAATTGTTGCAATTCCCACACCGGGAAACAAAACCTTCCAAGAGTAGTACTTAATTCTAAGGATTCTCTCACTCTCCTAGCTTGTCATTTGGATTGAGCTATTGGTTGGACTTGATTCCGTATGTTAGGAACTTATTAGTTAATGGTTAGTTAGGATAGGAGGGTTAATTGCCTACAAATAAAGGAAGATAGGAATTGGTTAGGGTCTTTTTTGAGGAAAAAGCTATATTGAATGTAAAAATAAAGCTGCTCCGAGTGGGTTATGCGGGTAATGATATTACAATTCCCCCACTGAGGAATCATGCAATTCAAGTGTGATACCTGAGTCTAGGAGCTTTTCCACTAAATAGATTAGTCTACTAATATAACCAAGTTTTATTCTCTAGAGAATAATGTACAACTAGAATAGTATTGTTCTAGAATCAATGACAGAAATTACGGAAATCGGGCAAAATTTATAGTCACATAACATTTTTCTATATTCAACTATTTATGAGATATAATTTAAGAGCAGAACAAATGAACCTAATGATGAGAAAAACTCACTCATTTTTGGAGTCCCAACCAGAATAACTAGCAACTTGTGCTAAGGCATCTCTCCATCCTTTAACTCTCTCACTGTCTTGTCCAAATCTCTGCTCATGTTTTCTGAAAGCTTCCTCGAAGCTTCCTTTTTGATACCTTACATGAGAAGGCTCCACACCATAGAAGACTGGAACGACATACAGCCCATGTTTGTGCCTGCACTCAATAATCTTTTGGAGCTCATCCAAACACCAAGAAGAGGAAGCATAGTTTGTTGAGATAACAGTGATCGCAAACATGGATTCTTCAATTGCTTTTATAAGCTCAACTGAAATAACTTCACCTCTCTCAAGGTCCTTGTCATCCCTGAAAGTTATGATTCCCTTTGTTGTGAGTGCAGCATACAAATGGTCAGTGAACCCTTTGCGAGTGTCTTCTCCTCTAAAACTCAAGAACACATGATAGGTGCATGATCGTGGTTGAGGGATGGAAGTAGAAGCGGAAGAGGAGGATGAGGCTTTAACTACAGAATATGCCATATATGTTCATCTATCCCTACAAGGCTGCAAAGTAGTGGGGTGTGTATTTTGATGCCTGCTCTTAATTCTAGCTGTGCGGTGTTTGTAGGGTTGTGGTTGGAGAGTATTTGGAACTTGGAAGGTAAAGAGTAAAGGCTAGGCGTGTGTGAATGCAGGAAACTGCGTGGAATCTGATAAAACAGAGGAGGAGACAGAGATAAAGAGAAATGAGTGTCATTTTCATCATGATATGGCCTACACTACAGGAAGAAAGCGTGGGGAATCATGGTTGTTAGGCTTTGCTTTATTATTAACTTGTGTGGAAGCAAAGAAGATAATTAACTTGCTTTATGCTCCTAGGCGGCGTGTGGTTCGCGGACTAATTTTATATTCCTGATAATAGTATTTTTAGGAATTATATTCCCAGTAATAATATTTCTAGAAATGAATTATTTTTATATTTGGTTTGCGAGTTAGATTTCCAAGAATTTTACATAATATGTCCAGGAATGAACTACTCCTGTGTTTGGTTGACATAAATATTTCTGGGAATATCGTACATTTTTCCCAAAATACCCCTACAAATTTAAACTAAAAATTCAATTTTTAATCACATTAAACCCACAATTAAGTATAATTTCCAAAATACCCCTAAGAATTTAAACTAAACAATTAATTTTTAATCACATTAAACTCATAATTAAGTGTAATTTCCAAAACACCCCTATCAATTTAAACTAAGCAATTAATTTCTAATCACATTAAATTCATAATTAAATATAATTTCCAATATACCCCACCAATTTAAACTAAATAACTAATTTTCAATCACATTAAATTCAATAAGTCTAAAAATATGATATGTAACACAAACCAACTTATGCAAATGTCACAATATAAGTTCAAACTTAATAGTAATCCAAATAATACGATACATCAAATCTAAGTACCAATTCAAATCCAACATAAGAGCTAACAATTCATACATATAGCCACTTAATTGTCCTAAAATAAGAAAATTAAAATCTAGGAATAATTGTTAACGACTATCTTCACGAATGCCACTATATCTTCTGGTATGAGTGAGAAGAACACATTAGTCAAGCTGCTGTCCCTTGAAATAATAATGGTAGCCTTCATTCTTTCATCAATAGACAAGCCATCAACATCTCTTAACATAGCCATTAGCTTCATTCTTTTATCAACTTCCTCCTTCTCGACCTTAAAGCAAGTAATCAAGTCCGATATATGCGTAGAATGCACTTCCAATGCAGATTTGACATCTTTGATTGAATCAGCTATCACCTCAGCCGTTTCAGAGCTTGCACCTTTATTATCTCTCTTCCTTTTATTCTTGTGTTGGGTAGATGAAGAACTCATACCACCTGGAGTTTCAGGCATCTAAAAGTACAATAAAACCAAATGTTTAGGGAAAAAATGAGAGCATGAGAGAGACATAAGGAAGAGTGGGGAATAAGAGACGTCAGCAATTACTAAGTGAAGATTTTGGGGCTCTTTGAGCAGGGAGATTTGCAGACTCATCAAGTTCTACAATAATTTTTTCTATTTCATCTTTCATAGTTGATTTACGGAGATGCTTTCAGTAACACTACTAATTTGTTTCTGGGTTACTAACACCTAATTTACATAAAACCTTGATCTCTCATCCCATATTGCAGCAATCAAGCAACAAATTGGCAAATGCAGAAATACTCTGCTAAATGTTCCTACCTATATGCAGCACATACATATGGCATGGCATGACATGGACATGTGGGGCTTGCCAAATTTTAAAAATTAGTGCATGGATACAACACATATAATAATGGTCCGTAATAATGGTCTGTATGTGCTTTATATGTTCCTGCCATTTGATTTCACTGGTCCATAGATACTGAAAAGGGCATTCATCTAAAATCCCAAAATCTAAAACTAAAATTAAACCAAGTATCTTCTCTGGAGGTTCCTGCCATTTGATTTCACTAGTCCATAGATACTGAAAAGAGTGTACATCTAAAATCCCAAAATCCAAAGCTAAAATTAACTAAGTATCGTCTCTGGTCAGTTAAAGGTTCAAAAGAATACATGCAACTAAAATAAAATGGCAATGCTATATACTTCACTCAACAATCATGAACATCTATAATGTTTTCTATTTGGGTGCTACTTAACGTAGTATACACAACCAATTTCAGTCACAACATAGTATAAGCATGTATATACGAATCATGATGCAAACTAATTCATTCATCTGAAGTAATTAAAACTGATATAGAAACAGCTCTGCTTAGTTCATTTGACAACTAGCTATTTACAGCATAGATAAGAGGCATTTAACAGCTTAGTATATACCTCAGAGTCATCCTGAAATTCAGCTTCTACTTCTACCAAACTTGGATCTATGTTTTGATCTCCTTGCAAGTTGTTCATCTGCATTTCAAGTTCAGATTCCATGGCAGCAACTGCTTCAACTGGATCTTCTGCATTGGCTCCCTGGGCCTTGTCTTTACCGAAAACGAATCCTAACTCCTCAAAATGTGGGAATGACTTGTTGTAAAGGCCACTTGCATTTGGATGTGACTAAAATCAAAAGTAAAACAACAGAATCCCTAGTCATCACACTTGCATCCAACTAGAATGATTGATTCCCTTCCCATCGGAATCCAACATTCCCATGGTGTAAGATGGGAATAAAAATAGGATCATTTCCATTCCCAGGAATGAAATATTCCAGGGAATATTTTTATTGTCCACGAACCAAACATGGGAATGCTTCAATCCAGATTTCAGATTCTCGAGAATTTTATAAGATACCGCGAACTACACGCCCCCCTAATGCATTGCTTGTTTTCTTTTCTTTTCTTTTTGTTTTTACTTTGTATAATATGCCATTTGTTTTCCAAGAAAATTCAAAAGATATGGTAGATTTATCAAATAAAAGCAAGGAAGGAAACCAGCAGGAAACAGATAGTATAAAACCAAAAACAAGAATCAATAAAAAGAAACATATCAAATAGTAAAATATTCACCTATTGCAAGAACAATGTTATATATTTTTAGCTTCAAAATTAATGAATGAGTAATATTTAAACAATTGACTTATTATGAAAGTACTTCCCTTAAATTCACGGGGAGAATTGATCCCTTTCCAAGTCTACATCAAAACATCCTTACAGAGAGTGGCGGAGGAGAAGAGTGTGTTGTGCTACGAAGGTTAAAATTTTTAATGTGTGTTGATTAGCAACCATTCTCTGAGTAGAATATTACAAGACAGTGTTCTCTGGGTGTTCTTGGTACGGTCTAGCATTTTAGCTTGTTAGCGCACTGTGTGTGTTGTAAAAGGAAGTGGTGGTGAATAGTATTAAAGGTAGGGTGTTATTGGCATATGTAACAGTGGCTTAAAATGTTGCTATGAGTAACATTTATTTGAAAAAATGCTTGAAAAAATGCTGTTAAAGGTAGCATGTTATTGGCACTTGTAACATTTTAATTAGTGTTGCTAACTAAATGTCAGTAAAGATCATCTGGGTAGTAGTAGCAGAAGAGGAAGATGAGGCTTCACTTACATAATATGCCATATATGTTCGTCTATCCCTACAAGGCTGCAAAGTATTGGGGTGTGTATTTTGATGCCTGCTGTTAATTCTAGTTGTGCGGTGTTTGTAGGGTTGTGGTTGAAGAGTATTTGGAACTTGGAGTAAAGGCTAGGTGTGTGTGAATGCAAGAAACTATGTGGAATCTGATAGAACAAAGGAGGAGGCAGAAAGAAAAAGAAATGAGGGTCATTTTCATCATGATATAGCCTACGCTACAGGAAGAAAGCGTGGGGAATCTAGGTAGCTAGGCTTTGCTTTATTAACTTGTGCAGTAAGCGAAGACATTATTTTACAGTGCAGTATATCAGTGATATATTGCACAAAAGAGTGAGAAACATATTAACCTCCATTATCATATTGCGAAGCCTTTAAGTTTATCATTGATATTTAATCCAAAGTTTAACATATAGTAGAATTGGAAGTCTTGCAAGTGCTTTGGTATATAAATATGACTTTAGTCGTTTGGGTTAATCATCCTCCAAGAGTGGGAGGGATTCATTGTATGGGTAGTTTTTAATAAATGTACTCCATGTGATGAAAAGATTTGTAATGATGATTTGCAATTTTAATTGTACAAAATTTCCAAATAGTTGAAAGATTTGTAAAATCGTGGATATTAGCAATAAAGGTCAAATCACGTTAAATTTTGTGAGTTTGTTTTTTGCATTTATTTTGCCTTTGCTACCCAATAAGTGGTATCAGAACCAATGGTTTGGGCCAGTTGGGCTTAGTTGAGTTTTGAAGAGAATGGTAGTTTCGGATCCATGGGATCCCTTATGCCAAAAGTCTTCATGGTAATGCAGAGGTCAGGCATGTTCGATGAGCAGCGACGGCATAAGTGAGGACAATTTATGTCGAAATTCTTCTTGGCAATGTGGAGGTCAAATGACGTATTTCGTGTGCAGCGGTGATACAAGTTTTCTGAGAATAATGTTTAAAGAGACAGATGTAGTCATCTTTTGGTAGGACTTTGGATTACGGGGGATTTGTTGAGATTTAACCCAAAATCTCACATCGAATAGAATTAGAAGTCTTACAAGTGCTTTGACCTATAAATATGACTTTGGTTATTTAGGTTAATCGTCCTCCAAGAGTGAGAGTGACCCATTGTATGGGTAGTTTTTAGGAGTTGTACATATGATAAAAAGATTTGTAAGGATGATTTGCAACTTTAGCTATTCAAAAGTTATAGATAGTTGAAAGATTTGTGAAGTTATGAATGTAGGCAGTGAAAGCCGAATCACGCTAAATCTTGAAGTTTGTTTTTTGTATATATTTTGTTTCTGCTGCCCAACATTTATAACCTATTTTCAACTTAATCGTAAACTTAGAATAATGTTTTGTGTACAACAAAGTTGTATAACAATCCTACATTCACTACAAGAAATTTGCATAAACAGATGGGATTATAGATAGATTTATAGACAGAAACATATCGTCTATTATTTTCACATCTATAATAGCTATAGGTGAACAAATGTTCCTATCTATAATTGGCTAGAAAACTTTTTGCAAAATTACCTCATTACAGACGAATTTGTCCATCTATAATATTATAGATGGAAAAATCCATATGTAATAGACAAAATGATAAAAATAAAAATATGAAACTCAAACTCCACTGCCATCGGCTCCATCCATTGTCTCCAATAGCCTCTCTCTCCCTAATTCCACCAAGGTAACTAAATAAAATCAATCTGTCCAAAATTCAAACAAAAAAAAGGTAAAACTAGAAGCAGAAAACCACCAATGTATCCACCTTCTTCGCATTCCCTTTTGTCGACACCGACTACGACCACCACCATGTCCTCCGCTATGCCATGCCAGCTATGATGGAACTGCCACCCCCCAAACCAAACAAAAGCACCAATGTTCCAAATGTGCACTTTAACTAATAGCTCAATGGAATTGAAAAATGGCAGAAAATGAAAAAAAAAAACGTTTAAAAGCTAAAGAACATTACTAAGAACACAATGGCACAAATCATTTGCAAAATGAAGGCTCTAGTGATTGGAGGTGGCCCAATGAATAGCGGTGGGGGTGGTTTCATCATAACAGAGAGAAAGAAGTGAAAATGAAAAATGGAAAGAAGGAAGAGGCGTCGCATTTTTATCCCGAATTCTGATATTACAAATGGATTTTTTTTCTGTAACACCTTCAATGAAATGCATAATTACATTAAAGGAATCACAGATGGAAAAATCCATTTGTATGTTTTGTGGAAAAATTTTCTTTCTGAATCTATCTGTAATTTCCATCTGTAAAAATTACGCACTATGTGACGCAAAGTTGCACCAACATTTATAGATAGATTATGTAATTTTGACAAAAAGAAATCTTTTTTTTCAGTTTTCATTTTCCATCCTGTAAATCCATCCATAATAGCAATGAAACAAAATATATCTATAATTTTCATCTGTGTTCTGCCAGTTTCTGATAGTGATCAACACTCATAATATTTTTTTGTCTTTTTGTGAGAGTAGATATTGATGCACAAAAAGACGAAAAAAAAATAGTCAACTCCTTCGTACGGGTAGGAACCAAATACCTCAATTGCTAATAGAAGAGTAACGCCTCTAGTATATTCAACCACTAATTTAGAATATTTGACCAGAACCCTTCTCTAGGTTTGAGCTATTTATTAAAGGCCCTTCAAACAGAAAAAGAGATATTAGTTTCTTCATGAAGGTTCCTTTAACTTCTTAAGTTTGATACACTCCATGTCTATTTTGGGAATGCACATCTCTAGGTTTTATCATCCTGTTTTAGAATCAAACCAATTTTTCTACCGAATTCTTCATTTGGATTTCTTGACTTACAACATTGAGAAGAAGAACCTTCTTATTGCACTGGGTTTTTCTATTGTCTTTCTTCCAACTTCTATATCATAAAAATCACTGCTACTTATATTTAGACAAGATGGAACACCCATTTGAAAGCCTCAAAACTGTTAAGAAATACGTCTTAATAAGTAGCATAAATTAAGAGTAATAGAATGATACACAATAACTTCTTGTGATATGATTGTCCACAAAAAAATATAAACTCCAATAAGAACTTCTACTATATAAAATAGTAGGTACAATGAAAGATTTACAATAACACACAATGTAAGATATATGCCAAAAATAGTGGCACTGTATTTTCTAGAAAATAATAACAATAAACCCTTCACTATTTTTGCCACTCACAATAACTCTCTTCTACCTGAAGCAACTTTTGTTTCTTGCTTTCTCTGTGCTTTTCATGACAAAATATTTCGTATTTATAATAAAAAATTATCTAACTATAACACATCATTTCCCCTTTTTTCTCTCTCTCATTTCTATAGTTTTAATACTCCTTATATATAATAAAACTAAGCCATGAAAAATAACAGCAAAGTTTTCTCCATGCTGAGCGACTGAGCACTTGTCAGCATCTGTCTAACATTCCTCATAAATTAACTAACATTGGATTGGACTTAGATGAACTTTATAGACTGTTCGATCCGTAATTGTTTTATTTATGCTCCACATGCCCCAGATAGGCAAAGCGAACATCCTTCAATCCAATATCTATGAGCCTAATCATTTCCTCCACCCTTGAAGCAAGGTTCTCTGTGCAAGATGGCAATTTTTTCATCACTTGTTTATGTATGTATTCGGCAATTCTGTCAACAAAATTTGCCTCAAACCTGAAAAGGGGCAGAAAATAAAAATCATACATCTGGTCCACCAAGAAATACTATCAAAATAAGGCACCAAATTGAGAAACACTAGTTCTCTTTGAAAAAAAATTTCCCGAAAGTTCAAGGTAAAATGGGACACACAAACCTTGACACCATGAATAAAAATATGTTTAAATGTATTTTTATTTTCTATAAATATATATTATTTTGGTTTTGTTCCCTTTAAAAAATTTTGTTTTAGTTTTGGTCCATTGTTTTTTCTTTTCTTTGTTTTTGGTCTTTATAATTCTAAATTTTTATCCCAATAAATATTTTTAAATATATATTTAGTCATTATAAGTATTGAAAATTTATTTCTGCCTTAAATAATTTAAGAATCTTCTTTTGATCCTTATAATTATCAGTATATAACATCGGATTTACATAAAAGGGATAAAAGACATAACAATGGAAAAAGGAGGGACCATACTTAGAACAAAAATTTTAGAGGACCAAATCAAAACAATACATATTCATGAATCATGAGGACTGAAAATATATTTAAGTCTTCAAAATATTTTGTCCGTAACCCTACCAGGGAGAAACTTAGTTTTTAAATTAAATATATAAAAAGAATGAATGATTAAGGTTGACGGGCGACCAAAACAAAGACAATGGTACAGTTTAAGAACTAATGGAAAATAAGAATTTAAGGTCATTTTAGGCTGTATTTTTATTTTTATTTTTATTTTTATTTTTATTTTTATTTTCTGTGTTTTCTATTTTTAAAATCTTATAAAGAAAATAATGAAAACAGAAAATAAAAGTAAGAATAAGGATTTTATTATTTTCATCATTTTTACTATTTTCTTTACAAAACTCTAAAAAGAGAAAACACATAAAATGATAATAGGAAATAAAAATAGAAACCAAACAGACCCTCTCTAGTCAATATAATTGACATTTTTAACTATTTTTTTAAATGAAGAGTGTATAATGATAATTTATTGGATCAATTTTCATGGATTGATAGTATACAATTTTTTTTCATTTTAGTAGGTAGAAATTAATAACTATTATTATTAACTAAAGAAAAACTATATACTATACGCACAGGCTCTAGTAACATATTTAATCTTTAGTACAAATTTTTTATGTCTAAAAAATGATTGTGAATTATATGGTCTAATCATTTTTGAATTTGTTCAAAATTTTAAATTTAAAAAAATTTAACTGGATATTATTTTTTTAATCAAATTTAACAACAGTTATAACTTTACTGGCAAAAAATATGTATGGCAAAAAACTAATTTCTTCAACAATTACATAACTCGTCAGTAAACTAATGTTTTTGGAAAATGTTAAATGATATATAATTAGTTAGTTGCATGAATTTGGACTTACGCTGTGTGTAAATTATTGCTAAACTGCACATAGCACATAATATGAGCAAAACAAATGAGTCTCACAGGGGAAGAACTTGCTGATCCCTGGAGTCAAAACCAGAGTAACTTGTAACTTCTCTCAATGAATTTCTCCATCCTAAAACCTTCTCACTGTTTTTTCCAAATCTCCCTTCATGTTTTGCAAAAGCTTCGTCAAAGCTTCCTCTTTGATGCCTCACTTCAGAAGGTTCCACATGGTAGAAGATTGGCACAACAAATTGCCCCAGGTTGTGCTTGCACTCAACAATCTTTTGTAGCTCATCCAAACACCAAGTGGAGGAAGCATAATTTTCTGACAAGACAATTATTGCTATCATAGATTCTTCAATTGCTTTGATGAGCTCTGTTGATATCATTTCTCCTCCCCCAAGGTTTTTGTCATCCTTGTAAGTTACGATTCCCTTCCTTTCTAGTGAGGCACATAGATGATCAGTAAATCCTCTGCGAGTCTCTCCCCTAAAACTCAAGAAGGCATGATACGTCCAAGATTGTGGTTGTGCGATTGAAGTAGAAGGAGGAGGGGAAGAAGAGTCTTCACCTACAACAAATGACATATGTGTTCAATTGTCAGTTTGTTATCACTAGTGACAGGTCCAAAAAAGCTTTTAAGAATAGAGGCAAAAATAATGGTTGGACATAATAATAAGTGAGATATCTTATATTTCTTTATTTTTTCTTATTTAGAGTTAGTGTGAAGTCAAGCTTAATTAATACATGGGGCGTGTATATATATATATATATAGAGGTATAATTGGATTTAATTGGAAATCAGTGATAGTGTAGAAAAAATTTACATATTTGTCTATTTATGTAATGGCACATCATTAGATATGATTACTTTCTATTCCATTACTTGAGAAGTCATATAAAGGTCATATTGTTTCTTTCCATCCCCACTACTTGTAAAACTCTTTTACACGATAAATGCATCAAAATTAAAATCATAATAATTAAAAATTGTGTGGCGGCAAGAGCCTTACTATTATGTGGCTACATTCCTGGTCACCACATCGTATAATAGCTTAGATTGTCGTGTGTACTTCGTTGATCTATTTGTTCTAGCATTGCGGTGTTTGTAGGATTTTGTTTGGAGAGTATTAGCAAGGTAAAGATGTAATAAGTGCACGCGAGATTGAATATAGGAAAGTGATTGAAAGGTGGTTGGGTAGGCCCTTAGTTCGAGAGCATTACTAAGCCGGTGCAATTTTGAAAGGGCAAATTAAATGACTTCCCCTAAGATTTAGTCAAATTCAAACTTCAGGCCACTTCCCATCTATTTGTAAAATTTGCTTAGAAGTTCCCTGCATTTGTGAAATCATTACCATAACCTCTCTTGAGTTTGTAAAATCATTACATTGGCATTTCCTCTATCGCACAATAAAGAGTGCATCCAAAGGAGGTTAGTGTCACTGGATAAATAGAAAGGAGACGATGTAAATTTCACCAAGTATCAAGGAAGGTAAATGTAATTTACCCATTTTAAAATCAAATGACCAAAATGAGGTGTACTTTAAAGAGCAATGATACCTTGACAACAAAAAAGAAAAGGAACCATACATCATTGATTTTGTTACCATTAAATGTGATGAGTGGATGAGGTGAATGGGACCAGCATCAGATCTAATGGTGATAAAATAAAAGATGTAAGTGTGTTATTGATCTTGTTGTCAAGCTAACATTTTTGTACTTTAAAACAACTTGTATTGTGGTAGTTATGCCTTTTGTGAAAAATACTATGGATTGAAAAAAAAAATGTCGCATAAGAAAGACGCAATTACTGCTAGTAGGCCTTTCAATCAGGTGGGACCCACCTATTTAGGCTTGGCCCGTTAAATAAATGGTCCTAAATGGGCTGCCATGTACACTCACAAACCTAAATTTCTTGGCCCGACTCTGTTTAAGGGCAATCGCTAGCCAAAATGGCCCACTCATTTTTTGCTTTTTTTCCTTTTCAATTTGGACCACCTACAAACAGCCTAAAGCTGAAATTCTAAATCATATCAAACCAAAAAAAAAAATCCTGAATCATAGTTAATTTGACAAAAAAAAAATCATAGGAGAATGAAAGTGAAATAAAGGAAAAAATGTATTAGGACCCTAAAAAAAAAAAGGAAACAATGTATTTTCATAAATTAAGAGTCTAAGACATTTCACAGCACTCAAACAAGGCATATAAGCATATGTAGATCCAAACTAAACCGAATCTCGACACTCTGAAGGCAGAAGAATGAAAAGTGAAACAAGGTGATGTTGGTGGAGGCTACTGTCTCGACAATGAAAAAGTTAAGGTGGTGTAGCAGACAAAAGATGAAGACAAAGAAAGTAGTCTTGGTGCTCTAGAAGCAAGGCGGCGCGCTACTATTAGATAATGCAAGGCAAAAAGTAGTGGTAAAGGTGTCGGAGGTGGCGAAAATGGTAAAGGCAGTAGCAACTAATTACAAACCCTAACCCTAAGTTTATTTCATTCTCTCACTCTTTCAAACTGACTCTTAGTAATGTATCTTCTCGTTTCTTTCCTGAGAAAATGAGACTAAGGGCTTAAGCTAATATTTTTACATGGGTTAATTTGTGTCTTGTGGCATATGTGTTTGTTTGCTTGGAATTGGGCCCCGTTGGCCTTAAAAAAAAAAGGATACCAGGTGGGTTAGGACTAGCTAGTGGCGTAGTAGGTTAATTGAAAGTAGACTTGTAATCTATTAAAAAAAAAACAAAAAAGTGGGGTAAACGGGCTGCCTGTTTAATTGAGTGTGTTAAGCGACTAGGCTGAAAAAGGATTTTTGTTAAACAAATTGAAATTTTTAGGCTTGACCCACTTTTTTTTTGTTGGTAAATGGGTTGGCTTCTAAGGTTTGACTCGTTTTGACGATCCTAGCTACCGGTGCCTTTCTTAGTTTCTCTGTGCCATGACTCTAACATCGAAAAACAAACAACAAAAAGGTGCAACCATGCAACAATAATTAGTGCTTTTTCATGTGTCATATCTCACCACCACAATCTCACCATCAACAACTACAACCTACCACTGCCTCAAGAATTGGGCTCTGCCTCCAGATTTATAGAACCACGGCCATGTGCTAGACAGCAGGCTCATGGTGGTGTGTTGAATGGCGGTGTGGTTTACGTATCTATAGACAAGCCTAATGTGGCCTTAGGGTCCCCCAAGATTCACCTGTGTTGCTGGGAAAGCCTCGGATGCAGATAGTCAGCATGAGGTGCAGATCAGGCATGGTAGGTTGACTGCTATAGTGGTCAGGCTATTTTCGGGTTGAGTCATAGTCTATGGAGACCGCTATAGCAGTATATCCTCGATATTAGAACAGGTCCAAAACGTAGTTTCGTTTAATGATGCACCAACCCTATTTAAATCCTCCTTATTCATGTTTTCTTTCCCAAATCTAAAACCCTAGCTCTCCCAACCTCCTTCCACCCTTTCACTCTCATCATCTCTCTATCTTACCTACTCCAAACTTCGAGGTAAGAGATTGTTGATAGTTTATGCTCTCTTTTTCTCCATTCCTCCATGTTTGAGTTTGGGGTATTTGTGTTCTTAATCATTGTCAAGTTTGGTACTCTCCTAATGTTCCTAGAATTGTTTTAGGGTGTTTATGAATTTTCATGGCTTTTTTTTGCTTCCATAGCAGACGTAGGTGCCATTCCAGCTCAATGGAGCTCTTTTGGTCTTGACACTACTAGTTCCTCCCCTACAAGCGAGTAGGTTCAATCTTGTGATATCGATTTTGGTCATTATAGATATAAGAACATGATTTTAGAAATTGTTTCATAACAAGTATGAATTATTATGAATGTATGCCAAGAACTGAGATTTTAAGTTTAACAATTTATCATGAAAATATATTAGGAAAACTCATGGGACCATGATTTGTTGTTTAAATGATTCATCACGTGATTATGACTAGTCATATGTTTAACTATGATGCTATGCATGATTAGCATTTTATTGGAACTTTATATTCATGAAATTTCGCTTACATGTTCAGGATTAGAGTCCAGTTATAGAATTTAGAGAAAAATTATGAAATTTCAAGTTTTAAGTTATACGGTAGCTATAAAAAATAGACAGTGAGTTAATGGCTATAGGATCATTAATCTTGGAACTATGTTGTGTCTGCTAGGGGACAATCTCACTCGATCAAAGTATTCAGAGAATGAAACCTATTTAGGTATCCAAATATAGGACCTTGTTAGGTGCCTTTTAGAGTTTAGAGTATATCTATGTATTATATTATTATACTATATACAAATTCAGATATTTCTATTCTGTAATAGTTTATTGTTATGCATGATTTACAAGATTCGCTAGTTTTGGATTATTATGTATGTAAATATAAAAAATTGTTTCACAAATGATGCATTTTATTATTTACTAGTGTATTCTTGGTGGTTATCCCATATAGGGATTATGAGTGAAAATTTACTAACTGAGTTTTAGATGAAACCCACCCTTCTCCTTTTCTTCCCTTATAGATATAGCTGCTACATTAGATTCTCCACAGCCTCCCCCTCAGCAGTTATAGTGTTTCAGCTTGGTGAGCTTCACTTTGTGATGAAGTATTACTTATTGTCATAGAGTGCTCCAATGGTTTTGTGGGCAGGATCCTGGACCATCCATATCCTTTTTGCATGATGAGTTGATTTTAAATTCCAATTATGAATTTATAGTTTTTATGGTTTTATATAGAGCAACTCGATTACATTACATATTATAACTATGGATTCAGATTTGGTTTATGAAAGAGAGATTTATGTATGTTGTTATGTTTTAAAAATACAAGCTTGTTTGGATTAGAAAATGAAATTTATGTTTAAAATTATGCATACAGTACAACTCAGCAACCATGAGGCCTACGTGGGGATGAGATTTCTCACGTGCCGGTCATGTTCCCAAATCGGGTAATGACATCACAGTTGTGATGGCTACTGGATTGGCTACTCAGAAGTCAGAGAGAAAGAAAGAAGAAATGGTGGGTGCTTTTAGGGTTTCATCTTTTAGAGAGGAAGTGTTTGCTAGGGAAGGGATCTTGCGTCGAAGGCTTTTTTCAATTTTAGGAATTTTAATTTTGTTTGGTAATTTGAAGAATTACTTCTTACATAAATTCACAAAAAAAGATAATGAGATCCATAAATGAGTGAGTATATGCTGAATAAACTTAATGAGATCCAATTTAATTGTTAATATGCCCAATATAATGTATTAACCTTATGCTTATGGCATGTCACCCATTGTTTCATACTAATATTTTAATAATCTTTATTCCTTTAAAAAATATATTAATAATTAAACATTATTTTTATTAGAGTTGTTCCAACTAATATATTTGTAATGTGCAGTTGAAATCTGGAATGGAGTACTCTTCATCTAATGTGCCACACCTACACAGATCTTGCAATTATGAGACTGTATTAAATGTGGAAGGGAAAATTGGACCGGACCGGCCAGTCCGACCTTGTTAATCAGGATATAGTCACCTAGCTGGTCCGGTTAAGCTCCCAAATTAGGGGAGTTCAAAACCAGTCAATAATCGGTCAAAACCAGGGAAAATCAGTGAACCAGACCGATTTTTCTGGTTTGGAACTTTTGATTTTTTTTTAAACTTAAAAACTGGCATCTTGTGGCAGCCATAGAGCAAAAAATGAAGAAAAAAAAATGGAACCAAAGAAGGGCAATAAGAAAGATTGCTAAGTTGTTCTTCTTCTCCATCCATCATTCCCAGATTGTTCACCATAAACCTCGCTGGTCACTAACAAATGTTGCTTTCAAATGCTTTATGATCCTGTTGTAAAGCTAAAACTAGAGAAATTTTATATGGATCATGTTTATTTTTATAGACCTATGAATATATATATATATATATATATATATATATATATATATATATATATATATATATATATATATGTATTGTGTTGATTATGGTAATGTTAATGGTTTAATATTGTTTTAATTCTAATAAATCATATGTATATATTTATAGTTTTTTATTATATTTTGATTGAATCTCAGTTGGACCTTTAAACTTTTGAACCGATATCTTGACAGGTTTGGATTTCTATTTCTTGGTATTAACTTCAATATAAATTACAAACATTTATGGTTTGGAATTGGATACTAACCTGCTTGCTGTGGACTTTCCCTAACATGTGCTGATGATGCAAATGAAGAAGCTGCCACAATTGATGAGGAAGCCAATTCAACATTAGAATTAGCATTAAAATCACCCGCAACTTCAGCATCTGACGATTCATCATTAGGAACCCCACCGCCATCTTCATCTTTAGTGGACCGATCTTCATCATAGTTACTGTCGGCATTAGATGGAGTATCAAATGTTTTAGTAGGAAGAACTATATGGGTAGGTATGGATGAACTACCTCCTACAACACCGATCTCGACATACAGCTCCAACACTTTCACATCAGATTGTTTTTCAGCAGCACTTATCATACACTCGACATCTTCACTATCTAAAATTTCAAGGTCTGTGTATGTGCTTTGAGAGGTTGGAAATCTATATGTTAGACTAGAAATGATTTGATGAGACTCAAGCTTCAACCTGGCACCAATTATCTTCTTCAACATATCATAGCTGATGCCACGCTTTATTTGAATCGCTCTCTTTTGACCTTCAAAGGTGAGCCCTTGTGGTCCTTCAAACATTTTACCATCTGAGTACACAAGCACGATAACTTGACTCACTCTTGCAGCAGATCTTCTTAAAATTTTGAACATCATTAGACAATATTTGGAGTTAAAGGTTGAGAGGAATGGTGAGAATATGGAAAAATGAGGAATTCGAAGGCGAAAGGGGAGAGAAAGAGAGAGATGAAGACCATTAAAGGGGTGGGGAATCTTTAGTTGAATTGGTTGGTTTGTTGACTTGGTAAGAAGCTGCCATGCACTTTCCCTCGTCGTTTTCATGATTTTCTATTTAAATTAGATAGATCAGTAACTAACGAACATTGTTTATATGTTTACACCTCATAATGCATTGTTTTCTTTTTTATTTTTGGGTTTATTCCTTTTGTGTAATTTACGATTCATTTTCGGAGAAATTTCGCAGATATGGGAGTTTATCTAATAAAAGTAGGAAGAAAACAGAAAGTATAAAACCAAAAACAAAACGAAAAATATTAAATAATGAAAATTTCTATTATTGTAACAATGGAGTAATATTATTTGCAGGGTTTATTAGTCTTTAAAAATATAATGATTATGGTTTTGATACATACATGCATACATACATACATATATATATCTATATATATATATAGATATTTTTCGTTTAGGGTTTATACATACGTACATATATATATATATATATTTGTTTATATCCATTTTTATAATAGTGTATTCAATTAACAAAATTGAGCAAAATAATGTAATAGTGAAGCATAGTTTAATTTTTATTCTAGACAGAGAATAAAGAGAAAGTGGAGTGATTTTAAGAAAAAAATAAAAATCCAAACTTTTTGTAAATAAATGAGATGTTATAAATTTTTAAAATTTAAATTTGATTGTATGTAGAGGAAAAAGAGAAAGTTAAGCGATTTTAGATTTCATATAATAGTTTTTCATAGTATTCCTTATATATATATGATTAATTTTTTTTTGGTTTTATTTTAGTTGTTAGTCGTACTTGCTCATTCGTTTCTTTTTTTTGAGTTTTACATGCCTAATTTGATTTTAAACCGTTTAGGTAACTAACTATTTTTTCAACCACACATTTTTTTTTCTTTCCTTTTTTTCATAATTAAAGGCATTAAACATATAATTATTTTCTACAATAACAATATTCCTGCATTGGTGCAGGTGATATACTTGTCGAGTAAAAATTAATTTGTTTTTAAATTGTGTTTTTTAATTTTCATTTAATTTTCGTTCCTTTTCTTTAATTTTATTTTGATTCTTTTGTCTTACTTTTTGTACATAACTGTTGTGATTTTAAGGGAAAAAATAAATATTATCAAATTATAAATTAATTTTCGAGCTATAGTATAATCATATTTTATATGCCTAATTAAATTTTATTTTTTTTATTATAATTAAATTTCTGGACTCAAATTTCTTTCAAAGACTAGTTTTGCAAAATCAAAATTTTTTTCAATTTTACCCAAAATTAAAATTGGTGGTAACTCCTTTTTTTTAAAATTTTTTTGTCATTATTGTTGTGATTCCCTTCTGAAACGTTTTGTGATAATCCTCATCTACATTAAAGGAAGCAATTCGACCAAAAAAAAGCTTGAAAGAAATAATATTAGAACATGTTTGATTCGTTCGAAGGTTTAATCTTCTTCTTGGTGAAGTTCTGACAATGAAACACTTGAGCTCAAAATCCCTCATACGGATCCTCTGAACTTTGATATCATGATGAAAGGTATTAGAATCAGAATTCTAGAGAGTGAAAAGACAGAGAATTGAGCTTAGCGAGGAAGAGATGAATTTCTGTATTGAATGTGAAAAATTAGTTAGAGTTCATATAAGTCATATGATGAGAGTTACATATGCAAGTGGTCTTACACCAAGGATATATGAACCGCACGTTAAAATATGAGTAACTACTTCCTAAAAATCTAACAAACTCTAGCTGTATAGTTGGCACTACCTACAGCTTGTGAAAATTTATAAAGTCAATTTTGATGGCTAAAATAATAAATAAAATAGAAGTGAATTTTACTACATCACAAGATAGTTGAAAAGGTCAAAGAGAATACTCTAGCTTCGAATCTTGGTTAACATAGAATTCAAGTTGAATTTGTCCACTCCAAGATAAGATAAGTTTTACTGCAATAAATTATGACTTGTATCCTAGCTAAATCAAGTTGTTATGTTTTGCTTAATAGTGAAGCAAGTTATCCATCCAAGTTCTACAAATAGTTGGGTCGCTATTCTTTTGTAATGTACCACAAATGTAATAGAGAGCAAAAAGTGTCAGAGAGATTTGTGTTAAGTGTTCTAAAGAGAGAAAGATATTAGGTCTCTCCTAGTATATTTTTTTATGTGTTTATAATTTCTATATATAAGTGTTTGTTTGTTTACTATTTTCGAGACAGAAATATAAAAATACTGAAGACACAAACATGTTTGATGATGGATATAGAAACAGGAGATAGAAAAACATAAAAATTTTGTACTTTCAAAACATGGGACAAAATATAAAGATAGAAATTTAATATTTTTTCTTTCAATAGTACCCTTATACGTATTTATTATTTATGTCTATATCTCCACTGTCTTCAGTATCTTTGTATTTCTGTCTCAGAGACAATAAACAAATGTTATCTAATACCGAGGATTTATTGTTTTCTCTTTATATATTTTGAGATATTGTAATTATTCCACTCAGTAAAAATCTTCCTTTATCTGTCAGAAACATTTGTGCCATATTCCCCTTTCTCATTTCCAAATTTTAGTTGCATAGTCTGTTACTTAAACTCTGGTACCTAACGTAACCGAGACTTATCCGTATCAAAACGGTCATAACTCATAGTCATCACTTGCATTCAGTGCCTTGAGAATTTTGAAATGTGGACCACTCCTTATCCATCTGGTAGTCAATGCAAAAAATCAACACTTCGTCCAAATAGATAGGAATACCTTAACTGCTAAGGGAAGACTTCTAGCATATCTGGCCACTTCTTTTGACAAATTTGAATACCCTTTTGTGGGTTCATGTAATTTAAAGGCTTTCAAACAAGAGATATAATGAGTTTCTTCGTCATATCGTTCCTTTAACATCATAAGTTTCATACAGTCCCTATCTATTTAACGAGTGTATCTAGTTATTATTCTATTTCCAAAACCAAAACAATTTGCTGCCAAATTCTTCATTTAGATATCCTGACTCATAACATTGAGAATAAGAAGAACCTTCTTATTGCATAGACAATGTTATAAATATATATCCCTAATTCCTTAAAAGATCACTACCACTTATATTTAATTTAGACAAGAAAGAAAATCACTACCATTTATAATAAAACCATTTGTCTCGTACTACTATCCAACATTCCTCAGAAATCAACTGACTTTGAGTTCACCTTGGATGGCTTTATATAGACTGCTCTGGCAATAGTTGTCATAGTTAAGCCTTACTCATGCCACCCATGTCCCATATAGGCAAAGCGAACATCTTTCAACCCAGCATCTATGAGCCTAATCACTTCCTCCACCCTTGAAGCAATGTTCTCTGTGCAAGATGGCAATTTTTTCATCACTTGTTTATGTATGTATTCGGCAATTCTGTCAACAAAACCTGCCTCAAACCTGAAAAGGGCGATAAAAGAAAAATCACGCATCCTGTCCAACCAAAAACACTACAAAAATAAAGCACCGGATTGAGAAATTGAACACTAGTTCTCTTTCGAAATTCCTTGTTCCCGAATTCAAAGTAAAATGTGACACAAGCCTTGACAGCATTAATTACTTACATGTTGACCCGATGCAAAGCCTGATTATTAACGAGAAAGAAGACAATAGTAAATTCTAAGAACTAAGGAAAAAAACGAATGAATTGTTTCTAAGTGTCAAGTGGTAAGTCCTGCACAATTATAATGAGACAAAAATTGCTTATGCTAAAATCTGTTTATTTTCCTATTATCTATTATCTATAACTAAATTGACTATCCTTGCATTCCACGTGACAACTTTCAAATTACAATTAATGAATTATTTTCTCCAAAATATCCCAAAGCATTTTACTCTCATGCATATTATTTATTCTCTCACTCTCTCAAGTTGTTCACATAGTTCACTAATTCCACGCATGACATTCACTGTCTCACACTATGCTATGCTCTCCAATGAAATTATGTGATTCCGGACCGATAAGCTTAGAAAGCATACACGGTCTCTTCAACAAACCATCTAATTCATAGCTTATTTCACTCGAAAGTTGTTGTTATGAGGTTCAGATGCGTTTTAATGCAAGAAGCTTATTTTAGTTATGAATAAACTAGATGACATGTGCTTTAATTAAAAAAATAAAAATATATCATGAATTGAAAGAATATAAAGAGAGCAAAATGAACTCGTGAAATAACAGCAGCAAATACCAAAATAGTTAAATATAAGCGGCTCATAATTTGATCAGAACAAATAAATCTTACAGTGAGATAACTTACTGATCCCTGGAGTCGAAACCAGAGTAAAGTGTAACTTCTTTTAATGCATCTCTCCATCTTAAGACCTTCTCATTGTTTTGTCCGAATCTCTCTTCAAGTCTTCTGAAAGCTTCCTCAAAGCTTCCTTTTTGATACCTCACGTCAGAAGGATACACATCGTAGAAGATTGGCACAACAGATTGCCCCAGATTGTTCTTGCACTCAACAATCTTTACTAGCTCATCCAAACACCAAGTGGAGGAAGCGTAATTTGGTGACAAAATAGTAATTGCAAGAATAGATTCTTCAATTGCTTTGAGGAGCTCTAATGATATCATTTCTCCTCTCTCAAGGTTTTGATCATCCCTAAATGGTATGATACCTTTCCTTTCCAGTGAAGCCAATAGATGATCAGTAAATCCTCTACGAGTATCTACTCCCCTAAAACTCACGAACACATGATACGTCCATGTTCGTGGTTGTTGGATTAAGCCAGAAGGAGGATAGAAGGAAGAGTCTTCACCTGCAACAAATTAAATGACATATAATACATGCTCAATTATACAAACTACAACAAATGGTTTTGAATTACAGTTGTGATCATATAGCTATGGTTGCACCGAGGTGTGAAAAACTTTGGAACAATATGTAAGGTTTTTGAGTTAACCTTCAACTTCCAAGAGAGAAACTAAAAGAGAAAGAAATACATTTTATTCATCAATCTTCTAACTTCCTTACAAATGAGAACAATAACATATTTGTAAACCCAATTAACTAACTAACTTACTTAATGGATGAACCACTAACTATGGGACATAACACAATATTACTGATGCATTCACATTTACCACTTCAATGTGATTGCAAAGGGCACAACAATATTACAATCACAATTGAAGTTATAGACCACAATTCAAAACCATGCTAGAAGATACAATAGGTTAGATTGTGGTGTGTACTTTGATGTCTATTGCTTCTAAGACTCAAAACCATATAGACGGAGAAATAAAAGACACAACCACAATTAGTGTTTCTCCACGTGCCATTTTCTAGTAAAATCCACCATATGATGACGCTCCGTCTTTCAATAACTGACGACATTTGACGTCACCCAATGAAAAACATTGCAAATAATAATATTATTTGTATACTAAAAGTGGGTTCCATTAATGGGGCAACTCGTTATGTCACCATTGAGTGAGATGAATGTGATATGTGAGATAAATTGAGAGTACCATCATATCAAATAGTAATAAAATATGCACCATAATGGGACACTATCATTTAAATATACAAATAATATTATTGAAAACTTTGATTCAATTTGCTTCTTCCACCCAAAAAAAATTGACTTGATCATTTTTCTCATCATTTGTGCTAGGGAATATCAGAGTTAGATATGTCCCATATATAATAAATATTTTATGGATGTGAGTGGAGGTGCACCCAAATATATGAAAGTATAAGATAAAATATGCCTAAATAGTACTTTGCATTGGGATCTACTTGTCACTATTCATACCAACAGAAATGAATTAACAGAATTGTATTACCAAATTTTAATGTGAAAAACCCCCATATAATCTTGAAGGAAAAACCACAAGCCAAATTTCAAAAATATATTCTACTATATTTAAAGTATAAATACAATATAGTATATCCCTAGTGAGATTCTCGTTTACTACAATTTATAGTATTACAGAGATATAAAGAATATACCTAAAACTCCTAGTATATACTCACACTACACTCTTAAAATTTTATAACACACACTCTATTTTTTCTCTCACTAGAAGCTAACCCAGCTTCTTCTAATACAGCTAAAAACGCTTTCGGCTTTGGGAAAGGATGCTCATATTTCGTTTGATGCTTGCTCTATTCATAGATCCTCGAAAGACAACTCTCCAACCATAGTTTTGCTTGTGAGACTGACATTTCTACCCACAATTCTTGATGCTTGTGAGACTGACATTTCTACCCACAATTCTTGACATTTGTGCACCGTAAAATCTACACGCATGAAATGCTAAAAACGTGGGTTGCAAAAAGCAAGCCACACCTAACAGTTTGGTCCATAGTTATTAAAACTGGACCGGGCTGGCCGGTTTGAACCGGAAACCAATCATTGGCCCGATCTGGTTCTCGCATTGAACCAGCCAAGCCGCATCTAAACCACGCCAAGCCAAGCCTGCACACGTGGCAATCCATGATAAATCCGTGACAACCCAAAAACCATCAAAAGTTGGACTCAAGCCTTTGACCGTCTGGGAAGGGAAGCACTGCCACACCACTACACAATTGTTCTCTGTTATATATGTAGTATATTTAGCTTTGTTAGTTTTTTCAAATATTTACCTAAGATGCATTGGGCAAGCATAGCTACCACTAGGTCATGTGCTTGGTTGTTTATTAATGTATCATCATATATATATATATTAAATTGCATTAAACTATAATTTTATATATTTATTTAATTAAATTCTGTTGAACCAGTCCCACCAGTTGAACTAATGACCAGATAATCCAGCGCCTTGACTAAGTTTATTATCAGTCCAGTTCTGATAACTATGATTTGGTCCCTCACTTCCTTATCACTTCTCATGCACTAGGTCCCTATTTCCCCACCTTGTTTTGTACTAAAATTGTAATAATCTCTTTTATTTTGTAGTTAGCCTTTTATATATTCAATCATCTATTAACATATATATTAACAAACAAGGTTAACTCTCTTTCTACTACCATATATAAAAATACTAGTCGTTTGACCCGTGTAATACACGAGATGACAACAAAAAAATAGTTTATTGACCATTACCAAAAATAAGTAATAATTTATGTAAATATATTTTATACAAAATTGACTATATAAGTTTATTTTAAAAATAAGTTAATAGTTAAATAATTAAATAAATAGACAACGTATAAATGTGATATCTATTTTATAACATATTTTGAATATCATATTTATAAATTAGAAAAAATCTTGGTAGATGACCCATAGCTAACAATAAAAAACCTGTCTTATAAAAAATTTGTACATTTCGAAAATTGAAATTGTTGAACAATAAAAAAGAATAAGTCAATACTTTTACTATATCATCAATCTTTTATAAAAAAAGACAATGGATATCCATGAGAGATGAGACATGTCCCATACCCCATCCCTCCTGTTTAAAATTTTTGCCTCTCATTCTCGTCCTTATGCCCATCTCATGTTCTCATTTCCCATTTCCTACAGAGATTTCAATATCTGTGGTATTCACAGGTTTAGTAAAGGAATTAAAAAAAGAGAAAAAATCTAAAAATATTTTGAAATATTTTTTAGGTTAGAAAATTAAGTAAATTAGTCATACCAAATTGGAAAATTGATGCTGGATTAGTCTGTATAGTAATTTTTTTATTGATAATTTATCAGTCAAGTGGTGAAACTTCTCCTAACTTAATCCATAAAAAAATAACATCGAACAAAATGGTTCCTCAAGAATAAAAATATATATTTTGTGTTTCATCATAATTAAAAATATAGGATAAATTAGTCTGTCAACAATAGTTTTTAAGAATTTTAGGACAAATTTATCCTTATCAATTTATAAAATAGTTGTAATTATATTACTCATTAAGAAAAATAAGTTTGTCAAAATATTGAGTAGGAACTAAATCTATAATCTATAATCTATAATACTAATATTTAAGACTCATTACATGAAAATTTTTATATGTGTCACTCATAGAGAAAATTATGCCCTACCATGTTCATAATCTTAATATTTAAAGTAAGTTTTTAAATTTATTTACCTCATAATTATTAATTAATTTTTTCCAATCATACCTTCATATCTCTTTTCCATTAACACAATAAAAATACCCTACAAAATATCTCATCCAAAATTATTTAAAATGAAAATAATAACAAATAATATAAAAAAATGATAATTGAATGTATTCTTATATTCTTAAAATTTTATATGTATAATTATTATAATATTAGTTGATGATAATAAAACTATTATAATTATGCTACCACAAAAAGAAGAGTATTATAATTAACAATAATTTTATTAATCATGTGTAACTATTATATAATTATATAAAATCTATTATATAAAAAAAATATTATAATAAATCTTACAATTTTTAAAAGCACACACTAAATTATAAATTTTAAATATTAATATATAGTTAAGATTTTATTTTAACATGATGTCACATATCATCAAATGATATTGAGAATACCTTGTAATTTAAAAAGCTAAAAAAATCATATATTCTATATATTTTATTTCTTCTTCAATATTATTAGTCTATTGTGAAAGAAAACATCTATAAAAGTAAATATGGCATGTCTTTATCTTTATATCACATCTAATCTAAGAAAATGCAGCAAATGAAGGATAATTCCAGTTTATGATGTAATAACTCTAAATAAAAATGTAATGATGATGATTTATAATATTTAGCATATTTTGTTATTATCTATATGTTTTCTAACTCATTCATTAAGTTTGAAAATTGAACAGATTAGTCACATCAAATTAGAAAACTTGAAGTTGGTGCATAGACTTTGAATTGTTAGTCTTCCTAACAATTTCTCACCAAGTATATCTCAATCAAGATGTGAAACTTTTGAATGACGTCATTTTCAATGGAGCCAATTTTTCAAAATTATGTATAGTATAAATGTAGAATTATTCTCCTTTTTTTTCTTTGGAGGTTTAAATCCAGAAGTTTTATGAATAACGTCTTTTTATGTTGTTGACATGGCTCCTAATCATGGACTCTTTTATTTGGCATGAATATTGATTGTTCTCACTTCTGTATTCTAACACATTTCTTAAGTTAGAAAATTAAGTAAATTAGTCATGTTGAATTGGAAAATTGATGCTAGATTAGTCTTTATAGTAATTTCTCACCGATAATTTACTAGTCAAGTGATGTGACTTCTCCCAACTTAATCCGTGAAAAAAATAACATTTAACAAAATGGTTGTTCAAGAATAAAAATAAACATTTTGTGTTCCATCTGTAGGAACTATTGGATTTATGCGGAAGCGATTTAAGAACCTAGTACATTGGTATGCTTATCGAATCATCATTGTTTCATAAACACACAAGGAATGTTACCTCTCGGAGTGTCGATCTTTGATGATCTCCCTACTTTGAGAATCCTTGTGTTACCGCACGATTGCTTTGCTTGTAGTCGGTTGACGGCAGACCTTCCAGACTATGTCTCAAGGGGAAGGAGATAGTGTGTGGGCACTTTCTCTCTATCAGGAGATGACCTTGCCTCTACCTCTGTAACTTCTCTCTCTTTGGAGAGGGTTAAGTGTAGTATATATATGGGTTCCTAGAAAACCTAACCCTTAGATGTAACAGGCTCTAGGTTTCTTGGGCTCTTCTTACACACTAGGCCCTATTGGGCAATAGTGAAAGAGCAAAAACCCAACAATCTCCCACTTGCTCTTGAGTACAAACTTGAGCTTAAAGCCCAAGACCATGTAACTCACTAGTCATCATCAACTGAAATTTCCCCATCCCTTATCTTGAGCTAACCTGGGGATCTACCAGCTATTATTAATCAAGGCTCATGATAATCAACAAATGATTATCTAATTCGGTGCTACTCCACTAAAAGCACGAACTTGAACTCCAAGATTAATAACATATATAACATGTATATGCATCACCCCTTTGTAGAATGTCTATAATTGATTGACTAGTTTTACATTACCCAATCAATTATTTATTCCCTTGACTATGATAGTTTCTCTAATGGATTACATGCATAGTGTCTTCAATATCCAAGTGCAAAACATATCAAGGGGACATTTCCTACAAATTTCATATTGTTTATCTCATAAATACCGATAATCAAATAATCTCACTCCCAAAATACCGAGTTATTGGCCGTCAATAGATCACACCTCACCCGTTGGTAAATCAAAGAATGAAAACTATTTGATTACCTATTTATAATAAACTCAGAATTAAGAGCAATATTATAACTATAGTTATCTGGAGATTTGATACCTTATGACAGAAAAAACACCCTTAATCAAATCTCTCCTTGATCCTTTCAATGTGAATGTTAATTCACACCAATATTTTACAATGATTTGGACAAAACCATTTCATAAAATATTGCAGCCTAAATGAAGTGCCCAACTTTATTTAACAAATGCTGAACTTGTTCATCAATTATGAGAACCTATGATCATGTCCTCCATGAACGTATCCATATGATCATATACTTCACAATTGATCCGGACCTTAGTGTTTGTAAATAGTGTGCAGAATAAATGAATAATACCTCATTTATAACATTCAGAAAAAAAAAATTACAATGTCATAATGTCTTGCTCAAAAAGCACAAAACAACAAAGTGAAATAACAACTTCCTAAAGCTATAGCAAATCTGGAATCCTCCTAAGACCCATAGATGTAATATGCCTCTCGAACACACGTTCAGGCAAACTCTTAGTAAAAGGGTCAGCAAGGTTCTCGTCCGATGCTATCTTGACTACCACTGTATCTCCTCTTTCAATTATATCTCGGATCAAGTGGTACTTCCTCTCTATGTGCTTTTGTCTTTTGTGACACCTTGGTTCCTTGGTATCACTCTTACCCACTGTTGTCACAGTAAAGTGTGATGGGACGACTAACACCTGGTATCACCTGAAGATCCGTTAGGAACTTCTTTAACCATGCGGCTTCCTTTGCAGCCTCAGAAGCAGCTACATACTCAGCCTCTGTGGTAGAGTCAGCCACACATGATTGTTTGACACTCCTCCAACAAATGGCCTCGCCATTAAAAGTGAACACATACCCAAAGGTGGATTTTCTTGAGTCAATGTCTCCTTGGAAATCTGAGTGCAGTAACCAATGGTTTCAAGATTCCCACTGGAATAGACCAACATATAATCTCTCGTTCTCCTAAGGTACTTGAGTATATGTTTAACCGCTATCCAGTGTTCCTCTCCAGGATTAGATTGGTATCGACTTACTACTCCCACTGCATAGCAGATATCCTGTCAGTGCACAAAGATAGCATACATAAGGCTACCTACTGCTGAAGCGAAAGGTATCCTACTCATGCGTTCTCTCTACTTAGGAGTTTTAGGAGAATGCTCCTTAGAGAGATGAATTCCATGCCTGAAGGGTAAAATTCCCTTCTTGGAATTCTCCATGCTGAACCTGGCAAGTATTTTGTCGATGTAATTAGCCTGAGATAATGCCAATACCTTATTCTTCCGGTCTCGCAAGAGCTTAATACCAAGAATATAATTGGCCTCCCCGAGGTCCTTCATATCAAAATGCTTGCTTAGCCAAGTCTTTATGCCTAACAATACCTCTGTATCATTTCCGATAAGGAGTATATCATCCACATAAAGTACCAGAAAAGATACTGCGTTACCTTGGATCCTTTTATACACACGGCTCATCAGGACTTTTCTCAAAACCATAAGACTTAATGGCTTGATCAAACCTGATGTTCCATGATCTGGACGCTTGCTTAAGTCCATAAATGGACCTTTGCAACTTGCATACCATGTTTTCTTGCCCTTTGGCTATGAACCCTTTTGGTTGCTGCATATAGATATCCTCTTCCAAATTTTCATTTAGAAAAGCAGTTTTGACATCCATTTGCCAAATATCATAATCAAGATTTGCTGCTTGACTAAGAGAATCAGGATGGACTTGAGCATGGCAACCGGCGAAAAGGTTTCTTCATAATCCACACCTTCTATTTGGGTGTACCCTTTCGCCACCAATCTAGCTTTGAAGGTTTCAACCTTCCCGTCCGATCCTCTCTTTCTCTTGTAGATCCATTTACACCCAATGGGTCTTACCCCTTTTGGTGCATTTACAAGAGACCAAACTGAGTTGGAATACAAAGAATCCATTTCACGATTCATAGCCTCAAGCCATTCCTGAGCATCAACATCTCCTAGTGCCTCGTCATAACTCGTGGGATCATCATCTTCTTCAATGATGACATCCTGAGGTGATTCACCCAACAAGAGAAATCTTGCGGGTTTACGAATCAATCTCCCACTATGACTTTGCCGCACTTGTTGTTGTGCATCTGAGGGGATCCAAGTTTGGTGGGTTAACAATATCTATATGAGGACCCTCATTAAGTGGATTAACCAATTCATGATTTTGATGTTCTTCCACAAGCTGCAATCGCATCTCTACAGGTTCCACTTGTTGATCATCATGCCGAACTTGGTTCTATTTACGGTTCTGTGTGTGTTCAACAACAGTATATTTTCCCTCTTTGAACAACCACAGAACAAAAGCTAGAACCGCACTTTGAGGTTGAGGTGTAACGTGATCTGAGACTAGCTCATCAAGAATAACCTTACTCCTTGGCTTATAATTTGCCATATAGTCCTCCTCTAAGAAAGTCGCGTGTGTACTCACTATGACCTTCTTTTCTTTCGGACTATAAAACAACCAACCTCTGGTTCCTTTAGGATAGCCTATAAACATGCATACTTACATGCTGAGTCCATCTTATTTGGCTTCATTGTAAGACATGTGCGAGCACCCCAAATCCGAATATGATTCAAGGAGGGCTTACACCCTCTCCATAATTCTATTGGTGTCTTTGAAACCGTCTTGGTCGGAGCTAAGTTCAATAGGTACATAGCAGTTTCTAAGGCATATCCCCAGAATGAATCAGAAAGAGATGAATAACTGAGCATAGATCTTGCCATTTCTAAAAGGGTTCTATTTCTCCTTTCAGCAACTCCATTCTGCTGGGGTGTCCCTGGAGAAGATAATTGTGAAACTATCCTCTCTTTGGTCGTAAGACTGAACTCTCCAGATAGGTATTCACCTCCTCGGTCAGGCCAAGAGTCTTAATTTGAACACCAAGATGCTTTTACGCCTCACCTTGAACTCTTAGAATTTTCCAAAAGCTTGAGACTTGTGACGATCGTGTACACATGTCCAAATCTAGATTAATCATCAGTAAATGTGATAAAATACTCATACCCGCCTCTGGCCTGGACATTTATTGGTCCACATACATCAGTATGTACCAATTCCAGTTGAAGTGTGGCACGATTTCCCTTGGCCTTGAAAGATCTCTTAGTCATTTTACCCTCCAAACAAGATTCACAAACCGTATCGGTTCAAAGTTCAGGGATTTTAGAATCCCACTATTGACCAAACCTTGTATCCTATTAGAGTTAATATGACCCAATCTTAAATGCCAAAGATAAGTTTCATTGGAAACTTTTCTTTTCTTTGATGAATGAACATGCTCAACATCTCCTAATTCAACATGATTAACTTCACAGGGCACGGGACTAAGGAAATAAAGACCATTAAACATTACGCCGGAACAAATAAAAGAAGATGAACTTCTTATTGAAACTGAGGAATTAAACTGAATCACAAACCATGTTTAACCAAACAACTAATAGAAATTAAATTCCTCTTAAAATCCGGAATAAATAAACAGTCTTCTAAAACCAAAGTTCTGCAATTATCAAAAGATAAAACAACTTGTCCCACTGCTAGTGCAGACACAAGCTCCCCATTTCCAAGCTTCAAAACTCTTTGTCCTTCACTTAAAGGCAAGCTATGTTTGAACCACTGCAAAGAGTAACAAACATGGTTAGTGGCTCCTGAATCAATGATCTATTTATCATTGTAATTCTCCACTAAACAAGCCTCAATCACATGTAAATTACCCATACCTGGTTTATTCATACGTGGGCAATTTTTCTTCCAATGCCCTTTTTGTCCGCACTTGAAGCACTTGCCTTTTGGCTGCTTCATTGCAAATGGTTTGGCAACTGGAACACCTAATTTCTTCTTTTTCTGGTTCTTGTTCCTTCCCTTAGGTTTCCCCTTAGGTTTCACAGAACTCTCACCAGCAAAATGCACGCCTCGCTTGACTAGAGACTGCTCAAAGACTCTCAAGCTCATGCATCACCGAGTAAGGTCAAGATTCATCTTATTCATATTATAATTCATCTTGAATCGATTGAAGTATTGACGGTGGATCGCAAGAGAAGGTCTACTTTTACTTCTTGTTCAAATCTGACCCCATGGTCTTCAGCCTTCTTGAAGTTTGCTATCATTGTCAGACAATGATCAAGACACTTCCTCCGGACATTACTTGTCTTGGTGATTGCATTCAGCGCGTGTCTAGCGTAATCGCTAGACGTAGCAAACATGCCATCAAGAGTCTGAGCATCTTTGCTCCACTCTCAATCATGCTTACTTGCTCCTGAAGGTGACTGCAAGATCAAGCTAAAATATAGCAATGAATCGCCACATTTGCCTTCTCCCATCTTTCCTTCTCCTGTGAAGACGTGTCTTTGTTGCCTCAGCGCATCTTCAAAGAAAGTCACTGGCATAGGGGTAGTCGTAACAAAGTTGAGCTTTTCATATTGAAGAACAATATCCAAATTAGTTTTCCATTGTTTGTAGTTTGTACCATCCATAGGTTTTTGACTCAAGATAGTAGCTAAAGGATTGAATGAAGACATTTTTCTGAAAAACAAGGAAAAAACACACTAATTACAAACTTGAATAACTATAAGCAGAATCTTTGCGCTAGTAGATTACGATAACTACTACTCGTTTACAGTTTAACAATCTATTAGTTATCTTTACAAGGCTTACGATGGGCAAGATACTTGTAAAACTAATATTGTTATTTTGGGCCTTCAGTTCCATTGCGAGCCTCGATGGGAGGGTTAACAACTTTACCAAAGTTGAATGTATTTAACCATTATTTACTTTCAAAATTCTCTTTAGTGTCTAAGTGTTGTCGACGATGGGCCGTACAAAACTTTACTAAAATTTTGAAAATATTAAGGTTTAATCTAGTGAAATCCGATTATCCTTATCCGATAGGGCTTTGATAACCTTTTCACTAATAAACCCACAATTGGAGCCCGTAGGTTTTAAATTAATTACTTAATAAAATACCTTCACCCATTCAATATTTTAAAATTTAGAATTTTCCAATTTCCAAGAATTGTTTAAATTCGAGTATTCTTTGTTTGATTTCAAAAACTATGTAAGCACCCATAAGCCGATGAACGTGCAAGCTTAGCTTATCGGAATTTTAAAAAACATTAAGGTCCTAAAATCCGGTCATGATAGGCAGCGTGTGCTCCACACAATCATGATACATGATTGTGGTATGCAGCGTGTGTTAACACATGACCATTTTAGAAGACCCACAAATTACTCACAATGTAAACAGTTCTCTTAGGAAATAATTTGGATTATTTGTCTTGATTTTAATTATTCAAAATTAATTAATTCAATCATTAATCTAGATTTTTAACAAAAAATCATAATAATTTTAATTAATTTTTGAGAATAATTTTGAATCAAAATAATCCTATAATAACTATCATACTAGTCGCGGAATGACAAAATAGCTATTATGCTCATGTAATTTTCAAGTTATGCAGCAATATGGCACCACCTATTCTATATGACATGTTATCACAATAAGCATGTTATCAATCATATAATTCATCCATTCATAAAATAAAGTAATTTAAATAAAATAGACTTTAATCCATGGTTTCCTAGAGAAAAATAAAATAAAATAAAATAACAAAAAAATGTTCCAGTCCTTCTTGTCCTTCCTTTTAGTCCATAGGTATTTATCTCAAGCCCTTTTATGGTAACCATGGGTCCATAAGCCCAAAATACCAAATTTTTGGCAAGAAAACCTAAGACAACTTCAAGGAACCCTAACTGTTTCGTCCACTGCGCCGTCACCCGAACTCGGATCAGCACGAAATTTTAGGGTTAGAACCGCCATGACGAGACGAAGCCAACGCCACTGGAATCACCTATTTTGGATGTCCCACGCCCCCTCACTCTCTTCATCTTCACAGGCGCGTGGAAACCACTATCAAAAACGTATGGCGGCGCGTGAGAGCGCGTGGAGGCTCCTTTGGGCGCGTTCCACCCACCATTTTGTTCGTCTTTCCGTCCTCTTTCCAACGATATATGATACGTCCAATTCCGAGATCCAGAGGTCCACGAACATGTCCAAACAGTGACGAACGTCCTTCTTTTTGTATCTTCTTGATCTTCTTTTTATTACAACTTTTGTATAACATAAAAAAATATATACAAGAATTGAAAATAATAAAAAAAAAAATCAAGGAGGAAACCTAATCATATGGGATTAGCCTCCTTGTTACAACCCAAGAAAATACATTCAAATCTCTACCATGGATTAAAGTTGAAAACCAAATAAAGCATTGATTTTTATGAAAAGAATTATAAAGATAAACATACAACACATATGATCAACAAATATAGAATCCTAGGTGCCATATTTCACGAAGCAAACTAATTACATGAATAATGAAACTAGATTCACATACCAATGTACAGTCAGGCTCTGATACCAATTGTAGGAACTATTGGATTTATGCGGAAGCGATTTAAGAACCTAGTACATTGGTATGCTTATCGAATCATCATTGTTTCATAAACACACAAGGAATGTTACCTCTCGGAGTGTCGATCTTTGATGATCTCCCTACTTTGAGAATCCTTGTGTTACTACGATAGCTTTGCTTGTAGTCGGTTGACGGCAGACCTTCCAGACTATGTCTCAAGGGGAAGGAGATAGTGTGTGGGCACTTTCTCTCTATCAGGAGATGACCTTGCCTCTACCTCTGTAACTTCTCTCTCTCTGGAGAGGGTTAAGTGTAGTATATATATGGGTTCCTAGAAAACCTAACCCTTAGATGTAACGGGCTCTAGGTTTCTTGGGCTCTTCTTACACACTAGGCCCTATTGGGCAATAGTGAAAGAGCAAAAACCCAACACCATCATAATTACAATATAGGATAAATTCTTTGAAAAATTTTAGGACAAATTGATCTTTATCTATTTATAAAATAGTTGTAATTATATTACTCAATAAAAAAAATAAGTGTAACAAAATATTGAGAGGGAAACTAAATCTATAATCTATAATACTAATATTTAAGACTCATTACATGGAAAAAATTTTATATATCATTCACAGAGAAAATTATTCCCTACCATTTTGATAATCTTAATAATTAAAGTAAATTTTTAAATTTAATTTATCTTATAATTATTAATTAATTTTTTTAATCATACCTTCATATCTCTCTTCCATTAACACAATAAAAATACCCTACAAAATATCTCATTCAAAATTATTTTTATATGAAAATAATAACAAATAATATAAATAAAATGATAATTGAACATATTATTAAATTATTAAAATTTTATATATATATATTATAGTATTGGTTAATAATAACAAAACTATCATAGTCATGCGACCACAAAAAGAAGACTATTATAAGAGTATAAAATAAATATTATATAAAAATATTATAATAAATCTTACAGTTTTTAAAAACACACATGAAATTACAAATTTTATTATTAATATATAATTAAGATTTAATTTTAACATGATATCACATATCATCAAATAATATTAAGAATACCTTGTAATTTAAAAAAAATTAAAAGTTGTATATTCTATATATTTTATTTCTTTTTCAATACTATTAATCTATTGTGGAAAAAAACATCTATAAAAAAAAAATATTGCATGTTTTCATCTTTATATCATATCTTACCTAATAAAATGCAAGAAATGAAGGATAATTGCACTTTATGGAGTGATAACTCCAAAGAAAAATGTAATGATGATGATTTATAATACTTGGCATAATTTATTGTTATCTATATATTTTCTAACTCATTCCTTAAGTTTGAAAATTGAACAAATTAGTCACATCAAATTAGAAAATTTAAAGAAAATTTGAAGCCGGTGCATAGACTTTAAATTGTTAATCTTCCCACTAAGTATATGTCAATTAAGTGTGAAATTTCCAAGTGATGCATTTTCAATGGAGCTGATTTTTTCAAAATTAGGTATAGTTTTAAATTCAGAATTTCTCTCTTTTTTTTCCCTCTGAAGGTTTAAATGCAGAAGATTAAGAGCAACATTTTTTATGTTGTTGACATGACTCCTAAGTGTAGAAAAAAAAATTAAAATCATGGACACTTTTATTTAGCGTGAATATTGATTCTTCTCTTTTATGTGCTCTAACACATTTCTTAAGTTAGAAAATTAGATAAATTAGTCACATCAAATTGAAAAATTAATGTTAGATTATTTTTTATAGTAATTTTTGATTGATAATTTATCAATCAATTGATGAGATTTCCCCCAACTTAATCCATAAAAAAAATAACATCAAATAAAATGGTTCTTCCAGAATAAGTAATCTCTCACTGATAAGTGCACACTCTGTGAGTTATATGAGGCAAAAATTTGAAAAGAAAAAGACTAAAAACCCTAGAAACCATATAGACGGAGAAATAAAAGGCACAACTACAATTAGTGTTTCTCCACGTGCCATTTTCTAGTAAAATGCACCATATGAAGTTCCGTCTTTCAATAACTGATGACATTTGACGTTACCCAATGAAAAACGTTGCAAATGATAATGTTATTTGAACGCTAAAAGTCGATGTTAGATTAGCTAGTATTTGTTTTCAGTCTCTAAGATAAAAATATAAAAATATTAGACACAATAAAAATAGAGACATAAATAATAAATATATATAAAAATATTAGGGAGATAAAAATTTTCTGTTTCCTGTTTTTCTCTCCACCTCTAAATATGTTTGTGTCTCAGTAGTCTATATTTTTATCTTGGAGACAATAAATAAATGATATCTTAATGAGACAACTCACTGCATCACTAGCAAGTGAGATGGATGTGATATGTGAGATAAATCGAAACTACCATTATATTAAATAGTAATAAAATATATGTTATAATAGGATACTTACTTTTAAATGTACAAATAATATTATTAAAAACATCGATTCAATTTGCTTCTTCCACCAAAAGAAATTGACTTGAATTACTTTTCTCATCGTTTGTGCTAGGAATTATTAGAATAATTCCTAAACCCTAAACCCTAAACCCTAAACCCTAAATTATGTACACTCCAAGTATAATAAACACTTTATGGATATGAGCGGGATGCACTAAAATTCATGGAAGTAATAAATAAAATAAAGCATATGAATAGTACTTTATAGTGTGATCCACTTGTCACTATTCACACCAATAAAAATAAATCAACAGAACTGCATACCAAATTTTAACATGAAAAATTATTTTGTAATTTTGAGGGAAAAATCATGAGTCAAACTCTGAAAAAATATTTGATTATATTTAAAAAAATATTACAATATAGCGTATCTCTGATGAGATTATCTTCTATTACAATTTATAGTATTACAGATATCTAAAGAATATATCCAAAATTCCAAATATATACTTGCACTGTATTCTCAAAATTTTCTTACACATACTCTATTTTTTTTCTCTCATCAAAAGCTAACATAACTTTTTCTAATACTACTAGAAATGCTTTCAACTTTGGGATGGGATGCTCATATTTCGTTTGATGCATACTCTATTTACAGAGACTCGAAAGACAGACAAGGTGCATTAAATGCACATCAACTCTCCAACCATAATTTTGCTTGTCAAACCAACAATTCTACCCACAATTGTTGACATTTGTGCACCGTCAAATCTACACGCATGAATTGCTAAAATTCGTGGCCTGCAAAAACAAACCACACCTAACAGTTCGGTCCCTCACTTTTCATGCACTAGGTCCCCATTTCCCCGCCTTGTTTCGTAATAACATTATAATAATCTCTTTTATTTTGCAGTTAGCCTTTTATATATCCAATCATTTATTAACATATATGTTATCAAACAAGGTTAACTCTCTTTCTACTACCGGTGTATGTATTCAAATTAATTCCTATTATATTTTAATGATTCCAGCTAGTATATTTATAATGTGGAGTTGAAATTTATACTGGACTCTTCATCATCCGATGTGCCACACCTAAAGTATTTCTTAGGGTCCTATTAACTTCAATATAAATTACACCTGTACCTTGGAATTGGATGCTAACGTACCTGCTTGTAGTGCAGAAGCCGCAACAATTGAAGAAGCCATTCCAACAATACTAGAACTAGCATTGAAGCCTCCCGCAACTTCAGTATCTGACGCTTCATCATTAGGAACCCCACCGCCATCTTCATCTTTACTGGACCGATCTTTATCAGTGTTGGAAAAATCAATGTTGGCATTAGATGGACTCTTAAATTTTGCAATAGGGTGATGAACTAAATGGGCAGGTATGGACGAACTACTACCTACAACATCGATCTCAACGTACAGCTCCAACACATTCACATGGGATTGTTTTTCAGCAGCACTTATCATGCACTCAACATCTTCACTATCAAAAATTTCAAGGTCTGTGTATGTGCTTTGAGAAATTGGAAATCTATATGTTAGACTAGAGATGATTTGATGAGGCTGAAGCTTCAATTTGGCACCAATTACCTTTTTCAACATGTCATAGCCGATGCCAGGCTTTACTTGAACTGCTCTTTTCTTACCTTCAAATGTGAGTCCTTGTGGCCCCTGAAATTTTCTACCACTTGTATACACAAGCAAAATAACTTGACTCACTCTTGCAGCAAATCTACGAAAAAATTTGAACATTAGACAATATCTGGAGATAAAGGCCGAAAGGAATGGTAGGAATGGACAGATGAGGAATTGACAGAGTGGTTGGGTTTTTATGAACGGTTGTGGGAGTAAGAATGGGTCTTAGAGATGGATGGGGGTAGGGGAGTGAAAGAGAGAGAGATGAAGACCATCAAAAGGGTGGGGAATCTTTCGTTGAATTGGAGTTTTGTTAATGTACATTTATATTTTGTATGTTGTACGGTGCGACTCAAGTCAACTTGCATCCACTATTACGTACCCTGCAGTTTTACACTTTTACAGAGTTACAAAACTAATTCTAAAAGAATGAGAATAAGCTTTTACGGTAATCAATTTATTTGATAAATTTTTCATTCTAATAAAAATATTTTTAAAGCAATTGAAAGTATTTTAAAGAAAAATATTATTAAAAGATATTTTTTATTCTAGAGAAAATATTTTTGACATAAATTATATTGTTATTCTTACATTAATAATTAAATGTAATTTTACATTATCCTATATTAGTAAATTGACTGGCACTTGCATGCCTATCAATTCACATTTTTTTATTTTTTTAATTTCTTTTAATTTTTCTTAACTTCTTTCATTTCCTTTTGTAATTTCCTCCAACTCTCTCTATATCAAGGATATTTTGAGAAATAAGATTTTTGGACATCAAAAATTAGTTGAAAGGACATGTTCTCTTTATATATAGTATACTTTTAATATACCACTAAAGACGGGTAGTTTGAGGCGGTTTTTTCTTGTTTAGCGACGGCCTTTGGCCTCTAGAAAATCTTTTTGTGGCGGTTCTTAAAACTGTCCTAAAAAAACACTCTCCAATTTCCTTAAATTGTGGGGGTGGTCCGTAACCTCCGCTGTAAAATGCCCCTATATAATTGTCTCTTTTTTTTTGTAGTGTACTCAAATAAAACACAAATTAATTTTTCTAAAAGAATTCTTTTCTCTTTCAAAAGTAATTATACTTGAAGATGAACTAAATGGACCAAGCCTGCACAGTGGCAATCCATGATAAATTCGTGACAACCCAAAAACCATCAAAAGCTGGACTCGTGACATGCACTCCAAGATGTGCTGGCAAGCATGGCTACCACTTGGTCATGTGTTTGGTTGTTTAGTAATATATCATTATTATTATTATTATTATTATTATTATTATTATAATAATATATATATATATATTAATATAATATTAAATTGCATTAAACTATAATTTTATATATTTATTTAATTAAATCCGATTCAACCAGTTGAACCAATGACCTAGTAACTCAGTGCCTTGACTGAGTCAATCACCAGTCCGATTCTAATAACTATGGTTTGGTCCCTCACTTCCTAATCAATTCTCATGCACTAGGTCCTTATTTCCCCGCCTTGTTTCGTTTTAACATTGTAATAATCTCTTTTATTTTGTAGTTAGCCTTTTATATATCCAATCATCTATTAACATGTATATTAACAAAAAAGGTTAACTCTCTTTCTACTACCATATATAAAAATACTAGTCGTTTGACTCGTATAATGCACGAGATGGTAATAAAAAAAATAGTTTATTGATTATTATAAAAAATAAATAATAATTTATGTAAATATATCTTATAGAAAATTGAATATATAAGTTTATTTTCAAAAAAAGTTAATAGTTGAATAATTAAATAAATAGACAAAGTATAAATGTGATATCTATTTGATAACAATCTCATATTTATAAGGTAGAAGAAATCTCGATAGATGACCCATAGCTAATAATAAAAAGTCTGTCTTATAAAAATTTTGTACATTTTGAAAATTGAAATTGTTGAACAATAAAAAAGAATAAGTCGATACTTTTACTATATCATCAGTCTTTTATAAAAAAGACAATGATATCTATGAGAGATGAGACGTGTCCCATACCCCATCCCTATTTAAAATTTTTGCGTCTCATTATCATCCTTATCCCCATCACATGTTCTCATTTCCCATTTCCCGCATAGATTTGAATATCTATGGTATTCATGGGTTTATTAAAAGAATTACAAAAAGATAAAAATTCTAAAAATATTTTGAAATATTTTGTAAGTTATAAAATTAAGTAAATTAGACATATCAAATAGGAAAATTGATGTTGGATTAGTCTGTATAGTAATTTCTTGCTCATTGATGATTTATCAGTCTAGTGGTGAGACTTCCCCCAACATAATCCATGAAAAAAAATAACATTGAACACAATGGTTTCTCAAGAATAAAAAAATATATTTTGTGTTCCGTCATAATTAAAAATATAGGATAAATTAGTCTGTCGGCAATATTTGTTAAGAATTTTAAGACGTATTGATTCTTACCAATTTATAAAATAGTTGTAATTATATTACTCAATAAGAAAAATAAGTCTGTCAAAATATTGAGTACGAACTAAATCTATAATCCATAATCTATAATACTAATATTTAAGACTCATTACATGAAAAGCTTTATATGTGGAAAATTATGCCCTACCATGTTCATAATCTTAATATTTAAAGTAAGTTTTTAAATTTATTTACCTTATAATTATAAATTAATTTTTTCCAATCATACCTTCATATCTCTTTTCCAACAATAAAAATACCCTACAAAATATCTCATCCAAAATTATTTAAAATGAAAATAATAACAAATAATATTAAAAAATGATAATTGAATGTATTCTTATATTATTAAATTTTATATGTATAATTATTATAATATTAGTTGATGATAATAAAATTATTATAATTATGCTATCACAAAAAGAAGACTATTATAATTAACGATAATTTTATTGATCATGAGTAATTGTTATATAATTATATAAAATCTATTAAATAAAAAAATATTATAATAAATCTTATAGTTTTTAAAAGCACACACTAAATTACAAATTTTAAATATTAATATATAGTTAAGATTTTATTTTAACATGATGTCACATATCATCAAATGATATTGAGAATACCTTGTAATTTAAAAAGCTAAAAAAATCATATATTCTATATATTTTATTTCTTCTTCAATATTATTAGTTTATTGTGAAAGAAAACACCTGTAAAAGTAAATACTGCATGTCTTTATCTTTATATCACATCTAATCTAAGAAAATGCAGCAAACGAAGGATAATTCCACTTTATGATGTGATAACTCTAAATGAAATTGTAATGATGATGATTTATAATATTCAGCATATTTTGTTATTATCTATATGTTTTTTAACTCATTTCCTAAGTTTGAAAATTGAACAGATTAGTTACATCAAATTAGAAAATTTGGAGCTGGTGCATAGATTTTGAATTGTTAGTCTTCCTAACAATTTCTCACCAAGTATATCTTAATCAAGATGTGAAACTTTCGACTTATGTCATTTTCAACGGAGCTAGTTTTTTCAAAATCATATATAGTTTAAATGTAGAATTATTCTCCTTTTTTTTCTTTGGAGGTTTAAATGTAGAAGTTTATGAACAACTTTTTTTTTTTCCATTGTTGATATAGCTCCTAATCATGGACACTTTTATTTGGCGTGATTATTGATTGTTCTCTTTAATATATTTTAACCCATTTCTTAAGTTAGAAAATTAAGTAAATTAGTCACGTTGAATTGGAAAATTGATGCTAGATTAGTCTTTAGAGTAATTTTTCACCGATATTTTATTAGTCAAGTGGTGTGACTTCACCTAACTTAATCCATAAAAAAAAAATAACATTGAACAAAATGGTTCCTCAAGAGTAAAAATAAACATTTTGTGCTCCGTCATAATTAAAAATATAGGATAAATTTTTTAAAGAATTTTAGGACAAATTGATCCTTATCGATTTATAAAATAGTTATAATTATATTACTCAATAAGAAAAATAAGTGTAACAAAATATTGAGAAGGGAACTAAATCTACAATATAAAATACTAACATTTAAGATTCATTACATGGAAAATTTTCTATGTGTCATTACAGGGGAAATTATTTCCTACCATTTTGATAATCTTAATAATTAAAGTAAGTTTTTAAATTTAATTTACCTTATAATTATTAATTAATTTTTTTCAATTATACCTTCATATCTCCCTTCCATTAACACAATAAAAATACCCTACAAAATATCTCATTCAAAATTATTTAATATGAAAATAATAACAAATAATATAAATAAAATGATAATTGAACATATTATTAAATTATTAAAATTATATATATATATATATATATATATATATATATATATATATATATATATATATATATATATATATATATATAATTATATTATTAATTAATAATAACAAAACTATTATAATTATGCTACCACAAAAAGAAAACTAATATAATTATCGATAATTTTATTGACAATGTGTAACTATTATATAATTATAAAAAATATATTATATAAAAATAAATCTTACAGTTTTTAAAAACACACATGAAATTACAAATTTTAGTATTAATATATAATTAAAATTTAATTTTAACATGATATCACATATCATCAAATGTATTAAGGATACCTTGTAATTTAAAAAAAATTAAAAATTGCATATTCTATATATTTTATTTCTTTTTCAACACTATTAATCTATTGTGGAAGAAAACATCTATAAAAGAAAATATTTCATGTCTTCGTCTTTATATTATATCTAACCTAACAAAATGCAGTGAATGAAAGATAATTACACTTTATGAAGTGATAACTCTAGAGAAAAAATGTAATGATGATGATTTATAATAGTTGGCATAATTTATTGTTATCTATATATTTTCTAACTGATTCCTTAAGTTTGAAAATTGAACAAATTAGTTACATCAAATTAGAAAATTTGAAGAAAATTTGAAGTTGGTAATGTGTAGACTTTGAATTGTTAGCCTTCTTAGCAATTGCTCACCAAATATATATCAATCAAGTGTAGAACTTTCAAGTGATACATTTTGAATGGAGTCAGTTTTTTCAAAATCAGGTATAGTTTTAAATTCATAATTTTTCTCCTTTTTTTCTTTGGAGGTTTAAATGCAAAAGATTATGAGTAGGATTTTTTTATGTTGTTGACATGGCTCCTAATTGTAAAAAAAAAATTAAAATCATGAACATTTTTATTTGGTGTGAATATTGATTTTTCTCTTTTATGTGCTGTAACCCATTTCTTAAGTTAGAAAATTAGTCACATCGAATTGAAAAATTAATGTTAGATTAGTCTTTATATTAATTTTTCGTTGATGATTTATCAGTCAAATGATGAGATTTCTCCTAACTTAATCTATGCAAAAAATAATATTAAACTGTTACTAATATAAAGTCGAACACCGGAGGCCCACAGTCGGGTCTCGATATAACATCATATGGGGCAGGGCATAGACCCTCCGGACCCCGGGAGTCTGAACTTGGACCTCGAATCTCTTGATAGGAATAAGTAGGGCTTCATCCCTTGCCACTGCTTGAGAGCCTCCCATAGAAGAAGTCAACATGTCGGGAGAATAATGGAGGAGACACGGAGCGACCATCGACCAAAATACCTTCTAGAAGATATTTCCTCCTGTCGATTGGTATCCCTCCCGTACCATACAGGTCAGTAAGTCCATACTGTACACCTCAGCCCTACGAATCCCTTTTTCAAGAGAGGTCACACATACAAATAGGGGTAGAAAAAATTGCATAAGGTATTTTTTTTAGCCATTCATAGTAACCCCCCTTGTTTTATCTGAGTTGGGCATCGGAGTGCCTTTTTCAGGTACCCCACCGCCGTCTCCCACCACCTGAAAGCAAGATTAAAAGACCACTCGCGCGGTATCCCTTCTACTCTAGTTACGGTAAGTAACATTAGCTTCGTTGCCGGGGACGGGGACACTCACCACCATATACAACTATACACAAACCTTATACGGCCTCCCCATCATACTACCCCACCATTATTCGCAGCCCCCCAAAGACGAGATAACCTCATTCCCCATCCACCTGCAAGCCCTTTGGAAGGTTTTCAACGATGAGCAAAATGGAACCCTTCATTCCAGCCCTCTTTCACATCACATACCCATTTTCCTCGCAAGCCAGTACCGCCTGAGCATGGCTATAACAAAGACAACGGGCAAGCCTATTTGCGACGGGGAAAGAGGTCCAACTTCTGACCCAGCTCACACCGCCCTGTGATCATCTTAGCCCCAGGACAGCCTTACTGCCTCCGCTTCAGCCTCCACCACTGGCGAGCCAGGACAAAGGCTGGGAAAAGCCCCCGAGGAACCAAAAGCCCTAGCCGATAGATCCCAACCAGCCTCAGTCATACAGATCCTAGAGAGCAGCAGCCTCCCTTACCAAGAAATACTAAATATGTTGAACGAGCAAGGAGCAAAGAGCAAGGATGGCCAGTTTCGAGCACGAGCTTGAATGCCAAAAGCGCCATAGAGTTTACGTCCCGATAGAGGAAGTACAGAGGAGGCTTAGGACACGAGAAGAGAAAATCCATGACCTTGAGGAGCAACTCCGTGAGGTGCATGAAGTTCACTCAGACAAGCCCCAGTGAGAGAAACGCTATGCGCTCCATGGGCATGGGAACTAGGAGGAAGACTCCTATGATCCGGACAGCCTGACCCGATGTTCTAACAAGAGAGTAGAAGAACCCCAACGCCTTTTACAGTAGCCTCTAGCCTCTACCAATCAGAGGGCCTCACAAATGAGAGGTGAAAAAATGATTACTCGCCACCCCCAGGAGCTTATGATGACTTGGACACGCCTTTTGATGAAGCAATCATGAGATACCAAGTCCCGGCAAGCTTTCGGCCCCCGACAAATATCAGACAATACGATGAGACCACGGACCCCCAAGAGCATTTGGACGGTTTTAGAACAAGAATGCTTCTTGATGGCACCACGAATCAAATCAGGTGTAAAGCTTTCCCATTGACACTGTAGAAGTCCGCACTCACATGGTTTAATTAGCTCCAACGATGATCCATTCATAAGTTCTCAAATCTCAGCTCCCGTTTCCTGGCACAGTTCACCACAAGTAGGACAAAGATGAAGTTGGTAACTAGCTTGATTGGTTTCTGACAGCTGCCTAATGAGCCTCTCCTAAATTACCTGGAGCAATTCAATCAGGAAGCCCTCAAGATCAGAGATCTCACCCCTCAAATGGCCTTGATAACCCTCATCGCAGAACTAAGACCTGGGGATTTCCAATGCTCATTAGCCAAGAACGAACCCAGAACCCTTGAAGAACTCCAGAGCAGGGCAGAAAAGTATATCAACCTGGAAGAGGCCTTAGACCTTGCTGAAAGACATGACTCACGAAGACAAGCCCCAAACGAGATGAACGAGCGTAGAGAGAAACTCGGATTCAAAAGGGGGGATGCTTTCAAGAATACACCCCACTCCGAGTGTCGTTGGCCCAAATCTACCAAGAAATCAGTGCAACGGAGAACCTGCCGGGCCCAGCTCCATTAAAGGTAACCCCCCATACCGATAGATCTACTTATTGCGAGTATCATCGAAGCCATGGCCACCGAACTGAAGATTGCCAGGATTTCTAGGATGCCATCGAGGAGTTCATCCGAGCAGGGAAGTTGGAAAGATATATAGCATCCCAAAGAAGCCCGAGAAAGCGGAGATCATCCTCAAATCCTCGAGACCATGGACAAAGGCCCCGAGACCCAACAATATAGGCCAGAAGAGCCAAAGCCCGTGGAAATGACCATAGGGAAATCGCACCTCAAACCATCTGCACCATCGCAGAAGGATTCGCCGAAGGTAGAATAACAAAGACTTCCAGAAAAAGGGTGCTGAAAGAAGTTATGCGAGTCAAAAATAAGGAATAGCATGCCAAAACCACGCGACTCACCCCAATATCCTTTTCGGAGGAAGATAATCCCGGACTGACCCAGGAATCGACGACCCCATGGTCATATCAATATTGACCCTAAATGCTGAAGTTAGGAGGGTTCTCATTGATCAAAGGAGCTCAGCAGACATCCTATTCCGAAACGCCTTCGACAAGCTCGAGCTAAAAGATACTGATCTGAAGGCTTATCTGGAGGATCTTGTGGGATTCACGGGGGAAAGAGTAAGACCAAACGGCTATGTTACCCTCCACGTAACTGTGGGGGAATCCTTTATTGCCAAAACAATCTCGGTTGATTTTTTGGTCCTCCGAAAGCTGTCAGCTTATAATGTCATAATGGGACGACCTATGATTAAAAAGCTAGGGGTCGTCGTTTCCACAGTTCACCTGGTCATGAAGCTTCACAATGATGAGGGCCGAGTTGTAATGGTAAAAGGGAGCCAAGAAGCAATAAGGAGATGTTACAATGTGAGTTTGGACGTCGGGAAGATGACAGCCCTAAATGAAGAATGGAAGGTGGCCATGGTAGACTTCGAAGTTTGAAGTCATAAGAGTAGGGACAGGCCTCAACCCGGATAAGAGCTTAAAGAGGTCTAAATTGGAACAGAAGTAGGAGAGAATACCCTGATAAACCGGGACCTTCCTCCGGTAATAAAGGTAGAGCTGGTAAGATTCCTTAAACAAAACTCGGATATCTTTGCATGGACCGTTTCGGATATGTCCGGTGTGGCACCAGAGACCATGACCCATCAGTTATCTATGTATCCCGTATCCAAGATCGTTGCCCAGAAAAAGAGAAGAATGGCTCCGACCAATGAATTAGAAGTGATTAAGAAGGTAGAAGAATTGATAAAAGCCGGCTTCATCCAAGAAGTACAGTACCCGACCTGGCTCCAGAACATGGTGATGGTCCTGAAGGCAAATGAGAAACTATGGATGTGTGTGGATTATATCGACCTCAACAAGGCATACCCGAAGGACCCCAATCCCCTTCCTAGCATTGACGGGTTAGTAGACTCCGCCTCGGGATTCGATTTTTTGTCCTTCATGGATGTTTATTCCGGACACAACCAGATCCCGATGGATCCGAGGGACGAGGAGAAAACAGCCTTCATTACTCCATGTACAAATGACTCATGAACAAGGTTTTCGGTGAGCACTTTGGAGGTATATAGATAACATACTGGTCAAGGCAACCACTTCCGAGCACCTACTTGACAACTTAAGGATTATCTTCAAATGCCTCAGGGATCATAGAATGCGCCGCCTCAACCTTGCCAAATATGCCTTTGCCGTCAGAGCCGAAAAATTCCTCGGATTCATGTTAACCTACTGAGGAACAGAAGCCAACCTGGACAAGTGTCTAGCAATAATAGATATGGGGAGTCCCAAGAATAAAAAAGAAATCCAAATCTTAACAGCCCGCCTAACAGCTCTGTCGAGATTTCTATCTCAGTCAGCAAGGAAATCTCTACCACTATTTGAGCTATTGAGGAAAGCCAATGAGTACAAATAGACTGAGCAGTGCAAAAAGGCCTTTCATCATTTCAAGAGGTACTTTGCCTCTCCGCCCACCCTCACCCAGCCAGTTAAAGGAGAAGAACTGTTCATATATTTATCTGTAGGCAACAAAGCCGTAGGAGCAGTTCTAATATGGGAGTCGAAAGGAGAGCAGAAGGCAATGTACTTCACGAGCAAAGCACTCCACGATTCTGAACTACATTATCAGAGGCTGGAAAAGGCTGCATTTACATTAGTGCTTACTGCTAGAAGACTATGACAGTATTTTCAAGCCCACATCATCCGAGTTAGAACCAATATGCCTATCCGACAGATCTTGCAGAAACTAGACTTAGCTAGGAGCATGATATCTTGGTCCATAGAGCTATCTGAATTCGACATCAGATACGATGCCCGAACCGTGGTAAAAGCACGGGTATTAGCTGATTTTGTCCCAGAGTGGACAGATGAAGATGAAAGACTCATCACCAACAAATGGAAACTCTATGTGGACAATTCCTTAAATCAGAAAAGAAGTGGAGCCAGAGTCATAATAGAGGAGGATGAAGAAACCATGGTAGAAATGTCCATTACCTTTGAATTTCTAACTTCCAACAATTAGGTAGAGTACGAAGCCGTAATTGCCGGATTAAACTTAGCAAAAGAACTGAATATCACAACCCTTGAAGTCCTCACTGTCTCCTAGGTCATACCATCCCATGTAACAGGAGAATATAAGGCTAAGGAGCCACGTCTTAAGCAGCATTTGCAATTGGTGAAGGAACAAATAGCGAAAATTGGAGATGTAAAGCTACAGCACATACCTCAAGAAAGTAATTCTCGAGCAGACGTCCTATCCAAGCTGGCAAGCACTAAGCCTCGGGGAAACAATCGGAGCTTGATCACAACAACACTGTGCTCACCTACAATCAGTGAAGGAAAAGAAATAAGAGCTATTAACAATGACACAGATTGGACCTCGGACTTCAGATGTTTCTTGGAGCACAAAACATTGCCAAAGGATCAGCAGAAAGCAAAGAAGATTAGACAGGAAGCTCCACACTTCACCCTGTTGAATGGGGTCTTCTATCGGATAAGTTTGTCTCAGCCAATGTTGAAGTGCCTCAGACTGCAGCAAAGCCAGTACGTTTTGGAGGAAATTCATAAAGGGGTAGGAAGCAAACGCTTGGGTGGGCAAGCTCTAGCTCGAAAGGCTCTTCGAGCAGGATATTACTAGCCCACAATGAAGAAAAATGCAAAAGAACTCGCTAAGAAGTATGACAATTGCCAAAAATAAGCAAAGTGTCATATTGCTCCAACTGAGAAGATGATGATAGTTACAACTCCCTGGCCCTTCGATCAATGGGGACTCGACCTCTTGGGACCTTTCCCTATAGTACCAGGTCAGCTCAAGTTCCTTATCGTTGGAGTCAACTACTTCACAAAGTGGATAAAAGCCGAGTCCTTCGCCTCTATAATGTCAGCTCAATGTTAGAAATTTGTTTGGAGAAATATCCTCACTCGATTCGGAATTCTGAGAAGAATAATAATAGACAATGGCACCCAATTCATCGATAAGAAATTTAGCAGTTGATGGAGAACTTCGGAATAACCAATCATTACACCTCTGTGGAGCACCTCAAGCCAATGGACAAGCAGAAGCCTCCAACAAGGTAGTCCTACAAGGGCTGAAGAGAAGGTTAGAGCAAGCAAAAGGGATGTGGGCTGACGAACTCGATAGCGTACTCTGGGCTTAATAGACTACGCCTCACTCCACTACTGGTGAGACTCTACTTCAGCTGGTATACGGGTCGAAAGCAGTGATTCCAATCGAAATCAGAGAACCAACCCTCTAAACTATTCTATACTCCAAAGAAGATAACTCAACTAGAAGAAGGGAAGAACTCGACCTGCTCCACGAAGTGCAAACCGAAGCATATATATGAGAACTAAAGCTAAAAAGAAGGATAACGAAAAGATATGATAGCAGTGTCCGCCCAAGATCTTTTAATCTCGGAGACTTAGTACTAAGAAGAGTGAATATCGGACCACTGATGCTGGGCCAAGGAAAATTAACCCCTAATTGGGAAGGGCCCTACACTGTTACCGAAGTCCTGGGCAAAGGAGCATACAAGCTGCTCTCGATGGAAGGAAAAGAAGTTCCCCAAGCATGGAACATTGTAAACTTGAGAAAGTACTACTTGTAAAGTCAAGTAATTAACCACGGAGGTCGAGGTACTCTTGTTCCTTACCCAGGTTTTTCCCATTGGGTTTTTTTGGGAAGGTTTTAACGAGGCCCCAACCCCGTGGGCCGGCTGGGTAACCCCCACCAGTTCTTAATAATGAAAGCATCTTCAGTTACATCATTAACATGCCATCATAACAATATAACTTTTTGTCTTTAAAGAAAGGAGGCCGCACGCAAACTCCTTTTCACCCTATCCGAAAAAGGATACACAACCGTACCCGGTCTTTCATATAAGGAAGAGGCAGCACCTGAACTCCTCCTAACAAACACAAACTCAAATTAGTACACATGACATTAGTCCAAACTCAAAATTATAAGATTGTCCGACTATCATTCCCTGCTACCCAGACAAGCTCAGGGGCAGCAAGAAAATATTGTAATAATAAGACAAGTAAAACAAGCAAAGGCAAGGGAGTAAGAAGGAATCGTGATAATAAGACAAACAAAGCAGAACACGGAAACTATAGGCAAAATTATCTCAAAAAATTAGGAGAAATAATCAAAATATTCTATTAATATTTATTCGGAAAGGCGAGTACATGAGGGGCCCCGAGGGGACTTACAAAAAGATTAAAAAGAAAAAGAAAAATGTAATCATCAACCTCCTTAGGGATATCTTCAATCCGACCATCAACTACATGCCGGAAGATACCTATGGAGGGCAAATCCCCTTCGGGACCAACACAGACCTGAACTTGTGCCATCATGTTCTCAAAAATATCATTGGAGCTAGCGGTCCAAGCTTTGACTACCTCAGCCTGCTCATACTCTGACTCAGCCAGCATGCCCTCCACCTTAGCCTTATCCGCAACAAGCTTGTCCTTCTCTTCTCCCCAAGCCTTCTCTTTTTTCTCCAAAGTACCTAACCTCTCCTTGAGGTTGGAAATCTCTTTCCCCAGCTCCTTCTCCTTGACTTCTAGTTTCTTCTCCAAATTTGTTTTCTCCGACTGCAAAGACTCAGCATGACTTCGGAGCATGCGAGCTTCAGCAATGACTTCCTCACAGCAGTGGAGGAAGCTGGCAACCTTAACCAAGTCCTCCTGGAGGCGGGAAAGGTATGCGGAGGGGTCGTGTTGGCAAATGTGGCGTTGGAAGGCCATGTTGCAAATGCCAAACATAAACTCCTTAAATTGGAAGTTTGGAGCTAGGAGGGAAGGAAAAGGAAAACCTCCCCACTAGCAGACACTGGAAACATCAGGGAAGGGACCTCGAGTTTTTGCACCAAAGAGTCAACGGCAACAGTCTTCGGATCTTTGGAGGCCTTGCGTTTCTTACCGGTTCTGTGGAGGGATGAGCTCGAACCCTCCAACTCAGAACTCCCCTCCTTCTCGAGCTGTGAAAAGGTGGCACCCTTGGTCAAAGACCAGAGGAGGGCAATGTTTTTCTTCAAAGACATCTATGAAAACATAAATATAGCAATGGTCATTATCATAAAGGAAAAAAAAAAGTGAAAAGAGTAATGAAAACGGAGGACTAAATTAAAGGTATGTATGACTTGGCGTCCCTGATTGGCACATCAATAATTCTTTTCAAGTTCAAGTGCTCTGGTTTCCGGCCCCAGGAATCAGCAAAAAACTTTACAAAGTAGCCTCCCCGGATGTGAGATTCTGAGCACAGTATATCGGAGAAGAATAGGATGACTCCTAGTAAAAAGGAAACAAAGGTTTCCCCTTTGAAGAAATGAAGAAGGGGGAAGAACAGACTTGGCCTTCACTTTAAAATATTGGGATTCGAAATTGTGGTAAGACTCCTTATATGTTTCAAAGCATTTCTTGTTGACCGCTGCCCGGAGGGATACCATGGCAGGTTTTTTATCTTTTCCTTGACAAGCCATGAGCATGAACAGAGATAAGAAAACCCGCTGGGATAGCAGAATCCCAAGGAATCCGCAAACCACCTCGAAACCAAGGAGAATGGCCCAAGAATTCGAATGAAGCTAATAAAGAGCCACATTCATTCTCTTGAATATGGCCACCTTGAATTCTAAGAAAGGAAGAGTGACCTTCAAACGGGACAACACGGTATCGTACATCCACAGAAAGTCATCTTCCCCCTCTCCGAGTCTCCTATAAACTCTCTCATCCCTTCCCGAAAGAACGATCTCGTCACAGCCGGAGAGCTCGGCATTAGAAAATATCGAAAAGTCCCCATATCTCTCCAGCATCCTCTTGTTCATAAAACTCCAAACCCTGACAACTTCAGAGAAAAAGTGGGCCACGAGGTCATTGTCCGGGGAGTCAGGGATCACAATCTTAACCTCCATTAGAAATCCTACAAGGGAACTGCCACAAAAAATGTATCTTAAAATTCAAAAAGGAAAGCAAACTAAGGGTTGTCCCCCACTACAAGTTAAGGCGGCGCCGTCCTGGGAAGAATGGCAGAAACCCAAAACCACCCTAGCGTCGCCCTTCAAAGCCCAGGATAAGCCAGAAAAGCAGAAAAACTGAGGATGAAAAAAACAAAAAATATCCTAGAACAGCCATCAAAGCAACACTTAAAAAGAAAACCAAAAAAAGGGAAGAAGATCTTAATGGTAAAAAGACTAGAAGATGAAAAGAAGGCAGTGGCGTGCGACTGGACTGGCAGATGTTGTAGAAAATAGCAGTGACAGGGTGGAGAACAAAAGGCTATAGAGAGTAAAAGTGAAAAGAAAGATCCAGAAAAAAGTATTTAATGCTCGGGGAAGCTAGAGGCCCCACGATGCCTTGGTAACTGTTGATGGGCATACGTGACATGCTTCCATCCACAGAATGCCTACCGACGTGAAGCTTGGATGTTATGAGTCTGAAAACAGATAAATGAAAAATAATCTCATAATACATGCAGCGATCCTTTAGGCAATCCTAGTCCGGACCGAATTAATACAGAACCCATGCCAAGACTCGAAGCTTGGATCCTCCTACACCCACATTCCTCGGATCTCGGATGGCACAAATAAATCATACGTGAAAGGTACCCACCAATAGGAGAAATATCGTTTAAAGCTCGGAAGTTGGAACGGGTCCCATCTACCGACTTAGGGGCAATTGTTTCTAATATAAAGTCCGACACTGGAGACCCACGGCCGGGACATGGTATAACATCGTATGGGGCAGGGCATAGACCTTCCAGACCCCGGGAGTCCAAACTTGGACCTCAGACTTCCTGATAGAAATGAGTAGGGCTTTATCCCTTGCAACTGCTTGAGAGCCTACCACGGAAGAAGTCAGCATGTCGAGAGAACAACAGAGGAGACATGGGGCGACCACGAACCAAAATACCTTCTAGAAGATATTTCCTCTCATCGATTGGTATCCCTCCCATACCATACAGGTCAGCAAGTCCGTACTGTACACCTCAACCCTAGGAATCCCTTTTTCAGGAGAGGTCATGCATACAAATAGGGGTAGAAAAAACTGCATGAGGTATGCTTTTTTTTAGCCAAACATAGTAACCCCCTATTTTTTTTATTTGCATGCCTTTTGCAGGTACCCCGCCGCCATCTCCCACCACCTGAAGGCAAGATTAAAAGGCCACTCGCACTGTATCCCTTCTGTTCTGGTTATGGTAAGTAACAAAAACATAATGGTTCTTCAAGAATAAGTAATTTCTCACTCATAAGTGCACACTAAGTGAGATATATGAGGCAAAAGAAAAAGACTAAAAACCATAAAACCCTTAAAAACCATATAGACGGAGAAATAAAAGACAAAACTACAATTAGTGTTTCTCCATGTGCCATTTTCTAGTAAAATGCACCATATGAAGTTCCGTCTTTCAATAACTGACGACATTTGACGTCACCCAATGAAAAACATAGCAAATAATAATGTTATTTGTATGCTAAAAGTGGATGTTTCATTAGCTAGCGTTTGTTTCTTGTCTTCGAAATAGAAATACAAAGACGTTGAAAATAGTAGAAATAAAAACATAAATAATAAATATGTATAAGGGTATTATTGGAAGAAAATATATTAAATTTCTGTTTCTGTATCTTGTCCCTTCTGTTTTCACATTTTGGAGGTATAGAAATTGTATTTTCTGTCCTGCAGACCGGAAAATTTTTTGTCGATTATTCATATCTCCAGCACCAAATAGATTTGTGTCTCCAGTGTATATGTATTTTTATCTCGGAGACAGTAAACAAACACTACTTTAATGAGATAACTCATTGTGTCACCAATGAGTGAGATGGATGTGATATATGAGATAAATAGAGACTATTACCATATCAAATAGTAATAAAATATGTGTTATAATGGGACAATTACTTTTAAATGTACAAATAATATTATTGAAAACTTAGATTCAATTTGCTTCTTCCACACAAAAAATATTATAGATATTTAAAAAATATACTCAAAACCTCGAGTATATACTCATACTACACTCTCAAAATTTTCTTAAACATACTCTATTTTTTCTCTCACTAGAAGCTAACGTAGCTTCTTCTAATACTACTAAAAACGTTTTCAGCTTTGGGATGGGATGCTCATATTTCGTTTGATGCCTGCTCTGTTTATAGAGACTCAAAAGACTAGGTACATCAAATGCACATCAACTCTCCAACCATAGTTTTGCTTCTGAAACCAACAATTCTACCCATAATTGTTGACATTTGTGCACCGTGAAATCTACATGCATGAATTGCTAAAAATCATGGCCTACAAAAAACAAGCCACACCTAATAGTTTGGTCCTTACTTCCGTATCACTTCTCATGCACTAGGTCCCTAATTCTACGCCTTGTTTCATATTAACATTATAATAATCTCTTTTATTTTGTAGTTAGCCTTTTATATATCCAATCATTTATTAACATATATATTAACAAACAAGGTTAACTCTCTTTCTACTACTAGTGTATGTATTCAAATTAATTCCTATTATTATTTTAAGGATTCCAGCTAGTATATTTATAATGTGGAGTTGAAATTTATACTGGACTCTTCATCATCTAATGTGCCACACCTAACGTATTTCTTAGGGTCCTATTAACTTCAATATAAATTACACCTAAAATTTGCAATTGGATGCTAACCTACTTGTAGTGCAGAAGCCGCAACAATTGAAGAAGCCATTCCAACAACACTAGAACTAGTATTGAAGCTTCCCGCAACTTCAGTACCTGACACTTCATCATTAGGAACCCCACTGCCTTCTTCATCTTTACTGGACCGATCTTTATGATTGTTGGAAAAATCAATGTTGGCATTAGATGGGCTCTTAAATTTTGCAATAGGGTGATGAAATAAAGGGCAGGTATGGACGAACTACTGCCTAAAACATTGATCTCAACGTACATCTCCAACACATTCACATGAGAGTGTTTTTCAGCAGCACTTATCATACACTCAACATCTTCACTATAAAAAATTTCAAGGTCTGTGTATGTGCTTTGAGAAATTGGAAATCTATATGTTAGACTAGATGTGATTTCATGAGGTTGAAGTTTCAATTTGGCACTAATTATCTTTTTCAACATGTCACAACCGATGCCACGCTTTACTTCAATTGCTCTCTTCTTTCTTTCTATTGAATAATGGCAGGCCCAACAGGCAAAATCAGTAGCACAATAAAATCAGGGTTGGGACCCACTTGACACTATTCATTATTCACGTGAATAATGCTCAATAGTCGGATTGGGTTACTATTCTCATGAATAGTAAGATTGACATCATTATTCATTGGAGTGGGACTCACGTCACTATTCACACCAACAGAATAAATATGTGGAAGACTAAAAATAAATAACACCAAGAATTTACGTGGTTTGGTTTAAAGCCTATGTCCACGGGCAAAGACGAGAACCAAATATTTCACTTTAGAAATATGATGAGGATACAAAAATGGATACACTCCACTCAACTCAAATCTCAAATATACCCAGAATACCTTACAATATTTTTCACACTAGTGTATACTCTCAGCTCACAAAAGAGAAGAACTTATATAGAACAAATAGGTCTACTCTATGAGTAAGAGAGGGGAGGAGTTTGTTTGTGTTTTTCAATGTCTGAAGTACAATGTTCGTGCTCTATTTATAGAGCTTCATGTGCCACAATTTTCAACCTCAAATACAAGTTTTCAATTTAGTACCAACTTGATTTGTTATTTGATGAAAATTTAGCCAATGGTTTTTGTGAACACCTGATTTTGTCTGGCCCATAAAAATTAAAAAAAAATGAAATGATGACAGATTTCCATCATTTAGCCCATTTATCAACCTGAATCAAGTTTAGACCATGTTTTTAGATTTATTTTGATTTTTGGTCGTGAGCATCACATTCAAGAGAGAGCCCAATTCAGTTGGAGTCAGCCCATTTCCTTTGTTAATGTTCTGTTTTTGAAATTTTTTTTAAAAAAGGAGAGATCCAACACAACCCAATCTATTTCCATTCAAAAAAAAATAAAAAATAAAAATAAACCAAGAATAAAGGGACAAGAGAATGTCACGGACTCATGCCTATACATCCTCTGCCAATTACCCGTGAAGCAATAACAAAATTGGGATGAGGGAAAGTAGAAAAAAAAATAAAAAGAAAAAGAACACAATGATGATGTTCTTCTCAACTTTGTGCAATGAGCCAGAATTCCATTCGGTTCCAGAGCATGTGAAATGGGGAGCTAGTAATCAACACGTGAAATCATCAGAGAAATGGGAATATAAAAGAGATATCATCATCCATCATTTGGGGGGGAATTCAGTCAATCAAAAATTCAGTATTAACAAAAGGAAAGGAAACTCCCAGCAATATAGCCCAATAATATCATCACAATACACAAAATTGGCCAGCAAAGAGAGTGGGAATACAAGGAAAAATCTGCAAAAAAGAGCCGCAACAAATACCAGCGGTAACCCAGTAGCAATAAAAAGGAAAGAATCAGGTAATAGAAGGAGCAATAATATCATCATAACATCAAAAATAAAAACTAAAAAAAGGGAAGAGACAGCGGCGGTCATCCTCTCCCATCACCACCGCAGGCATCAATTCCTTCCCCTGCCACGGCATGTCCTTCCCCTCCATCCCCCTTGGCGTACCAACCTTCATCCATCGCACCCCAGAGCTCCACCATCAGCTGCAACCTCTGCCCCCTCCCGCCGTCGAGCCTACGAGGCTCCGCTGGTACTTCGCCCAGCCATCGCACTCAGCGCCTTCCGTTGAACCGCCCAGCACTTCTTTCTGCCCTCCAGCTACCACCAGTCCCTTCACGCGAAATCACCAGCTGCAAAACCCAAGATCGTACAGCTTCCCAACCGCATGCACTTCCCCTTTCACGCCTCCTCCGTGAAGCCGCGGATCTCGGCCTCCACGTGCAGCGGCGATGGAAGATTCCGCCGCTACCCAGCTCTTCTTTCTCGTGGTAATCTTGGCCGCTAGAGTTCCCTTCCTTGTCGCCATAGCCATTTCTCTCTCTTCCCTTTCCTTTGCCTGTGGCTACTCCATATCTCCCTCTCCCTTGTGTGCGCCTATGTCTGTGTATGTGTGTTAGTGAGAGAGAGATTTGTGTGTGTGTGTGTTAGTGAGAGAGATATTTGTGTATGTGTGTGAGGAAGAATCATGTGTGTGTACCCGTGTGTGTGTGTACGTGTGTATTAGGGGGGAATGGGTTAAGGGAATTAGTTTTTATTTATTTATTTATATATTTTTGGTAATGTTATTATTATTATTATTATTTTTGTTGGATCAGGTTTTGAATTTATTTATTTGGACTTTGGAGTGTTTGAGAATTCATTTGTATTAAAAATCGTTATTAAGTTTTAAAGGGCTATAGATTAAAAATAACATGGGTTGTGGGCCTTTTGTCATTTTTTTTTCAAAAAAAAACTCTTGGGAGTAAAACTTGTAATCTGTTTAGATTTTGGTATTCTAAAAAATAAAAAGTGTCTCAGGTGTGTCAATTTGGATGGGTTTGGACTTTGATTTTACTTTTTTATATGATGTTTAGGATTATAGTTTAGAGTATGGGCTGTCTTACTATTATTATTATTATGTACACTTACACTTTTAAGGGTGAGGAATGAAAAAGTCATATATTCTGATTAGTTGGGATGTGCATAGGCACATAATATTTTTATTTTTATTATGTGAAAAATTCTTTGTTTTAAATAGACTAGCATTTGGGTCACACTTCTTTCACAATCTTTCAACCATTTTTCGTTTATGTGTTAATAAAATTTGGTTCTAAAATTTGTTCTTAGGTATTTATTTATTTATTTATATTTTTTTTATATCTTCATTTTTATGTATTAATAAAAATTAATCACCATTTTTTTAATTAATTTAGCCGTGACAGCTTGTTAATTCTAAATTCAAAGAATATTTTAGCTGTGACAGCTTAATATTCTAAAAATTATTAAAAAAAATAAAAAATCAATTAACACATTCTTCTTTCTATTTTTATTTATTTCCTTTTAACTAAAATCCATCCAATACAGAATCATTTTCTACAGAATTACGTGACTTTGAATTCCTCATCGCACCAGAGGATACGTAGGAGCAGGTGATTCCTGTCAAGTCTAAATTAGATTTTATTATATTATTTTATTTTATTTTATTTTTGACCTGTAAATATTTATTATTATTTTTATTTATTTATAAATATTTGTCATCTTTTATTGTTATGCATTATTTTTAACTTAAGCAAATAATCAAATTGTTTTAAATGAGGATGTTAATTTAGCCGAGACGGCTTGTTAACTGAATATTTTGGACATCTAAGTTGTGACAGCTTGATGTTTCAAATTTTCAAGCTAAAATTAAATTTTATGATATTATTTTATTCTGTTTTGCATGTAAATATTTTTATTCATTATTATTATTATTATTGTAACCATTTATTTTTTATTATTATTATTATTATTATTATTATTATTATTATCCTCCTCCTCTTTCTTTATCATCTTAATTTAAGTTAATCATTGAAATGTATATACTTTATTTCAAATAAAGATGTTAATTTAGCCGCGACGGCTTATTAACTCAATATTACGGATACTTGAGCCGTGACAGTTTGGTACTCCGAAATTTTCTTATTCTAAGAAAGATTTTCTGTTAAAATTTTCTTAAAATAAAAGTGTAAATAAATATTTTGAAAAAGTTATTAATAAATTGCACAATTAATTAAGGTACCGTCTAAAGACAGGTGTATTAGAGGTGTTGTAGGATTAAGTTCCTACCCTTCCTTAAGCATAACCGACTCCCGAATTCAGATCTGGCTTCAAAGATCATTTCTTTTAAATAAAATGGTTTTTTTTCCATGTTTTTCCAATTTAATAAAACTTGGTGGCGACTCCATTTTAAACAAAAAACTCTTTTTCGCCGTCCCGTCGCGATCCCGATTGCGACAGTTTTCAAGACCATGTGCCATGTGCTTGCCAGACCATGTGCTGCACCGTAATGATTTTGGACTTTTGTCCATTTGCTTTAAAAAAGTCAAGTCATGATAACAACTCTCCACTTTGGCTTGATTTTTCATCCATCTTCAAGTTTCTAAAGTCGCCTTCTCCAATATGCCCATAAGGGCAGCTCACATATTGTGAATGCTAACTAAATCCAAGCAATGCTTGAACTTAGTTATTGTGATTGACTTTGTCAACATATCTACTGGATTGTCCAAGGTACCAATCTTCTTCATTGCAATGGTACCTTAAGAAATAATCTCCCAAATGACATGATATCTAACATCTATATGTTTGGTTCTCTCATGATACATTTGATTTTTGGTCAAATGTATGACACTTTGTCTATCACAATAAATAATTGTAACATTTTGTTTCAAACCCAAATTGCTTACCAAACTTCTGAGCCAAATGGCTTCTTTCACTGCTTCTGCTGCTGCCATGTATTCAGCTTCTGTGGTAGATAGTGTAATTGTAACACCCCAATATTTAACCCAATAAGCCTAGGACGTGTTTAAGTTAATTATTAGTTATTACTCTTTTGTTTCATTCTTTAACTTTAAAATACTTAGCGAAAAATATGGGTAATTTTTTTTTTAAACATAAAACAAAACGTGAGCCACGCGTACTAACATAAATCGAATATCAAATACTATCAAAGTAAACAAGAAATACAGATCATACATGTACATGTTTAGAACACAACATACATGAACGTCAGACACAATTGCATTAAATATCATAGTAGAGCATGGTTCATAATACCCTAGAAATATAACAAGCAGAGTCACACCCATACATAATAGGCTGAGCTTTCGATACATAAGTAAATACATGGAACATAAAAACACCAGATGCCATCTACAGCTCCCTCTCACTAGTCCTATGTGTGCTCAAAACTAAAGATACCCCTAACAAAAGATACATCATAAAAAGGGGATCTTCGTGATAACTCGGGCACTTAAACAGGTCCTCTGTTGAGATATACTGGTGATGCTGATCCTCCAGTGAAGGGGGTATGTACCCATTGAACTATGCAAGCTCCTCAAGTGTATGTAGGGAAAATGGGGGATGAACGTGGCCTCCGTGGCGCGGTCGCATCTTCGGTCATCGGGCTAGCCTAGGCTGGGTCATCGTGTCCTCTCTACCTTTACCTATGTCCATGGGTGCCGTAGGTGCAGAACCCTCCAAGTAGATGTGTGTGGGGGAGTCCTCAGATGGGTCGGTCTCTGATCACCTCGAACGGGGAACATACTCGGGGTAATCGCGAACAGCCGAAGCGGTGGGGCTAGCACATCGAGTCTGCTCATCGCGGGGTTGAGTGCGCTGAAAGATCAGATCATCACCATAAGGGGAAGTGGGAGTGAACCTGAAGCTGGAAACCGGGTAGGCAAAGAGGGGTCCCATGTATGCAAAAATGCGTACAACACATCGACCCTCAAAGTGGTACGAGCAGTAGTCCAGGTTGTAATGCACCTCCTATATCAAGGTGTCAACGAAAATCACGAATAAAGCCATCACCCTCTAAAGACATAGCGGAAAAAGAAAAAGAAAGATAGAGGGAGTGAGAATCTTAATAAAGAATCTCAGTAGGGAAGTCCTCCTATCTTAGTGTCATCGTCTACATCTCCAGGAACCTTGGGTTTATTATTTAAAAGGTGAGCATGCATAAGGTTCATTATTGGGTTTTAAACATAATATCCAAGGTTCATTCATTTTAGGATGAATCTTGATGTTATGAATACAGCATATCATAATATGGATGTATGACAGAAACATTATGCATATGTCGCTTGAACATATCATAAAAAAGTACATAACTTTCATGTAAACTCATTCTCCTTTCATTTGGTTAAGTGACATTCTTTTCATCAATTGTTATCTCATGGGGCCACCCTAATAACTCCTCTCCTTTGAGAGTTTCTAGCTTATGAGCTCATACTTAACTAGTCCTCACTAGTTTCAGCTTATCCTAAGGTAAGTATGAATATATCCCGACTCCCAGAGTGCGGGTTAGGGGGCTTAAGGATCACCTATGTCTATAAGGTCATCTCCTCTTCGAAACGCATCTACTGGCATCCAGTGCACAATAATATTGTCCGCTTTGTCAGGCTCGATGTCCATACCCCCATGATTTTGCTTTGTCCCTACCATAGCTGGAGAAATGCGTCTCAGCATGATATGAAAGAATGCAACATGAACACATGACTTTAAATATTATCATGACATTTCACTTAATACTTCATGCTCATTAATTTCAGGTAAATCATGCGTCTCAATCCATTATAATCACAGCATGCCACAATTAACACAATTGCTCATGTCTCAAGTTCATATATCCATATGTACGAATCATCAACACTTTTGCAAAATAGTAATCATGCTCCTACCCGGTGTGCCGGAATTAGGGACCAGGCTTAGTTAATGCATATGTCATGCTCACAGCAATAGATAAACAAGCATACATTCACTAGAAATACTAGCTCTCATTATCTCCCTTATCTTACAGTTTCTTATGCTTTTAACCCTTATGGGTCTTAATCTTACGGTCTAATTAACCTAGCATCCAAATTAGGTATTTTATGCACCTAAGTGATGATAACTACTAATTCTCACTAATTTTTATGCTTATGAACAGTACCAGACAGCATCATGCAGTTTGGATAGAAATGTTATAATTCAATTACGGGGTTCTAGGAGCTACGTCCTTGACCTTTTCTAAGTTTTGGTTTTTTCTAAGGTACTAAAATTAATTGTTGCAACCTTAAGGAATTAATCCTACACTCCTAAACACTTCTACAACAATTTTATCTCTAATTTAATCATCTTAAAACAGTAGCCATGATCTTGACTTCTAAAGGTTCTAAAACTCACATTCTTGATCCTTTCTAGTTACTAGTTTTTCCTAACATTCATAAAATAATTTCTTGCTTCGCTCAAACATAATTTTTACACATTCTAACACATCAAAATAGAATCATGCACTAATCAAAATGGCAAGGCAGTAACCGAAATATTTAGTTCAAAATAACACATAAAATCACATCCTTAATACATATAAGTTACTAGTTTTTCTTGGAATCATTTTAAGACTTAAAAAACTCTTTTAGAAAACAACTTATTTCATTAAAATCATAAAAATATAACACTAAGGCAGTGGCTATTCTAAATCATTCTTGGATCAGTTTTAAATCATAAAATCATACTCCTAGTATTCTTTAAGCTTTTCTATGCCTAAGAAAATCTTAAAACATAGGTTGTTGGCCTTTGTGACTAAATGAAACTTATGCTAAGTTCATCATTATCACATGGCCGAATCTAGCATCCATTGAATGCTTCCATTGTCCAAACTTTGCTTAAAATAAAAAGGGCAAGTCTTTGAGTTCTAGGATCTTTAGATGATGGCAAAACATAAACATGATATGCACTTCATTTTATTCTATATTATAAGATGAGAGCTTTAAAGTAAATATGAGATGCAAGTTCCTTTTTATCTTTAAAGTTTAGGTGATAGCTTGAAATATAAACATGAAGTGCAAAGCTTGAAATTTGAACATTAGAATGCAAGTTTATTTCTTTATTCTTGGGGTTTTAGTGATGACAAGAAAAAGTAAACATGATATGCAAAGCGTAAACTTAAACATGGATGCAAGTTCATTTTTATCTTTACTAGAGCTCATTCAAGACTTTAAAGGAACATATACCTCAACCCCAAACTTATCTTAGCAAGACAAAGTGAGCTTTAGAGTTCTTTGTACCAAGATTTCAAGGAAACCTTATGGTGTGAACATCATCATCAAGCTCAAGGAAATGGATCAAGAGAACAAACCAAGTGATAACATTTCTTGAGGACCAAAAATAAAAACAAAACAAAAGGAAATAAAAACCAAAATGCTTTTAGGATCAAGACAAAGTTTCAAGCTTTAGAGGTTTCTCAAATGTTAACCACAAGATCATTATCTTGAATCCTCATCATCAAGCTAAAATTTTCTTTTCAAAACCAAGATTCATGGCTGAAACGAAAAGAGAAGAAAAGATTTTAAACCAAGAGAAACTAAAACTTTTCCATGACAAAACATTAAGTAAAAGGTAAAACTTTCAAAAACAAAACCCTACCAAAAGTGTTGTCTTTGTAAGAAGGAAGAAAGCTTCATCCTTGAAAGAAATGAGAAGACAAAAACCTTCTCTTGGTGCCTAGATGATTCGGCCAAGGGGGTAAGAAAAGGAAATGATGAGTTTTCTTGAGAGTTTGAGCTTGGAGGTGGAAAGGTTGCGTATTTAGGAGGTGGTTTGAGGTGGTGGTGTAGTGGTTCAAGGTGGCTTATGGTGGTTTGTGGAGGTGGGAGGAGTTTCTTGGTGGTGGAGAAGAACTTGGAGTTGAGAAAAAATTAGAGAGTTTTTTTTTTGTCACAAGACTCAAACAAAAAAGCTAATGGTAAAGTGTAAGGTTTCTTTACATTTTGCTATATATATCATGGGTTGAAATTTGAAATTATGAGATTGTATATAGGGGGAGAATGCCATGGCATTTTGTAGCCATGGGGGAGAGAAAATATCTCCTCCAAATGGTCATTCAAAGGTAAGGCTAAGTATGGTTCAAGGCATGGTTCAAGGTATGGCTTAAAGCATGGTCCTTTGTGTGTAAACTAAATTAACATGTGATGAATGTGGGGAGGAGTGGCTTCAGTTCTATGCAGCCAAGGGGGAGGAAATTGTTTTATTTAATTGTGGTTTAGGGGTTTGTTTAGGTGTATCTTTGATTAGGCTTTTGGTTAGGAGTTTGTAAGTAATTGTTTAGGTAAGGTGATGGGTAATTAGAGGTGTCAAGACAAGATTAAGGAGTGGTCTTGCTTCATTAGTGAAATTAAAACTTATTTTATAATAAAATCATTTACAAACATAATTTCTTAATTTAAGGAATTGGAAAGAGAAAACACTATTCAAGATTTCATGACATGGAATCTTGACTTCAAGAAAGAGTTTTAAGTTTATCTAAGCAATCTTAGATTCTTATTAACCTTAGAAATTATTTTGACTCTAGATTTATTATCAAAATTAATTAATCTTCGATTAGATCCTAATATTGCTTACGTTTTCTTGATTATGTCATTAGGCCCATAATACACTATTTCAAGGGCAAAATAGTAATTTTGTACAAACACAGCTCGGGACCACCCGGACTTAAACAGATATCACTAATCACATATAATTAGCATTTCAAACCCTCAGGAAAGATTCTGGGCTCAAACGGCACTTATACTCGCGTAAAACGCTATAGGGGTATTTTGGTCATTTGAGCTGAAAGTTCGGAAAATGAGATTTTCATCTCTGTTATCAATCACAACGTATATAATCCCCTTCAAACATTGAGTTGACCCTTCGAGGACCACCGAGTCTGCCATCCTTGAATTCCAGGTAAAAATGACCTCAGGGTCATTTCGATCGTTCAAGCTCAAATAGGAAAATCAGGGCGTTACAGCAATAGTAGACTGTAAAGTCACTTTCCAACTAATTGTACTACTTGAGAGCGTGAAGACATATCCTGTCAGAGATCTCCTTTTGTCAATATCTCCAGCATAATCTGAGTCAACATAACTAATAACACTACTATCAGTGTTAGAACTCCTGTCATATACTAAACCAACATCCGCAGTACCTCGAAGATATCAAAGTATCCATTTCACAGCCTGCCAATGCATCTTGCCAGGACGCCCCATATATCTACTAACAACACTAACGGCATGTGAAATATCTGATCGAGTGCATACCATAGCATACATGATGCTTCCAACTGGGCTAGCATAAGGAACGTGTGACATATGTTCCTCATCTTCAGCGGATTGTGGTGAATGTGCAGCTCATAATCTAAAATGGGCTTCCAACGGAGTATTCACAGGCTTTGCATTTTCCATTCCAAAGGGTTGAAGTACTTTTTCAATATACTTCTTCTGTGACAAATATAATTTGCTAGCACGTCGTTCCCTATTAATTTCTGTGCCCAAACTCTTCTTAGCTGCTCCTCAGTCTTTCATTTCAAATTCACTACTGAGTTGCTCTTTCAACTTCTTGATCTCAGACATACTCTTAGCAGCAATGAGCATGTCATCAACACAAAGCAACAAATTGACAAATGAACTATCTGAGAGCTTTATGTGGAAAACACAACAGTCATAGTCACTCCTTGAGTAACCATGACTTAATATGAAAGTGTCAAATCTCTTATACTACTGGCGAGGAGATTACTTTAAGCCATATAATGACTTCTTTAGGAGACAAACATGGTCCTCCTTGCCTTGAACAATGAAACCTTCAAGCTGCTGCATGTAGATCTGTTCTTCAAGCTCACCATGAAGAAAAGCTGTCTTGACATCGAGCTATTCAAGCTTTAGGTCAAACAATGCAACCATAGCGAGCAACACTCGAATAGAGTTATGTCTTACAACAGTTGAGAATACTTCATTGAAGTTTATTCCTTTCCTTTGGCTAAAACCTTTTGCAACTAAGTGTGCTTTGTACCTAGCCAGTTCAACTCCAGGGGATCCTTCCTTCTTCTTGAAAATCCATTTGCAGCTAACGACTTTATGTCCTTTAGGTGGTTTCACCAACTCCTAAGTCTGATTCTTATGAAGAGACTCCATCTCTTCACTTATTACAGTAATTCATTGTGCAAACTCTTCACTCGAGATAGCCTCATGGTATGTAGTGGGATCTTCTGATTCCATATCCTCTGCCACTGATAATACAAAAGAGACTATGTTTGCATGACCATACCTTTGTGGTGGTTTTATTTGCCTCTTTTCTCTGTCTTTTGTAAGACTATAATGTTGTAACTATTGTCGTGCATCTACAGCATCAGCAATACCTTGTTCTTCTTCTTGAATGAGCTTATCAGAGGTATCTTCTTCCATCTGCTTTGGTGTTTCAGCTTCAAACTCCACCTGTTTGCTAGTATCTTTATTTTTTATTGCATCGCCAAACTCCTTTTTCAGATAAAGCATGGATGATTCATTGAACTTTACATCTCTGTTGATTATGAATTTGGATATCTTAGGTTCAGTGCACCACAACCTATAACCTTTGACCTCACTTTGATATCTAAGAAATATGCATTTTAATGCCCTCCACTCAAGCTTTCCATCATCAATATGTGCATATGCAAGACAACCAAAAATTCTCATATTTGAATAATTAGTAGGAGCACCAGACCATCCCTCAATAGGAGTCTTCAAATCGATCGTAGTTGATGGAAACCGATTTACTACATAGCAAGCCATATTGACAGCTTCAGCCCAAAATTTTTTAGACAAACCAGCATTAGAGAGCATACAGCGAGCCCTTTCCAAAAACGTTCTGTTCATTCATTCTGCCACTCCATTTTTTTGTGGAGTCTTTCGCATAGTATGATGTCTAACTATGCCTTCATTTTTGCAAAACTCATTGAATTGACCTTCACAGAACTCTAAACCATTATCTGTTCGGAGACGCTTAATTTTCTTGCCGGTCTGGTTCTCAATAAGCACTTTCCATTTCTTGAAAGTATGGAACACATCATTTTTGTGTTTCAGAAAATAAACCCATACCTTTCTCGAGAAATAATCAATGAATATCAACAAATATCTAGCACCACCTTTTGACGAAACAGGCACAGGGCCCCACAAGTCAGAGTGGATATAATCCACTATGCCCTCAGTCCTGTGGATAGCAATGCTGAAATTGACTCTAGTATGCTTTTTGTAGACACAGTGTTCACAAAAGTCAAACTTCCTAACTTTGTGATCACCTAGCAAGCCATGCTTGCTCAAAATTGACACTCCAGTTTCACTCATATGCCCTAGGCACATATGCCACAAGCGAGTAGGATCTAATTTTGAATCAGATGAGGATGATACTAAGGCAGCACCAACAACTGTACTTCCTTAAAGTAAATAAAGGCCGTTGACCAACTTGCCTTTAATCACAATAAGAGCACCTTTGGAGATTTTTAAAACTCCACCTTCACCAGAATACTTATAATTTTGAGAATCGAAGACGCCTAAGGATATAAGATTTTTCTTCAAGTCTGGTATGTACCGAACCTTAGTCAGAGTTCTCACAACTCCATCATGCATCTTGATTTGAACTGTTCCAATGCCAATGGCCTTACAAGGCATACCATTCCCTATAAGGACAACACCACCATCTATTGACTGGAAAGTAACCAATCCCGGTTCTGACACATGTGATAAGAGCATCTAGAATCAAGCATCCAAGTATCACTAATTGAACTGGTTGATACTGCGAGAACGTTATCAGTTCCTTCAGCAATACTTGCTACATCACTTGAATCTTTGTTTTTCTTGTCCTTGAGCTTCGAACATTCTACTCTCCAATGCCCTTCCTTCTTGCAATATCGGCACCTACCTTTATGATGTCTAGACTTAGATCTAGACTTTCCTCTGCTACCACTTTATCCAAACTCCTTTGACCTCCTTCTGGCAACCAATCCAGAAGCGGTATCCTCACGACTGCCAACATCATGGTCCATTTTGTCATGACTTAAAAGTACAGATTTAACCTCTTTAATTTTGAGGCTTTCACGACCATATGAGCGTTTCACGAAAGTGCCTGTAGGAAAGAGATAAGGAACAAAGCAACATCATTGCCTGTTGCTCACTTGAAAATGTCACGTCCATATTTTTCAGATATGTGACGAGTGACGTGAACCCAGCTATGTGAGAACGGATTGATGTCCCTTCTGCCATACGGAGCATGTACAGACATTGCAAAACACCAAGACGGTCAGCCATTGTCTTAGTCATATACAATGACTCTAACTTGGTCCACATCAATTTTTCGATTTTCTCCGAAAGGACCTCCTATAGCACATCGTCTGTAATGCATAACTGAATAATAGAAAGAGCCTTTTGATCGGCATCTTCCCATTCAGATTCCTTCATTGTCTTGGGCTTATTTTCCTTGTCGAAAAGTGCTACTTTTTCACCTTGCTGTACAAGAACAGCCATCATATGGACCTTCCACATGCCAAAATTAATGCGCCCATCAAACTGCCGAATATCAAATTTTGCAGTAGACATTTTTAACAAATTAGCCCAGAACTCCATAAGAACTCTAATACCAGTTTGTTGCGTAATGGCGAGCCCAACAGGCAAAATCAGTAGCACAATAAAATGAAAGTGAATAGTATGTTGCGGTGGGACCCACTTGACACTATTCAGTATTCACGTGAATAATGCTTAGCAGTCGGATTGGGTTAATATTCTTGTGAATAGTAAGATTGACGTCACTATTAACTAGAGTGGGACCCACATCACTATTCATGCTAACAGAATAAATATGCAGAAGACAAAAAATAAATGACACCAGGAATTTATGTGGTTCAGCTTAAAGCCTATGTCCATAAGCAAATACGACAATTAAATATTTCACTTTAGAAATATGATGGGGATACAAAAATGGATATACTCCACTCAACCCAAATCCCAAATACACCCAGAATACCTTACAGTATTTTTTACGCTAATGTATACTCTCAACTCATAAAAGAAAAGAACTTATATAGAGCAAATAGTTCTACTCTATGACTAAGAGAGGGGAGGTATTTGTTTGTGTTTTTCGATGTCTAAAGTGCAATGTCCATACTCTATTTATAGAGCTTCATGTGCCACAATTTTCAACCTCAAATACAAGTTTTGAATTCGGTACCAACTTGATTTATTATTTGTTGAAAATTTAGCCAATGGTTTTCAAGACCATGTGCCATGTGCCATGTGCCATGTGCTTGCCAGACCATGTGCTGCACCGTAATGATTTTGGACTTTTGTCCATTTGCTTTAAAAAAGTCAAGTCATGATAACACCTTCGAATGCGAGTCTTGTGACCCTTGAAATTTTCTACCACTTGTATACACAAGCAAAATAACTTGACTCCCTCTTGCGGCAAATCTACGAAAAAATTTAAACATTAGACAATATTGAAGATAAAGGCCGAAAGGAATGGTACGAATGGACAAATGAGGAATTGGCAGGCTGGTTGGGGTGTTATAAACGGTTGTGGGAGTGAGAATGCATCTTAGAGATGGATGGGGGTAGGGGGAGTGAAAGAGAGAGATGAAGACCATTAAAAGGGTGGGGAATCTTTGGTTGAATTGGAGTTTTGTTAATGTACATATAAGAAATTCTTTGTATTTTGTATGGTGCGACTCAAGTTACATCCACTATTACGTACAATGTAGTTTTACACTTTTATGGAGTTCCAAAATAATTCTAAAAGAATAAGAGCAAGGTTTTACTGTAATCAATTTATTTGATAAATTTTTTATTCTAATAAAAATACTTTTAAAGCAATTGAAAGTATTTTTAAGAGAAATATTATTTAAAATACTTTTTATTCTAGAGAAAGTACTTTTACATAAAATTATACTGTTACTCTTACATTAATAATTAAATATAATTTTACTTTATCCTATATCAGTGAATTCACTCGCACTTGTATGCCTATCAATTCACATATTTTATGTTTGTAATTTCTTTTAATTTTTTTTAACTTCTTTCATTTCTTTTTGGGAATTTCTCCAACTCCCTGTGCATCGAGGATATTTTGGAAAATAAGAATTTTGGACATTAAAAATTAGTTTAAAGGGCCTGCTCTCTTTATATATAGTGTAGATTAATAAAAATCATTATCTTCAAGTTATTTTTAATATACCACTAAATAAAACGGGTAGTTTCAGGCAGTTTTTTCTTGTTTAGTGATGGTTTTTGGCTCTTGAAAATCTTTTTGTGGCGGTTATTAAAACCGCCCTAAAAAAACTCTTCAATTTCCTTAATTTATGGGGGTGGTTCGAACCTCCCCTGTAAAATGCCCTTGTATAATTATCACTTTTTTTTTGTAGTGTGCTCAAATAAAACACAAATTAATTCTTTTGAAAATAATTTTTCTGAAAAAAATTATTTCTCTTTCAAAAGTAATTATACTTGAAGATGAACCAAATGGACCTGAAGGCTTTGCACTCAATTTGAGTAGGATTTACATCGCATTTAATAGTGCTAGAATGTAAGTTGACATAATATCTTATGCAAATAGAGAAGGGTTTGGGATATAATAAAACTTGACAACAATATTACAACGTGAATAAAAATAATAGGAAAATGACAAAAGTATCATAACAAGAGAAATGTGGGACTAAATTACAAGCTATTATTTTATAAATGTTATAATATTATTGTCAAATTTTACTGTAACTCAATCATTTCTTGTAACACCCTAATAGAACCCCATTGTGCTTAAGTTCACATTTGGATTCTATTAGTTGTCACTTATGTCTTACATTTATTTTCTTTTGAAATTAACTTAGAAAAATAGTGGAAGTTTTTTTTTCTTTAAATAAATTAATTTTTTGAAAACTTAAGCACAGAATCTAGAAGTGAAATACATAGCGCTTTTATAGATAATAATCAAGTTACATTGTGCACTTAATTAAATAAGCGGAATAAGAGACTAAGTGTAGAACTATTATCACATAAACTGGAATATAATCACTTAATACATAAGTCACAACAGGGCATATCATACTGATAAGTTATTACAAATAACAATATAAGTTCTACTATTACTAATTGTTTCTCACAAACTATAATGTAACTAAAGCTCGGAATGCTCCTACTTGAACGGTTTGAAATCTTCACATGCTACCTCCTTCCTCAGCTACAGCTTCGTTGCTTTAGGTGGACACGTCTGTCTCTGGTAACGACAACGAAAAATAAACATAGGAGTGAGAAATACATGATTTCTCAGTAGGAGTTCCTACTTGTACTAAAAGTGTCATCGTTGTCGTCCCAGTCACTTCGGGTTTATTATAAAAAGGTGAACAAGTAAGGATTCAATTATCAAACTTTCACAAATGTGATTAGCCGAAGTGCAGTTACTTTTAAACTAATCTTGAACATTAGCAGAAATATCCATTTAGTATTTCATTAAGCATACATATAAGCATATCACGTAAAACCACTAATAAGCAATAATCATTTAGGAGCTGCATGCATTTCATGATTACTCATCCTCAACATTCACTTGTTTAGTGATCAACATATTTCTTAATTACTCACGGATGAATGCATCAATGCCTTAGACCACCCTAAAAGGGTAATGAGCTCATACCATGGCCGTCGCCATAACCTTTTTGGTTTTCATTCCGTTGCCGTGATCTCAACGGTTTAGGGGGTTAAGCCGTGAGTTTAGCTCAAGTCCACTTTTCCAGACTTTCATTGCTACTTTTTCAAACTTTACTTTTATTATTTCTTTTGAAAATGAATGTATGCATATTATCATGTAATCACAATAAATCCTGGGCAATCAATCATTCATCCTCATCATTTCATAATTCATCACCATACATTCACATTACTATAAATCACTTCATAAAACATGGACAATATTATGTAAATCTCATAGTAAACACTTTCATAGATGATTCATATTAACCAACCAAAGTTATCAAGTTGAGTTCCTAGTGTTCGTAAGAGGTAATGGATGTCTTAGTATTATCTTTTTCTCTTAGTGTTCTTTGTACTCTTAGCATTCCATTAATACATTAATGCACTTCAAAATATTATTATAGGTTCTTTATATATTTTTATTATGAACTTTCATATAACTCTTGAAGATTATTATTCTACTTAAATTCTTAAAATTCTCTCTTTACAAGACTTGATTCTTTTATTTATAGTTTTGACATCTTTTAGAAGAAAGTTTATAATTCTCTGTATACTTGTTATCTCAGCTTAGTAAAGGTAGTTTCAAATTCCTAACTCATCAAATTTTAGCATTTATATCTTTGGAATAGTGTAAATCAACTGTAAACCATGCATAGGAGGGTTCCCAGGAAAGAGAGGTGGGTCACAATGGACATGCTTAAATACCAAGTCTTTCCTTAGCCAACCTTTCCAAACTGCACTTTCACAGTACACTATCCCGAAATTTATTTCTCATTCTGTATTTACGTGGTACAAAGCTTTATACATAACATACATGGGTGTATTCCTATATGTGTTAGCTCTCCAACAAAGTTGAAATCAGTCCATTTGCATTTTTCTAGAGTGAGTTACACCTATTTTACTACTACAAGGTCAGATTTAAAGTTTCAGTCTTAGGCTCTACTTTAAAAATTTATATCTTGAGCTAGAAAACTCCGTTTTAGGTGATTCTTTTTGGAGAGTGTTCTATAATGAGTCTAGTTTATAGTAAAATTATTTTAATTTCGAGATAATTAATATTTTATGAACAGTAGCTTTCGAAGTACCTGCTGCCAGAAACAACTAGAAATTCCAGCACCTACCATTTTCATGTCTTAAGTTACCTTTATTAAATCAAGTTTCACATACAATCTTTTCAAGTTATATTTGAGTTTGATAATATCATAAGGGTACTCATAACAAAATAGAACATGTCATATTTCTAAAAATATATTTTTCAAATAATCATTTAAAACTTTTGACAATAACTCAAACTTGAGGCATTCTATCAAGGTTAGAAGCCAACAATGCTTGAACAATTAAAGATGAAGCTCCTACCTCTTGTGTAGGGTCTAAAAAGGGTCCTTCTCTTCTTCCTTAAGCTTTGAACAAGAGTCTTTGGAGTGGATGACCCTCCTTGAATCTTGGCTCTAGAACTTGAGTGCTTAAGAAAATATTTCTCACTAGAGTTAAAGATTGTAACTCTTGTGAGGGCTAGTAAAAGTTTGGACTTAGGATTTAAGTGTTTGGATGAAGTTTAGAGGATCAAGAGAAGTCTTTGAAGAACATAAGAAGAATGATAGAATAAGAAAGAAAGAACACTTAGGGAGTTTATGAATTGAAGAGAGTTTGAGGAGTATTTATAGTGGAAAGATTAGAGAAAAAACAGAAGAAGGAAAGCACTTGGAGCATGATTTATGGAAACATGTTGGCTGAATTTTGGGATGAAAATGTTCCTTGTTTTGTGCAAACATGTTTCCATATTTTGTGCAAACACGTTTCCATGTTTTATGCAAACACGTTGGATGAAAATGCTCCATGTTTTATGCAAACATGTTTCCATATTTTGTGCAAACATGTTAGTGGATATTTTCTAACCTTTAGTGCATGTATGTGATTCAGAAATGTGTATAATGTATGTGGTTAAATTATTGTTTTATCATCTTAATCCAATGGCTTAGATTCATTCTTGTCTAAAGACAAGTCTAGGGATTTGTGTAAATGGCGTTGTAGTAATTTCTTTAACTAAGACAAGGATATTTTTGTAATTAGACAATGATAGTGGTATTCTTGTAATTCCATTCATAGAGTAAGGGTATCTTTGTTATTTAATAAGGCAAGGGTAGTTTGGTAATTTCCTTTACATAGCAAGGGCATTTTCGTAATTTCCACTAAGTGGTGGCATTTTCGTAATTCTTTGCATTTTTCTCTAGACATACTTAAGTAGACTATTTGTTGTGTTTCATAACATTTGTCCAGATTCTCTTGGTTTTGCTATCGCTAATTAATATTTATCTTATTTATAAATTTGGGGATGTTACATTTCTCATTTGTACTATATATAAAGATAATAGTCCCTTTTAATTACTTTTTGTTGTCCAAAATTTCTATTTCTTAAAATGCCCTTGATGCATAGAGAGTTGGAGGAAGTTATAAAAATAAATAAATAAATTTTGAAAAATTGAAAGAAATTATAAAAATAAAAAGTGGATTGATAGGCATGCAACTGCCTGCCAATTCACTATTGCAAATAATATAACTACAAAAATTCAACCTTACACTCCACCATTCGTCTAGGGGTATGTAAGGGATGGGTCGGGGCGTGTTGGACCAAATCTCAACTCGCCCCGATTTTTAAACCGAGTCAACTCTACTTTTAAATAACTTATGAATATTTTGATATTATATATAGTAAAATTATAAAATTTTATCTGTACTATATATAAAGGGAATAATCCCTTTTAACTACTTTTTGGTGTCCAAAATTCTTATTTCTTAAAATACCCTTGATACATAGGGAGTTGGAGGAAGTTATAAAAATGTCTAAACAAAGTTGAAAAATTGAAAGAAATTACAAAAATAAAAAAAAATGTGGATTGAAATGCTTGTCAATTCACTAGTGCAAATAATATAACTATAAAATTCAGCATTAAATTCCTACCATTAATCATCTAGGGGGTGTATAAGGAACGGGTTACGACAAGTTGGACCAAATATCAACCTGACCCGATTTTTGGACCAAGTCATTTTTTGAAATTTGAACCCAACCCGATAAATGATCGAGTCAAACCAGGTCAACCTGACTTTTAACTTTTGAAGATTTTGACATAATATATAATAAAGTTATAAAATTTTATCTATACTATATATATAAAGGGAATAGTCCCTTTTAACTATTTTGGGTCTCCAAAATTTCTATTTCTTAAAATATCCTTGATGCATAGGGAGTTTGAGGAAGTTATAAAAATAAATTTAAAAAGTTAAAAAATTGAAAGAAATTACAAAAATAAGAGAAAATGTGGATTGAGAAGCACATAAGTGCTGTCAATTCACTAGTGCAAATAACATAACTATAAAATTCAATCTTAGATTCCCACCATTCGTCTAGGAGTGTATAAGGGACGGGTTGGGGATGGGTTGGACCAAATCTCAACCCGACCCAATTTTTAGATCGGTTCATTTTTTGAATTTCGAACTTGACCTGATAAATGACCAAGTCAAAGCAGGTCAACCCTACTTTTAAATAACTTATGAAGATTTTCACATTATATATTAAAGTTATAAAATTTTACAAGAAACAAAATTTAAGAGATATTTTGAAATACATATTTCAAAACAAACTATTTGATTATAAAAAAAAAATCAAGTTATCCAAAATATATGATTTTAGATATAAAAAAAATATAACTATAAAAAATTTTTTTGACTTCGGACAAGGTTAAGCCAACAGAAAATATGACTCAAACTCAACTCAGAAAGTGCACCAGGTCAAATCTGAGAACCCGTACCCGATATAATAAGCTTCGGGTCAGGATGGGTTGGCTGGTGAATCGGGCTAAGTCTTGAACACCCTTACATTCATCAACTATTGCCGCTTCTTCAACTCGTTGAATTGGTTAGTTTGTTGACTTGGTGCCTACCTTTTGTGCACTTTCCATAATCGTCTTTAAGATTTTCCATTTAAATTAAATGCATCAATAACGTTATTTACATGTAAAGCATTGTTTTGTTTTATTTGGTTTTTCTTCCTTTTTATAATGCACCATTCATTTTGGGAAAAATGTCGAAGATATGGCAGATCCATCAAATAAAAGTAAGGAAGAAAACAGAAAGTGTAAAACCAAAAACAAGAATAAATAAAAATAAAATATTCGATAGTCAAATTTTCAATTATTATAAGAATGATGTGATTTTATTTTTAACTTTAAAATTAATGAATGAATAGGCTTTACGCACCGACTTTGAAGTATTTGCTTAAGTTCTGCATGGAAAAGTAAGAATAAAGACCTTGACAAAACAAAAGACCAATGAATTTCATGAAATCCAACATCACGACAAAAATAAATAACATGCCACTAGGAATTAAAAAAAAAATGATATTGTACACAATTTTTTCAGTAAAAGTCTTTATTAGTATGTTGATAGACTCAATTGCTCACAATTGAGCATGAACCAAAGTCACCATAAGTTGAGACCGGAAAACCATCCTGAACCGCAGCATAACAAGATAACTAGTAGTACAAAGGAGTACTAAAATTTTCAAATGCACAAGAACTTGCTTATGTCTAAATCATCTATTTGGGTTGTGATTTAACCCAAATTCCCACATTGAGTATGCAAATGCTTTGACCTATAAATATGGCTTTGATTGTTTGGGTAAGGCATTTTCTAAAAGTGGAAATGATCTATGTGAATAGTTTTTAAGAACTATCTATGTGATGAAATATTTTATATGGATAGTTTGCAACTTAAATCGTTCAAAAGTTGTAAATAGTAAAAGATTTTGAAATTTCTTATAGAGGTCATGGATGATAGCCAATTTATGAAATTAGATTCCAGCAAGTACACCGAGTCACAAATAATAAAAGAATGAGTACAAGATTTTTCTGCCTATCTCTTGAAGTTGTCACGACCCAACTTATGTCATGACCGGCGCATAGGGAATACCTTCCCTAGCAAGCCTTAAAACACCAAATTTTCTAGAAAAACGGACAGAGATTCCTCTGTTTTTCGGACATTCCAAAAATGAAAATATAACCTGCAACATTTACAATTTAAATTCCAACAAATGGGCATCAAGCATTCTCAGAATGCACCCTTCCAGCATATAATAATATTTCAACATAGTCCAGTTATAATACCAAGTTAGTTTTATAACTCTATTAAACATAATGCATTATATAGTTCAAACATAAACTAAATTAAGTTTACAAATCCTTTTTGTAACATAATTTACATAGCTAAGTAATAAGATCTCAAATCTAAGCATAACACAGATCCAGGGACCCTGCCTGTGACGTATGGAGCAATTTGAAACTACAGGCTAAACAAAATATAAGAGACAACAAAAATGACCTTTACAAAAAGGCTCACCAACTTTGAAGTTACTAAAGTTGTGCTGGAGGAACATCAGATCCAACACCAACACTTGTATCTGAAAAAAATGGAAAGACAATGGGGTGAGTTTTGCAACTCAGTGAGAGATAGGATATCCATAGTTTACTAAATGCAATCATAAATCAAGATAAATATAATAACATATATATAAACTTATATGAATATGTTTCTAGTCATGATTCTAGATTTCTCAAACATATCTCTATAAAATCACATAAATCCCAAAATATAATGGGGAGTTATCCGAAGCAGAATAATAACAAGTCCATACATGAGCCAAGGTCATGTGCGGATTAGCACCACACCTGCTAACTGGAGTTGGCCCGTAGCCATACAAGTCCAGACATGACAAAAGTTATGTGCAGGTTAGCACCTTACCTGCTAACTAGAGTTGGCCTATAGCCAAATACAAGTCCAGACATAGCTGCAGCTATGTACGGGTTAGCACCTCATCTGCTAACTGGAGTTCGATGGTGCACCAAGGCTAACGTCCCTGCCGTTAGCTACAGATTCTACTTTCGTTCACTCCCAAAACATTTTCAATCAATTTCAATCTTATAGTTTCATAATCTCTGTTCAATATCATAATTATTGACTTAACAATTCTCACAAATATATTTATTCATATTTCCAACGCAACTCCAAATTCAAGATATTCTTACAATATAAAATTCATTCTCAAGTTATGAGACATATAAGATAAAGTCATATTTGATATTTTATATAAGATGTTCTAAAATTCAATATTCGTTACAATTTCACTAAAAATATTTAAATAAACATGACAACCAAATTCTAGTCTCCAATTGAAATTTTCTCATTTCAAACATAAAGCACACTTTTTGATACTTAAATTATTATCTCATATATCAACATATTTTAAGCTCCTCATATAATTCTAAATTTATAATTAATATTTATGATGTATAAAGTAACCTACAGATACACTATCTGCTCACAAATATTGGTTCAAAGAACCGAAGAACAACGCCTTTAATGCCACCAACTCAAGTGTTGACGTCCGATTGCTCTACCCCTTTAGGCACAAGACAATATTAATATTTGTGAACTAACTACGCTATCAATTAACATCAATTATCCCCAATTTGCCAAAAACCCCAAATTCATGGGTTTAAGAACCCTAACAATATCTCAAAAAAATTTAGAAACTTTAACAATTTAAACAGAGAAGTTTAGAAGCATAGTTACCACTTGGAGAGTAAAATTGGTGAAAAAAAAACTCCAACACCTTTCAAGCTTCAAGATCTCTCTAATTCCATTAGAGAGAGAAAGTGGAGTAGAAGAGAGGGAGAGAGAGAGAGGGGGCGGTTATGATAGAGGGGGTGAGGGGGAGGTGATGATGATGGAGGTGGAGGTGATATATATATATATATATATATATAAGCTAAGAAGAAGAAGAAGAAGAAGAAGAAGAAAGAGAGGAACCGAGGGAGAAGATAAGAGAGAAAGAATGAAAAGGGGAAGAAGAAGGGAGGGGATTCGGGAATGTCACCAAGAGGAGGGGACGAAGAGAAGATAAGGAAAAAGGGAGAACTATGATGATCCACACCACTTAATGTCCACAGTGGTCCACTCCTTTTTCTTTTCTTTTTTCTCGGTCACCACAAGTTTCTAGCAACTCTTGCTAATATGCAGCATATATTTCGACACTTCTCCTGGATGCATATTTGCTTGGTGATGCTTGTGAAAAATTTTAGTCAATGCTCCTACTTCCTGCCATGTTGACAGTAATTGATAATTTGTCATCTTCGACACTTGACCTTTCAATGTGTTGATAGAGGTCAAGCTAAAATGTATTGTTGGAGTCTGAAACGTTGCTTCTTTGATCTTCTCCTTGATTCTGTCTTGCTTGGCGAGGTTGAGTAGTCTTAACCTCCATATTTTTACTTGTCAACATCTTGCTCTTGTGCTGTCGATCTTCAATATTATTCTTACGCTGATTGGCTTCTGTCATGTTGACTATTATAGGCTTTTGCTGCTCTCTAGCAAATAAACTTACCTTACCTTTTGAATTTGATTAGTAGTTGGGTTCTCTCTAGGAAGCTCGGATAGAACACATGATACGGCACGACACGATATAGACACAGGGACATGTTGATTTTTATAAAATATAGGACACGAGACGGTTATGATATATAGTATAATAAAACATAAAAATAATATACTATGATAAATAAAAAATTTAAGCAATCTTATGACTAAATAACACCCCATAATCAAGAATTGACCAAAAAAAATTATAAGAAAATAAAAAAATCTACCCAAAATTTTATATATCCATAAAAAATTAAAAACAAATATCTGCATAATAAAGATAGAGCTTGTTGCCATGTTTGTCTGAATCAGAATTGTATTAGTGGTATATCAATGGCTTATAAGACCGAGAAATGAAGTGACACAGGACACCTCTTTGAACACTTTCTATTGTTGAAGATCACCTTGTAGCCTTTATCAATTAGTTGACCAATACCCAGCAAATTTGGAGTTATGCCCAGACCACATAGAAACATTATTGATAATACTTTTCTTTAGTTTTGACAGCGATCGTGCCTTTTCCTTCAACTCTATGAACTCTGTCGTCTCCAAGTGTAACTTTAGAATTTATATTTTCCCCCATTTTGACAAAGTAACCTTTGTTACTTGTCATACGATTAGAACACCCACTATCTAGGTACCAAATGTCTTTGGCTTCTCGATTAGCGGAATACGCCGAATAGAATAATTCATATGATTCGGTGCTTTCGGTGAAATTTTCCTTCTCTTGTTGTCGATACTTACAATCCTTCTTGAAGTGTGTATGTCTTGTGTACTTCTGACATTAGGATCGACACTCTTCTATATTATGATTATTCTTTTTAATTTGCATAGACGACAATATTTTTCTTGACTTCTTAAATTCTCTCCTCGATTTTGAGACCTTATATTTACTTCTGCCTTGAAGGCATTTTCAATGATTTCTTCATTGTGTCCTCTTAACCTCTTTTCGTATGCATCCAATCATCCTACTAATTCGGAAATTGATGAGGATGATAAATCCTTGGCTTGTTTAATGGCTACTATCACAATATCATATTTCTACGTGACTGTGATAAGTAGTTTTTCTACCACCTTCTTGTCAATCACGTTGTCTCCATATAATTTCATTGATTGACTATTTCTTTAATCCTTGCATAGTTTTCCCCAATAGACTCAGAATCATTCATTTTGAGCATTTCAAATTCTTTTCTTGCCAATGCCAAGAAATTATTCTCCCAGAATATCCCATGCCTTCTTTAATTTGTTGTGCCTGCATCTATAATCCCTTGTGAATATTGTGCCTGCCACGGCCTGCTGAATGATGACTATTGCTTGTGCGTCCTTTTTCCGTCTTTTCTCTAACCTCTTTCATCCCTTTGATAGAGTGAAGTATTTATAAGGATTGTTTCCCCATCTTTAACAATCTTCCACAATCTTTCTGAGATGAAATATGTTTCTAGTTTAAGGCTCCAAAAATCATAGTTCCTCCAGTAAAAACTGGTAGAGTAACTGATGAGAAGTTAACTGGGCCATGATTTAGTATAAAGGTGTAAATGGATGATGGTTGGAATAAAGGAAGTTGGTGATTAAGCGAAAAATCAACACTAGATATGGAAATAAAGCCCAATCAGGAGATCTACGAGGCAAATAAAGCCCAATCCGAAGTATGCAAATGTTGCAGTAGTTATGGAAAGAAAGAAGCTTTGAAATGAACGAAAATGAACGATTCTAATGTTGAGGGGGAGAAATGAAAATAATGTGAAGTTTACACATTGTTTAATCATGAAATTCTGAAAACTTCACATTGTTTAATCATGTGAAATTTGATGAAAATAATTCAAATTCAGAATCTTCTCATGCCAATGCCAATCTTCTGATGCCAATGCCAAACTTCACATTGTTTACACTAGATATTTGAGACCCTATATTTACTTCTGCCTTGAAGGCATTTTCAATGATTTCTTCATTGTGTCCTCTTAACCTCTTTTCGTATGCATCCAACCATCCTACTAATTCGGAAATTGATGAGGATGATAAATCCTTGGCTTGTTTAATGGCTACTATCACAAGATCATATTTCTACGTGACTGTGATAAGTAGTTTTTCTACCACCTTCTTGTCAGTCACGTTGTCTCCATATAATTTCATTGATTGACTATTTCTTTAATCCTTGCATAGTTTTCCCCAATAGACTCAGAATCATTCATTTTGAGCATTTCAATTTCTTTTCTTGCCAATGCCAAGAAATTATTTGCATACTGTTGCATACTTCGGATTCATTTTTTACACTAGACATTTCATGGAAGAAAAAACGAAACATATCTAGTGTTGAGGGGGAGAAAAAAATGAAAAATCAACACTAGATATGTCTAGAAGTTTGGCACCAGCATGAGAAGATTCTAGAAACTTGTGGAATCATGAAGAACAATGTAGAATCATGTGGAACTATCTATAAACATGTAGAGATATGTAGAACCATCTAGAAGCATGTAGAGATATGTACAATTATCTAGAAGCTTGTAGAGATACGTAGAACTATCTAGAAGCTTCTAGAGATATGTAAGAGTTATCTAGAATATCCTTAGTAGATATGTAGAGATGGTTCTAGAAATGTGAAGATATGTGTAGAGGGTGAGAAGGTTCTAGATGTGCAATCTAGACCATCCATTAGAATTAATCTCCACCGTCCATTGAGAATGTGGTAGCCTATAAATAGGCAAGAGGATTATTTGTGTAGTGTACATGAGTGAGTGTATTAGCAAGTACATGAGTGAGTGCATTAACAAGTGCATGATTAAATGCATTAGCAATTGCTAGTGAGAAGCATTAAGAGAGTACTTGAGAGTGTGCAAGTGTCTCTTGAGTTAGGTGCTCAAAGTGAGGTAAAACACAAGTGTTAGTGTGCTCTAGTGTACAAAAGTATAAAGTTATTCAATAAATAACAAAGTGAGTTCTATTTTTAGTGCCTCCTTACTCAACAATTTGGCATCAGAGCTTGACGGTCTGGGACCGATTCAAGTGGGAGGATCATTAGTTCTGGGGGAGTTCTTACAAAATCGCAGTCTGGGACTGTGAAGCTATTGGTCTGGGACCAAAGTAGTTGTGAGAAAATTTCATCAAGTCACTATAGCAGATATCCAAGTGGTTGGTGGAATTAGAAAGCTTAATACCCAAAATTACAATACATGGCAAACATGTATGGAGTCATATCTCTAAGGCCAAGACCTGTGGGAGGTTGTTGGTGGTAGTGAGACCACACCACCTTCTACAAATGAAGTTAAGGCACTGCGGAAGTGGAAAATTAAAGCAGGCAAGGCGATGTTTGCGCTGAAGACTACGGTGGAAGATGATATGCTGAAGCACATAAGGAAGACGTCAACGCCGAAGGAAGCATGGGACACATTTGCAACACTGTTTTCCAAGAAGAATGACACGAGGCTGCAACTCCTGGAGAACGAGCTCTTATCAACAACACAAGGAGACTTGACGATCAACCAATATTTCACCAAGGTAAAGTCTCTCTGCCAAGAAATCTCTGAATTAGATCCCGATAGTAAAATATCTAATCAAGGCATGAAGAGAATTATTATTCATGGGTTGAGACCGGAATATAGAGGTTTTATTGCTGCAATTCAAGGATGGCCTACCCAACCTTCCCTTTTACAATTAGAAAATTTGTTGGCTGACTAAGAGGCATTAGCTAAACAAATGGCTGGCGTATCAATGAAGAGTGAAGAAGAAGCACTCTTCATTGGTAAAAGAAAGGGAAGAGGGAAGTTATATTTTAGTACAAATTTAAATAACAAGAATGAGAAGTCGAGGAATGAGAAAGAGGGAGGTTCTCGACTTGGAAAGGCAAAAAAAGGTGATAATGTCTGCTTCATTTGCGGAAAACGGGGACATTTTGCAAGAGATTGTTGGTTCAAGAAGAAAGTGGTAGAGAACAATGCAGCAACCTCAAGTCATCAAGTGGAGAAAGAAAATGACGCTGAAGAAGATTGGGACGCTTCCGCTTCACTAGCAGTTGAAGAAGACATTTTCCAGGAACAAGAAGAAATTGATTTTGACAAAACTGACGAGGAGCCTATGGGATCACCACAACAGGTAACTCTGCCCGACTCTAAAAATATTGAAGGCATGACAGAACAAAAGATGGGGGAGCAAAAAGATGGTGAAGAGCTACAATCTCCAAGTTCAAGCAAGGTGCAGAGACATACACAGAGCCCTTGGAAAACTAGAGTTCATCAAAGGGGACAAGAAGAGTCTCAACAGGAAGATGAAGAAGTAGCAGAACAACCACAACTCAGGAGATCTACAAGGCAAATAAAGCCTAATCCGAAGTATGCAAATGCTGCGGATATCATGGAAGAAAAGGAGCCTGTAACCTATGAAGATGCCTCACAGAAAGAAGAATGGGTCAAGGCAATGGAAGAAGAAATCTCGGCACTTGAACAAAATCAAACATGGGAATTGGTACCGAGGCCAAGAGATGTAAAGCCCATTTCTTGTAAATGGGTTTATAAGATTAAGACCCGTCCAAATGGCTCGATAGAGGGGTACAAGGCTCGCTTAGTCACACGGGTTGGATTATGATGAGACATTTAGCCCAGTTGCAAAGATTACTACTGTGCGTGTTCTAATAGCATTGGTAGCTTGCAAATCATGGAAACTTTGGCAAATGGATGTGAAGAATGCTTTTCTACATGGAGAAGTTGATCGAGATATTTTACTTGGAGCAGCCAAGAGGATTTGAGAGCAAAGATCATCCAAATTACGTTTGCAAGCTACGAAAAGCGTTGTATGGGCTAAAGCAAGCACCCAGAGCATGGTACGGGAAAATCGCAGAGTTCCTAGTTCAGAGTGGATATCGCCTAACAGCATCTGATTCAAGTTTGTTTGTCAAGGTACGTGAAGGCAAACTAGCAATTGTGTTGGTATATGTAGATGATTTGATCATTACAGGAGATAACATTGAAGAAATTCGCCAAACAAGGGAGAATCTATCTGTTCGCTTCCAAATGAAGGAGCTTGGAGAATTAAGACATTTTCTTGGACTTGAAGTGGACCACACCAAAAAGGGATTATTCTTGTGCCAGCAGAAGTATGCAAAAGATCTCTTACAGAGATTTGGTTTGCTTGACTGCAAGCCAATATCAACACCAATAGAGATGAATGCCAAACTCTATGCTCATGAAGGGAAAGATCTAGAAGATGCAAGTATGTACCGGCAGTTGGTAGGAAGTCTTATCTACCTAACATTGACAAGGCCGGACATTTCATACGTTGTCGGAGTAATGAGCAGATACATGCAAAATCCAAAGAAACCACATCTTGAAGCTGTTCGAAGAATCCTAAGGTATGTCAAAGGAACAACTGACTATGGTATATTTTACAAAAAGGGTGACGTGTGTGAAATAGTTGGGTATTGTGATGCTGATTATGCGGGAGATCATGATACTCATCTATCAACTACTGGGTACGTATTCACCCTTGGATCCGGAGCGATATCATGGTGTAGCAAGAGGCAACCGACAGTTTCATTGTCAACAACGAAAGCAGAGTATATGGCAGCAGCAATGGCGGCACAAGAGTGCACATGGTTGATGCAGTTAATGAACGATTTACATCAACCAATCAAAAGTGCGGTTCCACTACACTGCAACAATAAATCGGCAATACAACTAGCAGAGAATCCAGTGTTCCATGCAAGAACCAAGCATGTTGAGGTACACTATCATTTTTTGAGAGAGAAGGTGCTAAACAAAGAAATACAAATGGAGCAAGTCAACACTGAAAAGCAAGTAGCAGAAATCTTCACCAAAGGGTTAAACAATGTGAAGTTTTCAGAATTTCGCAAACAACTTGGAATGTGAAGAATATCTAGTGTTGAGGGGGAGAAATGAAAAATCAACACTAGATATGTCTAGAAGTTTGGCACCAGCATGAGAAGATTCTAGAAACTTGTGGAATCATGAAGAACAATGTAGAATCATGTGGAACTATCTAGAAACATGTAGAAATATGTAGAACCATCTAGAAGTATGTAGAGATATGTACAATTATCTAGAAGCTTGTAGAGATACGTAGAACTATCTAGAAGCTTCTAGAGATATGTAAGAGTTATCTAGAATATCCTTAGTAGATATGTAGAGATGGTTCTAGAAATGTGAAGATATGTGTAGAGGGTGAGAAGGTTCTAGATGTGCAATCTAGACCATCCATTAGAATTAATCTCCACCGTCCATTGAGAAGGTGGAAGCCTATAAATAGGCAAGAGGATTATTTGTGTAGTGTACATGAGTGAGTGTATTAGCAAGTACATGAGTGAGTGCATTAACAAGTGTATGAGTGAATGCATTAGCAAGTGCTAGTGAGAAGCATTAAGAGAGTGCTTGAGAGTGTGCAAGTGGCTCTTGAGTTAAATGCTCAAAGTGAGGTAAAACACAAGTGTTTGTGTGCTCTTGTATACAAAAGTATAAAGTTATTCAATAAATAACAAAGTGGGTTCTATTTTTAGTACCTCCTTACTCAACATTAAAGTCGTTAATTAATTACTTCATGCCCAGTATCTGGCCGAATGGAGCTCTGATACCACTGTCGATGTTATAGCTAGTACTATATGCCTATTTACGTACATAGCTCGCCGGCATTACTTTGATTTTTGTTTTTTTATATTATATTTTTCTAGATTTTCTATTATTCTAGGCTAGAAGTAAGCCTTCCAGTACATTCTTCATTCACTGCCTATCTCTTGAAGTTTCTAGACAATACTAACTAATATGCATCATGTATTTCAACAACCGATTTGGAGAACAAAAACCTATAAATTAAAGATAAGGAAGAATGGTTGATATATTCGACCATGTTTTCTTGTTACAATGGGACCACGACAGGCCAAATGTAAGTCTTTAGATAAAGTTAGTCTTTTCGAACAAAAAAAAAAAAGATGAAGTTAGTCTTTAGATCATTAAGCCAATTACACGCTGAATAATATGTAAGAATGGAAAAGGCTTTCTAATTCGAAATGGATTGAGGTAAAGCGCATCTTAGTTCAAGAACACTAAAACTGAAAACAACGGTGTATAAATAAAAAAGTAGTAAAAAAAAGACAAGAACAAATCCTTGGTATTCTCACTTACGCGAGGAGAAAAGAAGTTTCGTAAGCAATGAAATTCCACTTTGACTGAGAAAAAAGCAAATTGCAAAGTGAAAAGAATAATGATTTCTCATACATATGCACAAGCCTCCCTACAAATATCTTTAACCTCTGCCTAAAGGAGGTTTTGGTGTTCCCACAATCAAATCCAAAAGAAAATGGTGCATAGTCATCAAGCTTGAGATGACTGATAGAACTTTTAGCAGGCTTAAGGTGAAACCCACTCAAGCATATTACTCCAGCAGGAAGAAGTTTCTCTTCCATGTCTTCCACCAAATCTTGATATTCAGCAAATGCTGCTGGGTGTGATTGTAACTGTAGTAAACAATTCAAAACTCTGTTGTATTTCTAGTTGCTTCGATGGAGCCTCTCAATTGATCATAATATATCTTATTGTAAGCAGATTTTGTGATCTGCAATTAGCATCTATGTTGCACAGACACTTTTAGGAGTATTTGGTATGACATGAGTATGATACGACATAAGTCAAATTAAAAACATATAAGTCACTCCTATTTGTCTAATGACACTCCCTCTTAATTGCATGGATTAACATTATTCCTGAAATGCCCCCTAGCTACTTTTAATTATTAGCCTTTTTTTTATTTGATTTATTAATTGTTAATTTGTAACATGTTATGTGCTAATTAACAAGGAATTGCTTGTTAATTCGTAATGTATGAATGGAAATAAGACTTAACAAGAAATTATTAATTATTACGTGCTAATTATTCGTAAATAATTCATATATGCATGTTTCCTGAATTGCCAACTGAAATCCTAATTTCACAGACATATTTTTCTTTTCTTTTTTCACCCACAAAATATGTAAACCGTTTCATGAGGAAGTTGACTGCACTTTGGATAGTGGTGATCGTCTGATTCATGCCTTTTAACTAATTTGATTTGATTTTGGATTAAACTTATTATTTTTGAATGATTTGATTTGGGTGTTAATTTTGAGGGAAGGGACAAAGTTTTAAACGGCTTAATTAATAAGTAATAAGGCTATATTCTAAGTTAGGAATTTTTTTAAGTTCATGTTACGAATTAACAAGTAATTATCGCTTGTTATGAACTAACAAATCCTATATTTACAATCATTAATTCCTTATTACAATTGCTAATTATTTGTTACATGCTAATTAATAAAGAAATTTTTTTCAATAATTTATTGATAAAGCTCGACACTTACAAAAGAGCAAGAGGAGCATTAAGAGTACGAAGTTTGAGCCGAACGAATAAAATCCCCTAAAGATTATGCAAAAATAAAAAAAAATTGTAAAACAACACCATACAATTTCTATTGTTTAGATCATCAGAAATATATCGAAAGAAACACTCATCAAGGCCAAGTTAGTCCCCTTGGGTATTGCCATCGAGAACCAAAATAATTGCTTGTTAATTCGCAATGTAAGGATAGAAATAAGGCCTAACAAGGAATTAATAAGGCTGTGTGCTAATTAACGAGTAATAATTTGCTAAATATTATATATAAGTTAGAAATTTTGTGTTATACTACAAGTTTAATTATAGTTAATTTCAATATTTAATATTAATTAGTACAATTATTAAATATAAATTTCAAACATCATAATAGTAATACATACTATAAATATAAAATAAGTTTTAATTAAAGGCATTTAAAATGTCACAAATAAAAAAAATAGATAACAAGTGATAGTAGATAATTGAAATTATAATATATAATTCTTAATCTAGTTTTGAAAACAAAACAAAAAGAGATAAACGATTAAAATATCTTAAGGGTATTTCAGAAATAAAGTTAACATATACAATTAATAGAAAGTGATATTAGACAAATAAAAGTGGTAATAGTCACTCCCACTGTCCCACATATAAAATATAATCAGAAGTATCTATAAATATTTGAAAAATATCTAATTCGATCATCAATTTTTTGAAGTATCTGTGCATTGTAGATCAACATTTCATCACCATACCAATTGCCTTTTATTGCACAAGGCTAAACAGCATTGTACATTCGTACCTGCATAATCCACTCCCTAGTGAAAACCATGATATATTCTGAGTGGTCCACCCAATGCTAGCATTCCATATAAAGTCACATACTCAATTTCTTTGTCTCATATAAAATATTACATATCATAACCAAGAAGAATTTCTCCACTCACCCACACAGACATGAACAGGACACAAGCCTTAAATAGGAGGGTATTGTCTAGTGGTGTGGAGAATCACAGCATGGACTTAATATGGAAGTTGCAATAGAATCACATTTGTATGCATTCAATTTTTCAAACTTGATCAAAGCTTCAGCAACAATTGAAGCATGTCAGCAACAACTCAGAACAAGATGTTTAAGGTTTTGCAGCTTAGGAATGTTTATTGGAATCCTAACAAAACTAAATCCAAGTAAAATTAACAATAACCGTAAGTCAAAAAAAGAAACAAAAACTATTGAAGATTAATAGTGTAAATAATTAAGAGTTAGTTAATCACAAGTTAGTTACTCACGTGTTAGTCAGTTAAGAACTTTTATTAATGTTCATTGTAGTTAGTTACAGAAGTAACAGCACCTGACACGCCTTACTTTCCTCATGTACATATATCCCTTTTTCGATCAATGAAAGACAGCTTTTCAGTTTGTTTCATCAACACTCTAATATGGTATCAGTTGAAAATTCATGAACTGCTTCTGCGCCTTCCTTAATGTTGCTCCTCCACTTTCTTGCTTCCCTTTTCTTTCTACTTGTTCTTGATCTTGAGTGTCAACCAGATGGCTCAGCCTCAAGATCCACGTTATGTTCTTCATCCTTCTGATCATCTAGGCTTGATTCTTGTTACGCAACCACTTACTGAAATCAACTACAACTCATGGTCTCGATCCATGAAAATGGCTTTGAATGGAAAGCGAAAGTTTTGCTTTGTGGATGGTTCTCTTCCCTGTCCCCCTACAAATTCAAGCTCTGAGTTGATTGCTACCTGGGAACAAAATAATGACACTGTATGTTCTTGGATTCTGAATTGTATTTCAAAGGACATTGCTGAAAGTGCAATATATGCTGATTCTACAGCAATATTATGGAAAGATCTCCATGATCGTTTTGCACAAGCAAATGGACCTCGCTTATTTCAATTGAAGAAGGCCATGGTTAGTCTTTCTCAAGACTCTCTCTCTGTTACTCAATATTTTTCCAAAATCAAATCTCTTTGGGAAGAATACTCTGCCTTGAAGCCATTTCCATCTTGTTCTTGCCCAAACACTAAAACCATACAAGACTTCAATCAAACTGAGTATGTTATTACCTTTCTTATGGGATTAAATGAAACATACTCATCTATTAGAGGTCAAATCTTGGCCATGGACCCAATGCCTGCAATTTCAAAAGTTTTCTCATTAGTGCTTCAAGAAGAAAAGCAGCGAGAAATCACATCAACTTCAGCAAATACTCCTCAGGTTGCATTTGCTGCTAGAACTCAGAATAAATTTCCAAATTCTAAGGCACCTACAAAGAGAGATAGAAGAAAGTGTGCACAATGTGGCTATCTAGGTCACACAAAGGATAAATGCTACCAGATAATTGGATATCCTCCTGGATATGAGAAGAAATCTGCTAAAAATGCTGGTTCGGTCAATCATATTCAAGATTCTGATCAAGTGCTCAACCATGCTGCTCCAACATCTGATAATGTTTTCACTCTAGCACAAATGCAACAACTGCTACAATTGATAAATCAAAACAATGGCAACACCTCAAACCAGAATACAACAACTCCTCAAGGTTATGTTTTTTCTTCAACCAATACTTTACCTAACCTTGCAAACACATATTGGATTGTTGATTCTGGTACTTCATCTCATATTGTCAATTCTCAATCTCTTTTATCTCAACATACTTATCTTTCAAATCGATATGTTGTATTACCTAACAATCTTAAAATTCCAGTTATTTCCATTAGTAGTGTTACTATTTCCCCTTCAATCACTTTAAATAATGTACTTTGTATTCCAAAATTTAAAGTTAACCTTATATCAGTTTCAGCTTTATTAAAGGATGTTCCCTGCAGCATAACCTTTTTTCGAAATGCCTTTCATATACAGGCCCTCCATTCCTTGAAGGAGATTGGCAAGGGTGAACTAACTCAAGGATTATACTTGATAAACACACCTATACCTGCTGATACATCATCAAATTCTGTTTCTGTTAGTAATGTAACAGATAGTTTTGTTAATTCTGTATCTTTACAAACTTGGCATCATAGGCTAGGCCATGTATCAAATAATGTTCTTCATAAGATTTGTCATGATTTTTTCCCTCAAAAACATTTCACAGAAATAAAAGACTGCAATATTGTCCTCTTGCAAAGATGAGGAGGTTGTCTTTTGTTTCAAACAATAATATGTCTCAGCATGCTTTTGAGCTAATACATTGTGATATTTGGGGTCCATATGGAAAATATACACATGATGGTATGTCATATTTCTTGACCATTGTTGATGATTTTAGTCGTTTTACATGGACTTATCTCTTAAAAAGAAAATCTGATGCAACTAATGTTCTCATAAAATTTGTCAAACTCATACAAACTCAATTTAGTAAACCCATAAAACAAATAAGATCTGACAATGCAAAAGAGTTGGCTTTAACTTCCTTTCTTGAAGAAAATGGCATATTACATCAGTTTTCTTATGTAGCTCGACCTGAACAAAACTCAGTGGTGGAAAGAAAACACTAACACTTACTCAATGTGGCTCAGTCTCTTTTCTTTTAATCTAAAATCCCTATCAAATTCTGGGGTGAATGTATTTCCACAGCAACCTTTTTGATTAATAGAATTCCAGCTGCTGTCATAAAGTTCAAGACTCCCTATGAACTATTATTCAACAAGCTCCCTGATTATCACAGCATGAGAGTCTTCGGTTGTTTGTGCCATGCATCAACTTTAATCTCAAAGAGAAATAAGTTTTCTCTTAGAGCTGTTCCAGCTGTATTCACGGGATACCCTCTAGGATACAAAGGATACAAACTTTTGAATTTGGAAACTCAGAAATTCTTCATATCAAGAGATGTGGAATTTAGAGAACATGTTTTTCCCTTTGCTGATCCTAAATATAAAGAACCACAAGCCAATCCTTCATCTCTTGTCCTACCTATTCCTCAAAATATCATCTCAATTGAACTAGAATTCCAAGAACAACCATTTTCTCAATCTGTCATTAACATTCCCAATGACACATATGATGATATCAACAATTTTCATCCTATATCTTATGAAAACACCTCAGTACAAACAACCACACCTGTAGAAACAACCTCCGATAGTATACCTATCACTAACTCAGAAACTAATCCTGTTTCTGACCAGATTCCTATATCATCCACAAACACAAACTTTCCAATCATAAATATTAGAAAGTCAACCAGAGAGAGCAAGCCCCCTAAACATCTCGAACAGTACCATTGTTACAATACTACCAATTACCCCATTGAAAACCATCTCACTTATACTAAACTTAACCCCACATATAAAAATTTTATTCTTCAAGTCTCTGATGTGTATGAACCCACCTTTTACCATGAAGCAGTAAAATATCCTCATTGGAGACAAGCTATGGATGAAGAGATTAAAGCTCTTGAATCAAACCATATCTGGTCTATAGTACCACTGCCCAAAGACAAACACACCATTGGGTGTAAATGGGTTTATAAGGTAAAATATAAAGCAAATGGTGAAATTGAAAGGTACAAGGGAAGGTTAGTTGCCAAAGGATACACACAACAAGCAGGTATTGATTTCTTAGACACATTTTCTTCAGTAGCTAAAATGACAACTGTTAGAGTTCTGCTATCTATTGCTGCAATTCGAAATTGGCATTTCCTACAACTTGACATAAATAATGCATTCCTTAATGGAGAATTGTTTGAAGAGGTCTACATGGATCTACCTCTTGGTTATTCAAAAAGAAATCCAAATATGGTTTGCAAACTCAATAAATCCCTCTATGGATTGAGACAAGCATCAAGACAATGGTTTCAAAAATTTTCAACCTCTCTACTTACCATTGGTTTCTCACAATCCAAGAGTGATTATTCTCTTTTTCATATTGGTTCAGATTCTAACATTGTTTTTCTTCTAGTATATGTTGATGATATAATTATCTCGGGTCCAAACAAAGCTGCTATCTTACAGGTTCAATTGAAACTTGAATCTCTTTTCAAACTTAAAGTTTTAGGAGACTTAAAATATTTCCTTGGTCTTGAGATTGCAAGATCTAGCAAAGGAATATATCTTTCACAGAGAAAATATGCTCTCAGCTTACTTGAAGATACAGGTTTTACTGATTCAAAACCTGCCTCAGTCCCAATGGATCCAGGACTGAAACTAAGTGCAAAAGAGGGTGAACCTGTCAACAATCCCTCACTCTATCGAAGAATGGTTGGCAGATTAATGTATCTAACAATCTCACGTCCTGATATTAATTTTGCAGTAACAAAACTAAGTCAATACATGTCAGATCCCAGGATACCTCATGAGCAAGCACTCCACCATTCACTTCGATACATTAAGTCATGTCCAGGACAAAGTTTAATTTTTTCTGCTGCCTCTCCTCTCACCCTAAGTGCATACTTAGATGCTGATTGGGCTAGTTGCATTGACACAAGAAGATCAACGACAGGCTTCCTTGTTTTCTTAGGGAACTCTCTAATATCATGGAAGACAAAGAAACAACCCACAGTCAGTAAATCTTCAGCTGAAGCTGAATATAGGGCACTCTCATGTGTATCAAGCAAATTAACTTGGATGCAACAGATTCTAAAAGAATTTGGTTTAAACATCTCTCCAGCCATGGTGTTCTGCGACAATCAATCAGCAATACATCTTTCATCTAACCCAACATTCCATGAAAGATCCAAACATATAGATATTGATTGCCACTTCATAAAAGAAAGAGTAGCTGCTGGAATTCTGAAGTTAATTCATGTTAAGAGTCAACATCAACTAGCTGACATCCTAACAAAGCCTTTACCTCCATCTCAGTTCAGCTTTCTGTGCTCCAAGTTGGGTATTCTAGATATATACCTTCCAACTTGAGAGGGGGTATTGAAGATTAATAGTGTAAATAATTAAGAGTTAGTTAATCACAAGTTAGTTACTCACGTGTTAGTCAGTTAAGAACTTTTATTAATGTTCATTGTAGTTAGTTACAGAAGTAACAGCACCTGACGCGCCTTACTTTCCTCATGTACATATATCCCTTTTTCGATCAATGAAAGACAGCTTTTCAGTTTGTTTCATCAACACTCTAATAAAAACAGTGACCATATGTGGAAAAATCAAGCAGGATCGATGCATCAGACAAATAACAGTAAATTTAATCCATACTGGTCCATTCAGTAATTGGGAATGAGAAAAGGGCAAGCAGTTTGCAAAGTCCTTATCGAGACAGAGGGTGCTTTATCACTCCTCTGCCTAACAATTCCAAAACAAGAAAACCGGCAATCTGTCTCACACAACTATTTGACATTCCTCACAAATTAACTAACTTTTTGAGTTCATCTTAGATAATTTTGTAAACTGGTCGAGCAATAATTGTCTTATGGCACCCATTATGCTCCACATAGGCACAGCGAATATCCTTCAACTCAATATCCATGAGCCTAATCAGTTCCTCCACCCTTGAAGCAAGGATCTTTGTGCAAGATGGCAATCTTTTCAGCACTTGTTTTTATATGCCTTCGGCAATGCTGTCAACAAAAATTGCCTCGGGCCTGAAAAGGGAGAGAAAAGAAAAATCATGCATGTAGTCCAACAAGTAACACTACCGAAATAAAACACCAAATTGAGAAACACTAGTTCTCTTTCAATTTTTTTTCCGCTTAAATTCAAGTTAAAATGGGACACGCAAACCTTGACACCAGGAATTAGAAATATCTTGCTCGTAACTTTGCCAGGGAGAAAGTTTTAAAACTAGAGAGTTAAAACTAAAGAGTTTAGCCCCATTCTTGTCCTACCCTTACATTTTTCAGTCATTTTAGAGTTTGCACTTTAAAATGAGTCATATTATTCATTAATATTATAAAACATGAGTCAAGGTTTCAACTTCTTTTATTTAAAATTCTACCAATTAAATGATGATTTCTAATACTAAATAATATTTACCTAATATATGTTATCTGAAGTAGAATAAAGTTTGAGATGACTCATTTTAATATCTAAAATTATACAAAGTGAGTCATTCAAATTTTCATTCCAAATCATAAGATGACTCATTTTATATAATTTTAGACATCAAAATGAGTCATTTAAATATCTATTACACATTCAATAGCACATGATATGTCAAAGTGTCACTTAATGTTACACCTCATCATTTAACTAACAAAATATTAAATGAAAATGGGTTGATGGATTAATGTGACTCACATTTTACAATGTCAGTACAAATTTAAATCATTTTGAAAATTAAAGATTAAAATGACTCACACATGGTGAGGATTAAAGTGAGATTTAACTCAAAATTAAATATATAAGAAAATGCAATGATGAAAGTCTTCAGATGAAGGGGAAAAAAGACAATAGTAAATTCTAATTAAGAGCTGATGAAAATGAGAATTTATGGGGTTTTTGTACTGTATTTTCATTTTCTCTTTATATATGTGAGTGTGTATGTTTTTTTTTATAATTTTATAAGGAAATATTGAAAATAGGAAATGAAAACAGAAAATAAATAGACCCTCTATAGTCAATATAATTTACATTTTTTAATTATTTTAAAATGAAAAATGTATAATGATAATTTATTAGATCAATTTCTATGGACTAGTAATGTAAAAATATTTTACATAACAGTATGCAAAAATCAACTCTTATTATTATTGTTATTAATTATTATTATTATTATTAACTAAAGAAAAAACCATATATTATATGCATAAACTCTAGCATATTTAATTTTCAGTCTTAAATTACCTTACCAAAAAAACTATTTAGTCTTCAGTACAAATTTTTAATCTCTAAAAAATGATTGTGAATTATATGGTCTTATCATTTTTTCTTATTTGTTCAAAAGTTTAAATTAAAAAGATTTAACTGGCAATTATTCTTGTCAAATTTAACTACAAGTTTAACTTTTCAGGCATAAAATATGTAGATGAAAAATTAATTTCTTCGACAATTACATAACTATAATCAGTAAACTTATTCATTTTGGGAAATGTTAAATGATATATAATTAGTTGTATGCATTTAGACTTACACTGTGTAATTAAATTATTGCTACCCTATACGTGGCACATAAAACAAAACAAACTAAATGAATTTCATGGTGAGATAACTTACTTATCCCTAGAGTTGAAACCAGAGTAATTTACAACTTCTCTTAATGCTTCTCTCCATCTTAAAACCTTCTCACTCTTTTCTCCTAATATCTTTTCATGTTTTGCAAAAGCTTCCTTAAAGCTTCCTCTTTCATACCTCGCATCAGAAGGTTCCACACGGTAGAAGATTGGCACAACAAATTGCCCCAGGTTGTGCTTGCACTCAACAATCTTTCGTAGCTCATCCAAACACCAAGCGGAGGAAGCATAACTTTTTGAGAAGACAATTATTGCAATCATAGATTCTTCAATTTCTTTGAGGAGCTCTGTTGATATCATTTCTCCTCTCCCAAGGCTTCTGTCATCCATAAAAGTTATGATTCCTTTCCCTTCCAGTGAGGCATATAGATGGTCAGTGAATCCTCTACGAGTGTCGTCTCTCCTATAACTCAGGAACACATGATACGTCCATGATCGTGGTTGTGGTTGTGGGATTGAACTAGAAGGAGGAGAGGAACAAGAGTCTTCACCTACACACACACACAGATAGATATATATATATATATATTCAATTGTCACTACAACGTAAAATGGCTTAGATTATATTGAGGTGTGTGCTTCCATGTTTATTGCTTCTAGTATGTAAATGCACGCTCGTAAAAAATAAAATAATGAAAGTGCACGCGAGTGTGAACACAGGAAGCAGAGGCGCAGGGAGGGTCCCCAAATTCTATGAATTTATTATATAATTATATGTATATTTTCTATTATGCTGGTTTTCTTAAAAAATTTCAATCATCTCTACACATAATAAATAATAAAAGTAAATTTCAGTCATTTTTATACATAATAAAGTGTTTTGATATAATAATACATATGATACAAAACTATGAAACATATAAATTTTTTAGAATATATTTTTTAAAATTTTTCTTTTATTAACTCATTTTATCTACTTAGTAAAGTTTTTACTTACTTGTTTATTATTTATATGCCTTATTTTGATGTTAAATAATAAATTGATATGCATATTTTTTTATGTTGAGCCTAAAATATGTTTAAGAAGAAAATTATTAACTCATTTACTAAAAGATAAGAGAGAATAAATGATTAAATAAACCTTAATTTACCAATAATTTTATAAAAACACTATATAGTAACTCATTTTATACTTTTTATATGACAATTTATTTTGATTAATGTTAGGTGATCAATAAAATTGCATAACACGTGCATATTACATATTTTATCACCATTAGATGTGATGAGTGAGTATCACATCTAATGGTGATAAGGTATGTGTAGTGTGCATTTGTTATGTAATTTAATTATACAACAAAATTAACTAACCAATTGCAAGTGAGCATAAAATAGTATATCCATATACTGCAATTGTAAAAGACTTTGAGGCTAATTTTATTTTAGTCAGGGACTAAATTAAAGTCTCTGTCTATAAATAACATTGTATGAAATTAATTTGAGAGCGTTTTTTTTTTCTCTCTATTTTCATGTGTCATTTCCTAGTGAAACAGAGTACTTGAACCTGCTTCTTTCACGCGACATTTGACATTTTGATTATCTAAAAAGTAGTAAATGTTTATTACTATTTGCTATTTGTGTAGAATGTGAAATTACATGCCTAAAATAAATGGTTGGACCTTGCTCAAATAGTACTGCAAAACAAATACTTAATATGATGTAAATAGCATGCGTACGACACCCTCATTTTCCGGGGAAAAAAAGGTTAATTTTGTTGAGTGTTGGGTTGAGAATTTGATTTTGTTCTTCTGGGCATAAGTGGGCATTCTTTCTTCCTTCAAATTAACATCTTGCAAAGAAAATGGTTAGAGTCACAGGCTCATTGACGCTTTTCACATGATAAGGTTTCCACTATCACATTCCGTTCATAGTTAATTTTATTGTTTTGGGCTTATTATCAGAATACGTTTCTCTTAATTGTAACAGATTCGTTCCGTATGTGTATGAACTCTTATGTTGTGTTGATGGACTTGTTAGATAAATCTGAAACTGAAATAAAATTAGTTATGGATTTAATTTGAATATCAAGATCATGCAATAGAGTGGCGGATAAATCAGCCCACTTAGCTAAGGTTAGAATAGATCAAGTTTGATAAAGAGTGAAGTGCCAAATTGCATCTGAAATGTATTTTCTTTGGACTATTGTCAGCAAATAAATTTACATTTTATATTAAAATAAATACTCGTTAATTATTCACTTCAAATTTTTATTGAAATGGAGAAGTCTTGCTAGTTTGAAAGTGTGTTTGAGAGTCATTTTATATGAGGCAATTAGATAATAGAAAATGGGGAAATAAAGATAAATGCATCGTCTTATTCCTTCCTCATCACTTAAACTCCTCAATTTATGTCCCTTCAAATTGTGGGTCAATGGGGAAATAAGTTTTATTTTCTCTCCAATTCCTTGATAAACTTGTTGAATATCCAAAGAATAACATGTTTTATTCCACTTCACTTTTTGCCTCTCTTCCCTTCCATTATGAGTCATTTCCTTCTATCACTTATAAAGCTCCCAAATATAGCATGAAAGAAGGGTAATGATTTGCTATTTAGAAATAGGAATGGTTTTGTCTATAGCACACCAGTGTACGATATATCATATAGTAACCATTTAGTCACAAATATAAAGTGTGACCAAATGTTGAAAAGTGTAGCTAAATACATGTAAATTTAGCCATAATTTATAAATGTGGCCAATGTATGGTATGTGGTACCATATAATTCATTTGCGGTACCATAATTTTGGCCTATTAGAATATATATCCTTCTTCTTGACATTACTCCTCTAATTATTTTTTTTTATTTTGTTTTCTTGATCATAATAATGATTTTTTTATATATATAAATGTTGAGTGAATTAAGGTGGGAATATGTCAAACCAAGCTTTTGCCTTAACAAGCCATCGTGAGCTATAACTAACTGGTTTGAACCTAACTTGTGGTTTGTTATAGGTTTTATTTGAAGCCTAAGCCTATAATTTATGATTTATAACATTAAAAAATATATAATAGAAATGACCAATTAAGTGGTCAACAATTTAATAGGATATCCAATTTAAATGAAATGAAATAATAAACGTTTTAAAGAGAAAAAAAAATGTCCATGCACAATATAATATGAAAGTGGTGTTGGATTAATGGTTAGTGGAACAAAAGATTGGGTAAAAAGGTGTGTGGTTTGAATCTCAATATGGATATTTCACAAATATCCCTTAACAGACCAGCCTAATAGATTTGATAAGTTAAATAATGGGCCTAGGTTTAGCCTTTTAAGGCAAACAAGTTGTTGAATAAGCCTAACATGCCGTTTGACTTATTTCTATCCCTAAGAGTGAACCTTAATACTATCCTTCAAACAATTTATTAAACATGTACATTAAAACGTTTATTACCATTTGTTTAAGGTGAATAACTATTTATTATGGATATGTTTGGTTGTGAATAAACATGAAGAGTAGATTGTTGGAAAAAAAAAGAGTAATATAAACTCCATGTGTAAAAGGTAAAAACATAGAGATCCAAAACACAAAATCGTTTAATAAAATTGAAAAAAATGTGTTTAATTTTGTCTTTTAAGATTGAGTTTATCTATTTTTTTATAAACAAAAAATTCAAGACGAGATGATGAAGTCCCAATTCAAGACTGAAAAAGCCTTCGGGCTAAAAAAATACTTACAAAGCAGCTTATATTTATCTTATCCCAATGAAATGAGAGAGGGTTTATTTAAGTTTATCTATGTAGTTTGATAAGTTTATCCAATAATTATTAGATAAAAATCAATAAACATAGATAACATTATCCCATAATATATATATATATATATACACAGTTGATTCCTCCCTTAATTTATTGGTTGTTTTCAATTTCGTCCTCTAAGTAATAAATATTTTTAATTTGTCTTTTGAGTGTAAAAATGTTTCAAATTTATCTTCTAATTTTTAAAAACAAAATATACTAATATTTTTGACAAACGTCATTTTAGTTATATTAAATTGTAGATTTGAAAATGGAATTTGTGACAAAAGATGTCATATATATTATTTTTGTCAACTCATATATTAGTTATGATTTTCTCATCAATATAACCAACATTGTTTATAAAGAGGATAGGCATGTTCAATTTTTTTTAAAAAAAATTAAAGATTGAATTTGAAACATTTAATATTTAGAGGAAAAATTTGATCAAGACAAAAAAAATATATTAGGAGAATCAATTATTTTTTAAAAAATGTAAAATTTTACTATCATAACAAATAGGTTAAAATGATAAAATCAAAATGAAGTCCAAAGGATCTTTATCTTTAGTGATAGACACCCAGCTCTCCAACAGATATTGATCTCAACAAGAATTCTTGCTAAGCTGAGTCTCTCCCATACCGTATCATAATCGTCTCTACTTTCTAGTGTTATATATTTCAGAGTGACACTGAGAACCAGAAAAAAAAAATTAAAAAATAAACTTATTAAATTGAATCTTCCCCTTCATACTTCACACTCTGACCCCTTTGTCTCTCACTGATGCCACTTTTGATTCCCATTCTCCCCTCTTCTTTGTTTTTTTTTTCTTTTTTCTGCATCAAAACCCCAAAGTCTTAAAAGAGAAACCATATATTTCCACCATGAAAATCAGCCCCAAGGATTCAGAACTCTTCTTTCACTCCTCATGGACAATAACAAAGCTAATGGCATTCCTCTTCCTCTTAATCACAACCTCCTACCTCTTCTATTCCCTCACATTTGTCACCAATTCATATCAATGTGACCAAAACTCACCAAACCTCCCAACAACAATCCACCTATCTCACCCAGCACATGCCCCATCTGAAGACACCCCAAAGCCCAATATTGATGATGACAAAACAAACATCTCCCACATAGTGTTTGGCATAGGAGCCTCATCCAATCTTTGGAACCACAGAAAGGAATACATCAAATTATGGTGGAGGCCTAATGTGACAAGGGGCAATGTGCGGCTAGACCAACAAGTGCAAATTGAGCCTTGGGAAGAGCCACTCCTTCCCACGTTGAGGGTCTCTAGTGACACTTCCAAATTCAAATACAAACACCCTCGTGGCAGCAGGTGATAGAACTCCACAATTATCTAATTCAATCTTAACTACTACAAGAAAAATGGCATTTAGTGGCAGTTTTTTTTGGGATTTATAACCGCCGCAAAATCATTTACCAGCGATTCACCAAACCGCCGCGGATGTTGGTGTCCTTAAACCATTTAGCGGTGGTTTCTAGTAACCGTTGGAACAACCGCCGCCGAAGTAGATTTTCCGGCGGTTCCATATATTTAGCGGCGGTTTTTAATTTGGCGCTCAGGATTTTTGCGGCGGTTTTAAACCGCCCCAAATACCAATTATTGGCACCAAGTCATCTTATTCGCAAATGCCAATTATTATGCTCTTATATCCCTTTTACTGGCGGTTTTGAAACCGCCGCAAATAAGCTTAGTGTTAACAGCCCTTTTTCCTTTTTTTTTTTCATTTTTCAATATTTTATTTTGAACCATACATCAAAAACTAACTGATATCCTATACAACATTAATAATCAACAATCATAAACATAAAAGAAAATTTCATAGAAATTCTTAAAAGTTTTAAACAAATAACATGTATATCAAATGTCATAACATAATTTTAACTAATAGTTAAACAAATCCAACTGTCTCAGAAAAGTGAAAGCTAAAAGAGCATTACAATAAAAAAAAAAATGCTTCAAGTGAAAGCTAAACAAAGCAGCAACCTAATCTATGATGCATTCATTTTGAACTTCGGTAGGAATGGTTATGATGGTGTTGGGCATCATGACTAGCTGAGAAAGACGGTCTTACACCGAGTGAAATTGGTGCACTCCTTTCATCTAGGGCCTGAAATCATAAATAGAAGATAAATTGTAATATTTTTTTACACCACCATAGTGTACATAGTTTTATAGAACACAAAATAGCAAAAGTAGTCTAATTAATTTTAGAAGTTCTAAAATACACCCAATCACATTAATCAAGGCAGCCAAGAATTTGAATCACATACAATTAACACCATAAATTTGAATCACAGGAGTTAATGAGTTTGCTTCATCTAAAATTGTTAAATACCAAATAAGGTTGTCCCGCATATCTCAGGATTTAGTTAAAGACTTTAAATTGTTTAATCCCTTAGGACATGATGGCCAAGAAACGTACAGCAACTAGTCTAACTTTAATGGGTAAGAAAATATAAACCAATCTTAAAGCTCAAATCTGTGGCCACATAACTAAATCACACTTATGATAAAGAGTGGAAACTAAATATACCAGAACCAAGGAAAAAAAAAATACACATGTGCTGTACCTTGTCAAATGGTTGCCGGCATTCATTTGATCCAGTGCCAACAAACGGAACATTACACTTTTCCAGCAATTCCTAAAAGCAATTATCATAGAAAAATATGATTCATAAATGCACAAGTTCACCATAACCTCGAAGAAATTCTTATATATATACTGCACCTGAATGCTACCATCTTCACCAAATTGACCATGTATAACTGGAAACACTATATCCACAGGTACAGTTAGATGCTTTGCGAAGTCATCCAAAGTCAGGAAACTTTGGGCAAGACTGCAAAATAAACAAGCATCCAGCTTTAATTTGCAATTTCTAATGTAAATTATTCCAGGCTTTAATTTTAGAAGGAGCTTATTCCATACTTTGAAGGGAAAAATTAGAAAGAAAAAATAGTAAAAAAACTTCGAGCTTTGGAACAATTAACCACACAAGTGACTTATTAAGTCAATAAGTGATATTCATAAAACACCCTTTGGACAGCACCAACTAGTTGTGTGACTAATTGTACCTAAATTGGTAATACTTTTACCACAAATTCCTTTATTGTAATTTTCCCTTATTTGAAAGGGCTTACTAACCTTTCAAGTTTAAAATCAAAATCTGCAGGGGTGTTGGAATACACCTGAAAAAGAGATGTGGGAATAAGAACAATGGCTTGGATGGAAGAGACATCTTTCCCTTTCTTTATTTTCTTTTTTTTTTTTCTCTTTTTCTTTTTTCTACTAAGTAATTGAAAACTTGACAGTTGAAGCATGGGCATTAGAGTTTTAATTCAAGAATGTGATAATTCAGTAATAGATTGTTAAAACAATGCCTTCACAAAACAAGATAGAATGCACTCAAAACTAGCTCAGTAGCAATAGGCAAATAAAGCATTTACAAGAAAACCAGACATAATCAAGCCAATGTGAGGGAATGGAAATTCTCATGTCAAAGGCAATCATCACATAGACATGAACTTACTTGGTTTTATGAGATTAACCAGGAGTAATGTATCAACAAACCTTACTTCTCATGCCAAAGTTTATCACCACATAGATATTAACTTATTTGGTTTTAATGTCAGATTAACCAAGAGTAATATATCAACAAACATTACTAAGTTACCACTACATATTTCTAGCGATGTTTTAGAAGAATAAGGAAGTCCTAAGAAAACCAATGAAAAAGCTAATTCAACTAATATGTTTCCATGTGTAGTGTTAAAAGTGTAGATTATTAGTACATACATGTGACTTATCCATCCTTGTTTCAGTTAAAGTTATGAATTTATCAGTATTTAAGGCAAAATATTTCACTTAGCTACAGACACCCATCAGCTCAGTTAAAAACTCAGTTAAAAATTAAAATACACCAAACATCTTTTAGGCTCTTCAAAAGCTAAAAATGCACAAGTAGAATTGTGTACAGTTATGATTTGATGGTAATACAATTGACTCATTTTTTGATACGAACTAAAGTTGCATAAAAGCTAGATGTTGGATCAAGTGCCATGAACTGATTTTAACCTATATTTGCATGATATATAATCATTGTAAAGTGATCATGAGCTCTCATTACTATTTTTTTTTATCTAGAGGGCCACTTGTTCACTGGGTTCATAATTACCACCCCCATCTAATCCCCAAATTAAGGGTACGAGGGAGAGTTAACCTGATTTCTGCAAGAGACCAAAACATGGCGGGGGCCAGGACTGGATCCTTGTATATATGGTTTACAGTTTCACATTTTGGAAGAGGCAATAACAAGGCCGAATAAAGTGTAAGGAACCAAAACATGGTTCACAAGAACAACTCCTTGTGAACAATACTCCACGGCAACCAATTTTAATTGATTTACAACACTTCTCTACAAAAGCAAGAACCAAAAAACCATTATAGCAAATAACAGGTATTAACTACCCTGGTAGACAACTATGCAACCTCCAAAGTAAACACAAGTACACAACGCAGCAATTTAAATTTAAATTTAAATTTAGATTCTAAGTAAAACCCCCAAACAGTATAGAAACAAATACTAAGATTAGTAACTTAGGAGTAAGAAAAAATTTAATCTGCCCTTTAAGACATTTGCACAATCGCTATATCTTATAACGCATTAAGGTCCTTTTCTAAACCCACACACGCACAGACCAATAATATCCAAATCTTCTATCCTATACCAAAGCAGCAGACACAGACCCAAATGTCAGTTCCTTGATGAAAGTCATAGAAAGTACTGCCTATACAATTAGAAACCTAATGTTCTTAAAAACTATTGACAAGCTGAAAAGATAAACACATTAAATCCAATATTGACAAGCTCAACACAGATATTTAACCAAGGAATGAACTTTATAAAACCCTACACTCAATTTCTGTGAACTGCGCCTTTGCAATTCTTTTTATTGCAACAGTGTATTTTATAGGGCCCCTTCCTAACAAAGTAAACACACTAGCACACCCTATCTCAGCAAATCTCCTTCGTTTATACGCCCTATATTACATACCTTGCCACTCATAAATAGAAGCGAAATCAGGAGCACCAGTATAGTTAATAACCAACTACTTTGTTTGCATTTTTCAATTGAATCATAGAAAGAAAATGGTGAGCGTGGAGGAGTCCCTAAATTTGCCACAATTTGAGGAGGGTGTTCCCACAATTTGCTTCAAGTAAAAACATACCTGGCCTGAGTAAGGGGAGCCCTCTTCGTTAGCCTTTCTACCAGGTAGCACAGTCCAAAACAGGGTAAATAACAGGGGACGGCGGCTAAACGGAGGAGACGGCAACGCTGACGGAATCTGGAAGGGAAACGGCGAGGCCGCGTCGCTGAAGGGAGACGGAGAGGCCGCGACGCTGAAGGAAGAAGGAGGCTGAAGGAAGACGGCGGCTGAACAGAGACGGCAGTTGTTGGTTGGCCGCTGAACCGGCCGGCTGAGAGAAACGCCGTTGAGAATCACTGACCGAGAGAGAGAGGGACGATTAGAGAGGGGACTCTGAGGGTGAAAGAGTGAGAGGGGGAAGCTGTCTCCAATTAGGTTTTATACTTTCACCTCACAAAATTTTAATTTTTCACTTGTTTGTTCAATTTGCGGCGGTTGAAGAAAATTAAAACCGCCGTGAATTATTAAACCGCCTCAATTTGAAAACCAACCGCCGCTAAATAATTCAATTTGCAGCGGTCAAGGAAAACCGCAGGGAAACACAGATATAGCGGCGGTTTTATGAGCCGCTAAGCTTTGTTATTATAATGATAGTATACATTAACTCTATCTATAGATAGCTAATATGGTAACATTTTATAACATTTTCTAATTACTAATTGTTTTGTATCAACAGGTCTGGGATTCGAATATCACGCATTGTTTCTGAGATGGTGAGGCTTGGGATGGAGAATGTGAGGTGGTTTGTGATGGGGGATGATGACACTGTGTTTGTGACTGAGAATTTGGTTAAGGAGTTACAAAAGTATGATCATAACCAGTTCTATTATATAGGGTCATCTTCAGAGAGCCGGATGCAGAACATTTAGAGTATTTCACATTCTATACCATTAACTAGCTTGATAATATTTTCACATTCTATACCATTAACTAGCTTGATAATATTTTCATTTTGATTATAGTATTTCTTTTTTGGCAAATGATAACTAGTTGCAGGTAGCTAGACTAAAACTTTTTGTAAAACTGTAAATGATGCTGCCCTGTACATAGAACATAAGTCGAGCAAAACAAATGACCCATATAGTGAGGTAACTTACTGATCCCTGGATCGAAACCAGAGTAACTTGTGAGTTCTCTTAATGCATCTCTCCAGCTCAAAACCTGGTCTTGTTTGTATCTCAATTTCTATGAAAAGCTTCAGAAAAGTGTCCTTTTTGATACCTCACATCAGAAGGTTCCACATCGTAGAAGATTGGCACAACAAATTGCCCCAGGTTGTGCTTGCACTCAACAATCTTTTGTAGCTCATCCAAACACCAAGTGGAGGAAGTGTAGTTTGGTGAGAAAATGGTAATTGCAATCATAGATTCTTCAATTGCTTTAAGGAGCTCTGTTGATATCATTTCTCCTCCCCCAAGGTTTTTGTCATCCCTGTAAGTTATGATTCCTTTCCTTTCCAATGAGGCATATAGATTGTTGGTGAATCTTCTTCGAGTGTCTATTCCCCTAAAATTCAGGAACACATGATATGTCCGTGATCGTGGTTGTTGGATTGAACTAGAAGGAGGAGAGGAAAAAGAGTCTTCACCTACAACAACAAATGACTCGTATATGTTCAATTGTCACTGCATCGTAGATTAGCTTAGATTGTGGTGTGTGCTAATTCAATGTTTGTTATTAGAATGCGCATATGATATGTAGTTGATATTAGGAAGTGGTTGATTTCTTGATTTATTTAGGAGTTATTTATTGGCAGTTACACTCACTACTCTATGTAAGGGTAACCTTATATTGTTACCTTTTTTAATCGTATTATCAAATTTCAGATTTCTAGTTTTTCTCTCTATTACCTAAATTCTCTATTATCTAAATTCTTTAAATACGATGGATGAGTTTGTGTTTGGCAGTAAAGAAAATGTAAGAAAATGAATTTTCGGAACTCTGAGAAAAGGCAGCAGTAAGAAAGCTCAAGTTGGATAAGGCTTTTGATACCATGTTAAATTTTATGGTAGAGCATATAAAAATTATAGATAGAAGACGAAGAACTTCACTAATTTAATAATATGGTGAAAAAGGTAATAATATAAGTTAAGTTCACTTATATAGGGTAGTAAATATAAATCTAATATCATTTACATATCATGTACACACTCTAATTTTTATTGCCCCTAATATTATGTAAATGCGCGCTGTACCAAAAAGTGGAAAGTAAAATAAAATGCCCGCTAGTGTGAATACAGGAAGGGGAGTGCAAGCTGGTTGGGTAGGTTCTCCATTGTTGTTGTTGATGTTGTTTTTTAAGTTATATATACCAAATTGATGCAATTTAAGAATCAAATGACCAAAATGAGGTGCTTTTCAAACAACTCAACAGTTTAGGTTTTTTTTTTCCATTCAAGCAAATTAAAAGAATCCGTATTTTATTTATATTTTTGCTAATTCAAGTTGTGCAGCAACTTGTAGCGTGGTAAAAGCATATGTTGAAGTTGCCTTTATTATTATTATTGTGTTTTTTTAATATATCTAAGCATGGGATTATTCTGTGGCTATTTACGTGAGGGTAAATAATACTTAATATCCTTGAGGTTTTGAATTATTGCACTCCACTCCATTCTTCTACAAAAATGACACTTCATCCTATTTCTATTATTAAACTCATTTTTTTAATTTATTAAACTCATCTTTTCCTGAATATAATATATAATAAAAATTATGAAATAAATTTAAAAATTTATTATTTGATGAAATATTATATATTCAAATTTTAACAATATAATAATTTCAGAGTTTAAAAAATAAAATCATATTTTTAACTTTTTCTTTCAAAGTATATAAGACTACTGTAACAATTATATTGGGTAAGATTTATGATTAAATGAATATTATTTTATACAATAAGTTAATATTTAATAAATGTATATACTTTCAAAGAAAAAGTTTATAATTTTATATCATGGGTGTTTAATGGTTACCTCAGAGGCCAAAATGTAAAATAATATTTTTATTTTTTTTCTATCAAAGTATATGGAATTACTTAAATAATATTTGCTATAATTTATAACTAAATAAATATTATTTTTTGCAGCAACTTAAAATCTTAATATAAAACTGAATGTTGCTTTTAGCAAATTTTATTTGCAATTTTAAGGGATTCAATATTTAGAACCTGAAATTGTCTTAGCAATTTCTCAACCCGAAATAAAAAATGAAGAGTTTATAGAATTAATAGCTTTATCAAAAATAAATCACACAAATAAATTTTAATTGTACTAAAAGTGTGAAATAATTGTGAAAGTCATTGTTACTTAGAAGAGTAAATTTATTATTTTATTGAAATATATACGCTAATCAAAGCATTGATAACCATACTTATTAAATATGTAACTTCCTAGTACTCATTTCTACATGCTCGAGTCATATAAGAATTAATCCTAAGGAATCACGTCCTATTTCGTGAGCTTTTCAACATTTGACATAAAATATTGCTAAGCATTCTAATGAAAGTTCGGCATGATAACGACGTAAATATCATGTTCCTATAAGATAGAAAATCATAAACAGGATAACCAGTCATTCATAGCTCAACATACTTTTCAAAATACAATACTTCAACATATCATATATCATCCTTATAAGGCACACAATGTCATTCAATCTATAACATAACATAGTAATGTAATATAAAATATAAACAGCCACATGGGTCAAACCAGCTAAGAATATACTAAGTCATGACCTCAAGTCACAAGATACAAAACATAAAAGGAGAAAGATCTCATGATCCAAATACAAAGTTAAGATCCAATAATATAGCACAGTCTCCAAGTAACGAAAAAGCAACTATACTTCAGCAACTAAGTCTTTGCATCAGGATCTACCTGCTCATCTAGAGATGATATGGAAAAAGGAAAAGGGGTGAGAAATCAATTGAAATCTCAGTAGGAACATATGCAATTAACATGACATCATTATCATCTCTAGTCTACCTTGGTTTCTTTTGAAATCATTTACATACAATTATGAGGTTCGATTTTAGGATTTCACAAACAATCTTTATCAAGGTAGAGGTGTCTTTTAGCATGGTCTTGGCATGATAAGTATATGCATGTATGAAGGAACTTTATTAATATAATCAAAGAGACATGCTTACATGGAAATATACTAGGTTCATTCATTAAATGTCACAACATACATAAATGGCTATCCTGATGTAAGACATCAAATACATCATAGTTAAGATCTTTTTATTTAGTCTTATCTACCTCATAACTTTCGCATTTCTATCTATTCTTATTCATCTCATTGTTCTTTCCTCTCAATTAAGTCTGATTAGATATTTTAAAAGCTATAAGATTATACTTAACTGGTAGACACGGTTCCTTATCTGAACAACCTAAAACCCTCATGTGCACTATAAAGAAAGTCAATGCCCAGTCATCACTGGTCCTTAGAACGATTCAGTGTTGGAACCTTCTTTGTCAACATAAAATGACCCTTAATCTTCATGTCTTAATTCTGATTTCCTTATCTTTAGTTCTTCCTCTTTTTCCTATTTCCTCAAAGTCATTCTTTTTCTCACAAGAATGCAAGCATAATTTTCAATAATGAATTCTAAAATCCTTTTCCTTAAGATGAGATAAACCACAACAACAACTCAACGAGTAATCATAAATATTAATAAGCAATCATTCATTATGTCAAGACTAAAATGCTACTATATGATAAACCAAAACTCATATAAATTCCACTCTTTCACTTTCAACAAATATGTAAAAACTCAATCCCAAACAACCTTTACTCTCATTTAGAAATTTTATCAAACACATGGCATATATATTTACTCAATTTTCATGCATATTTCATACATTGTAACACAAATTTATTTGTATGTTAAATAATAAATTCAGAGGCTATAAAAATTATCTAAGACACTTCAATGTGTCCACAAGATTCTATAAAAATTTTAAAGCAAGAATCATTCTCTAAATATGTTAACAAAATTAGACAAATTCGGTGGTCAGAAACCCCCTATTTACAGCCAACAACCATAGTTCCCAATTTTATTACCCTGTCAAATGATCATGTTAAATCATACAAAAATTCATGATTTAACTTTAAGATGTCCACAACATCTTGTAAAAATTTCAAGTCAAAATTTGATCATTTGGTCTGGTAAATAAATTATACAAATTCAGTGCTTCAGAAATTACTGTTCATACCGAAATTGAAATCTTCTCGGTTTCTGAATTTTAAAAAATAGAAAAAGTCATCTAAAAAATTCAAGAAAAATAGTGAAGATACTTCCATATGTTAGCTTCATCATATAAAAATTTTAGCTCAAAATATTGTCTCTATCTGTGTGAATAAATTCATACAAATTGAGCTGTCTGCATAAATCTGAGAATCTCAGCAACAACATACAATTTCTTTTGATTTTTCATGCATAATCATTCATCAAAACTCAAGATTTCTTAAAAAAATCATAAATAAACAAGTTTAAACATAAACCCCTACCAAAAGATGATTTTTACTGAAGATCCAAACAACCACAAGCTCCTTGAAGTTTGATCTCCTAAGTAAGGAAGCAAAAACTCATTCTTTCCTTTCTACCCGAATTTTGTTTGCTCCAGAACAGGTAGGAGGAGGACTTTTCTTGAAAAATTAATGGTGGATTTGTGTTTATTGGGTGGAAGAGCTATGGAAAAGTGTATTTATTTGTTGGATTTGGTGAAGAATTGAAGGATTTATGAGGTAGAGATGGGGGGAGGAAGATGGAGAGAAAGAAAGGAAGAAGATGAAGAAGAAAAGAAGAAGAAAGAAAGAAAGAAAAGTTATGTGTTGTGTGTGTGTGTTACCGTGAAGGGGAGGGGAAAAATATGGGGTTTGGGTTTTTATTTTCTTTTTTTTTTTTAAGTGTGGGTGTATATGAGAACTATAGTTTGATCGTTAGGTGTATATATAAATGAGAATAGCCTAGGGATTTCATATATAAAATTACTAAAAAAAATATTTATATTATGAATGATTAATTATCCATCAGCTAACCAAAGTAATTAGTACATAAAAATTGGGGCATTACAAAATATATGTAAGCTTAAATTTTATTATTAGATATTAATTTATTGTATAAAATATAATATTCATTTAATTGTAAATCTTACTCAATATTATTATTAAAGTAGTTTTACATACTTTGAAAAAAATTAAAAAATATGATTTTATTTTTTAAACTTTGAAATTTTTATATTTTTAAATTTTGAATTCATAGTATTTCATCAAATAACAAATTTTTAGATTTATGTTATAATTTTTATTATATATATTAAGAAAAATATGAGCTCAATGAATATAAAAAAATAAATAAGGGGAGTGTCATATTTGTATAAGAATGTGGGGGGGGGGGCGTAATAATTCCAAATTTCAAGGGTAATTAGTCTTATATACCCTTTACATATATATGGATTTTTTTTTAAATAAATGTTATTTGTACTCATAGGATGTAAGACATCGTATCGAATCACATCTTATACACCTATGGACCTTATTTGAATGAGATTCACCTCTCATCTAATGATAGATAAGGTGCAAGTCGATATGATATTCCACACCCTATGAATACAAATAATATAACTCTCTTTTTTTAAAAAAAAAAAAAACACACCGCAGGCAAGTTTACATTTTTTATTATTTTTTGCAACATTTTGCTAGGTGACTGCAGTAAATAGCATCTAGCCACACTTTTTCATATATTTAGCAAATGTACACCTACTTGTGAGTTAAGTTCATTTTTGTGATTTTCTTAACAGACTTGTCTCCAGTAATGACGAGTTCAGTACAGTTTTTTTATTATTTTTCTGACAAACTCGCCATATAGATGGCGGCGAGTTCCTAGAAATCCTATATTTTTCTAAATATGTAATATTCTGATAAAATGATTTTCAATATCCATATATAAAAAAATGAGCCTTGAAAGTTGTGTCTTTTGTAATAAAAAAAATACCTTGAGAAAAATTGCTGCATAAAAAAGTCGCAAGCTTCTCCGTGCTAAAAGCCTAAAACACGAGGGATAACTAGACGAACAAAGAAAAGACGTAACTATAATTAGCGTTATTTTCATGGTTTTTTCACTTCAATTTTCTTCTCCTACCCAATACTGACTCAATTCCTTTCCTCAGCACTTGGTCCCTCACTTCTCAAGCACTTGGTCCGCACTTTGGTTGTCCTTGTTTATTACTCGATTAGTTTCATAATAATTATTTATTTTTAATTTTTTTTATGTTTTATAATATTTGTCCATTTTAATTATGTGGATAGTATTATTATTTTTTTTTATTAAGGGTATGTTTGGTTAGAGGATAAAATTAAGAATAAACTTTTCATGATTAAGTTTTGCGTGTAAAATTACACATAAATTTTAATCACGAAAATTTTTCTCCAATTTTTCTCCTCTTACCAAACATAGACTTAGTTTAAATGTGTTAGCCAAATAATCAACATATTTATCAAGATAAATAATAATAACTATATAAAAATAATTTTATCAACTTATATAATTTTTATATTTATCAATATATTTTTTATTTTTCTATATCTGTGTATTGTGTGATTTTCTATAGTTATTATGAAAGGGAGAGAATTGATACTAATATTATAATAATCTCTTCCATTTTACGTACGGTTGGTATTTTTTAAAAAAGAAAATCTTAATAGTTCATACAGATTATTTTCATTATAGAGTAATGTGGAGCTGAAATCTAGGATGGACTCTTCGCCTAATGTGCCACACCTATGCATATCTTGCAATCACAAGATTCCATTATACTTTGATGATAATTGTGAATAATTATTCAATTTTAAATACTTCTTAAAATTAAAAAAATAATTAAAAAATATATTGATATAAAAAAAATTAATCTTATTTTTTTAAATATTTTTTTTATTTTATAAATAAATTAATAGTATTTAATAAAAAATATTATTAAAAAATAATTAATACTACTCAAATTTTTAAAATAGATCAATAATTTTAAATGGATAATTATTCAACATAAATCAAGAACATATTCTTTGGAATTGGATACTAACCTACTTGTTGTGGATTTTCTCCGATATTAATGGTATGTTTGTGACTTGGGATTTTGAAGGGGAAAAAAGAAAAACAAAGGATTTATAATATAACTTTATATTATAAATCCTCCCTTCTCCTTTCTTTCCCTCCAAAATTTCAACTCGCAGACATACCTTAAGTATGATCCAAATGGAGAAGCTGCCACGGTTGAGGAATCCAATCCAACAACATTTGACTTAGCATTGATGTCTCCCGCAACTCCAGCATTATCTGACGATTCATCATTGGTAACCCCACCGCCATCTTCATCTTTGCTGGAACGATCTTCAACATTGTTGGACAAGCCAATATTGTTGGCATAATTGGATGGACTGTTAAACGTTTTAGTAGGAAGAACTAGATGGGTTGGTATGGATGAACTAGCTCCTACAACACCGATCTCGACATATAGCTCCAACACAATATTCACATGAGAGGGTTCTTCAGCAGCACTTATCATACACTCAACATCTTCACAGTCTAAAATTTCAAGATCTGCGTATGTGCTTTGAGAGGTTGGAAATCTATATGTAAGGCTAGAAATGATTTGATGAGATTCAAGCTTCAATTTGGCACCGACCATCTTCTTCAACATATCATAGCTGATGCCACGCGTTATTTGAATCGCTCTCGTTTTACCTTCCATGTCGTTTTACCTTCCATGTGATCCTTCAAACTTTGTACCATTCGAGTACACAAGCACGATAACTTGGCTGATCTTGCAGCTCTACGAAAGAATTTGAACGTTAGATAATACTTGGAGATGAAGGCTGAAAGGAATAGTAAGAATTTACAAATGAGGATTGCGCAGGGTGTGACTGGGTTTCAATGAACGGCGTGGGAGCTGTAAGGAGCCGACAATTTTGACTATGAATAGGTGGGTTCGTTGACTCGGTAGCTTCAATGCAGTTTCCATCACCATTTTCATTATTTTCTATTTAAATTAAATGCATCACTATATACTCCTAAGTGCTAATGCATTGTTTTTTTTTTTTTATGAATTAAGGGTATACGTATCGATGATGAAAGTAATAATTAATCCCTTTGAAGAGTAGAGCTCATATATATGGGTCTTGTCTTTTGTTATGAAACTTTCTTCATACACACCGTCAAGAATCAAGTCACTGACTAGATACTTAAAGAATCCAATTAACTACAAACTGTGCTAGGCTTTAATGGTTGTCTTGCTTGTTTTCTTTTCTTTTTGGTTTTTACTTTGTATAATATGCCATTCGTTTTCCAAGAAATTTCGAACATATGTTAGATTTATCAAATAAAAGCAAGGAAGGAAACCAGGAAGCAGATAGTATATAAAACCAAAAACAAGAATAAATGATAAGAAACATGTCAAATAGTAAAATATTCACCTATTGTAAGAATAGTGTTATATATTTTTAACTTTAAAATTAATGAATGAGTAATTTTTAAACAATTGACTTATTATGAAAGTACTTCTCTTACATTCACGGGGAGAATTGATTTCTCTCCAAGTCTACATAAAACCATCCTTACATGCGTATAAATTTAACAACTCAAATTTAAATATACTCATAATAAAAATATATTTCACTATTTTTATTCAAAATAAAAATACTTATATGTAGATCTTATTAAACCTTTCTTTTTAAAGTATGTCCAAATATGAGTTATGAGACTTGTATCTATCAAAAATTTTATAATTTGCATGTATTTATTTAAGATATAATTTTTATATATAGTCAATATAAAAGTTTTATTATAACATAGATTTCATCATATATATTTGACTCTTAAAGTAATTAGCTCAACAGCTCATTTGGATAAAATTTTGAGGAGAAAAAAAGTACATTTTTCAATTTTTTTATAAAAAAGTACTTTTATGATTTAGTTACATGATTGTTTATGCTTCTTAAAAGAAGCAAAAATAGAAAATAATAAATTTTTCTACATTTTTATAAGCTAGTAGGGACATACTTCTAATAAAAGCAGAAACAGTAAAATATTATTGGTCATTTATTAAAATTAATTAAGTAAATAATCTATCCCACAAATTTTACAAAATGACAAAAAGTAAAATTTCATTAAATAACACTCACTATTTGTTCTATTTAAATTATAAATTATATTCTTAATTGTAATTTTACCTAAGAAATAATTCTATATCTATTCCATTCAAATAATTTTAATATTATAATAAAAAATATTTCTACAATGATATCCAAAAATTTTCTCTTTCTACTTCTAGTTCTGCTTTTATTTTCGCTTTTTTTAAAAAAAATTTCCTTACAATTTTAACCAAACTAGCACTAAAATACATGTAAATGTCAATTCAAATTACAAAGAATAAGTTATCAAGATATCTTATATAAATCCTTGATTGGTGAAAGTGGTTTGACAATTGACTGACACATATTAATTATAATATAGTAGTAAATGATAGGTAGATTTCAAATCCTTAACGAGTAAAGTAAAGAATTTCACTCTCAGATTAATAGAATAAAAAAGTTTTACTTTTAATTTTATTAATTTAAAGATAAAATTTTCTTACTTTATTCTATAAATGATATTCTTGCTATAGACCATATGTCTATGATAAATAGTAGTGGTTAAGTGGTCTAAAAAAATCCAAAAAAATATAAAGTGAAAGATGCAAACGAGTGGATGCTAGAGCTAGTAGCTATGGTGAAGATATATTTAAATATGCTTAAACTTTTTCAAAAATTATTTTTAATTAATGGATAAATATTTATTCTTTTATCTAAAAAAAGTAACAAATTAAAAGTAATAAAATAACAATTTAATTTAGTTGATATGATAACATATAATAATAATATATTAAAAATTATATTATCAATATATTAAAATTAAACTAAATATATATAAGATTTACATGTGTTTTTAGTCCCTTTAAAACTTTTTGTTGACTTTTAATCTCTCATTTTTTTAATGTTATATTTTTTTATCTTTATCATTAATTTTGTACCGTAATGATAATATTGATAAGAATCAAAAAAGACTTTTAAGATATTTATTATAAGGATAAAAGTAAAATTTTTAATACTTTTAAGGATTATATTTATATATTCTAAAATACTTTTAAAGATCTAAATATAGAGTATAAGGACAAAAAAAAACCATAATATTAGAGGAGGCACCAAATACCCAAAAAAAAATAGAGAGACTAAAACTAAAATGGCATATATTTAAAAGGAGCAAAAATATATTTAAACTTAAATATAATATCAACCTACAAGAGTAGATATTAAAACAATCGAACATATATAATTTAAATATTGCTCATTCATTAATTTTAAAGTAAAAAAGAGATGACAAGTTTCTTGATGATCATTCCTTTAGCATCATAAGTTCCATAGACTCTCTTTTTAGCGGTGTTTATCTCTAGTTGTTGTTATTCTACTTCCAGAATCAAACCAATCAAGCCAATTTCATTTAGATTCGCTGAGTTACAACATCGAAAACAAGAACTTTCTTATTGCAGAAAAAGTTTTTCATTCATCCTTTTCTTTCTCTTCTACAACATAAAAATCATTCCTACTTATATAACAAGAAAGAAAATCTGTGTGTAAAGCAAACAAAACCGTTTGTCTCACCCAACTCTAACATTCCTCACAAATTAGCCGACTTTGAATTCACCTTGGATGGTAGAATGCTCAAGTAACATTTATCGTACCTATGCCACTCATGCCCCATATAGGCAAAGCGAACATCCTTTAACCCAATATCTATGAGCCTGATCACTTCTTCCACCCTTGATGCAAGGTTCTCTGTTCAACATGGTAAAAATGATAAGATCATATACAATCCTCATATGTAGAAAAATCATGCAGGATTGACGCATCAGACAAATAACAGTAAATTCAAGCCATACCGGTCCATTCAGTAATTGGGCATGACAACAGGGCAAGCAGTTTGCAAAGTCCTTATTGAGGCAGAGGGTGCTTTATCACTCCTCTGCCTAACAATCACGATAGTTCCAAAACAAGAAAACCGGCCATTTGTCCCACAGCTATCTGACATTCCTCACAAATTAACTAACTTTTTGAATTCATCTTAGATAATTTTGTAGATTGCCCGAGCAATAATTGTCTTACTTATGCCACCCATTATGCCCCATATAGGCAAAGCGAATACCCTTCAACTCAATATCTATGAGCCTAATCAGTTCGTCCACCCTTGAAGCAAGGTTCTGTGTGCAAGATGGCAATCTTTTCATCACTTGTTTATGTATCTCTTCCGCAATCCTGGCAACAAAATTTGCCCCATCTCTGAAAAAGAAGAGAAAAGAAATTAAAATCATGCATCTAGTCCAACAAATAACACTATCGAAATAAAACACCAAATTGAGAAACACTAGTTCTCTTTCAATTTTTTCCCCTTAAATTCAAGTTAAAATAATAAGAAGTATCTTGTTCGTAACTTGCCAGGGAGAGAGTTAGTTTTAAAACAAAAGAATTAAAAATAAAGAATTTAGCCCCATCCTTATCCTTACTTCACATTTTTCGATTATTTTAAAAACTTCAAAATGAGTCGTATTAGTTCTTGATATTGCAAAACGTAAGTCAAGTTTTCAACCACTTCAATTTAACATTCTAACATTTAAATAATGATGTCTTTTGTTAAATAATATCTTGACATATTATGTGTCACCTAAAGTAAAATAAAATTTAAAATGACTCATCTTGGCGTCTGAAATTACACAAAATGAGTCATTTAAATATTTATTACATATTCAATAGCACATAACTTAATATTACATCTCATCATTTAACTAACAAAATATTAAATGAAAATGGATTAAGGGATTAATGTGACACATGTTTTATGATATCGATACAAATTTAAATCATTTTGAAAATTAGAGATTAAAATTACTCATGTATACAAAGTTGAAACTAAAGAGAGGTTTAACTCAAAATTAAATATCTAAAAAGAATGGAATGATGAAGGCATCAGAGGAAGGGGCAAGGAAAAAGACAATAGTAAATTCTAATTAACAGGAGATGAAATGAGAATTTATGGGTTTTTTATTTTTTACTTTCTATTTTATATATATATATATATATATATATATATATATATATATATATATATATATATATATATTATAATTTTATGAAGGAAATAGTGAAAATAGAAAATAAAAACAGAAATCGAACAAACCATCTATAGTCAATAGAATTTACATTTTCTAACTACTTTTAAAATGAAAAATGCATAATGATCATAATTTATTAGCTCAATTTCTATGGACTAATAGTGTAAAAATATTTTACACATCAATATGCAAAAATTGACCCTGATTATTATTGTTGTTGTTATTATTATTATTATCATCATCATCATCATTATTAACTAAAGAAAAAACTACATATTATATGCACACACTCTAGTAACATATTTAATTTTCAGTCTTAAATGACCTTACCAAAAAACTATTAAATCTTTGAAGAATATTTGTTGTATAATAAAATTTTACAATAAATTTACATCACATGTCTTATAACCATTAGATGTGATGGGTGATCCCCGCTTATTCCACTCACTCATCACATCTAATATTGATAAGATGTGTGATGTGTATTTATTGTGTAATTTTATTATTCATCTAATATTACTCTTAATCTTGAGTACAAATTTTTAATCTCTATAAAATAGTTGTGAATTATATGGTCTTATCATTTTTTTATTTTTCCAAAAGTTTCAATTAAAAAGATTTAACTGGAAATTATTCCTGTCAAATTTAACTACAAGTTTAACTTTTCAGGCATAAAATATGTATGATGACAAATTAATTTCTTCGACAATTACATAACTATAGCCAGTAAACTTATTCATTTTGGGAAATTTTAAATGATATATAATTCGTTGTATGCATTTAGACTTACACTGTAATTAAATTATTGCTACCCTATACATGGCACATAATTTGAGCAAAACAAACTAAATGAATATTATGGTGAGATAACTTACCTATCCGAAAAGGCGAAACCAGCGGAACCTGCAACTTCGCTTAATGCTTCTCTCCATCTTATAACCTTCTCACTATTCTCACTGTTTTTCCCAAATTTCTCTTCATGTCTACGAAAAGCTTCCTGAAAACGTCTTCTTTGATTCTTCACTTCAGAAGGAAACACATGGTAGAAAACTGGCACAACAAATTGCCCCAGGTTGTGCTTGCACTCAACAATCTTTCGTAGCTCTTCCAAACACCAAGTGGAGGAAGCATAGGCTGGTGAGAAAATGGTGATTGCAATCATAGATTCTTCGATTGCTTTGAGGACCTCTGTTGATATCATTTCTCCGCTCCTAAGGACTCTGTTACCCATAAAAGTTATGATTCCTTTCCTTTGCAGTGAGGCATATAAATGGTCAGTGAATTCTCTACGAGTGTCATGTCCCTTAAAATTCAGGAACACATGATACGTCCATGATCGTGGTTGTGGTTGTGGGATTGAACTAGAAGGAGGAGAGGAACAAGAGTCTTCACCTACAATAAATGACATATTATATATATATGTTCAATTGTCACTACAATGTATAATGGCTTAGATTGTGGTGTGTGCTTCCATGTTTATTGCTTCTGGTATGTAAATGCACGCTATACAAATAAAAAAAATAAAAAAAAAAGTGCACGCTAGTGTGAATACAGGAAGTGAGCGGAAGCTGGCTTGGTAGGTTCTCCGTAGTTGTTGTTATGCCAAATCGATGCAATCATAAAACAATCAAAGGACAAAAATCAGGTAATTCTAAACTTGACAGATTAGGGATATTTTTGCCATGTGTAGTGTTATACTCACATTTTGTGAATACTATGTCGACACATTCTCATCAACTTTTGGATTGGATATGGATCCCATTTAATTTGAGTCTCACGTCTCATAAATAGTAGGTATGAGTGTGTCGACATGATATCCCATAAAGTGTTGGTTAAAATAATATTTCTCTTTTGCCATCCAGGCAAATTAAAAGACACCTTATTTTATTTATACTTTTGCTAATTCATGTAAAGGCACAGCAACTTGTAGTGTGGTGAAAAGAACATGTTGAGGTTGGGTTTATTGTTATTTTCTTCGTGTGCTTTTTTAACTTATATAAGTATGAGATTTTCTAGGTATTTATACAAATATGAAAAGTTTTTTTGTTCTGAACTTGCCATGAGCTATGGGGAGTTTACTATTTTTATTATTTTATACAATATTTTGCCGGATTAGTGTAATAAAGTGTATTTAGCCACACTTTTTATTCATTTACAGTGTGTTTGAAAATATAGTGGACGCCCCAGAAATAAATTTTGATGCTATAAAATTGATTCTGTGGGCTTTTTTTTTTTTAAACATGTTTAATTTTCAGTTTTGAATCTGATTTCAAAATCAATTCTGACTCCAAAATTTATTCTAGTTGAAGTGATAAATTATTACTTTTAGGTTTTTATTCTATTAATTTTTGTCAAAATCACTTTTTAGATTAAATTATCAAAAATAAATCACTTCACCTAGCATAAAAAATAGCAACCCAACCAAAATAAATAATTAAAAAAATTTTAAAAAAAAACTACTCTTTTTCGTTTCATTAAGTCACTCGTGACCATAATACCCTCATTTAGTCCTTCGCCTTGTGCTATCTATCGGGCAATATAAGCCCACCATCACAGTTGGTATCTCATTGGAGAGCTCATGCAGCGGGGCCTCCCCGCTTCTTTTTCACCTGTTCAGAGGGTTCGTGGTAGATTTCTAGGTTTGGACATTAATGTTTAAAAACAATGTTATATTAGACATAAACACAATTCATTTGACGTTACTAGTCCAACAATCAGCTTTTAAAAACAAATATGGGCCAAAATACAATTCACCATTTTTTGCTTTGGTCTTCTAACAGATAACTTGCATAATATTAAATAATCTGATCATTCATTCTAATCATTAGATCTATATTTTAATAGATTAGATTTTGTCTCCACCTGGTCCAAACTTATTTATCTCCATGGCATGCAGAAATCACACCTTTTTATTATTTTTCTGACAAGCTCAACATACGTGCAGTTGGTAATGAGTGCACTTAAAATCTATATTTTTTTTCTAAATATATACACATTCTCCTTGGTAAAATGATTATCAAATATATTTATGTATTAGCCTTCAAAGTTGTCTTTTGTCAAAAACACCTTGAGAAAAATTGCTGCATTAAAAAGTCGCAAGCTTCTATGTGCTGAGACACTCAGAGAGAAAACCAGACGAACCAAGAAAAGACACTAACTATGATTAGTGTATTTTTCAGTCATTTTCTATTAAAATAAACTATTTCAAGTTATGTCCTTCACCGATATTTGACGTCATCCGATGAAAAACGTAACTTCAATTTGCTTCTTTTCCCTTCATCCAATATCATGTAATTTATTGAGAGATTAAGATAAATTAATATATTTAAAAGTTAATGTCTCTGCTCTTGGATTTAAATCCTATTTTCCCTACTTTCTCTGTTTTACTCTCTATTGTTTTAATAAAATTTTAATATATATTTAATAATGATTTATTCATGATCTTTTACCCAATCAGATTTTTTCAATTATCCATAACTTTTGTCATGGCAAAATTTGATTGGGAGACTATAAATGAGATGCAGTAAAAGCATAGAGGAAGTCCGTCCACCTAGCTATGTCAACTTCTCAACACACTCATTTATCTGAGTTACCTAATGAGTCATATAGTATTAGATGGAGGGGGTAATATTATAATAATATCTTTCATTTGATGGTTAGTATTCTTTTATCAAAAAAATCTTAATATTTCACACATTATTTTCATCAGAGTAAAGTGGAATTGAAATATAAAATGGACTCCTCATCTAAAGTGTCACACCTATACATATCTTGCAATTACGTTATTATTATTATTTTACTAAACTGGGGCATAAAAAAGAAGTTTAATTTGACCAACTTTTTAATTACGTCTCCATAGCTTAAAATCTTATAACCAAATCTCTATAATAAATAAAAATATATATAATTAGGTTCCTATAGAAAAGAAAAACTTTATAATCAATTAATTGAATCTAACTACCATTATAAAAATGTGAGATTAAATGGGAATATTCTTTGAATCTTCTAGTATGGGTGCATATGTAAGAAAAAAGCTCACAATAATTTTATATTGATATTTTTCATATTTAAATGAACTCATTTCCTGTCCAATAAAAAAAGATAAAAATATACCATCATAATGAGTTTTAGAGATAATTTGACAATATTATTGTGTTTTTAATCTCTAAGGGCTTCAAACCAATTCCATATCGACATGATAAAGATGAAATAGATAAATATTATAGCTAATTTTACATTTTTGTAATGGATATTAGGTTTAAGATTTAACTGTTGGAGTGAGGTGAAGTCTTACTGGTTGAAAATGAATTAAGTGAGTAGTATATAATATGGGATGAGTCATGACTCAAAACCTTAAGGTTTTTAGTCAATATGTGGCATCTGGCTCGATGGTATAGTGCTTTCACTTAGTCCATTGGTTGTATTTTCCACTGTTGGGCTCCCATGCCCTAACAATGATATTAGAGACAGAGTTGGGCTCGATTCCCGGAAAGGCATGGACTGTGGATGACAGGTTCTGGGAAGAGTGGTTGGCTATGGGGAGCAATGTGGTGAGTCTCACACTTGAGTGAGAGATTGTTGGAGTAAAATGTGAGTGATAAAGTCCCACATTAGTTGAAAATATACTAAATGAATAGTATATAATATGAGAGGAATCATGACTCATTACCTTAAGGTTTTTGGTCAAAATATAGCGTCCACCCTGGTGATGTGGTGCACTCACTTAATTACCCCATTGATTGTATCTCTCCCTGTTAAGCTACCCTATCCTAACATTAATGAAAAAATTTTATTCACAATAGTAACTTCATTACAAAACTTCAAATTATAAAAACCTAATTAAAAATTTGACAAAATTATAGGGATAAACAAATTAACTAAATCTAAGAAACACGCAATTGCAACCAGTGCTTTCTCTCTGTGTCGTGACATTGGAAGATGAACAAAGAAAAGGTGCAACAATAATTAGTATTTTTTTAAGTAAACCCCCAAATTAGTTTATGATAATGTTACCAATGGACAATTTGGCCTCTGGCAAAATAAATTAACCTTGAAGTCCTTTACATTTGCAACATATGGACATATTTAGTATCCATAATCTCAACCTGGCTTAGCCTCATTCCAACCTAAGTCATTTCTTTCATCCCCAGCTACTCCGATCCCAATGAACATTGTTAAGTTTATATTTTAATTGTAAATTTTTTAATAATAAAGAAAGCATATTTATGTCAAAAATCGAGGAAGAAGCTAGAACAATTAGCATGCAATGATGATGTATAAATAAAAATTAAAATGCATGTTTTGAACAACCAAACTCCCCATAAATAAGGAAGTACCGAGCAATCAAATATATAGCCAATGAGAGTAGGGGAGGTGGGGGTGGAGTGAGGATGAGGAATGAGATGGAGATAGAGACATGGTGAGGTTGGAAGTGAAGGTTGAGTAGTGGAGTGAGATGGGATTTAAGGATAATGATTTATCGATTTCAAGTGATCAAAGACTAGTATATCCATATATTGCAACTGTGAGAGACTTTGAGACTAAGTTATTTAAGTTAGGGACTAAATTGAAGTATCTATCTATAAATAACATTGTATGAAATTAATTTGAGTGTTTTTTTTTCTTTTATTTTCATTTGTCATTTCCTAGTCAAGCAAACTGCTTGAACCTGCTTCTTTCACGTGCAATTTGACATCAACCAGTGAAAAACGCTACTTCCATTGGTTTCTTCACACAACAATGGCTCAGCTCCTTTTCTCACCGCTCTCACTTCCCTACCACTTCTCAAGCGCTTGTCCCGCAATTCAAAAAAAAAATTATATGGCCAATTATAAGAATTACTTCTTAGATACATAAAAAAAATAATAACGAAATTTATAGATGGTTGGATACAATTGTGAGACTTAATCAATTAAAAATTTACTTAAATATGATATATTAAACTTATGCTTATGTAAGAATTTTGTAGACATTTCACCTCCTTGTATCATGCTAAAATTATAATAATCTCTTTCATTTTAAGGTTAGTATTCTTTTAGCAAATCTTAATATTTCAACATTATTTTTATTATATATAAATAGTGTTTCCAATCACTGATATATTCATTATGTGAGTTGATATCTAGATCATGGACTCTTTATAAAATGTGCCACACCTATACATATCTAACAATTATGAGATGGTTCTATTAACTTCAATATAAATTACACATATACTTTGGAACTGGATACTAACCTGCTTGTCGTGGATTTTCCCTAAGTGGCGATGCAAATGGAGAGGCTGCCACAATTGAAGAAGCCAATTCAACATTAGAATTAGCATTAAAGTCTCCCGCAACTTCAGTATCATCTGACGATTCATCATTAGGAACCCCGCCGCCATCTACAACTTTACTGGAACGATCTTCATCATCGTTGGACAAGCCAATGTTGTTGGCATAGTTAGATGACGGACTATTGAATGTTTTAGCAGGAAGAACTCGATGGATATTATGCCCCATATAGGCAAAGCGAACATCCTTCAACACAATGTCTGTGAGCCCACTCAGTTTCTCCACCCTTGAAGCAAGGTTCTTTGTGCAAGATGGCAATGTTTTCATCACTTGTTTATGTATGTGTTCGGCAATGCTGTCAACAAAATTTGCCTCAGGCCTGAAAAGGGAGAGAAAAGAAAGATCATGCATCTAGTCCAACAAGTAGCTAGCACTATTGAAATAAAACACCAAAATTGAGAAACACTAGTTCTCTTTCGATTTTTTTCCCCGTTAAATTCAAGTTAAATTGGGACACGCAAACCTTGAAACCATGAATTAGAAACATCTTGTTCGTAACTTTGCCGGGAGAAAGTTAGTTTTAAAACTAAAGAGTTAAGCCTCATCATCCCGGTCCTTCCCTTCCGTTACACCTCATCATTTAACCAACAAAATATTAAATGAAAATAGGTTGAGGAATTAATGTAACTCATACATGTCGATACAAATTTGAATTATTTTAAAAATTAAAGATTAAAATTATTTACGCATGTAAAGTCGGGACTAAAGTGAGGTTTAACTCAAAATTAAATACATAAAAAGAATGGAATGATGAAGGCTTTCAAAGGAAGGGGGAAAAAAAGACAATAGTAAATTCTAATTAAGACGCCAATGTAACTTGATCATAATCTTTTATATATATATATAAAATAATTTTATGAAGAAAATAGTGAAAATAGGAAATAAAACAGAAACCAAACAAACCCTCTATAGTCAATATAATTTACATTTTTTAACTATTTTTAGAATGAAAAATGTATAATGATAATTTATTTGCTCAATTTCTATGGACTAGTAGTGTAAAAATATTTTACATATTGGTATGCAAAAATTAACTCTTATTATTATTGTTATTAATTATTATTACTATTATTATTAATAACAACTAAAAAAAGCTATATATTATACGCACAAACTCTAGTAACATATTTAATTTTCAGTCTTAAATGACCTTATCAAAAAAAATATTTAATCTTCAGTACAAATTTTTAATCTCTAAAAAATGATTGTGAATTACATGGTCTTATCATTTTTTTCATTCGTTCAAAAGTTTAAAGTAAAAAGATTTAACTGGAAATTATTCTTGTCAAATTTAACTACAAGTTTACCTTTTCAGCCATAAAATATGTACAATGAAAAATTATTTCTTCGACAATTACATAACTATAATCCGTAAACCTATTCGTTTTGGGAAATGTTAAATGATATATAATTAGTTGAATAAATTAAGCTTACACTCTGTAAGTAAATTATTGCTACCCTATACATGGCACATAATATGAGCAAAACAAATTAAATGAATTTTATGGCGAGATAACTTACTTATCCGTGGTGTCGAAACCAGATAAATCTGCAACTTTTCTTAATGCTTCTCTCCATTTGAAAACCTCGCTATTTGTTCCAAATCTCTTTTCATGTCGAGCAAAAGCTTCCTTAAACCCTCCTATTTGATACCTCACTTCAGAAGGTTCTACATGGTAGAAGATTGGGACAACAAATTGCCCCAGGTTGTGCTTGCACTCAACAATGTTTCGTAGCTCTTCCAAACACCAAGTGGAGGAAGCATAGTCTGGTGAGAAAATGGTGATTGCAATCATAGATTCTTCGATTGCTTTGAGGAGCTCTGTTGATATCGTTTCTCCTCCCCCTAGGTCTTTGTCATCCCTATAAGTTATGATTCCTTTCCTTTCCAGTGAGGCATATAGATGGTCAGTGAATCCTCTACGAGTGTCCGTTCCCCTAAAATTCAGGAACACATGATACGTCCACGATCGTGGTTGTGGTTGTGGGATTGAACTAGAAGGAGGAGAGGAACAAGAGTCTTCACCTACAACAAATGACATATTTTATTGTTAGGTTTGATTGAAATTGAGTTGCAAAAAAAGTCTCGTATTTTCAAATATTTGTTTTGGATAGTGTAGGTTTACTAGGGTGTGGATATTTAAAAGAAAAGTCTATGTGTTATAATAATTTTTACATAGTGATTTTTTTTATTATCTTTTTTACAGCAGTTGTGATTTTTTCTCCAATTTTAAAATTTTCCACATTAAATTTTTGTATTGTGATTATGTTTCTATTTTATTTTTTTGTGTAGAGTATATATACATAGATGTTCAATTGTCACTGCAACGTTTAATGGCTTAGATTGTGGTGTGTGCTTCCATGTTTATTGCTTCTAGTATGCAAATGCACGCTATACAAAAGATTGAAAAATAAAAGTGCACGGGAGTGTGAATACAGGAAAGTGAGCGGAAGCTGGCTCGCTGGGTTCTCCGTCGTTGTTGTGTACACATATATTGGTATTTTTTGTTATATATACCAAATCGATGCAATCTTAAAATAATCAAATGACCAAAATCAGGTAATTTCAAACTTAACAGCTTAGGGATTTTTTTGAAATTCAAGCAAGGCACAGCAACTTGTAGCGTGGTGAAAAGAACATGTTGAGGTTGGGTTTATTGTTATTTTTTTTTTCGTGTGCTTTTCTAACATATGTAAATATGAAATTTTGTGGGTATTTATATAAATATGAAAAAAATTTCTGAACTCCCCATGAGGTATGGGGAGTTTACCATTTTTATTATTTTATACAATATTTTGCGGGATGAGTGTGATACAGTGCATTAGCCATACTTTTATTCATTTATGGTGTGTTTGGAAATATAATGGAAGTCCTATAGATAAATTTTGATGCTGTAAAATTGATTCTGTGGGCTTTTTTTCAACATGTTTGGTTTCAAGTTTTGAATTTGATTTCAAAATCAATTCTAGCTCCAGAATTGATTCTAGTTGAAGTGATATTTTCAAAACAAAAAATCTTTGTTTTTCAAAACAAAAAAAAAATCTTAATATTTCGCACATTATTTTCATTAGAGTAAAGTGGAATTGAAATGTAAAATGGACTCCTCATCTATAGTGCCACACCTATAAATATCTTGAAATTACGAGATTCTATTACAAATTAACTTCAACATAAATTACAAACATATGCTTTGGAATTGTTGGATACTAACCTGCTTGTTGTGGACTTTCCATAAGATGTAGTGATGATGCCAATGGAGAAGCTGCCACAATTGGAGAAGCCAGTCCATCGACATTAGAATAATTAGCATTAAAGTCCCCCACAACTTCAGTATTATCTGTCGATTCATCATTAGGAACCCCACTCCCATCTTCATCTTTACTGGAACGATCTTCATCATTGTTGGACAAGCCAATATTGTTGGTATAATTAGATGATGGACTATTAAGTGTTTTAGTAGGAAGAACTAGTTGGGTTGGTATGGATGAACTACCTCCTACAACACCGATCTCGACATATAGCTCCAACGCAATATTCACCTGAGAGTGGTTTTCAGCTGCAATTATCATACACTCAACATCTTCACTATCAGAAATTTCAAGATCTGTGTACGTGCTTTGAGAGGTTGGAAATCTATATGTAAGGCTAGAAATGATTTGATGAGATTCAAGCTTCAATTTGGCACCGATCATCTTCTTCAACATATCATAGCTGATGCCACGCTTTATTTGAATCGCTCTCTTTTGTCCTTCAAAAGTGAGCCCTTGTGATCCTTCAAACTTTTTACCATTGGAGTACACAAGCACCGTAACTTGGCTCATCTTGCAGCTCTACAAAAGAATTTGAATATGAGATAATACTTGGTGATGAAGGCTGAAATAGGCTGTTTGGAAAGCTTGTAAGTGATGAATTCAATTCTTATATTTGGAGTGATTTAGTAAATTAAGAAATTGAATTGAATTCCTTGATTTAAAATGTATTTAAAGATGAATTAATTTGTTTATTTTTACCGTATTATCTTTATCAAGGACAAATCTGCTGCCCCTTCTCTCTTGCTCTCACCCTTCCTTCCTTTCTCCACCGTTGCCTCCAAATCCAATCCCCCCCTCTCCAAAACCTTCTCGAGCACCGCCGACTCTAGGCCCCCCTTCAACGACCTCTGTTGGGACGCACCCTCCTCCTCCTCTTGGTCCACCGACCTCACCAAGGAACACTTCAATGGCGAAACCCCTCCAACAACCACCACTTCCCCTTCCCCTCCTTGAACGATCCCGAAACCGTGAGCAGCGTCACCACCTCCGCCACCACCACTGCCACCACCACCCCTCCCTTGTTGCCGCTGGGAACCTCCACTATCGTTGATCTGACCGATCCCGAACAGAATCCTCCCCGGCCACCCCTCACCTGTTGCTCACAACACTGCAACTTGTACTACAGGAAGGGTATTTTGGATTGATGAATTTTTTAATTGAATTCTAGTAACAAATCAAACCTTTTTGCTCTGATTTAGTTTTGGGGTGTTTCAAAAGAATTCAATTCTTTTTAGAATTCAATTCTTTATCATTAGTTGGTTTCAAAGTGAGAAATTAAACTTCAATTCCTGAGAGAATTGAAATTCAAAGGTTTGTAAACAGGGTGTAAGAATCTACAAAGGAGGATTGGGGCCGGGTGTGAGTGGGTTTCAATGAACGGCGTGGGAAGTGATTTTATTCTGTGGGGGGTGGGGGCAGAGAGAGAAAGAAAGAGATGAAGACAGAATATGGTCAATGACTGGCTTCGTTGATTCGACAGCTTCAATGCACTTTCCGTCACTATTTTCATTATTTTCTTTTAAATTAAATGCACCACTAACGTGGTTTGTTTATACTCCTACTGCTTTGCTTGTTTTCTTTTCTTTTCCTTTTGTTTTTTACTTTGTATAATATGCCATTCCTTTTCCAAGAAAATTTGAAGATATGATAGATTTATCAAATAAAAAAACAAGGAAGGAAACCAGAAAACAGATAGTATAAAACCAAAAACAAGAATAAATAAAAAGAAACATATCAAATAGTAAAATATTCACCTATTGCAAGAACAGTGTCATACATTTTTAACTTTAAAATTAATGAATGAGTAATATTTAAACAATTGACATATTATGAACGAAATTTTTTTTTATAATAATGTATAAGTATGTATATTTGAATAAAATGGGGTTATGGAGAAATTTGGATTACAATGATATTTTTTACACATAAATCATTTATTAGCGTTTTGTCACTTCTAAAAAAAAATCGCTGCACGACAAATCACTGCGCTCAAATCGTTGGGTCACGATTTGCAAAGGAAAAATGCGCTGCCCTCAATCATTATTCATTAACAACTCCCCTGCAGGTGCACAGTGGGCAGTTCGACCATGAGACGTCGCTGGGTCGCGATTTGTGATGGAAAGTGTACTGTTCATTGAAGGGGAGTTGTTAATGAAGAGAACTAAGGAAATTGAGTGTAGACTTCTCCCAACGACGAACAAAACCCAGTCATCATTATAAAGTGTGGATGTGATGGGTAGCTAGTTCAAGTCCATTCACCTTCTCCTGATGCCTTCATATGTATATAAATGAGTTATACTACTGCGTTGATCCACATTTTTCATAAACCAATGCATTTTTACCGCATGAGATTAAATGAATCAGATTTATATAGTCATGTTTAAATATTTGTTTGTCATATAATTTTAACTTTGATAATCTATTCATATAAATATTTTTTTATAATTATATATTATTTTATACAAGAAGTTCGAGATAATTATTATGATAATAAATAATAACATAAAATTGAACAATTATATTAAAATCTGAATGCAATGGCATCAAAGTTATTAGCTTTTTTAATAAAATATCTAATTCTATCATGAACAAATTACTCATTAAATAGACTAAATCGCAGTTTGTAGGATCATATATACAGATCTAATCATCAGAGGCCCAAGTCTCCAAGTACCTTTTATAAATAATCCGAATCTGATATACAAACTCACACCCTAACCATATGCAGTGTTGATCAAAGCCAACAGCCGAGACCCAAGAGCTTGATCTTGTTGCTCCCATTTTGAACATTACTAGCTTTCAGTTTCAGCCCCAGCTTCCTTTCCTGCACAATAATTCTCTTAATATAATTTGAAACACATATTTGAGAATCTCTTTGGAGTGAAGGTGTAGTGTTATTATACAACTTTATTGAACACTGAACATTATTCATTTGAGAATCTCTTTGGAGTGAAACTTGATTCTTACTCTGACCTCTTTTTGAGTAAAGAGTGAACTTGATGATATGTGCTTTGAATATCCTTGTAGCTCTCATATCATGAAAAGTATCAGACTTGAAGGAATGATGAAAAATAAATAAAAACTAACTGAGAGAGAATGAGTAGAGAGCCATTGAAAGAAAATGAGTGATTATTGATAATGATCCCATGTGATGATTTGTTATATAGACACTGCTATAGCTTCTAACAAAGAAGCTATTAGAAGCTATGTTAATATTGTAGCAGAATTGATAAGTAGTCAACGAACTTATGTGTCGTACGATATATACACGAGCACAATATTGTAGCAGAATTGCTATTGAATTTTTTTTCTTTTTTTTTTTGGGTGGCCCCCTCTCGTTCTTAGCAATTGTGTATGGAGACGAAGTGCCGTCGGAGACTCGGTCCAATTACTTTGGATATCCAGATTGTTTTTAGGGAACTGTTGCCGGTAGTCAAAATTTGATTTGCTATTTTCAATTTTCAGTCTTTAGTTTTCAGTTTTCAGTTCTTGTGAATGAAAAACTGAAAACTGAAATAGCAAACCAAACAGGTTTTTAGGGTTTTCAGTTTTCAATTTTCGATTTTGATTTTTAATATCCAAATTTTCAGAATTTGTAAAAGAAAAACTAAAAATTCAAAAAACTATAAATTCTAGGGCGTGTTTGGTTTTCGGTCTTCAGTTTTTATGAAGGAAAAACTAAAAAAACTGAAAACTGAAATTTTGGTGTCTTCATGAGAGTGAGGTCGTCTTCTACTCTCAGGTTTTTTGCATCGTGGTGGCATTTCGCTGTCAGAAGATGTTGAAGGGCTACAACGTTTGTCTTTTCTTTCTCGACTTCGACCTCTTTTCTTTTCTTCTTTTTTTTTCTTGTTGATGAACTGCTTCAAGTATCCTTGTTGGATGAGGCGTTCAATCTGGTTTTTTAGACTTTTACATTCATCAGTTGAGTACCTTGTGGAGTTATGATATTCACAAAGTTTGTTCTTATTCGTGTCTTTTGGACTTGGTCGAGGATTACCTTTTATTGGTTTTAGGAGCTAAGCACTGATCTATCAAAATTGTACTTGCCCAGGCATTGAGTGGGGCACAAGTAGCAAGTCTCGGCTCAGAGTACTCAGAGTTGTTTCTTTTGTTATTGGGCTTGCCCTCCTTGTGTTTCTGGCTCGAAGCTGTCTTGGCTCTCTTTTTTATTACTCTTGTCTGCGACTCGGAGTTCTTCGATACTGATATATTCGAGAGCCCTTTCGTGGAGTTCATGTATGGTTCTTGGCCTGTTGATTGTTAGGTTTTCTTTGAAGGGTCCAGAACATAGGTCAATCCTGATTTGATGGAGTTCTACTGCCAGGTTGAGGTTTGGGATCTGTGATTCCTCTTCTTGGAGTCTGGTCAGGTAGGTTCTCAAGGACTCGTCGGGTCTTTGTTTAACATGATCTAGGGAGCCTGAGGTTTTGTATAAATTTTGGAAGATATAAATCTGTTGGTGAAAGCTTTTGCAAGGTCATTGAACCTGTGAATGGAGTTTAGAGGTAGAGTTGAGAACCAAAGTAGTGTCGACTTGGCCAGGAAGGATGGGAAAGTCCCGCAGAGGATTCTGTCAATGGCCACGTTGATAACCATAATTGATCAAAACATTGTGATGAACGATTGGGGGTTTCTTGCTCCATCATAGGGGCGGAGTGATGTTGGGAGCCTAAAGTTGAGGGGTAGGTTGGTTGCCATAAGTTTTTCTGAGAATGGGTTGTAGCCTATTGTTTCGGGTTCATGCTTGGACTCGGCTTGGTAGGCAGGATACTTGGAGTATGAGGGTTTGCCATTGCCAAAATTGTAGCTGACATGTTCAATATTCCCAGGGTTGGTGGCTCCTTATTTGGTATTTTTCAAGTTCTCAATCCTTAGGGATTAGTTTTCTTCTTGGAGATTGTGGAGCTACTTGGCCAAACATTGATTTTCTTCTTGTAGCTGGTTGGGGTTAAAAGAAGATTGATTATTGGGAGGAGTGTTTTGGTTGGAAGTGTCACCCATGGATAATGGTGTTTGAGTTTGCGGGGTAGGCTTATTTACTAGCCCCTCAATAGGCGCCAATGTTCTTACCTTGAAATAATAATGATAAAGATACAAGTAACTCCAACGTCCGTGGAAACGTGGGATAGGGTACTTGCAAAGACACTTCCACGCTCAAGTTACAGAGTGCGGAAAGAGTGAGAAGGTATTTGTGTGATAGAGAAAGTGTCATACGTGGGGGCGATAGCCCTTTTATATAATGTGAGGTTACCCCGTGATAAATCTGTTATGATTTTTCTTAAGTGTAAGAGATATTCTTGCGATTTAGTTAATACTAGAGATAATGATAAGATATTATGAGACATAAACAAAGATATTGTGTGGAGATTTATGAGATATTCTCTGCTAAATCAGGCTGAATCTTTAGGGAGAGAGGAGCACAGGCTGGCCGATCTCTGGGACCCACATCCGAGCTTTTGTAATTTGGGCCGAGGTATTGGCTCATATTTTTTAGTCCAGTACAGTTAATAACAAATATTACTAATATAATATAATCCAAATTAAAGATAAAGATATATACATAATGCACATCCAATAAAGATATAATTAATAAAAATGATGAAGTGAATATTTAAATAATGTATATAAATGGTAAATTGGTAAGATTCCATGGTGCGAGGACCTTACTCTTCGTCCATGCCCTGTTTAACAAATGAGTACTTCACTGTATCTCCCATGAAGACTAAACATATTCTCATTCGCGTCCCTATTGTGAGCAATCTCGCAGGTACCTGATCAAGAGCTTGCATTAAATATTAAGACTACGAAAATGACGTGGCATAATTTTCTTCACTAATGAAACACAGAAAACTTTTTGTATAATGAGTTTTAAATATCAGTATTATTATAGATAGATTATACATTATAGATTATAAATTAGTAAAAAAGTAAATAATCTTAATTCATGTAGTTTTTTAACATCACATATGGTTATAGTTTTAGTTCATTATCAACTTAGAAAACATATTATAATAGCTTTTTATATAATTATATAATAGTTGCACATGGTCAATAAAATTATCATTAAATAATACTATAATAATTATACATTTACAATTTTAATAATATTAAATAGTTTTAATAATAATCATACGTTCAATTATCATTTTGTTTATATTATTTGTCATTATTTTCATATTAAATAGTTTTAAATAAGGTATTTTGTAGAGCATTGTTGTTGTGTTAACGAAACAGAGATAGAAGGCATGATTGGAAACGATTAATCAATAATTAGAAGGTAAATTAAGTTGAAAAACTTACTTTAATTATTAAGATTATGAAAACACATGGAAAACTTTCCATGTAATTAGTCATAAATATTAGTATTATAGATGTTAAATAATTTTGATTGAGATATTTTATAGAGTATTTTTATTGTGCTAATGGAAGAAAAATATGAATGATTGATTGGAAAAATTAATTAATAATTTGAAGATAAATTAAATTCAAAAACTTACTTTAAATATTAAAATTATGAAAATGGTGAGGCATAATTTTTTCTATGAATAAAATATGAAAAAAGTTTTATGTAATGAGTTTTAAATATTGCTGTTATTAATGATAGATTATAGATTATAAATTAGTAAAAAGTAAATAATCCTAATTTATATAGTTTTTTAATATCACATATGTGTTGTCATTTTAGTTCATTATCAACTTAGAAAATATATTATAATAGTTTTTTATATAGTTATATAATAGTTATGCATGGTCAATAAAATTATCATTAATTATAATAGTAATTTTTTGTGTTAACAAAATTATAATAGTTTTCTTATCATTAATTAATACTATAATAATTATACATATACAACTTTAATGATATAATAATATAATCAATTATCGTTTTATTTATATTATTTGTTATTACTTTTACATTAAATAATTTTGAATAAGATATTTTGTAGAGTATTTTTATTGTGTTAACGAATAAAAGATATGAAGACATGATTAAAAAATTAATTAATATAATTAAATTCAAAAACTTACTTTAATTATTAAGATTCTGAAAATTGTGGTCCATGATTTCCTCTATAAATGACACATGAAATTTTTTTCATGTAATGAGTCTTAAATATTAGTATTATAGATTATAGATTTGTCTTTAATTAGGTTACAATTTTTTTAGAATTGGTTTACATATTTTATTAACATTGTTTATAACTTTTTATAATATATATTTATAATTCTTTAACTCTAATTTTCAATAATAATAGCAAATCTCAACTTCTAGTAGAGTTATTTTCAATTTATTTTATTGATGAAAGAACTGAAAAAAATAATAATCATCTATATCTTAAAATATAAATCACAAATATATAAAAAAAATAAATGAAATAACTTAAATATTTGTATATTAGGATTAGTTTTATGTATTGTCATCGGATCTTAATTTTTTTTAACGAGAGAATGAAATTTTTTCGAGAAATATGGTAGGAATACTGTGTATGAAAGAAAAATGTGATGAAAGAGCGACTACCAAAAGAAAAGAGGAAAATTTTTTCTTTTTATTCCTCCGTGACTTTATGGTGCTGTGCAGGTGCTTTTTGTGTGATTGATACCGATTTGACAATGGCAACAGCTGTGCTTGTATGTTGATTGATACCGATTTGACAATCCCAGCAGCTGTGGTATTTTCCACGACATAGGACTTTCACACTTTATCTAGTGTCCCACAGATAAAGTGACGTGGGTTGAAGTCATCGAGGTTTCCTTGCTCATTTTTGTTGGCAGGAGACACCCACTTACTTTAACTTGACAGTTAACACGCCTTCAAACGCGTGCTGCACCAGTAACAAAAATACACGCATTGAAAGGGTCTTCGTCTTCCTGCCCTGCATGAAAATATAAAAGAAAAACACCAAAATGTATTCTCGTAGTTAATTGGAGGTGCTTGTACGTTGATTGATACCGATTTGACAATGGCAACAGTTGTGGTATTTTCCACGACGTAGGACTTTCACACTTCCAACACTTCGTTGGGTTTTCGTATAAGATGTTTTGTGTGAAAAATTTATATTACTCAATTCTATATATATATATATATATATATATATATGTGTGTGTGTGTGATCAATCTCCAAAAAAACTTATTAGTACAATTCTATGTAACAAAAGAACAAGAACATTGCTCAGGGCCATATTTCCATAAGGCTTTTTTATAAAAAAAAAATTATTATTTATGGATGTATGCTATTATACACATTATTAATAAATATACACTCATTTTGATATAAAAGTAATACGTGACACAGTATTATATTTTTAAAATAAATACATTATAACTGCTCACGTATTATATTGGCAATTACACTGAGACAGTCAGCAGATATTAGTCTAGTACGTGACAATCAGTCACATTTTATGAGCATTCCAATTTCTAAGATGATTGAAGAATATGTGATTGTCTGTGTTTGAAATTTGGGATCATCTTTCACATATTGTGATTGGTAAGTTTGAGCATAATACGTGAGGATATCTCACGTATTGCGTCCGCGCCTCACCCTTCCATATAGGAAGACACTAGGAGCACATGGTGGTGTGCCATTATGTCAAATCAGCTCAATCGCTTTCTGACTAGAAGGGCTTCATATTTGATAATTTTGCAGGCAAAAATATCAACTATTTGACAACTTTTGTATGAATATTTATTTAACATGTCCATATATCTTGATACGTTTATTATCAAATTTGGCCTCTATAATTTTAATTATTTAAGATATACTTAATTACTTTTAAGTTTTGTAAACTTTATTGTAAATAAATATAATCAAATAATGTGGTATGTTAAATTTGTGTTTGTAAAAAAAAAAATTCTATTTCTTTTTGAAGTGTGCAACAACAAACAAAATAAGTGGCAAAAGGAGAAAAAAGTTGATTCTTCCTGGCTAGTTTTTGTGCTTTACAACTTTATGTAAACTTTCGTTTTCTCTTTTTGATTTCAAGCTATCACCTCATGTGAATCAATTAATTTATGATACTATATATTTTTCTTCACGAGGTTTTTACGTATAGCACTTGGAATATTTTTCAAATTTTAATAATTGTATTAATTTTCACGCCATTGATGATAATTTATATGTTAATTAATATTGATAATTAGTGAAAAATATTACAATAAAAAGTATCATAAATTAATTAATTCACATGAGGTGATAACTTGAAACCAAAAAGAGAAAATGAAAGTTTACATGAAGTTGTAAAGTAAGAAAACTAGCTGGGAAGAATGAATTTTTTTTCTCCTTTTACCACTTATCTTGTTTGTTGTTGCACACTTAAAAAAGAAGTAGAATTTTTTTTTTATAAATTCAAATTTAACATACCACATTAATATTTATTTACAATAAAGTTTACAAAACTTAAAAGTGATTAAGTACATCCTAAATAATTAAAATTATAGAGGCCAAATTTGATAATAAACGCATCAAGATATATGGACATGTTAAATAAATATTCATACCAAAGTTGTCAAATAGCTGATATTTTTTCATGCAAAATTATCAAATATGAAGCTCTTATAGTCAAAAAGTGATTGAACGGATTTGACGTAATGGCACACCACCATGATCTCCTGGTGTCTTTCCACATGCAAGAGTGTGGTGCAAACACAATACGTGAGATACCCTGACGTATTATGCTCGCACTTGGCAACAATGATCAGGTATTCCAAACACACTACGTGAATGACAATCACACATTCTTCTATCATCTTTGAAATTGAAATGCTCATAAAACGTGACTGATTGTCACGTATTAGGCTGATATTCACTGACTGTCTCAGTGTAATTGCACATAATATATGAGCAATTATAACGTATTGGTTATAAAAATACGTGAAACTATATCACGTATTATTTTTATATTAAAATAAGTGTATATTTATCAATAATATGTACAGTAGTATACATCCATAAATAATAATTTTCTTTTGTTAAAAAAACGCAAATGATTTATCGAGGCAAAAGAATATATTTATCTTTTCGCATTTGGAAGCCAGCTAATATGACAAAAGTATGGTGTGCCTCTTAGAAAAAGTGTATTCTGTTCGATTCCCAGCAGAGCTGGGACACCCCACCAAAAAATAAATCTCATGGTTAAATCTCTTTTAATCAAATCAATTACTTTGCTCCCTTCCCTCACAATTTGTCGTGTAGTGAAACAATGAAGCCTGACAAACCCTACCCACCCATCATGACCCAAAAAGAAAGGGCCTAAAACAGCTACTGATTATCTGACTGTGACCGAAACAACAAGAGCGGCATCAACAAAAATAAGCTAAGAACTATTTTATCGGTTTTTATAGGCCAAAGAACTTTGAAACTGATTTTATAAAATGGTAGTTCACTCTCTGAACCTTTGGGTCATTGGCCGTCACCAAGTATTGGCAGTCATCGTATTCCAAATGTGTACATAATTCGGCTACCGACTGGCCGATTTGTCCTTGACGCATTATGCAACGTGTTCCACAAATTCATTGCACTGCTAAATGTGTAATTAATTAAACCGTTTCAAAATCAAACATTTTATATGACATATTTCATTTAGCTGCAGGCCATTTTACAATAATTTAAAAATAAATATATATTAATAAATCATATCAAAACGGATGAACATTCGTAAATAATTTTCTTTGGTAAAAAAAGCCCTCCAAGAACTATAATTATTATTTATTTTAGTTTATAATATTTAGAAGTGACTCTAATTTTAATATGCTAACAATATAAAACTCTTTTATATTGTTAGCTAATTAAAATTTTCCTATATGAATTTTAAGTAATGGATAAAAAATAATTATATTTACTGATATATCATTATATGATTAGATGAATATATAAAATTCTTTTATACTATCTGTACATTTCAATTAAATCATTTAAAAGGTACTACATTATTATATTTAATTAAGTCAATTATAATTATTTATTTTAATTTACTTCCTTTTTTATAGTTTTATATTTATCTATTCTTAATTAATTTCATATTTTTAAAATATTTTATCTAATATTAATCTTAAATATTGTGTTATATTAATTAATATGTAAATATAGTAATTTTTTACTGTATTATATTTCATTATTTTATTTTATTTTTATTATTAATTAAAATTAATAAATATTTTAAAAGAGAATACTTAAAAGTTATATTAAAAATTAAAAATAAGAGTTATGAATATTTTTTGTGCAAGTATTTCTAGTTGGTCGGTACGACATAGGTAAAGGGGGAAGGGGAAGGGGAAGGGGGAGGGGGGGGGGGGGAGAGAGAAATGAATGTCATTTATTTAGTTTTTTTAGATGGTCGGTGAATGTCAGTTAATTTTTCATCATGACAAAAGTATTCTTGCACAGAACAGGAAAGCAAGTTCTTACAGCTTCACGTAAAGTGGTGTGATTTTCATATAAAGCAGTTTTCATTGTTTTAAGGAAATGTGTGGTTGACGATAAAAATTGAAGGTTAAAGCCACTCATCACGGCCGGTGTTAAAGCAAAAGTATTCTTGCGCGGAAAAGGACAAGTAGTTGTTATAGTGTCATGTGAACTGGTACGATTTTTCCATAAAGCAGTTTCACACTTCACTGTTTAGGGAATGTTTGGTTCTGAAGGAAAAAAAAAAAAATCAGGGAAGCGCCATTCCTCCTGCATCACCATTGTTTTGGTCTTCTTATGGCCCATAAGTTCATAACCACATTGCAGGCTGAGCTGTCAATGTGAATTGTTATCCGTGAGTCAATCCGACTCAATTCATTGTTTTAATGGATCAGATTAATAAAATATTGATTCATTTTTAAAATGGATCAATCTGATGTAGCCACCAAATTTATGAATTAAATGGATTTCAACTCATATAACTCATGAATTAAGAGAGTTAACATTGTTTATTTATTATTTAATAAAAACTCAACTCTTTTATTTTATATTTGGCCAAAACTCACATACTCAACTCATGTTCTTTTCTATTTTCAACCAAAAAATAAATAAATAGAACACTTTCAGGGGAGTAGCTATTGCCATTTTTTTTTTTTTTTTTGCCTATTACCACTCACACTCAAATTAACCTTAGTATAATTTTATTAAAATACCCTCTATTCTTTTTCATAATTATAACATCAACATATTAATTGTCATTTCTAGTTTTATTCAAATTCAATATTATTGATTTTTTTAAAATAATTTATTTTAATATTTATTAATTGTACCTTTGTGATATTTTTATTTCAGTAAAAAAAACTTTTGTTTTGGATATTTTGCTTATAAAATATGTTAAATTTCATTTTTTTCATAAAAATGAAAGATATAATATTGTTACAAATTGGTTCTCTTCATCTTAAAGTTTATAGTTGAGTTACATTTTTTTATTTCACATAACTTTCTTTAAACATAACCGTATTTTATACTTTTTATTTTAATGTTTTGTAAATATTACAAAATAAAATAACTTAGTAAACTATTGTAAACATAATAAATTTTGAATTCAAAATATTCATTGATTAAAAATTTAATAATATTTACAGTAAATATTAAAAAATTATATTATCATCTGATTATATATCTTGTCACATTATTTGATGTGTTTAATACCTCACATATTGCCGAAATAGCTTAAATAATTCAATTGTATATTAACTAGACAACAATTATTAGCATAAAATCTTAATTCTATTAGTGAATAGTATACAACTAAATAAATAATTTAATATATTATATTTCCTTAATTTTTTAAAATGAAAATAAAATTAAAAACTTTAATAAAAATTAAGAAATTGACACAATATACATATTTGTTTTTTCGATACTAGAGTAAATTATATTTATTTAATATTTTATAAAATTATATAGACATTAAGTACTTAATTACTTACTAAAAAATATATATAAGCGCTAAATGGTATAATATCAAGTATGTACATATATTAAATGGTATTTTTTTCTGCAATATTAAGTGTTATACACATTAAACACATGAATATTAAACACATAAATTGTATATTAAATTGTATACAAGTGCTTAAAGGAAAAATGGTATATATATTTGAAGGTATCAGTGCCAGGCTGAGAAAGGGAGAGAAACTGATAAAGAATCAACGAATCTAAAGTGTGTATTATAATTGCAATGAATGAAGATACAGTTATCATTGAGTTTATATACATGACAATGAGTGGCTGAGAGTAAAGCCAACTCTCTAACAAACTCTAACAGTTGTCACTAACATCAACTAACTAACTAACTAACTTCTTATATCTCATCCTTCTCTCCTTACATTCCCCCTCAAACTCAGGGTTTGCTTATCAACAACTCTGAGTTTGTTTTTGAACTTATTGAACAAACTAGAGGAAATATGTTTTGTAAAGATATTTGCGACCTGATGCTCAGCAGGTATGTGACATACTTGAACCTGACCTTTTGCCACATGGTCTGTTACAAAGTACAAGTCCAATTCAAAATGCTTAGACTTGGAATGGAGGATTGGATTGCCAGTCATTAATACAATGCTTAGATTATCACAATACACCTTAGGTATGGTAGTTAAAGGAACCTGCAACTCCTGCTTCAGATTTCTAATCTAGAACAATTCAGCTATAGAAGCTGCCTCAAAACTCTGCTTCAGTACTACTTCTTGAGACTGCATGTTGCTTTCTAAAAGACCAAAAATGAGGTTTGGACCATGAAAGACACAAAATCCACTTGTAGATTTCATGTCATCTGGATCGGAGCCCTAATCATAATCTGTGTATGCTGTAATAGTTGGACTGTGAGCTTTCATAATGTGTAAGCCATGTAGGGAAGTCCTTTGAAGATACCTCAGAATTCTTTTAACCACCTTCTAGTGAATTTCAAGAGGTGTTTGCATGAATTGACAGACTTTATTAATGCAGAATGCTAATTCGGGTATGGTAATAGTTAGGTATTGGAGGCTGCCTACTATTGTCCTATATAAAGCAAGGTCAGAAAATGCTGTGCTACCACTGGCAGATAGCTTCAAGGAGGAAAGTATAGGTGTGGCATACGATTTACATCCATCCATGTTTGCTTTCTTCAACAAATCAGCAATGTATTTGGATTGTGATAGCAGAAGTCCACCATCTGCTATATGTGTAACTTCAACACCAAGAAAATAGTGAAGATTACCCATGTCTTTTAAGGTAAATGCTGTGTTTAGGTGTAATGTAGGAGAACTGCCTGTAATGATAATGGTACCAACATAGACAAGTACATAAGCTGAGGCATCAGGAGTGACTTTAATGAACATGGAAGCATCAGATTTAGTGCCTAAAAATCCCATTTGTCGCAAGGATGATGTAAGTTTGTTGAACTAAGCCCTTAGAGCTTGTTTAAGGCCATATAAGGCCTTGGTAAGTTTGCAAACCACAGAGTTGTCCCATGTCTCATAGGCTTGAGGTTGTTTCATATAGATATCTTCAACCAAGTCTCCATTTAAAAATGTATTGTTTACATCCAATTGCCTAATGCACTAAGAATTAATGATGGCTAGTGACAAAATTAGGCTAATGGATGTTGGTTTGATCACTAGACTGAAGGTCTTAGTGTAGTCAAAGCCTGGCCTTTGGTTGAATCCTTGTGCAATAAGCCTGGCCTTGTACTTCTGTAATGATCCATCTGGATTCTGTTTTACTTTAAAAACCCACTTACTACCAATTGGTTGTCTGCTTGCTGGCTAGGGTACAAGTTGCCAAGTGTTGTTCCTCATGAGGGCATTATACTCGTTATCCACGGCTTGCTTCCAATGGGGCATGCTGAGAGCTTGCTTGACTGAAGTAGGCTCTAGGCTGACTGTGAGAACCTTAGGTTTGTAGATCCCTTGTTTTTCTCTTGTCATCATTGGGTGAGTGTTAACAGGTACTGGTTTCTGAGCTTGTAGAGGTTGGTGTATCTCTATAGTTGTTAGGTTTGATTGCTGGGAAGTAACTGCTTGAGTTGGAATAGAGGTGGGCTGAGTAACTGGTTGCTGTGGAAAAGCTACAGGAGCAGTTGCTGGTTTGGATAGGACTGGTTTGACTGGTATAGATCGAGGGGTTTCATTAGTCTGTAAAATATGGGAACAAAAACCAGTTTTAAAAGGGAATTTATACTCATCAAATACCACATGTCTGCTAATAATGATTTTCCCACTGCTAGTAAGGCATCTATAACCTTTGTGTTGTAACCCATAGCCAAGGAATACACAAGGTGTTGATCTAAACTCCAGTTTGTGTTTATGATATGGCCTGGTGTAAGGGAAGCATAAGCAACCGAATCTTTTAAGGGTCAAATATGGTGGAAAGGTGCCAAATAGCCTTTGTGTTGGAGAGGTGTTATTTAGAACTGGAGTCAGAAGGGAATTAATGAGCTGAGCTGCAGTGATAAAAGCATCTCCCCAATATTTGAGAGGCATTGAGGCCTCAGCTAGCATGGATAATCCCATGTCAACAATATGCATGTGTTTCCTCTCAGCTACTCCATTTTGCTGATGGATATGAGGGCAAGAAAACCTGTATACAATGCCTTGAGCTTGTAAATACTAGAATAAACTCACAAACTCCAGTGCATTTTCACTTTGAATAGATTTAATTTTGGTTCCTAATTGCAATTCTACCATTTGTTGAAAATTATTAAACATAGACCTAATTTCAGACTTAGATTGAATTAAATATAACCAAGTATACTTAGAGTAAGCATCAATGAAATGAACATAGTAACACACTCCTTTTATTGATGAAACTGGGGCTGGACCCCAAATGTCAGTATACACAAGTTGCAGTGGTTTATTGTAAACGGTTTGAGAAACAAAATAGGGAAGTTAGTGTAACTTTCCTAAGCAACAAGAACCACAAAGGAACTTTTTAGCAGGAAGAGAGATGTGACAGGATTTTAAGACTCTAGAGATTACATTTGGCGAAAGATGACCAAGGCGAGAGTGCCATGATTCAGATGCAGCAACTGCATAGAAGGTAGCAGGTTTTATTTTAGGCTGGAAGTTGTTAAACCTGTATAGACCATTGCTACATGAGCCTTGGAGAATAGTCTCCTTGGTTCCCTAATATTTGGCATAACACTTATAAGGATTAAATTCAAGAAAACAGTCATTATCTTTGGTAAATTGATGCAAACTAAGTAGATTTTTGGTTAATTTAGGGACATGCAGCATATTATTCAACCTAAATGTGAAATCACTTAAATCTGAGTTAAATTTTGCATTTCCAACATTAAAGATAAGTAGTGTAGAACAATTACCAACAATTACTTGATCAGGATCTGAATAATCTTGCTTTTCCATGAAGTTAAGTGGATTAGGTGTCATATGATGAGTGGCTCCCGAGTCAAGATACCAATTCTGATCTTGCAATGTATTAGGTATGGCTATGGTGAGGTTAGCTCTAGGTCTTGAAAAACTCTTACCTCCATAATGTGAGGTTTGGTTAATGTTTCCACCTTCATTGGTAAAGCTCAAACCTGAAGTCTGACCTCCATAGCTGGAATCAAACCGATACCAACATTCAAATGCAGTATGACCTAATTTGCTGCATACCTGACACTTAGGTCGATTGGAAGAGTAGAATCCACTCGATCTACCTCCTCGTGCACTAAATTTCCCTCTTCGAGACTCAAATCTACCTCCTCGACCACAAAATGATCCACGGAATTGTCCAGATCTGCCTTATCCTCTTAACTGAGGAGTGTATTAAGCTACATTAGCATGCACTAATGAGTCATTTCTATGATACTTCTCAATTAATTCCTCTTGCGCCATTAAAAGTGCTTCTAGTTCACTAATTGAAATAGGTACTGGCCTTGAAATTATTGTTGTAATGAAGGCTGAATACTCCTCAGGCAATCTATTCAGAATTGCTTCAACATGATCCGCATCATTCACAATTACACTGACTGAAATTAATGCATCAACAACCTTCTCTACTTCAAGCTGATAATCACTCACAGATCTTTCTTTCTTGATGTTTCCTAGCTTGTTCTTTAATTGGAGAATTTTAGCTATAATCTGAGAAGCAGAATAGGTTTCTAACCTTTTCCATATATGATGTGAAAGCTCACATCCAACCATTTGAGTTGTGAATGGATTCATCATGGATGATAAGAACCACGACTTCAACAGTGCATCTTGCTTCTTCCATTTCTGATATTCCGGATTCACAGCATCAAGATCTTGATCTTGTTGTGACAAAAAATTTCTTGGTATTTCCTTTCCAAGAATATGATTCAACAGATCATAACCTTCAATTGTTGCTTCAACTTGATCCTTCCATGGTAGAAAATTTCTTTATCCAATTTGTGTGAGACTGGATTTGAGAATTGTTGTGGCTGTGTTAAGGTTGCATTTTGTGAGGTTTGTGTAGAATCAACGGAGGTCATGGTGATCAGAACGTAAGCTCTGATACCATGAAGGTATCAGTGCCAGGCTGAGAAAGGGAGGGAAACTAAGAGAGAATCAGAGAAAAGGAAATCTGAAGTGTGTATTATAACTGCAATGAATGAAGATACATGGCAATGAATGGCTGAGAGTAAAGCCAACTCTCTAACAAATTGTAACAGCTATCACTAACATCAACTAACTTACTAACTTCTTATATCTCAACCTTTTCTCCTTACAATATCAAACACATAAATTATAAATACTTATGATATTTAGTCATAATATAAAAATTCAAATATTAAATATTTAAATATTAAATTAATTATCAATTGATCTAATAATGAATTTGTACAAGTTTATTATGGAAAATTTTTAAAAAATTATAAAAGTAGAATAATTAAATATTAAAATTTTTTAGCATGAACTACAACAATAACAAATCAACTCATAATACAAATAGTAACAGATTTCTTTTAAAATAGTGATAATAATGATTTTAAATAATATTGAAGTAACAACAAATTATTAATCATGAAAGAGAAGGATGACATATTAGGATATTAAAAAAATACAAGTGTAAGTGGGAGTGACACATTAGACAAAAAGGATTGCCACTCCCCACTTTTAGGTCATTCTTGATAGTGAGAAAATGCATGAAAGGGGGAGGGGAGTTGAATCGTGCTTCTTTGCTTTAAACTTCAAACTGAAAAAGCCTTTCAAAGAAACTCTATCAAGCTTACAGCTTGAAGTGCAGTGGAAGATAGGTTAGTTTATTTAGAAAGTAACTTTCTGAATCAAGTAATTTTAGTAAGCGGATAAGAAACAAGAGATAATGATAAGATGTTTTTGCCAAATCAAAGACTATAAAATAAAAGAGATTAAGGATGAGAAGATACTAAATCAAGACTTTTATACTGGTTCAGCCAACACTTGCCTACATCCAATTCTCAGTAACCACTAACTTCCACTAAGCTCCCTCAACCTAAGAAAATAATAATATAGGATAGTCTTTATTGTAGCTTTCCCAAGCTCTTACCAACGTTAGTAAATCACTCTTTCTAACTCAACAATAAGTAGTTTTGCAGTAGCCTCTTCAAGCTTTCAACTTCTTATCACTACTGGATTAATGGTACACTGGATTCATGATTTGAATGATATTACACTCAAGCTTCTCCTTTTCTGAATGTGAGGTGATAAATCTGAATCAGCTTAAGTGACTTTTTTTTGCTAATTCTTCCTCAGAAGAACGTATGCACAATCTAGTATGTGGAAAGAAGATTTCAGTATACAAGAAATCTAGTAGATAATTTTTACAGAGAGATTTGGAAAGATTTTACAGCATTTTTGCGCTATGTATCTTCTCTTATCTTTTGAAGCTCGGTCATCTCTATTTATAGATGATTCTCCTTTGTTACCGTTGTCCCTAATCTTCTATACAACCAGCACGTGTTAAGCATCAATTGAGTATTGGGAATATAATCTAGAGGAGTAACCTGTCTGGTGTCAGGAACTTTTTTCAGAAGTCGTTGATGATTTGAAGTTTCTGAAGTCTATCAGAAACTATTCTTCTATTTACTAAACGAGGTTTCTGAACTTCTTAGCAAGTCTTTTTTTGTTGATCGAGGGTACTAAAGCGATGATGTTTTGGGTAAAAGAGACTAATTTGACTTTTGAATTTGAATTTCAAATCCAATTTCTTTCCCTCTCTTTTTAAGATGCGATCTTTCTGAAGAGCACTGCAAAGCTTCTTGTTGATTTATTTGTCTTATGATCTTTAATCTTTGACTTTGTACTGATGAATAGTTTACGATTATGATGACTGACGATTGAGTAACATATTGCTTCCATCTTTTGAATGTTATCATCATTGAATCCCTTCTTTCTGAAGTTCAGTGTTACTTTCTGACGATCATATATAAGCTTGTTTCTTTGATGCACATGAATGCATTTTGCTTGATAAATTTCGCTTTATCTGAATCTTTCCTCTTCTGATGAGAGAAAAAACATGTTTGCACATGCATAGTGAAATCATCTCAACTTAATTTCGATAATGCATCTCGAAGTCACTTGATAAACTTTTGTCAAGAAACTCAAGATAGCGGTTAGTTATTCTTCAAAGTATTTTTTTTAAATTGGCTTTGTTGTCAATCAAAATATTTAGGCTCATACTTTCTGAAGGGTTCTAGAGTTTACAATTCTCTTACTCAAGTGGTCGACCATAACCTCATTTATTCCCCTTTTTTAGTTTTTGAAGAAATTTAATAATTTTTAAACTTTTTTATTTTCTATTTATTCAACTAGTCAACCTACTTGCATAACCCACCAATTTGAGTGGATTGCATCGGGTTGACATTTTCCTGACTCACCAATGAAGTGAGCCAACCTGCATGAACCGGGTTGGACCGCTTTGACAGCTTTAGCTGCTGGGTTGAGATCAGCACTACCTTCTAAATTCCAATAAAAAAATGAAGGTGAAAATTTTTCATTTAAATAAATTTGATGTATTATTTTATATATAAAATTTAATTATATGATTTTTACTTCCACTTATACCTCTCAATCAAATTCATTTTTAGGATAATTTTTAGAAGATAAAAATCATATAATTTTTTTATGATTAAATTTTATATGTAATTTTACCACCTTATCTTGTATTTTCTATTCAGCCAAGAGATTATATATATATTTTTTAAATCTACGATGAAGGGTACGCACTCTATTCTAAACTATGTGAAAAATATGAAGTTCTAGGTCTTGAAATTAATCTGTCTATGATAATTTATGCATACATAAATAAATAATTACTTGTACGTGTAGCAGAGCATCAGGTTGAACAACTCATGTTTTTCCTTTTAACATGAATATCGATCGATAGGTGTTTGGTTCATTCTATGTTTGGTTCCTACTGTTCAATTTTTTGTGTGGCGTATAGCGAACCATTGCTAAGAATATTAAATAAAAAAAGGGAATGAAACTCAAATATACATGCTTCGTTTATTGATCAGCGGGTTACGTGATTCTTGTGTCATGTTTTCTTTTAATAAAAAAATTGTTATTTTTTATGACTTGAAATATATATTTTTCATTTTTCTTTTCTTCAAACGAATAATTGTGGCATGGTGGTACGTAGTGTAATGTTTCCATATCGGAAGGGCCTGTGTTTTAGAAACTGATTCATTATTTTTTATATATAATATATTCTCAAAAACTAATTTGTAAAATGAGTGAATCAGTTAATGGCTTTTGATTTCTTAAAAGGTCATCATCAAGTCATCATTCATCTTGTGAAATGGGATAATAATAATGTATCATTAAAATATTAGATACGAATAAAATGATTCTATTTTAAAATATATATTTATTTTGATATATAAAATTATATAAAATAAATTATTTCAAAATTTATAATAGAAATTTAAAATATTCTTTTTAAGAATTTCTACCACTAAAATAGTTATTTTAAATTTCATTTTATTTTAGATAATATACATACTATTTAACATCTTGTCAATAGATTAATATACAATCTTATTGATATTTAAAGAATTAAATACATATAAAAGCAGTAATATATTCTATTATTACATATGAGTGAGATGGATTTAATTTCAGTTTTTAAAAAATTAAATTGTTTTATACAATTTTTTAGACTATTTAATTTAAAAATTAAGAATAAAGAATGAGATGTTGTAGATGTTATGCAATTATTTCTAGTTGATTTGTAGGACGAAAGAGTAGAAAAAGAGAAGTGAATGTTTTTCATCATGGGCGGTGTTAAACAAAAGTATGCTTGTACAGAAAAGGACAAATTCTTACAGTGTCACGTGAAGTGGTACGATTTTTCAAGATAAAGCAGTTTTTTTTAATAAAAATAAGTGAATACTTAATTTAGTTTCTAATTTTATATTTATAAATAATTTTAATCCTTAATTTTTAAAATAAATTAAATTAGTTTACGTTGACTTAAGAATTTGTTCCCTTTCTCTGTTTTACTCTCTATTGCTTCAATAAAATTTTAACATATGTTTAATAATAATATCATCCATAATCTTTTATCCAATTAGATTTTTTCAATTATCCATAATTTTTGTCATGACAAAATTTAATTGGGAGACTACAAATGAGATGCAATAAAACGATAGAGGAAGCCTGTCCATCTAGCCATGTCAACTTTTCAACACCTCATTTATATTAGGAACATATAATATTAGATGGAGGGGGTAATATTATAATAATCTCTTTCATTTGACGGTTTGTATTTTTTTTTTCCAAAAAAAATCTTAGTATTTCACACATTATTTTCATCAGAGTAAAGTGGAATTGAAATGCAAAATGGACTCCTCATCTAAAGTGTCACACCTATACATATCTTGCAATTACGTTGTTGTTATTATTATTATTATTATTATTATTATTTTACTACGCTGGTGCATAAAAAAGAAGTTTAATTTGACCAAATTTTTAATTACGTCTTCATAGTTTAAAATATTATAACCAAATCTCTATAATAAATAAATATATATATAATTAAGTTCCGATAGAGAAGAAAAATTTATAATCAAGTAACTGAATCTAACTACCATTATAAAAAAAATGAGATTAAATGTGAATATTCTTTGAATCTTCTAATATGAGTGCATATGTAAGAAAAAAGCTCACAATGATTTTATATTGATATTTTTCATACTTAAATGAACTCATTTCTTGTCCAATAAAAAAGGAAAAAAATATACCATCATATATTGAGTTTTAGAGATAGTTTGACAATATTGTTGTGTTTTTAATCTCTAAGGGCTTCAAACCAATCCCATATCGACTTAATAAAGATGAAATAGATAAATATTATAGCTAATTTCACATTTTTATAATGGATATTAGGTTCAAGGATTTAATTATTGGAGTTAAATATGAGATGTGAAGTCTCATATTGGTTGAAAATGGATTAAGTGAGTAGTATATAATATGGGAGGAGCTATGACTCATGACCTTAAGGTTTTGAGTCAAAATGTGGCGTTTGGTCCAATGGTATGGTGCTCTCACTTAGTTTGTTAGTTGTATTTCCCTTTGTTGGGCTCCCCTCCCTAACAGTGGTATTAGAGCCAAGGTTGAACTCGGTTCCCGGAAAGGCACGGACTGTGGATGGTAGGTGCTGAGAAGAGCAGTTGGCTAATGGGGAGCAATGTGGTGGGTCTCACACTTAAGCCGGAGATTGTTGGAGTTAAGTGTGAGAAGTGAAATCTTACATTGGTTGAAAATGAACTAAGTGAATAGTATATAATATGAGAGGAGCCATGACTTATTGTCTTAAGATTTTGGGTCAAAATGTGGTGTCAATCCTGGTGGTGTGGTGCATTCATCACTTAGCACGTTGGTTGTATCTCTCCCTGTTGGGCTCCCTTACCCTAATAGTAAGGACAAAATTTTATTCACAATAGTAACTTGATTACAAAACTTTAAACTATAAAAACCTAATTAAAAATTGGATAAAATTATAGGGGTTAATATATTAACTAAATCCAAGAAACACACAATTGCAACCAACGCTTTCTCTCTGTGTCGTGACATTGGAAGACGAACAAAGAAAAGGTGCAACAATAAATAGTATTTTTTATAAAGTAAACCCCCAAATTAGTTTATGATAATGTTACCTATGGACAGTTTGGCTGGCAAAAATAAATTAATCTTGAAGTCCTTTACATCTGCAACATATGAACATATTTAGTAAATGTGATCTCAACCTGCCTTAGCCTCATTTCAACCTAATTCATCTCCTTCATCCCCAAGTGCTCCGATCCCAATGAACATTCTTAAGTTTCTATTTTAATTGTAAATTATTTAATAATAAAGAAACCATATTTATGTCAAAAATCAAGGAGGCAGCTAGAGCAATTAGCATATAATGATGACATAAAAATAAAAATTAAAAAACATGTTTCGAATAACCAAACTCCCCATAAATAAGAAGTGCCAAGCAATCAAATACATAGCCAATAATGAGAGTGGGGAGGTGGGGGTGGAGTGAGGATGAGGACTGATGAGATGCAGATAGAGACAACGTGAGGTTAGGAGTGAAGGTTGAGTAGTGGAGTGAGGAGGGATTTAAGGATAATGATTTATCAATTGCAAGTGGCTAGAGATTAGTATATCCATATATTGCAACTTTGAGAGACTTTGAGATTAATTTATTTTAGTCAGGGATTAAATTGAAGTCTCTATCTATAAATAACATTGTATGAAATTAATTTGGGAGTGAATTTTTTTTTTAATTTTCTCTATTTTCATGTGTCATTTCCTAGTGAAACAAACTACTTGAACTTACTTCTTTCACGCAGCATTTGACATCAACCAGTAAAAAATGCTACTTCCATTTGGTTCTTCACACAACAATGGCTCAACTCCTTTTCTCACCGCTCTCACTTCCCTACCACTTCTCAAGCGGTTGTCCAGCAATTCAAAAATTTTTTATATAGCCAATTATAGGACTTACTTCTTAGATACATTAAAAAAATTAATAATTAAATTTATAGATGGTTGAATACAATTGATGAGACTTATTTAATTAAAAGTTTGCTTAAATATAATATATTAATATATTAGACTTGTGCTCATGTTAGAATTTTGCACACATTTCACCTCCTTGTATCATGCTAAGATTATTATAATCTCTTTCATTTTGCGGTTAGTATTCTTTTAGAAAATCTTAGTATTTCAACATTATTTTTATTATATATAAATTAAATAGTGTTTACAATTACTGATATATTTATTATGTGAGTTGATATCTAGATCATGGACTCTTTATCAAATGTTCCACACCTACTGTCGCAACCGGGATCACGACGGGACGGCGAAAAATGAATTTGAAGTTTAAAATTGGAGTCGCCACCAAATTTTTATTTAATTGGGAAAAATTATGGAAAAACCCATTTAATTCAATAAAAATGATCTTTGAAACCAAATTTGAATTCGGGAGTCGGTTATGATTAGGGAAGGGTAAGGATTTAATCCTACAGCACCCCTAATACACCCGTCTTTAGACGGTACCTTAATTAATTGTGCAAATTATTAATAACCTTTCAAAATATTTATTTACACTTTTATTTTAAGAAAATTATAAAAGAAAATCTTTTTAGAATAAAAAAATTTTGGAGTACCAAACTCATGCAAACAGTGTATCCGTAATATTGAGTTAACAAGCGTCACTACTAAATTAATCTCTTTATTTAAAATAAAATATATACACTTCAATGATTAATTTAAATTAAGATAATAAAAGAAAGAGGAGGAGATAAATATAATAATAAAAATAATGAATAAATAAACAAATATTTACAATAATAATAATAATAATGAATAAAATATTTACAGTAAACAGTAATAAAATAATATCATAAATAAATACTAAATAAATATTTACAATAATAATAATAATAATGAACAAAAACATTTACACGTAAAACATAATAAAATAATATCATAAATAAATACTAAATAAATATTTACAATAATAATAATAACAATAATGAACAAAAATATTCACATGCTAAACAAAAATAAAATGACATCAAAATAATAATGAAATAAAATATATACATTTCAATGATTAATTTAAATTAAGATAATAAAGAAATAATAATAATAATAATAATAATAATAATAAATAAATAAATGAATAAATAAACAAATATTTACAATGATAATAATAATAATGAATAAGAATATTTACATGTAAAACAGAATAAAATGACATCATAAAAATCTATTTTTAGTTTGAAAATTTAAAACATCAAGTCATCACACCAAATGTTTAATCAGTTAATAAGTCATTGCGGCTAAATTAACATCCTCATTTAAAATAATTTGATTATTAGCTTAAATTAAAAATAATACATGATACTAATAGACACTAAATATTTATAAACAAATAAAAATAACAATAAATATTTACAAATTAAAAATGGAATGACATAAAATAACCTAATAAAATCTAATTTTGACTTGACAGAATCACTCGCCTCCTACGATCCTTCAGTGCGATGAGGAATTCAAAGTCACGTAGTTCTTTATAAAAGATACTTGTATGTTGATAGATTTTAATTAAAAGAAAAGAGATAAAAATAGAATGAAAGAGGTGTTGATTGATTTTTATTTGGAAATAACAATGTCAAAGCGTTAAGTTAAAAACATTCTAAAAATGTAAATAACGAGTCGTCCTGACTCAGTTAATCTTATTTTAAAAATATAATTTATCCAAAAAAATGAATTTTAATAAAGCAAGATGTTCAAGTATTTATTTTAAAACCAAAGTAGATGAGAACCTTTATATTTATATATATATATATATATATATATATATATATATATATATATATATATATATATATATATTTTAGACTAAACTAATCTATACTCACATAAACACAACCCAAAAACCGAAAATAAGACAAACATTAATTAAAAAGAATAAACAAATAATAATAATAACAATAAAACAAAACTCCCTAATTTCACTAACCCTGATTCCACTTTTCCTAAAGACACACACACGAGTTGATATAGAGAGAAAGAGGGCCTAGATCAAAGAAAAGGAACAAAAGGGTATGGGAGTTGACGGTGTGCCATTTCCAAAGTCAGCTCCGTCTTTGCTTTGATAGCAGGCGCTAAGGAGGAGGGAAAGAGAGAGAGGCCGAGAGAGAGGGAGAGGGGGAAATAGATCGAGAGAGAATGAGGTCCTAGTAAAGGGAGTGAGGGAGAGGAAGGCGCCAAGGTAACTGCGAGTTGACGGGTCGACTGAGATGTTGGTTACCGACGACTACTACTACGAAGAGGGCGTAAAGGGTGGGTGATGGCGGCGGCGATGAGCGGCGGCTGGTGGAGCAGAGGAGACCGGCTTGCAGTGGGTGTACCGAAGAGGAAAAGGACTAGAGACTGACTCATGGCTCGCGATTTGCACTACCGAGAGGAGAAAGATGGCGTTACGGCGGCAGTGGTCATGGAGAAGAGGGGCCGACCTGGGTCGCTAGTGGCTACAGCCAAATGAGAAGGAAGGGTGTGACCGCATGAAGTATTCGTGATGTGCCACCGCCACCAAAGAAGTCATCTCCCTCTTCTGTATCTTTCACATTTTAATTTCTGCTTTTTGGATTTGTATATGGATTGTTTGAACTCTTTTGATTATGTTTGGATGTGGATGTTGGACTTTGATTTCGGCTGTGATTTGTTCCTCCGACAGGGGGTGTGATTTTTGAGTTTTGCTTACTGGTTTCTATTTGAGTTCTGAAATGGGATTGGTTTGTTTTTTTTTTGTTTTTTTTTTTTTGGTATGGATTACAGGGGTTTGAAAAAAAAATGGAAAAATGATGATGCTAAAGAAAAATACCAGATGAACTAATGCTTCACCTAGTTTACCTGCCACACTCCTTGTGTTTTTTTTCCTTTCCTTTCGTTTCTGTCCAAATTCAGATGATGATCCCAAATTGATGATGATGATATATTTTTTTTTTTTTAAGGTGAATATGGCAATGGCAATTGAATTCTGGTCCTCCTCCTGATTCCTCCTGATATCTCTTTTTTATTCCTATTTCTATGATAATTTTCACGATTCACATGCTTTGGAACCGAAAGAAGTTCTGTCTCATTGCACAAAGTGGAGAAGAACATCATGATTGTGTTCTCTTCTTTTTATTTTTTTTTCTGCTTTCACTCCTCCCAACTTTGTTATTGCTTCACAGGCATTTGGCAAAACATATACAGGAGTATGAGCCCGTGATGCAACTTTGTTCCTTATTATTATTTATATATTTTTTCTTTTATTATTTATTTATTTTTTTTGTTTTTCATGAAACGGGCTGAGATGTAGTGGACCTCTTTTTTTTTTTATTTTTTTATTTTTTTATTTTTTTATGGAACGGGCTGAATGATAAAATAAAAAATTGGTTTAAAAGAAATAAATGAAAAGACTGTAAAATAAATATGCAAAATTTTTTTCGGTTTATGGGCTGGATAAAATCAGGTGTTCACACCTACACATATCTAACAATTATGAGATGGTTCTATTAACTTCAATATAAATGACACATATACTTTGGAACTGGATACTAACCTGCTTGTTGTGGATTTTCCCTAAATGACGATGCAAACAGAGAAGCTGCCACAATTGAAGAAGCCAATTCAATATTAGAATTTGCATTAAAGTCTCCCGCAACTTCAGTATTATCTGACGATTCATCATTAGGAACCCCACCGCCATCTTCATCTTTACTGGAACGATCTTCATCATCGTTGGACAAGCCAATGTTGTTGGCATAATTTGATGATGGACTATTGAATGTTTTAGTAGGAAGAACTCGATGGCCATTATGCCCCATATAGGCAAAGCGAACATCCTTCAACACAATATCTATGAGCCTAGTCAGTTTCTCCACCCTTGAGGCAAGGTTCTTTGTGCAAGATGGCAATGTTTTCATCACTTGTTTATGTATGTATTCGGCAATGCTGTCAACAAAATTTACCTCAAGCCTGAGAAGGGAGAGAAAAGAAAAATCATGCATCTAGTCCAACAAGTAGCTGGCACTATCGAAATAAAACACCAATTCTCACTAGTTCTCTTTCAATTTTTTTTCCCGTTAAATTCAACTTAAAATGGGACACGCAAACCTTGACACCATGAATTAGAAATATCTTGTTCGTAACTTTGCTAGGGAGAAAGTTAGTTTTAAAACTAAAAAGTTTAGCCTCATTCCTGTCCTTATTATTGTTATTATTATTATTTTTATTGTTATTATTATCATTATTATATATCATTATTTTATTATTATCCTTATTATCATTCTTGTTGTTATTGTTATTGTTATCGACAACTAAAGAGGAGAAATAGTATACCATGTTATAAGCACAAACTCTAGTAACATAATTTATCTTCAGTACAAATTTTTAGTCTCTAAAACATGGTTGAGGATTATATATGATCTTACCATTTTTTTTAATTTCTCCAATTTTTTAAATTAAAAAAATAACTAGACATTTTTTTTTTTATCAAATTTAACTTGAGGTTTATTGTTTCTGGCAAAAAAACACGTATTATAGAAATTAATTACTTCAACAATTACACAAAGCTATGCCAGAAGTTCAATTACCATTAACTAGCTTGATAATATTTTCATTTTGATTATAATATTTCTTTTTTGGCAAATGATAACTAGTTGCAGGTAGCTAGACTAAAACTTTTTGTAAAACTGTAAATGATGCTGCCTGTACATAGAACATACGCTGAGCAAAACAAATGGCCCATATAGTGAGGTAACTTACTGATCCCTGGAGTCGAAACCACAGTGACTCGTAACTTCTTTTAACGCATCTCTCCAACTCGAAACCTGGTCTTGTTTGTATCTCAATTCATGTCTATGAAAAGCTTCAGAAAAGTGTCCTTTTTGATACCTCACATCAGAAGGTTCAACATCGTAGAAGATTGGCACAACAAATTGCCCCAGGCTGCGCTTGCACTCAACAATCTTTCGTAGCTCATCCAAACACCAAGTGGAGGAAGCGTAGTTTGGTGAGAAAATGGTAATTGCAATCATAGATTCTTCAATTGCTTTGAGGAGCTCTGTTGATATCATTTTTCCTCCTCCAAGGTTTTTGTCATCCCTATAAGTAATTATTCCTTTCCTTTCCAATGAGGCATATAGATGGTTGGTGAATCTTCTTCGAGTGTCTATTCCCCTAAAATTTAGGAACACATGATATGTCCATGATTGTGGTTGTTAGATTGAACTAGTAGGAGGAGAGGAACAAGAGTCTTCACCTACAACAACAAATGACTTATATATGTTCAATTGTCACTACATCGTAGATTTAGCTTAGATTGTGGTGTGTGCTAATTCAATGTTTATTATTAGAGTGCGCATATGATATGTAGTTGATACTAGGAGGTGGTTGATTACTTGATTTAGTTAGGAGTTATTTTATTGTTAGTTACACTCTCTACTCTATGTAAGGGTAACCTTATATTGTTACCTTATTTTATCATATTATCAAGTTTCAGATTTCTAATGTTTCCCTCTATTACCTAAATTCTCTACTATCTAAATTCTTTAAATTCTATGGATGAGTCTGTGTTTGGCAGTAAGGAAAATGCAAGAAATGAATTTTTGGAACTATGAGAAAAGGCAGTAGTAAGAAAGCTCAAGTTGGATAAGGCTCTTATATCACGTTAAATTTCATGTTAGAGCATATAAACACTATAGATAGAAGATGAAGAACTTCACTAATTTAATAATATGGTGAAAAAGGTAATAATATAAGTTAAGTTCACTTATATAGGGTAGTGAATATAACTCTAATATCAACCACATATCATATACACACTAATTTTTCTTGCTTCTAATATTATGTAAATGCGCGCTGTACCAAGAAGTGGTAAATAAAATAAAATGCCCGCAAGTGTGAATACAGGAAGCCGAGTACAAGCTAGTTAGGTAGGTTCTCCGTTGTTGTTGTTGATGTTGTTTTTTAAGTTATATATACCAAATCGATTCAATTTTAGAATCAAATGACCAAAATGAGGTGTTTTTAAAACAACGAAACAGTTTTGGGTTACTTTTTCTCCATTCAAGCAAATTAAAAGACTCCGTGTTTTATTTATATTTTTGCTAATTCAAATAAAGGTGCAGCAACTTGTTGTAGCGTGGTAGAAAGCATATGTTGAAGTTGCCTTTATTATTATTTTTGTGTTTTTTCAATATATCTAAGTATGGAATTATTCTGTGGGTATTTTACATAAATACGGATTTTTTTTAACACACCATCAGCTAGCAAATTTGATTAAGAATATATTAGTATTATATCAATTATTATCATATTTGATTAAGAATATATTAATATATTAGCATCATAATGAGTCTTAAATATTTGTTTAAGAATAAATTTGGTAGAAATTAAATTTTAAATTATTATTATATCAAAATCAATCAATTAGGAATTCGTTAACAATCTGATCCATCTATTTTTTTAATTAGAAAAAATATACTAATTTTAAAGCTTATTTATTTTGGAAATACTTCCTTTATAATTTTTTGTATCACCTACATAATGTGAGGCTATTAATGATTCTTAATTTAATTGTAGATCATAATTATATTGACATATGTTTTTTCTTAGTACAAATTGTAATATCTAATAATTGTAATATTTGATTTTATTTCATATGAAAAATAATTAATAAGTAAATTATAAATTAAGCTTAAAAAAAATTTTAGACATAAAGATTGAGAAAAGTGGGGGCCGAAATCATTGTATGAGTTACACATGAATCCTAAATCATTATATGAATGACACGTGTAATGTTTCCATAAAATGACTCGATCTGAAATATTAAAATAGTAGATAATATGAGGCTATTAATGGTTCTTAATTTAATTGTAGATCATAATTATATTTACATGAGTTCTCTCTTAGTGCAAATTATAATCTTTAATAATTGTAATATTTGATTATTTAATAATTCTAATATTTGATTTGATTTCATATAAAAATAATTAATAAATAAATTATAAATTAAGCTTAAAAGAATCTTTAGACATAAAGATTGAGAAAGGTGAGTCCTAAATCACTGTATGAATGACACATAAAGCCTAAATTATTGTATGAATGACATGTGTAATAGTTTCCATGGAATGACTCTGAAATATTAATATAGTAGATTCGTTTGATACTAATTATTGGTTTTCAATTTTTCCATATTTTAAAATATTTGTCCATTTTAGTTATTTAGGTAGCATTGATTTTTTTTCTTCTATATATACCTTTAGTATAAAAATGTTAGTTAAGTAATTAATATATTTATCGAGATAAATAATAATGACTATACAAAAGTAGAATTTTATCAACTTATATAATTTCTTCATTTATGAAGATATTTTTTGTTTTCCTAGACATGTGTATTATTTGATTTTTTACAATTATTATGAAACGGAGAAAATACTAATATTATAATAATATCTTCCATTTTATGGTTGATTTTTTTTTTAAAAAAATCTTAATATTTCATACACATTATTTTCATTAGAGTCATGTGGAGCTGAAATCTAGAATGGACTCTTCATCTAATCCGCCACACCTATGCATATCTTGCAATTATGAGATTCCATTCTAATTTGCTTGTAATTGTAAATAATTATTCAATTTTAAATGCTCATTAAAATCAAGGAAATAATTAGAAAAGTATATTAATAGTAAAAAAGTTGATTTTATTTATTTTCAATACTCAAATTTTCTCTTTCTTCTCCTCATAAATAAATTAATAATATTAAATAAAAGTATTCTTAAAAAAATAATTAATATTATTCAATTTTTTCAAACTGATAAAAATTTTTAAATGGATAATTATTTCATAATCGAATGAGAAATTTACTTCAACATAAATTAGTAACATATACTTTGGAATTGGATACTAACCTGCTCGCTGTGCATTTTCTCCGACATTTAATGCCGATGCAAATGGAGAAGCTGCCACAATCGAAGAAGCCAATCCATCAACATTAGAATAATTAGCATTAAAGTCTCCCGCAACTTCAGTATTATCTGTCGATTCATCATTAGGAACTTCACCGCCATCTTCATCTTTACTGGAACGATGTTCATCATTGTTGGACAAGCCAATAATATTGTCGGCATGATTAGATGATGGACTATTGAACGTTTTAGTAGGAAGAACTAGATGGGTTGGCATGGATGAACTACCTCCTACAACACCGATCTCGACATATAGCTCCGACAGAATATTCACATGAGAGTGTTTTTCAGCAGCGATTGTCATACACTCAACATCTTCACTATCAAAAATTTCAAGATCTGTGTATGTGCTTTGAGAGGTTGGAAATCTATGTGTAAGGCTAGAAATGATTTGATGAGATTCAAGCTTCAATTTGGCACCGATCATCTTCTTCAGGATATCATAGCTGATGCCACGCTTTATTTGAATCGCTCGCATTTGACCTTCAAAAGTGAGGCCTTGTGGTCCTTCAGACTTTTTACCGTTTGAGTACACAAGCACGATAACTTGGCTCATCTTGAACGTTAGATGATACTTGGAAATGAAGGCTGAAAGGAATAGTAAGAATGTACAAATGAGGAATGGGCAGGGTGTGACTGGGTTTCAATGAACGGTGTGGGAGCTAGTAAGGAGGCGACTGAGAGAAGCGATTTTTTATTTTGTGGGTGGGTTTTTTTTTTTGGGTATTTTTTATTTGAGTTAATGCTCATTTTAGTCCCTGATATTTCATGCGTAAGTCATTTTAGTCCCTGACATTTTATGTGTGAGTCATTTTAGTCCTTCACTTTTAAAATGAATCAATTTGGTCCCTCACATTATTTATAACTGTGAGGGACCAAATTGATTCACAATTATAAATATGAGGGATTAAATTGATTCACTTTTAAAATGTGAGGGACTAAATTGATTCACAGTTATAAATGTGAGGGACCAAATTGATTCATTTTAAAAGTGAGGGACTAAAATGACTCACGCATGAAATGTCAGGGACTAAAGTGAACATTAACTATTTTTATTTTGGTAGGTTCGTTGGCTCGGTAGCTTCGATGCACTTTCCATCACCATTTTCGTTATTTTCTATTTAAATTAAATGCATCACTAACGTTGTTTGTACTCCTAATGCTTTGCTCATTTTATTAAGAGAGACGTGAATAGCAGAAAGAATTATTCATTGAATACATGGATGTAAAGATTGGTACAAAGGTTCTTTATATATGTGTGGCTGTCTTAGTAACTAACCTGTATTTATAGCAATTAACCTGTAATAGACTTAAAGTTGTAACTAACCTGTAACTAACTTTAATTATTAAGTATAATCCCTATTACTCCCCCTCAAGTTGGAGCAACAATATCAATTATGCTCAACTTGCCTATTAAGTTTCTAAACTGAGTTGCAGATACAGCCTTAGTTAACAGGTCCACGAGTTGATGTTGTGAAGGAACATGAATGAGCTTAATGATGCCTGAGTTGACCTTTTCTCTCACAAAGTGCCAATCAATTTCCACATGTTTCGATCTTTCATGGAAAGTTGGATTAGTGGAGAGGTGGATAGCAGACATATTGTCACAGAACACCATGGCAGTGGTAACTGGTACAGAAAAAATTTAAGTAGCTCCATTAGCCATGTAACTTCACTTGTTGCATTAGCTATGGCCCTATACTCTGCTTCAGCAGAACTTCTTGAGACTGTAGGTTGTTTCTTAGTTTTCCAAGAGACTAGTGAGTTCCCTAGGAAGACACAATAACCTGTGGTGGATCTTCTTGTGTCAAGGCAATTAGCCCAATCAGCATCCACATAAACTGATAAACATAAGTTGGATTCTGCCGGGAAAAGAATTCCTTGTCCTGGAGCTGATTTCAAATATCTTAGTAGATGGTGAAGAGCATTTAAGTGTGGAATTTGAGGTTTGGACATGTATTGGGCAAGCTTGGTGACAGAAAAAGTAATGTCAGGTCTTGAAATGGTTAAGTACATTAACCTTCCAATGATTCTTGGAGATGGATCATCTAACAGCTCTCCATCTTCAGAATTAAGTTTTAGGTTTGGGTCCATGGGAAGGTTGGCAGGCTCGCTTGAGATGAAACCTGTATCTTCTAGGAGAGAAAGAGTGTATTTTCTCTGTGAGAGACAAATGCCTTTGCTGGACTTTGCTAACTCTAAGCCTAGAAAGTATTTCAAGTCTCCTAATACTTTCAGTTTAAAGAGAGATTGCAATTTCTGTTGTACATTAGAGATAGCAGTAGCTGAGGGACTAGCTACAATTATATCATCCACATATACTAATAGGAATACAATGTTGTCACTTGAGCCAGTGGAAAAAAGGGAGTAGTCACTCTTTGATTGGCTGAATCCATTGTTGATAAGGGTGGATGAAAATTTCTGAAACCATTGTCTTGAGGCTTGCTTAAGGCCATATAAAGACTTTGTGAGCTTGCATACTAAACCCTCCCCCTTATTAGGATGCCCAAGAGGAAGATCCATGTATACTTCCTCAAATAAATCACCATTTAGAAAAGCGTTATTGATATCTAGCTGCAATAAGTTCCAATTTCTTACTGCTGCAAGAGACAGCAAAACTCTAACAGTTGTGAGTTTTGCTACAGGAGAGAATGTGTCAAGGAAGTCAACTCCAGCTTGTTGTGTGTATCCTTTAGCCACTAATCGTGCTTTGTATCGTTCTAGTGTGCCATCAGGTTTGCATTTGGTTTTGTAAACCCACTTGCAACCGATTGTATGTTTGTTAGGAGGGAGAGGAACAAGTTGCCAAGTGTTGTTTGCTTCTAAAGCTTGAAGTTCTTCCTTCATGGCTTGTCTCCATTCAGGGAATTTTACGGCTTGGTGTTAAAAACATGGTTCAGGGACAGTGTTGATATTCATTATGAATTCTGAATAGGTTGGGGTTAATTTGTGATAACTCAAGTGTTCTGAGATGGGATAATTAGTTGTGGAATTACAGATATAATCCTTCAGATGAGATGGGGGTTTGGATTGTCTGGTTGATCTTCGAAGATTAAGGGTGGGATTTGGGTTGTTTTCTGCAGGTTAGGGAGGAGCTGTAAGTTCTTCAGGTTGAGGAATTATTGCGATTTCTACAGGATTAGTGTAAGGGTGTGTAGATGGTATTATAGGTAGAGGTTTAGGTATAACAATGTCTGCAAAAAGATCAGGTACAATAGTTTCTGAGGTAGAATTTGCAAAAGGCATGATGTTCTCATGAAAAGTGACATCCCTTGAGATGAAAAATTGTTTGGTTCTTAAATTGTATAATCTGTATCCCTTGTAGCCAAGGGGATATCCAACAAAAACAGCAGGGTCAGCTCTAGGAGAAAATTTGTGTTTATTGGTTGGAATAGTGGCTGCATAAGCAAGGCATCCAAACACTTTGAGCTGGTAATAGGATGGAGGCTTTTGGAAAAGAAGTTCATATGGGGACTTGTACTTTAGAAGGGGACTAGGTGTTCTATTTATTAAGAAAACAGCAGTCAATAAGCAATCTCCCCAAAAGGAAATTGGTACCTTGGATTGGAAGAAGAGAGCTCTTGCTACATTTAGCAAGTGCTGGTGCTTTCTCTCTACTACAGCATTTTGCTGTGGTCTGTATGCACATGAGAATTGATGAATTACACCTTGTTTATGCAGAAAATCAGTTATGGCCAGTTCCTTTGCGTTATCTGACCTTAGTTGTTTTATTTTGGCCTGAAATTGTCTTTCAACAAAGCTAAAAAATTGTACTAAACATGCAGCTGCTTCAGATTTGTTAGATAACATGTAAATCCAGCAAAATCTAGAACAATCATCAACAATGCTCAAAAAATATTTCTTTCCATTGTAAGTGGGCACATGGTAAGGTCCCCATATATCACAGTGTATTAGATCAAATGGAGTATTGGACATGTTGTTATTGCTAACAAAAGGTAATCTGCGAAATTTTGCTAAAGGGCATATTGAACAATGTGAATCAGAAATTTTATTCAATACTAGAGTTTCAAATAGTCTATGCATTATTTTGTGTGAAATGTGGCCAAGCCTAGAGTGCCATATATCTGAGGCAGTAAAATTGATATCAGTAAAATGGGTAGCTAATGATGATTCAGTCTTTGTGATTGAAGCAGTATCTTGCTCAAAGACATATAGGCCTTCATGCAAATTACCCCTCCCAATCACCTTCTGTAAATTGCTATCCTGGATTGTGAAATGAGTGGAAAATAATGTTATGGATAATGGAGAATGTTTTAGTAATGCAGAAACAGATAGCAGGTTTACATGGAATTGTGGGATATAGAGGACATTTTGAAGAATAATATTTTTAGTTAGATTAATAGTGCCAATGGAATGAACAAGTACTCGAGAAGCATCAGGTAAATTTACATAAAAATTTGACATTGGCTGAATGTTAGAAAATGAGGCTAAAGAACATGTAACATGTGAAGTGGCTCCACTATCTAGTATCCATGAATTTGATTTAAAACTGGATTTAGATATTGATGAGGAGAAAATGATACTTGTATTCTCAGAAATTTCAGTACCATTTGAAGCAGTAGGAACATGCTGAGAATTCAATAAGGTAAGCAATTGTTGGATTTGTGTAGGATTCAATTGAGGAGTATCAAGTTGTGTAGCAGCACCATGTTGTTCAGATGAGACATGATGGACAGATTGTTTTCCTCGTCCACGTCCATATCCAGGAGGAAAACCATGTAAGTGAAAACATTTTTCAATTGTGTGGCCAAGAATGTTGCAATGAGTGCATAGAGGACGATCTTTCTTGACATTCTTTCCTTTTGTATCTTGTGGAAAGCGTGGATTCTGTTTATTGACATGGAAAGCAACTTGATTTTGAGAATCAGAGGATGAAGAACCAACAAGGCGTTGCTTTTCTTCCTGAGTTATTAAAGCAAGAACTTTTGTAATTGAAGGAAGAGGTTCCATAAGTAAAATTTGGCCTTGAACTTGGGAGTATGAATCATCTAGTCCCATTAAGAAGCAGTGTACATACTTAGCTTGTAGAAAGTCTTGAAGAGGCTTATTTGTGTTGCAATTGCAACCCATGGGTGGGCGAAAAGAATTTAGTTCTTCCCAGAGGATCTTGATCTTTGTGAAATATTGAGAAACAGACATGGAACCTTGGCGAAGAGTAAACAACTCACGTTTCAACTCAAAAATTCTGGGGCCATTACCATGTTGAAAACGTTCTTGAAGATCAGCCCAAAGCTCTGCAGCAGAATCAGCATAAAGTAGAGAACTTGCTATTTCTGTGGATACTGAGTTGAGGATCCAAGAACAAATGATATCATTGACACATTGCCAAGATTCAAAAAGATCGGGCTGAGTGTCTGGATCAGGTCGAGTGATGTTGCCATTGATGAAGCCAAGCTTGCGTTTGCCATTGAGAGCTCTTCGCATTGCACGGCTCCAAGAATGATAATTTTCTTCAATTAGAGGTTGTGAAACCAGCACTAAACCTGGTTGATCAGAAGGTTGTAACAGGTAAGGGTCGTTAGTATGTTTTGCCATTGAAAGAGGTTGAAGAAAGCAAAGATGAAAGAATCGTGCGGAAGCGATATCTGAGATGAATTTCTCCTGATACCATATTAAGAGAGACGTGAATAGCAGAAAGAATTATTCATTGAATACATGGATGTAAAGATTGGTACAAAGGTTCTTTATATATGTGTGGCTGTCTTAGTAACTAACCTGTATTTATAGCAATTAATTAACACATATGTACTTAAAGTTGTAACTAACCTGTAACTAACTTTAATTATTAAGTATAATCCCTATTATATTTGCTTATTTTATTTTATTTTATTTTTGTTTTTTACTTTGTATAATATCCCATTCGTTTCTCGAGAAATTTCGAAGATATGGTAGATTTATCAGATGAAAGCAAGAAGGAAGGAAACCCGGAAAAAGGTGGTATAAAACCAAAAACAAGAATAAATAAAAAGAAAAATATCAAATAGTAAAATATTAACCTAATTCAAGAACAATGTTATATATTTTTAACTTTAAAATTAATGAATGATAATATTTAAACAATTGACTTATTATGAAAGTACTTCCCTTAAATTCACGGGGAGAACTGATTCCTCTCCAAGTGTACATAAAACCATCCTTACATAATATAAATTTAACAATTCAAATTTAAATATACTCATAATAAAAATAGATTTCACTATATTTATTCAAAATAAAAATATTTATATGTAGATCTTATTAAAATTTTTTTTAATTATGTCCAAATATGAGTTATAAGAGCTGTATCTATCTAAAAATTTTATAATTTTTATTTATTTATTTAAGATTTAATTTTTATATAGTCAATATAAAATTTTTATTATGACATACATTTCATCATATATAAAGTAATCAGCTCAATAGCTCATTTGGATAAAATTTTGAGGAGGAAAAAGAAATTTTTTTTTTTCAATTTCTCTTGAAAAATACTATTGAGATTCAGGTGCATATTTATTTATGCTTCTTAAAGAAGTAAAAATAGAAAATAATCAATTTTTCTATTTTTTTATAAGTAGCTAGGGACATGTTTTTTATAGAAGCAAAAATAGTAAAAATAAGATAATGTTATTGGTCATTTATTAAATCCAATTGAATTACTAGTCTACCCTCATAAATTTTATGAAATGACAGAAAGTAAAATTTCATTTTATAACTCTCACTGTTTATCCTATTTAAATTATGAAGTATATCTTTGATTGTAATTTTACCTAAAAAATAATTCTATATCTATTCTATTCAAATAATTTTAATATTACAATAAAAAATATTTCTACAATGATATCCAAATACATACAAATTTTTTACTTCTGCTTTTATTTTCACTTTTGAAAAAGCATTTTTCTACAGTTTTAACCAAACGAGCTCTACAATACATGTAAATTGTCAATTCAAATTACAAAGAATCAAGATATCTTATATAAATCCTTCGTTGGTGAAAGTGGCTTGACAATTGTGAATGACTCGACTCTTGACTGACACATATTAATTAAACTCCAGTAGTATAGTAGTATATGATATGATAGGCGGATTTGAAATCTTTAAAGTCAAGATATTATTTTAGAAAGTAAAATAAAGAGTTTCATTCATAAATTAATAGAATAAAAAAATTTTATTTTTAATTTTGTTAATCTAAAAATAAATTTTATTATTTTATTATTTAAAATAAAATTCTCACTTTAAAAGATATTACAATGATAAATAATAGTAGTCAAATGGTTTAAACAAAACAAAAATAAAATAAAATAAAAGGAAGAGATAGAAACGAGTGGATGCTAGCTAGATTCTGGCTAGCTATTAGCTACCCTAGTAGCTATGGTGAAGAAATATTTAAATATGTTTAAACTTTTTCAAAAATTATGTTATTTTCTTTAATTAATGGATAAATTAAATATTTATGTTCTTATAGCAAAAATGTGATAAATTAAAAGTAATAAAATAAAAATTTAATTTAGTTGATATGATAATATATAATAAAATAATAATATATAAAAAAATTATATCATCAGTATATTAAAATTAAACTTAATATGTATAAGATTTACATGAACTTTTTGTTTCTCTAAAAAAAATTTATTGGCTTTTAATCTCTCATTTTTTAATATTATATTTTTTTTTATCTTTATCGTTAGTTTGCACTGTTAATGATAATATTGATAAAAATCATAATAGACTTTTAAGATATTTATAAGGACAAAAAAAATAAAATTTTTAATATTTTTAAAGAATATATATATATATATATATATATATATATATATATATTCTAAAATATTTTTAAAGGCCTAAATATAGAATATAAGGATAACAAAAAATAAGATTAGTGGAGGACAAAACACTCAAGAAAATAGAGAGACTAAAACTAAAATGACATATATTTAGAAGGAACAAAAACATATTTAAACTTGAATATAATAACAACCTACAAAAATGAATATTAAACAATCCAACATAATATATATATTTGAAAACATCTAAAAATCATCGTGTGAATATCAGCACGAAGAAAGAGATCAGATTGATAGAGAATTTTTTTTATTGAAAAAAAAAAAGATTTAGGTCAACGAAAAGGCTTATCCTAGAGTCACGTCATACGTTAAACATATAAACTAACCCAATTGCCATTGTTAGCGTATATAATAAATAATAGTACTCCACTACAAGAGACAAAATGACCTTACATTCAGCATGGCTTGCTGGCACATGGACGGGGAATCTTAATTAAGTGACTTTGGTTCGTTCACTTAGTAGCTTCCAATTTCAGCCAACAAATTCATTATTTTCTGTTTAAATGAAGTTGGCCATCGCCGTTATTCACACCAAACTACTTTCTGCATGTTTGGATGTGCGTTGAGGCGCCCTCAAAATCGATTCTTGGACAGGGAATCGTTTCCTTCAATTTTCAGAGATGTTTGGTTTCTTTCTTGGTAGAAACTCACAATCGATTGTGCCCTCAGAATTTATTTTACCCTGAAGTGAAAAAAAAAAAAAATTTTGGGGTTAGTTAGTATTTATGTGAGAGGCAAAAGTTATTAAAATTACTTCTAGAAATATTTATCAAACATAAATTACTTTACTTTAAAATTAATTTTAACGAAATCAATTTTATGAAAGCAAAATCAATCACACTTTTTGTCCTTTTTCCCATTCTTTTTTTTTTCGTGTTTATTATGCTTCATTTTTTATTCCATGCATGGTAGTTGTTTGAGATTTATCAAATAAAGTAAGGAAGAAAACAGACAGCATCCAAGTAGCAACCGATGGGGAGATGATAATTTAACATAGAGGAGTGTTATGCAACTATCATCACACTTATATTATACACTTATATTAAGTTAAAAATCATAAATTAGTGTGTAAAAAGTTATAAATTAATATGCAAAAAGTTGTAAATAAGTATGTAAAAACTTTTTGCATATTAGTTTACAACATTTTACATACTAGTTTATAACTTTTTGTATGTTGATTTACAATTTTTAACTTGGTGTAAGTGTGATGGTGGTTGTTTATTTTTTTCTCTATAACATACATGTCTTATTATATAATACTAGAGGCTCGATCACTTTTTTAATTTTTTAGGAATTATTGTAATTAGTATTAAATATTACATATGACAACTTTACTTCAATAAATTAAATATTTAAATATAATATAACATGTCCAAATACCAAACAAAATAAAATAAAATAAATGATTATTAATTTCACACACTCAAATGATATATTTTCTAAAATTATATAACATGTTTTCTTTAAATATCATTCCAATTACACTTGATAGTACTCAGATTTAATTGGAAGGTCAAAAAGTGATCGAATATCTAAAACATTAGTCATTTTATTGCATTTTTTGTGCAAATAAAGTATGGTTAGTATATTTATTATAAAATAAGTTTAGCTGAAATTAATTAAAGTTAACATATCTAAAACTTAAGAAAATAAGTGATTTCCATCCAATTTTTCAACAAAATGTTCATTTTGGTATATTTTGTTTTAAATTTTAGTGCATATAATATATTTAAATGCATTAAATACTTCCATATTTTGTGTTGTATTCTTGTATCCTTTGGTTCAAGTTCATGTTTTGGATGGAACAATAGGGAAAGGCACGGAAGGTGCTCTTACTCATTTTTAGTACATGTTTTGTTTCTTTTTTTAAATAAAACGAATAAGATATGAAATATCATGTAATTTTAAATTCGAACTATTATTTATACATTTTAAATTTGTCAAACGATATCTTATTTCATATATTAAATTCGTATACTATGTAATAGTGATGATAGTTAAAATTAACATTTAAAAATAATTAAATTTATTACAAACTTCAAAGTTAATATATTAGACATAATATTTATCTATCACTAATCATAATAGCTAAGCTAAAAATATGAGCAATTTGAAGGAGATTAAATATGTTATTAAGTCAGTATTCAACTATGTGGATAATAGGTTTATGTAGTTTTTTAACATCATATATGGATTATAGTTTTAGTTCATTATCAACTTAGAAAATATTTTATAATAGCTTTTATTTAATTATATAATAGTTACATATGGTCAATAAAATTATCTTTAATTATAATAGTCTTCTTTTTATGGTAGTATAATTATAATAGTTTTGTTATCATTAACTAATAATATAATGATTATACATATAAAATTTTAATAATATAATAATATGTTCAATTATTATTTTGTTTTATATTATTTGTTATTATTTTCATATTAAATAATTTTGAATGAGATATTTTGTAGGGTATTTTTATTGTGTTCATGGAAGAGAGATATGAAGGTATGATTGAAAAAAATTAATTAATAATTATAATGTAAATTAAATTTAAAAACTTATTTTAATTATTAAGATAATGAACATAGTAGGCATAATTTATTTTCTCTATGAATGACACATGAAAAACTTTCCATATGATGAGTCTTAAATATTAATATTACATATTATAGATTTAATTCCTCCACAATATTCTGGTAGACTTATTTTTCTTATTAAGTAATATAATTTCAACTAATTTACAAATTTATGAGGATTAATTTGTCTTAAAATTCTTCAAAAATATTGAAGATAGAGTAATTTATCCTATATTTTTAATTATTATGGAACTTAAAATATATATGTTTTTATTCTTGAGGAATCATTTTGTTTGATGTTATTTTTTTCTTGGGTTAAATTGGGGAAAGTTTCACTACTTGATTGATAAATCATTGGTGAGAAATTAGTATAAAGGCTAATTCAGCATCAATTTTCTAATTTGATGTGACAAAATTGCTGAATTTTCTAACTTAAGAAATGAGTTAAAATACATGAAAAAGAACAATAAATATTTATGCTAAATAAAAGTGTCCATGATTTTAAATTTCTTTTTTTACACTTAGGAGCCATGTCAACAACATAAAAAAACACTGCTCATAATCTTCTTCATTTAAACCTCCAAAGAAAAAAAAAGAGAGAGAATAATTCTACATTTAAGACTATACATAATTTTGAAAGAATTGACTCCATTGAAAATGGCATCACTCAGAAGTTGCACAACTTGATTGACATATAATTGGTTAGAAATTGCTAGGAAGACTAAAAATTCCAAGTCTACGCACTAGTTTCAATTTTCCAATTTAATATGACTAATCTCTTCAATTTTAAAACTTAAGGAATAGGTTAGAACACTTATAGATAACAATAAATTATGCCAAATATTATAAATCATCATAACATTTTTCTTTAGAATTATCACTTCATGAAGTGCAATTATTCTTCATTTGATGTATCATCTTAGATTAGATGTGATATAAAGGTGAAGACATGCAGTAGTTTCTTATATATATGTTTTCTTCCACAATAGATTAATAGTATTGGCAAAGAAATAAAACATATAGACTATATTATTATTATTTTTCAAATTACAAGGTATTTTTAATATTATTTGATGATATGTGATGTCATGTTAAAATTAAATCTTAACTATATACTAATATTTAAAATTTGTGATTTAGTATGTGTTTTTAAAAATTGTATGATTTATTATAATCTTTTTTTATATAATCAATTATGTGAAAATCAATTTAATTATATAAGTAATGATAGTTTATTCTTATATTCACGGTGAATCGCAATATATATATATTAACTATTTAAAGCATAATTTAAAAAAAGATTCTGAGTGGATACTAGCTAGATTTTGGCTAGCTATTAGCTACCCTAGTAGCTATGGTGAAGAAATATTTAAAGTTACTTCAACTTTTTCAAAAATTATCTTATTTTCCACAATTAATGGATAAATTAAATATTTATGTCTTATCTAAAAAAATGTGACAATTAAAAGTAATAAAATAATAATTTAATTTAGTTGATATGATAATATATGATAAAATAATAATGTATAAAAAATTATATCATCGGTATATTAAAATTAAACTCAATGTATATAAGGTTTACATGTGTTTTTAGTTTCTCACAAAAAATTTATTGGCTTTTAATCTCTCATTTTTCTAATATTATATTCTTTTTATCTTTATCGTTAGTTTGTACTATTAATGATACTATTGATAAGAATCAAAAAAGGCTTTTAAGATATTTATAAGGACAAAAAATAATATTTTTAAGGATGATATATATATATATATATTCTAAAATGCTTTTAAAGACCTAAATATAGAATATAAGGAAAAAAAAAATTAGTTGAGGGACCAAATACCCAAAAAAATGGAGAGACTAAAACTGAAATGACATATATTTAGAAGGAACAAAAACATATTTAAACTTAAGTACAATATCAACCTACAAAAGTGAATATTAAAGAATCCAACATTATATATATATATATGAAATCAGCTAAAAATCATCAAGTGAATATCATCACAAAGAAAGATCAGATTCATAGAGTATATATTTTTTTATTGAAAAAAAAAAGATTTGGATCAACGGAAAGGCTTATCCTATAGTCAAGCCATACCTCTGACTCATAGAGTACAAATCATCCATCAATAAAAAAACTTTGGTAATCGAATTCAAACCATAACAATACATAAGTAGAATATAAAAAATATGACCTCACCCAATTGCCATTGTTAGCGTGTATAATAAATAATAGTACTACTACTACTATAAGAGACAAAATGACCCTATTGAGCATGGCTTGCCGGCACATAGACGGGGAATCTTAATTATGTGGCTTTGGTTCGTTGACTTAGTAGCTTCCAATTTCAGTCAACAAATTCATTATTTTATGTTATAAATATATGGCGGACCAAAGAGACAAACAAAGTATGCGGAAGTATAAAGTAAAGATGACATAAAGGATTAATGTGGATCGGCAAATAGTCTATATTTATGAGAAAATGCGACAACCAAATATTTCACTATAGAAATATGACGGGGAACACAAAAGTGTTTACACTCCACTCAAACCCAAATCCCAAATACACCCAGAATGCCTCACAATATTTTTCTTACCGGTGTATATGCTTAACTCACATTATAGAGAGAAACAAAGGAAACAAATGACTCTCTAAATACTTAGAAAAGTGGACGAGAGGATTGGATTGTTGGTGGGTGTTAAGAACTAGTAAACCAAGATCTATTTATAGAGTTCTTGGTGCATGCATCCAAAAAAGATCATTAAATGCTTGATTAACTTGTATTTGCAAAGGTTGAATCTTAAAAATTCAAGTTGTGTGCTAGTTGTCAATCCAAGTTGTATGCTAGTTGTAAAGTTGATAAAGTAATCAAGTTGGATGCTAGCTGTAAAGATAATGAAGACATCAAATTGGATTTTAATTCTTCTAGTATAATAATTTGACCACTTGATAAATGGTTTGAAAATTCAAAACCATATACCACATTTTCTGATTAAATGAAATTCACCATTGACGTTGTTCACACCGAACTACTTTCTACATGTTCGTTGGATTTACGCTAAGGTGGCCTCAAAATCGATTCTTGGACAGGGAATTGTTTCCTTCAATTTCTAGAGATGTTTGGTTTCTTACTTAATAGTGTTTGTGGCCATTTTCTTGGAATTAATCTAGTTTTGTAACCAAATAGATTTAGTGATAGTTTGGGCCATAATAGACCCTACCCTCGGCCCATGAGATTAGGGGCTATGTGGATGAAGCCAAAAAATGAGAATATTCTATGAGTTGAGGTTAGGGCCCAAAGGGAACTATCCTTCATGTGGCTTGGTGGGTTTGGGTAATGTGACCCCTACCCAAGAGCATTGGGCCTGTACAGGGGCGGCCCCATGGAAAAGTGGAGAGACCCTTCTTTGAGCCCTTGAAGAAGATACCGCGTCTAAGGAGAAATAAAGAAAGGAAAAGTCATTGTTAGGGAGCCCGTTTTTAGTGAAAGAACAAAACTGCACACACACTTTGTTATAAAAATAATCCTAATAGTATGCTCTTTGGCCACTCAACCAACCTTACTTTAAGTACACATCACTTTTATTAATGAGTCACTTTCATGTCTTGTCAAAAAGTGCCTTGAGACACACTTCCAATGGGGCTAGACACGCAACCTTAAAAGAAAAGAAAGGGTGAGTGAGTGTGAGTGGAGAGCACTGAGAGAGGACGGACAGAGAGAGAGAAAATAGGAAGGATCGAGGAAAGAGGGCGCGACATCTCCGGACTGGAAGGAGGGGAAGCCTTTATAGCATCCACTACATTCCCATGGAGGCAGATGTTACTATTTATAACCCAGACCACACAAGGGAGTTTCCTGTTTCATAGCTCACACCATCAACCTTCACAAGCATTATGAACTTCAAATCTTAAGCAAATCTTTTTTTTTTGTTTTCTGGTCAACGCTAGATAGAAACTCATAATCGATTGTGCCCTCAGAATTGATTTTACCCTGAAGTGAAAAAATATCACTTTTGGGATTAGTATTTATGTGAGAGACGAAAGTTATTAAAATGACTTCTAGAAATATTTATTAAACATAAATCACTACACTCTAAAATAAATTATAACAAAATAAATTATAACTAAATTCAATCCTATAAAAGCAAAACCAAACACACTATTTGTCCTTTTTCCATTCTTTTCTTTTTTCCGTGTTCAGTAAGCTTCATTTTTTATTCCACGCATGGTAGTTGTTTGAGATTTATCAAATAAAGTAAGGAAGAAAACAGACAGCATCCAAGCAGCACCCGATGGGGAGATGATATAATTTAACATTTATATTCGTATGAAAGCACAAGGAAGAGCAAACTTAAGTGTGAACCAAAGAAAAAATAAAAATAAAAATGGTGGCGCAGAAAGAGAGATTCTTATGGTTCTCACAAACATGTCTTATTATATAATATCTCTAAATGGAGGGCTCCGTACGATGGTTTAGGGTCTACAATTCTTAGACATAGACTTAAAAATAACGAGGTGTGGGGGCCATATCCTGTTTGTACTCTTATAGTAATAGTAACACACCTGATGCCAAGATTTCATACAAAGTTACAGATCAATTTCTTTGTCACATGTTACACACAGGTTCAAGTTATACCAGTAGAACTTTAAGGAAATATTATATTATTGAATAATTTTTTATTAATGTAAATTTTTACAAAATCCACTGTTGGATTATAAGTTCAGATCATATAGATCAAGTCTGTAAAATTTCAAATTAATCTACAATATTTTGGTGTACTTTTTATATGCATAAAAAGCAACACAAATAAAAATAAGATCTATATGATTGTATTATTAATGACATTCGATTTTTATGAAATTTTACTCAGATAATTTTTATGATAAGTAATTGTAATTTAATAGTTGAATTGACAAAAAAAATTTATCAATACTGTGCCGACTTAATTTGGAAGTTTCCTGTTAATCACAATTGCTTGCATCCAAGAGTTTCATACTTGATGGAAGATTGGAAGCTTTGCCAATAATACCTACCAAAAGGAAGCTTTGGCAATAATTAAAGCTTTTGGGCAAAATTTCTGCACATGATAGTTTAGGTTTGACCAAGGTAGTTAAGATCGAAATCTTATGTAAAATTGGAAAGGGATATAAAATCGTAAAACGTTAAATTGCAACATGGATCGTAAAATCCCACTAGAATACAAAATTACATTTATATAAATATGTATACCACATAACATAACGTAAATTAGTAAATAAGTCCAAATAACAATCTTAGCTGAGATCCTAATTATTTTTTTTCTTGAGCTAATATAAATAAAAACAATCTGGGCCAACATTAAGCAACAATCTTTTTTCAAAGACTAGCAGACCCAAAGCCCAAATAACAATCAATCAAATGAAAAAGCCCAAATAATGACAGAGAAAAAAAGTTAGAATAAACATACGGAAAAAAATAAAACAAAGTAGGAAGAAGCTTCTCGTCGGAGTTTGAGAATGAGGCATTTGGGGGCAGCCAAAAAGAGGGAGAAAGCGAGATCATTTGCGGTGCAAAGTGGTGGTGGACGGAGATGGTTTTGCTGGTTTGTGGGCCGAGGGTGGTGGTGTGAGACGTTGATGTTGGCGTCAGGGTAGAAGAGAGAGCTCAAGTGTGGCCAAGACAATGAGTAGTTGAGTAATGGAGAGCTCGAACAGAGAAGAGAGAAGGAGACAGAGCTCAAAGAAGTCAATAACAAAGAGAAGAGAAATAGATTTCAAAGAGAAATGGAGCGGCGAAGAGCAAGAGAGTCTACGGTTACCTTTGGACTTAAAGATTGGGTTTTATCGTAAAAATGGGTTAGGTTCTGTTGCAAATTGGGCTGGGCATATGTCCCAATCTTTGGACATGCCCAACTGCAAAAATCATCCAATTCCACTCCTTTTACGATCTTCCTCGACGATCCCACCGCAACCTGACAGCAGCGAGCTCGAGTGTGGATTTGGGGTCGCCTAGGCATGCTGAAATCATGGAATCGCACAATCCTACGGTTTAGCTCGCGATCCTAGCTACCTTGGTTTGACAGCTAGCTTAGGAATATTTATTGTTATCCTAACAAAATTGTTACTGCATAAATCCAACTAAAACAAGGACCCGTAAGTGGAAGAAAACATTCAAGATTGATTCTTTAGATAAATAATAGTAACTTCAATCCATAGTTTTTTTGGTTAATAATTGGCATATGTAAATGCATTCTTTTTACAGGACAATAAAACTTGCAAAATAAAAGAATAAATGCACACAATAATTTCCATTTAGCTGTAAAGGACAACAAAACATTTCCATTCAACTATGTTTATCCAAATCAAAGGAAGATGAAAAATACAATAGTGTTGGCATTCAATTCATCATCGAAATTTAATTTTCTCTTGTTACTGGTGAGAACTAAGGGTGAAATATCAGGAGAAGAAAGGTTTGGGGTGAATAAATGAACTGTAAATTTTTTGACGATACCATTAATTACTTTTATTGAAGAATTAACTACTCCCTTCATTTCAGTACATCTATCTACTTTTAGACAATTTCATATTTCAATAAAATATTAATTTTGGTCATCCAATACTATAACCCTAATTAATTCTATATTTTCGAAGTATTTCATTTAATATTTTGTCATGACCTAATCTTAGGTCGTGACGGGCACATGAGCTAGATGAACTTGTAACATCCCCAAATTCATAACTAGATAAATTAATTGAATTCATGATTAAAATGAAAAAGAGAAAAACTAATATAAATTTCATGCAATATAATAAATAATATTAGAATAAGTAAGACATAAAGAATTATGAAAATGTCATTACTAAGTAGAAATTTTGAAAATACCTTACTATGTGGTAGAAATTATAAGACCACTCTTGACTTGTTAAAAAAAAAAATTATCCACTATCTTTCTAAGTTAATTTAAAAACAAAAATGAATTCAAGGCATAAGTGACAACTAATAGAATCCAAATGTGAACTTAAGCATAGTTGGGTTCTACTAAGGTGTTACATTATGGTATCAGAGCAGTTCATCCTATATAAGCCTGAGGAATGGACTGACTATGCTTCGCTTCTATGATATCATCTTGTTAGTCTTATCTGTATGATGGGATGAAGGATTTAGAAATGTATGATCGTCCTGTAATGCTGCCATAGTTGCTACCATGCTTAATTATAGTATTGAGCCTGATCAACTCGATGTCTGTTGTTTGGTGTGATTAGGAACTAATGGCAGAATACAGACGTACGCACGGAACCCGTGGTAGAGTCAATGATGAACTGGCAAATGCACTACAAGAAATGGCTAGAGCGATGCAAGCACAATCAACAATGATGATGGAACAAATGAATATAATGATGGAAGGTGCGGTTGGGAATCCAGAACAAGGGAAGTTCTCAGAATTCAAAAGGGCTGAACCACCAGAATTCAAAGGGACAGTTAACCCCGAAATAGCTGATGGGTGGATTCAGGAAATTGAGAAAGTTTTCTCTGTGGTGGAATGCTCTGATGAGCAGAAGGTGGCATTTTCCACTTATATGCCGAAAGGAGAAGTCACGCATGGTGGAAAGGCCAAGAACCTACTTGAAAGTGCTGGGACTCAAATTTCGTGGGAAGTTTTTCGTACTACCTTCTACAAGAAGTATTTTCCAGACCCGATGAAGAAGGCAAAAGAAGTAGAATTTCTACTGTTGACTCAAGGAAACCAAAGTGTGGCCAGTACACGCCAAGTTTGAAGAACTGATTAAACACTCAACTAGCTACCAAAGGGACCCCAACGAGGTTTGGAAATGCATGAAGTATGAGGGTGGTTTGAGGCCAGACATTTTGGCATCTGTAGCCCCACTGGAAGTTACTGACTATGCATCTTTAGTCAGCAAAAGTCAAGTGGCTGAGAATTGTAATCGCCAGCTAGTCGCCCACCGGGTTGAAGAGAATAGGAAGAGGATCGCCACACAAAACTACCAAGCATTTCCACCCCTCACAAGAAACCCTACCAAGGAGGTGGATTCAAAGGGAAACATTTCAACGCCTACAATGAATCGACCTAGGACACAAGCTATTAATCAACCTAGGATGGCCGCCATCCCCAACCTCGTGACTAGACCCCTTGTGTCACTTGTGGAAACATACATGGAGGGGAATGCAGATTTGGTAAAAATGTTTGTTATCGTGTGGACAAAGGGACACTATTCTAGGAATGCCCAAAGTTCAATCACCATCTACACCCAAGCCTAGGGCACAGGGACGGTGTTTGCTATCACTGCCGAGATGCCCTCAATCCGACGATCCGATTCAAGGTAAGTGTATAATTAATGGAAAACCCTTAATTGTATTGTTTGATTTCACAGCAACACACTCATTCATTTCATATGATTGTGCTAATAAGTTGAGACTGTATATCTGACTTAAAAATTATCTTAGTTGTCTCTATACCCACTATAAATGTCGTTAGGGACTGACCAAGCCTGCCTAAATTGTGAATTTGAGGTAGCTGATAAGATTTTTCATCATGATTTAGTCTGTCTACCCTTGTCTAGTTTTGATGTAATCTTGGGCATGGATTGGCTTTCCAACCGTGTGTTACTACATTGTGCAAATAAGTCACTAGTGTTTCTTCCCAAACCATCTTTACCCAATCCCTCTAAACTTGATAGAAAGGTACGGCTATACCTAAACTCCATCATCATGGGGATAGTAGGAATGAAAAGCAAGGATATATTTTCCTGATGACAAGTGAAGAGGAAGTAGAGCAAGCTCTAGAAGAGATCCTTGTAGTAAAAGAATTCTCAGATGTTTTTCCCGATGACATACCTGAATTTCCTCCACAAAGGGAGATTGAGTTTTCTATAGATTTGGTACCGGGAACGGGACCCATATCTATAGCTCCTTATAGGATGCCACTGGCCGAAAGGATGTAATTGAAGAAGCAATTAGAGGAACTACTAGAGAAGAAATTCATTAGGCCTAGTGCTTCACCATGGGGAGCTCCAAGTTGTTTGTCAAGAAGAAGGATGGGAGCATGAGGTTATGTGTGGATTACAGGCAGCTAAATAAAGTGACCATAAAAATAAATACCCTTTGCCTAGAATAGATGACCTCATGGACCAATTAAGAGGAGCCCAAGTGTTTTCCAAGATAGATCTGCGATCAGGATACCACCAGATTCGAGTGAGGGAAGAAGATATACCTAAGTCCGCCTTTAGGACTAGGTATGGACACTATGAGTTTAATGTGATGTCATTTGGGTTAACTAAT